>OX465284.1:78134976-78734976 GCA_949987705.1 Thereva unica | reverse complement strand
ACCCTTGTCGATCGCAGAGCGCAAGTCAGTCGTTACCTTTAATACAGCTGTTTCACAGCTATGGGATCTACGAAAGCCGGATTGGAATTTAGAGATGAGGTTATTATATTCAAGATGTTGCACTTGGGTATAAACAATTTTTTCAAAGCCTTTGGCAAGGAAGGGAAGAATACTGATAGGACGAAAATCTGTTAAGTCAGCAGGAGAGGATTTTTTAGGTAAGGGAATGACTCTGGCTTTCTTCCAAAGCGAGGGAAATTGAGAAGTTGTCAGGCAGTAATTGTAGATATGCGTGATAGTTTCCACGATTAGTGGCAAGAGTAGCTTAAGAAAGCGGGGGGAAGGCTTTCACAGCCTATGCTATTGGAAGAAATAGATAGCAATATCTCAAGGACTTCAAGTGAGTCGACACAGCGGAAGATAAAACCATCAAAACTAAGTGAGTCAAATCAGAAAGGACTAGGAAAGGAGTGGATGCAGAAGTAGGGATAGACTGAATGAAAGATGAATTGAGAAGGTTCACATCACCCTCAAACGGGACTACCGCAGGAGCATGAACAGCAGGAGCAGCGAACGAAGATTAGCCAAAGCTCTTTAGAATTTAGTTTTGGGTTAAGCTTACGGCAATAGTACTCACGCTTCAAAGATTTAACCTTGCTATTTATGAGGTTTCGAATCTGTTTGTAGTCATTAACGGTAAGTGAGATTCCTAGTCCTGCGATAGCTTCTATACAAGAGCTCCCGCTGAATTATAAGGTCACGACTTCACGAGAGAGCCAGGGACAAGGAGAGGAGGGACTACGTGTTCTTGTAACAAAGGGTACACATTGATCATAAGCAGATAAAATGAATGAGGTCAAGATATCGACTTTGGTGTCAACAGAAGTTGTATTGTAGATAACACTCCAGGGCATAGAGGATGCGACTTCAGAAAGCAGGTCAGAACTAACATTCCTATAATCGCGATAAGAAAAGGAGGAAGGTGCGGAGCAGGAAGAAAATCAAAACGAGAAGAGAGGAATAGGATATCATGATCAAGAAAGATGGAGGGAGATTTGATTGAATTTTAACACTGAATCAATGGATGTAGCAGTAAGAACATCAAGTTGGGACGGGTTTTGGCAGTGCAGATAAGTTGGGAGTTGATTTAAAACAGGTAAATCCAGAGATTCAAGAAAATGTCTGAGGTGTTCGCACGTGATCAACATTAAAGTCGCCAGCAGCAATTATATTCTCATAGTGGCAAGAAAGGCTAGAGACAAGATTGTAAAACTCAGCAGCGATGTCTGGATTGAATAAATTAGGAGGACAGTACACATTGATCTTTACATATATGGCAACACCACCACCGGTACGATCAATGCGATCGTTACGATGCATCGAAAAATTTGGAATGAACAAAGGATGAGGAATTTCTGGTTTCAACCAAGTTTCACTTACCAGAAGGACGTGCATGGGCCTACTTAGTCCATAAGGCCTATCTTATTCGGCGGCTTAATAGGTAATGCAAAAATGCAATTAAAGCTAAAGAATTACCTTAAACGATATGCCGAAACACACACATTATTGGATGAAAATTAAGATTTGTACAGGAAGCTTGTATCGAGACAGTTTTGGCCGCACGTGAGGCTGCATTTTAACGAAAGCAAAATGTAGAAAATGGTTAGCCGAATGAACAATGGTCAAAATTGTACTTTGAGTAACAGCCGACAATGTTATTGACCAGAAATGCCAACATTACTGCTAAGAGCCTATGTAAAGACTATAGTTTGACCAAGTCAGTTTATTTTCACCAAATACATATTTTACACTAGGTTTGATATTTTAGAAAGAAGAATATTTTTTTCAAGTTATAATTAGTTAGTCTACTTTAATTTGCACCTATAATTAATACCTGAGTAGGATATTGTACAAAGCTTCATATTCCTGTGGCATGCAATGTTGTGAAACCGCAACTTAATTTAGAAGCTTTGATCAACAAACTAAATCACAAACTGATTGATCAAAACCATCTTCGAAAAAAACAAAAAAAAGTAACTATTTATGTCGTCCCGATAAGTCTGCCACACATTGAACCCACTTCAAAAATATGTACCTCAGTGAACTGACGTATGAAATATCATCGGATGAAGGGAGTTCCTTACACTCGAACGAACACATTGAGAAGCTGTCATATTAGGAAAGGAAAACGTCTTTGAGAGTTGCCATAGTTTTTTCTCCTCTTTGTTTATACTCGGCATGTATTCTGCTTACTTATTATAGCAAGCCTTCAAAATATCCTGGGCCGATCACTGGCTCGGATGAAAGTAATTTCGATTGATGTTCTATGCTTCAAGTCATGAAATAGACAAGGATTCGGCGTAAACAGGGCGCCCGCCACGTACACCCACTAACGACCTTCGTCAGAGGCAAAGCCCCCACACAATGGATGAGAATACCAAGTCGCCTATAGTGAATGCTGCCACTGTGCTGCCATAATAACCTGGCGCTACTACACCGAGCCTGCAGCGGTGTTATCTGAAACGTCAACGACTGAATAAAATATTACAAGAAGACTTACGTAGCGCTTATAGTGGAGTCCGGCAAAGAGCATTGGCTAATTACATAATACCAGCGGATAACATCAGAATCCGTCTCCCCAGCACCCCGCCAGCCCCTAGTCCTGCCGAACATCTGTACTATGGCAAGTCGTACTTCTAATGAAAATAATTAGCCGCTGCGCGCCCTCCGCCCTATTTTCATTGAATGATGAAGCTGCCGGCCCTAGTCGCTTGCTAAATGTGCCACGTGACATAGGGCAGAAATGGCGACAGTGGTTTTGAATGTGGTCGGACGGACCCACGGCCATGAGGTCATGTCGTTCCAGCGTGGAGCGGAAAACTTCTGATAATTTTAATAAGACGCACAAAACGGGAAAAAACGCCGCCATTTAACTCGAATAGCTGTGGACGTAATGGTCTTTAGGAGCGATCGCAACACGGATAGCGGGGGTAGGTGGCACATGGCAAGCGATTCAGGCTAAACCGAATGGGTTTGCGGCCATAAAAGAAGCTCGGCTTTCAGGACTCGTGCCTTTCATCGGGGATGGTCTGAAAGACAGCTCTTAAAAAAAAGGGAAAAGCCAAACATCCCTGACGCTGGGACAGTAATAAATACAACCCAGAAAAGGAAGTGATTTCATTGAAATGACTTAGGACAGACAGCACAAAGCCGGGCCTTGCCTGTCCGAGATAAGGATATGAATAAATTAAAAGTCCTTGCCATTTGGCAAACACTCCGAGCATAGTCGTAATTCTCCGTATCATTGCTTGTCTGGCTAGCAGCTTCCATTTTCCATCTCCTGTTGACAGGATCAACTGAATTCAGCGAGTCCTCTTTAGCTGGCAGTCCCGTTTAAAACCGTTACATCACCATTCAGGCGAGAGGTGTGTATGCTGCCGCCATTCATCCTGACAAAAGATGTGTAACAACTTGTTTCCCAGCAAATGTCAGGTGAGGCGCCTTCGGACGGAACGAAGATGGATACTCCCCCGCCATGTTACAGCACTGGGCCGAGATTTGTGTAAAGTTTTGTCTTAGACTTATTTTGACATTAATGTCCTGCAATGGCGCCAATTTAGGCGAGTCTCAGCCGGCCCTCGGGCTGCCATTCGGATCTGCATGGCACCAGCTGAGGCTGGCTTCGTTATTATGTATGAAACTATAAATTTTTATGTCCTTAATCAAAAACAGAATGAGTTCAAGGAAGTTCTTGTTTGTTGCTTGTAGTTTGTGTAGTTTGCAGTAAGAGTAAGTACGATTCTCTGAGGCAACAAATTTTCTGTTGAATTGTAGCAATTACAAAAAGTTTATTTTCGTCCTGGTGTTTTTTGCCAGGGAAGCTTAAACTAGTTTAGTGTTTGTTTAGGGTATAAGGAGGGCCTGATACTTTCAGGAAAAAAGCATCTAATAAAATAGCAAATATAATTTGTAAAGTAAACTTTTAAGCAGGAGTTTAACTCGAAGCCATAATGGACCAGAGCCCCAGTTTGACAATGAGCTCAGTTTTACTTTTGTTAGCCAAACTGTTAAAAACTAAAAGCATCAGTTTAACACGAAGAATTTATGAAAACTTACAAGGAATATCCTTAATATACGTGTATAGGTTTAACCATAGAGTAAGTTCGCAATTTGGGTAGTAAATTGTCTAGAAGAGAAGATGCGGTAGTAACAGAAAACTTTGAAAGACTGTTGCCTATGAAGTTTTGATATTCATTTTAATATGATTATCAAAGTATCAGGTTATATTATTGCCCCCCATTTTTATATGGCAATATTTGGTGAACCGGCAAACGATCCATGATCAAGCTTAGGTAGAAAAGTCGAAGCGGCAGTCCCATCCAGCAGGCTGAGGTCGGTCGTTTTGTAGCCGCATTCGTAATGGTGTCTAATATTGGCCAGAGCCGGTCTGATATCCGCAGGGAAAAATATTCGGTTATCTCACCGGCCTGTTCCTCTCCTCAGCTACTGAAGTGGGCTTTATGTGGATGTCTTGATGTGACTGCCTAAAGAACCTTCGATGACCAAAAGGAATTTTTGGAACCCCATATTTCACCATCTCATTTTTCATTCAATTTCACGCCAGTAAAACTGCAGTGGGGAGCGTCATGTTCAAACGAAGTGGCGATGAAGAACACCCCATCGCCTACTTCTCGAAAAAGCTGATAGTGTCCAGAGCAACTATTCAAACAACGAGTTAGAGTGCGAGTGTCTACCACCGCAGGTGAGGGGGAAAAAGTTTCGGGCGTACGTGGAAGGCTATGACCATGCAAGTTTGAGGTAGCTCATGAGCCAGACCGACTTAACGGGCGACTAGCTCGTTGAAGCCTAAAGCTTCAGGCGAAAGCACCGGAAGGGTATCCAGAACGTGGTGTCGGATGTGCTGTTGCGACTAGATTGTGTCGATGGCCTGTTCTACTGGACGAGGTGTACCTATCGTCCCCAGGCTTCAAATCAGAAGACTATGTCCAGCTCGTTGAGCAAGTGACAAAGAAGGCTAATCAGCTACGTTTTCCACCACTGGCGACCCCGAATCGGACGATATCTGTTGGAAGTTGTGACTCCCTGCAGCATTGCCGCTCCCGCCATCAAGTATGCATGTATCGCACGAATGTCTTTCCTTAGCACGCACATTGAATTCCATACATTCTCCGCGGGCATGCCTGCCCCTCCCCCCCCCCCCCCTCTGAGCAATTCATGTGCCTTCTTGTAACCCTCGATGTTTCTGTGAATTGGCTATTCACTGAAGATTGACCCTGTACTTCTGGGCCAAGAATAGGAATACCTTCTGGCCGTTTTCGGCTAGCTGGTAAGCAGTAGCATTTTTGTAGATAAAGGAAAACTCCACAAGCTACCCGATTATGATTTGGATCCGTCTATGTACGTTACAACGTCATGGTCATGGGTTTGGATATTGAGGTTTCTGCCGAAATTTAATTTCGCGGCCATGTATGTAGTCGTAGGCCCTAGTATCACTCCTTGGCGTAGAGAGCGCTGCATATTTTTGTCGTCTCTACCCTTAAAACCCGTTTCATGTACCCGGATGGCTGGGCTGGTCGCTTGCAGCCAGCCGTGAATTACGTAGAGCTTCAGTCGGGGTTGTACTGTGAGTCTGGATCGATTATATTCTTTGGCACGAACGAGAAGCCTTACTGCCGTAGCTAATGGTCTAATTGTATAGCTAACAGTCTCACTGTGGGCGACTTGCTTTTTTCGGCCATCGCCTTCGACTCACAAATGTCTGGCAGTCTGGATTTCACAAGCATCAAAACTGTGAAACCGCGCTCCTCAAAGTTACAACTTATGTATATCCGAAACTCTCTCGAATTTCACCACGTTTGCTGCCTATTGCTGCTTGACTTCTCTAAAGCCTTTGATAGCGTCAATCACTCTCTGCTTTTGCAGAAACCTCCCTCCTCTCATGTCCTTTTTTCTGCTTCTGCTATCATACTCTTGCAAACTTTTCAACCAACCGCTCTCAGAAAGTTATACTTGGTGGTTGTGGTTCTAAGGTTCCATTCTGGATTTTATTCAGCATCTTTATTAACGATCTTAATTCGGTAGTAACACATTTTAAGATTCATATGTACGCTGATGATGTGCAACTTTATATCTCAGCGCTCAAGATCAAATTCAAAGATATGTGGAGAAGCTTGCTGCTGACCCACGCTGTGTTTCTTCCTGGTCGACCTCAAACTTATTTCCACTCAATCCTTCGAAGTCTAATTACATCTTTTTATCTCATCTGCCACTCTTCGTCCTGACCATGTGCTAAAAATTAAAATAAATAAATAAATAAAATAATGATTAAGAATAAAATACTGAATACAAAACTGTAATAAACTTAAAATCATCAATTTTTCACTTAAGCGCTTGCCGTTTTTTACTGTATCCTACTGATCTTGAAGTCCTCCGACATTTACTACGTGCACTTGATAAGTTGAATAGTTGAGATGAGGTTGAGTTTAAAATAAAAAAGAACTACATCCCAACACGACAAAGAGGCCTCCTCGAGTAATGTTGGATGTCTCCTAGGAGAGGTATTAATACCTCCAAAAAGTCTCCCTTTGTAATGATTTTAACATTAGCATGTCATTGAAGAGAGGGGTCTTCTGACCTCCAAAAAGCCTAAAGAGAATGCTCCTATAGTATACTCCCAATAGAGTTGAGTTGGAATACTCCCGTAAAACTAGCTGTAGATTAAAATTGGAGATCTCGTCTTGAGTTCCAAAGTGGTATGAATTGCGGGTCTCTTTTTAGCTTTCAATTATTTCTGATGCAAATAATACTTTTTTCATAGCTCATCGCGCTGCGGATAGATGCAGAATGAAGCAGAAGTCCGAGTACTCATGAGTACGAAATGGTAAAAAGGCAGAAAACGAAGTCATCACCTAATGAAACATAACGCAGTATCGGTATAAACTCTCTAATCAATGACTGAAACAGTATTTGGGATGGCTCCTTTATTCATCTCCCAAGAGGGTGTCGCAAATTTCTGCTAGGAAATTAAAAATAATCACAAACAAAACACAGACCTGCTGCTGTCCAACTAAATTGAACTACTCAACTACTGAACTCGCATAATTTCAACTCACCCCAGGTAGCAGATCCGAATCGAGTTCAGACGACGCTGATCCAACTCGACTCGTGTCTGCATGTAGTTGGAGTCGGGTTAAGCTGAGTTCAACTCATCATGTACAGTATACGTACTAATTATTGTTATATCATAAGTAGGTCTACAAAGGGGTGAAATAAAATCCGCACTTTATTCTTCGTTAGATTTTTCTACAATTGACGCGTGTGCGATGATTTTGGGATTGTGGCACTCATTATCTGGACTAGTTGCTGTTTAAAAGCTTCTAAATTTAGATTTTGCACAAGTTAAGGTCGAAAT
Organism: Thereva unica; assembly: GCA_949987705.1. NCBI lineage: Eukaryota > Metazoa > Arthropoda > Insecta > Diptera > Therevidae > Thereva > Thereva unica. Next base: position 78,727,544 of record OX465284.1, on the reverse strand, counting down.
TTCAACGCCTAGTTTCAACAACACTAACAAGTGTACATGGTTCCTTCAAGAGGTGTCGCCTTGTAGGTAAATGAGTGGCTGAGCCCTCATCTAGTAATACAATACGTGCCAAGCTCCATTCCGTTTCTGCGTCATCGTTCGCAACCCCTCCCGTCGCACGCACACCCCCCGCAATACAAAAAGCATTACCATTCGAGCACTAAAATTCCCCACAAACACTCCAATGACTACAATACATTAAATTCCCATTATATTCAGTGGCACGTACTCAAAATTGCTCTTGATTAATGTAGATGCTCTAGAACAACACATCAGTTTAAATCGTATCTCCGCATTAAATCAAAAATGAGATTGCTATCAGTGAAAGCATCTTTCAGGATGAATTAAGCTCATCCTAATAACACCAGAGCTTAGTCACTTGAGATGGCATCATGAACCATAGGCGACAATCTTATAAACAAGCTCGCAAATATCGAAGGTCCTTGCCGGAAAGCTCTCGAGAGGCAGCACGTGCGCCGCTGTGCTGCAAACTTTATAAATAAATTAAATTCGTACAGCAATAAAGAAGGAGCAGAGCAAACCTTTCTTAAATTATTGATAGCACCTTAAACTTTCTGCGCTGCCACTCGGCTGCTTGCGTAAAATGCCGGGAGGAAATTTACAATCCGGTTAATAATTGTGGACTGATTCTACCCTTATTCTGAGTGGCTGGTGGTGGTGGTGGTGGATGTATAGTAAAAGTCGTCGTTCTCATCGATTGCAATTATCAGGTGGGTATTGTCGTATTCACCCCACCACAACAGTACAGAATGAGGTTGTTGTTTACCCACATACTGCAAACAACATCAGCAACAATTAAGAGGGGATTAAGATTACCAGAAGATGGTACGGAGTTAAGGAAGTTGCCAGGGTTAATAATATTTTGACTAACCCTGGCACAGGAGTGAGATTTTCGTCCCCGCAGTGTTGCCGTGCAACATGACGGCGGCGGCTGAGGGGAAGGAAGTCCTGAATTTATTTGGAAAGTTTGTGTTTCCTGTTAAGGCAGCTTACACGTCAAAGGTTTTTAGTTGTTTAGATCAAGAAGTCGAAGGATTTCGAAATGGAAATTTAATATTCATTAAAGTGCGTCTTCGACGTAATGCTCGAGTAGAGGCAGGTTTTACTTGGAGAGAATAAAGGTTTTATAGCTTTACCTACAACAAAAGTACCTGCCAGACACTGACGGAAGAGCAATTTTCTGAGTAAACTCTACAGCTGTTCGTTAGTAAATAATTTGATCCAGTTTTGGGATAATGATAACATTTCCAAGTATTTTAATGAAATCCATATTTCTGTTCATTACATAGACGGTGTCTCTACAGGGTAGGAACGGAGAACCATAAACATGAAATTAATTGTGCGACTCTAAAACATGGTTGGAACAACATAAAGCTCGACCTAAAAAACTAGTGCGATATAGATAGGCTTTAGTGTTTTTATACCACAGTAGGGCTAGACAATATTGTATTTAACTCTTAAATTAATGTTTCGATATTGTTCTTGCCCGTATGAAAAGTCACATACGTGGGTAATCTAAATATTTTTGGGCCTCAATATCAAAATAGCGCTGTTTGTCAGAGGTACTTAAGTTATATTCCAACCACTTTGCTGCTTTCTACCTGTCCACCGATGTGGTTCAACATGTTATACCCATTAAATTGAAGCGCAGGTAGCTTTTCTCGGTATCGAGGAAGCCTTTGGTGACACAGTCTTTGGCATTACAACAAGGGCCCTAAAAGTCAAGGCCTAAGTGGCATATTTTTTAGGCCGGATCGACTCTATGTTTAGAATTTCCAGATTAATGGAAAGTAATTCTGAGAAGTTTCTGGAGATTAAGCATCAGAATATCGGCAGGATTTTAATCTCCCTTCTTGTAGAACCTTGTCGTGAATGGCCTCCTAGAAGCACTTTGTGTCGAAAACTTTTTTATCAAGATAATACAGATAATGTTGTCGTCGGGATTACTGATGGCATAGGTGGCACCACATCAAAGCGCATGGGAGAAATACTTGATGTGGCCACAACGCCAAGTGACGTGTGTTTGCTTGTTTCCGTGTACTGTCCGCCCAACTTATTTAACGAAGACAATGCTGAGGAACTCTTTAACGTTCTCATCTAGGCTTCGTAGGCAGTATAGCGATATTCTTATTGCGGGTGATCTCAATGTTAACCTGCTTAAATCAAACCGTATAAGCAGTACGTTCAAATGGTTACTCCAATCTGTTGATATTGAGATCTTAAACAATCTCCAACATTCAATAATTGCTTGCGACCCTCTTTGCTTGACTTTCTTGCCACGTCGAACGTTGAAAGGGTGGTTCGTTGGAGTCAACTTTCACCTCCCAGCCTATTTGACCACGACTTCCTGTTTCTCTCTGTGAGATTTTCATGCTCAACAGCTGCCTCAGATCAATTTATTACATACAGGGATTATAGAAATATTGACTATGATTTCATTCACCAAAAATGTCTCAATCTACCTCTACACGTGATATATAGTCTACACTCTATTGACGAGAAAGTACAGATGTTCACCTCCCTTATCTTAGCTGCATTCAACGAGTGTGTGCCACTCAACCAAATTCGTAAGAACCCGGAGTGTCATAATTGTCCTTGGTATAATTCCGAAGTCAGACTGTTAATCCAGGAACGTGAACTCCTCTATAGATCGATAGATCGTAGATACAGACGGCTGAGAACGACTGAATCCTTCAGTAGGTATAAGCATGTGCGCAATATGGTTAACAAAAAAATTCGTCTTGCTAAGCGGGAGTTCTATGCGGCTAAGCTCTAACTTTACCTCCCACCTAAACAGCTATGGACGAATATACGAAAACTTGGAATACATACTGGGCCTATAAATGCTAGTGATCTTAACATTGACATTGAACTTATGAACCAATCATTTATCCAACCTTTAATGCCTACTAGCGTTAATTTTGATCAGAGAGCTGCACCCTCGTTTGATGGCTTCAGCTTTATATGTGTGTATGCGGCCGAAGTGCTTGCATCTTTTACCTCTGTTCATTCTAATGCCACTGGTGCTGATGGTATTGAACCTCAATTTTTCAAGCTCATAATCTCATTTATGTGATCGATGCAGTTACTCACATATTCAATTGCTGCTTGACATAAGCTTTTATTACGTCAATGCCTAAAAAATCCTCTCCTTCCGACATCTCTGACTTCAGGCCATTTAGTATTCTATCCTACCTGTCCAAGGTCCTTGAGAGGATTATGTATGGTCAGATTCAATCGTTTCTTGAAGGACGTAACCTACTGTGTGAGTACCAGTCTGGCTTTCGGCGGTTTCATAGTTGTGAGACAGCACTGCTGAAGGTCACCACTGATGCTCGAGCGAAGTTGGATGATAATGAGACTGCTGTATTGGATCTACTTGATTTCTCAAAAGCCTTTGACACCGTTAATCATAGCCTCTTGCTGTATAAACTTGCTTCTCTCTTCAATTTTTCGTCTTCTGCTATCTCTTTCCTCTCCTCATTCCTCTCCAACAGGTCACAGTGCATCAAGTTCAATGATAAGTACTCATCTTTTCTTCCCGTGCCATCAGGAGTACCGCAGGGCTCTGTTCTGGACCTTTGCTCTACACTTTTATTCACTAATGATATGTCTACCGTCATCCGGAACTGCTGTTTTCACTTCTATGCTGATGATAGCAAGTATATACCTCATCTTCATCTGATAAACTGGCCGAATGCATTGTAAGAGTGAATGGTGACCTGCGTAATATTTCAAGCTGGGCGTCTCTTCGACTCGATCCTAATAAATCCGTGACCTTATTTATTAGCCATGATTGATAATAATACTCCACTATGTATTGTGAATAAGGCTACGAATTTGGGTATTGTGGTGAACTCGAGATTGACTTGTAGCGACCACGTCTCGCTGATTCTTAGTAAAATTTATAGTTGCCTTCGTAGGTTATGGTTATTTGGTAAACTCCTACCTCAGCAGTCACGTCTAAAACTGGTAAAGAGCCTCATCATGTCACATCATCTATATGGCATCTCGAGCTAAATTGCCTTGGATGCCGTTTGCAGGCGTGCGTCGTCTGAATGTAGCTTTTAATGACTGCATTAGATTCTCTTTTGGCTTACGAAGAAATGCTCATGTTTCCACCTATCGCAAATTTCTCATCCCCTGCGAGTTCTTGTCCTACCTTGACATGCACGCAATATGTCTACTTTATAAGGTACATTTTACCAGTAACCCCAAGTACATATTTGGCTAGTTTTATAGTACCGTTACAGTCACGCCGCCTGTTAAGCTTTCGTATACCATCATACAAGAGCATAATAATTGGTTGTCGATCCTACTTCTTGCACACAATTAGACTATGGAATAATTTGCCTCCCTCTGTGAGAGGAGCCACTACAGCGGCGGTCTTCAGGGGGAACTTATTAAGCACTGGTCCGGGAGTTAAATTTAATTGTTTTTAATTCCATATACGCCTTTGTGTGAATGGTCAAAGTCATATTTAGTTGAGTAAGCTTTTCAATAGTTTTCATTTTTTTTCTTTTGTTTTGTATTTTTTGGTCCTTTTTCTCTCTTTTTTAGTTTTAATACTTTATATTGTACGGTAAACGATTTGTATCCTATATGTATATTGTACTCTAAAAGATTTGTATCTTGTGTACATTTGCGGAATAAATAAACATAAATACTCCCTCAAATGGACTCCGACTCCGACACAATGGACTCAGGCTTTTAAACTAACATTTTAGGCATCTCACAACAAGTCAAATACCTAGGGGTGACGCTAGATTCAAAACTTCATTGGTATCACCACATCTACCGCCCAATAGCAATTAATTCTGTTCACTCCAAAATCATGGAGATAATAATCAATAGAAAGCTGATGAAATATCTAGAATCTAACCAAATTATACACGACAGGTAGTACGGCCTTAGAGCAAAAAGATGTACTGGCGACCTTCTTGGGTATATGACTGGGGATCTTAACCAAAGCATCCCGCTCTGTTGTCTAAACTCCAAGCTATTGGTATCGTCTCAGTTCTAAGGAACTGGATTGAGAGCTTTCTTTCTAGGCGTTCATTTAAGGTTGTACTGGATGGCGTCGAATCCAAGCCTCATTCCATCTCGGCCGGCTTTTCTCAAGAGTCGATTCTCTCTCTCTGTCCTCTTTCTTACATTCATTAATTATCTACTCTCAATCCTCTCCAACCCACTTCATAGTTTTGCCGATGACGGTACTCTGCGTTACTCCCACCCCTTCGACAATAAAAGACAAGCACATGCCTGACCTTGTCTTCTAGACCCGTGAACTCATGTTCAACTCTATTAACGGGGACATTGAACTCATTTCTGCTTGGGGCCTCAAAAATCGTGTCGAATTCAACGCAGCCAAAACAAAGTGCTGCCTTATCTCTACAAGAATCGGCCCGGTTCGTCCCTCTATCTCACTGGGCAAAAATAATGTTATGGCTGGCCCATTTCTTAAAATCCTAGGCGAAACCTAATCTTCGGATCTGCGAAGGAATAATCACATATTCTAAATCACCAAACAAACTTACCAATGCCTCGGATTCCTCAAGAGATGCAAGTTCCTCTTTCCCCAACTGCTCTGGCTGCAATTTACAAGTCCTGCATTCGTCCTTGTCTTGAATAAAATTCGTATATCTGGGCGCACGCCCCAAAAATAATCTTGGCTTGATTGGACAAGGTGCAAAACAGCGCCATCGCACTCAAGGCAGCATTTTCATATACAGACACAGAAATAGCATTACGTATCTCAGTAGGTATTGGGTTAGTTGAGCCTGAGAAAATTACTTGTCATCGCAGTGTAGAACTTTTGTTTTCCATACTAAAAAGAACAAAAATTACTTACGCTCTGGGATAAGCGATGAAAATTCGACGTTTAAAAATTAAGCATTTAAAAAATATTGATTATTTTTTTGTATGACCTAATTTATGAACGGGCAAATCTTAAAATACGCCACTGGGCGAGCCCCTGCTAGAACATTGTCTAAGCGAAAACCACTAGGTAGATTCCTGAACCTTTTCAAACAGTCTGGCCTGCTAATATGTGTATAGGGATTGGGTACAAAAGGCGAGTCAAGGTCAAGTACCAGTCTTTTTGGGATTCTAATTAAAGTTTCCAGCCTGTGTCGTTTATAAAGAGTAATTTTATCAAAAATTAACTTGAATCTCGTGTAGGCCCGTAACACGGTATGACAGATCCTGTGAATCAACTCGTCACGGTGTCCCCGTGACATGGTAGACCTGTGACACGGACATATATTTCGCTCGATAAAGAAAATTTCATTATGGACTTAATGGAATAAAATGGTGGGCATTTCAAGTTTTAGATAACAAATGCAATTTGGCCAATATTTCAGATATTTCAGAATATTTAGAACATCAAAAAGTATATTTTCTGATGTAAATTAGTCTAGTACCTTCAGTTTTGTAGGTTAGGGGTCGTCCATAAAATACGTGAGGCGACTTTTGCGATTTTTCGACCCCCCCCCCCCCCCCTTGGTGAGATTTGGCTCGACCCCCTCCTCCTCCCACAAATCTCACGTGATAATTCAAACTCCTACTTGCCTTTCTCTATTCCACCCGCTTTTTTCGCTTGTAGTGGACACACAACTATCAAAACGAGAGCACTCATTATTACGAGAATTTCATTACGCTAAAATTCAGCGAGGGCCGTTCCTGTAGTTCTATATTCTCATGGTCTTTCGCGGGTCGGTGGATCGTACGACGCAGCATTCATCGACTCGCGCGTTTGGCTAGCTGGTAGCGGCTAAACAATCGAGGGGTAGCTATGGTACTTTCTGGCATTTTTTGATTTAGCCATGTCACACACGGGTCGACGGCAGGCCCTGGCCTGAAAGTTTTCGCCTTGAAGCCAAATATCACCACACACCCCTCCGGCCGCCAACCAGATGGGTTTGTCGTCAGCTTGTGACAGAAGATCTCGGGTTGTAGCCGTAAGTTGTTTCAATCGACTTCTTCATACAAAATTTTTTGTGACACTCGAATATTTGTATGAAAAGGTCGACTGAAACAACTTACGCACTACCACCCCAGAATTTCTATTCTCTCTCAAGCCGTGAATTTACGGCCCGAGATCACGCCGTATCCAGTCGGACCTGAGAGTAAGGCGCGAAAACCATCCACCCTCGTATTCGCGCGATCGTTCACGGAGTCTGGAGCCGCCTTAAGGCACAAATATTGGCGCGGAGGCAATATATTTAATTTCTCCGCATTGTGTCAGCAAATATGGTGCTCTGTGTATTTTAAATGCTTTTCCAGTCACCAATCTTTTTGTGCCTGTAAAGTTTTCATTGAGGCCATGGATACACTTGCACTCAGTTAGACTGAGAATTGTGTGGCCTTCATTGGGCCGTGTCTGCCGACCTGGCCTGCCGGGCGCTTGTAGGTGAACGAGGGTCTTTAGTGGAGAAACATTTTTTAATTAATTTAACCTAGTTTTATAGCAATTTTACACTTTTTCTTAAGGAAAAAAAAATTACGTGATATTTGCCGAGACCCCCCTCTCCCCCGCGTGAGATTGTGTGAGATTCTGCCGAAACCCCCCCCCCCCCTTAAACGCCTCACGTAATTTATGGACGGCCCCTTATGTTCGTACTTCAAAGACAATTTATTGGCAATTTTATTACAAAGATATTGGCTTTTTGTGTGTCTCGATCCGATATATAGAACCAGAGTTATTCACATTTTAAGCTCGAAAAAAGCGCTAAAAAAACTTTCATTGTTAATAACAAAAGTAGCCCAAGGTTTACAAGGCTCAAAACTTAGGAATATATTCCAGGTGATAGCCCCAACAAAATAAAATCATAATCCTGCTGTTACCAGACTTTACAAGTTAACAGGCTTTGTTTACTGCACTAGAAATTTATAAGAAGAGCTAAACAAAATTTTGGTGGCAGCGGTGGGATACGAGAATTAAATTTAATTAAATAAAATTTGACATATGTTTTTCCCTGAAAAATAGACACGTCCAAATTTAAAAAAAAAAAAAAAAAAAAAAAGAAATCATCACACCCATCAAACAACTGGAATTTATGGGACGAAGCTAGACTAGAAAGCCTAGAGGTTATGGATGAAAAGCTGGATGCGAACAATTATTAAAATGATTGAGGCCCTCGAGGAAATTCCTGCAATCTCTGCCTAAAATACAAAAATAAAATGTTTGAACAATCAAAGCTTGATTACTTAATAAATTATTTAATAATTCCATTGATGCCCTAACCGATTTAACCTGAAGTTGGTCCTATTATTTTATTATGTTAAATTTTAACTAATTAAGTTGGTATTGCCCTGTTGATTTGGATGGCATTAAAATTTATACTTGTGCATTACCTGTTCGACCCTAATTGCATTTCGAGAAACTAGAAATTCAACTTCATAAGAAAACATCACACACATGTCCATATTTTGGTCATCATCATGATCTAGTTAATTTAAAGGTAATGTACAACAGTTCCATATGCCAAAAGCATATTTGGATATGTATGAAGGTAACAAATATGAACGAGGATGGCTCCCCCACTCCTTAATTTGAATATCCTTTTCGAGCGTCATGTTTGACTATTTTTGTCCGATGATTAACGAACAGTATGGTCGGTCCAGCAATGGTCGAATGTTACATGTTCGGTTCTGTGACACAGAAACCGCATTAACAGATGATTTCGACTGTCCCGGACAGGTCTTGAATTAAACCAGTGTATACATATGTACATATATGTATATATGCCGTGGCCTTTAATAAAAGGGTAGGACGTGCTGAACTGGCATAGGCAGCTTACTCTATTAATGACCAAGCAGTCATTGTAAATGTTGAAAGATATGAAGTCGGTCCATGGCCAGCTTTTTACTAATTAGAAATGGTCCAAATTCCATTCGATAATTGCGGTGGTATAGACAATGGCATTGGTTGTGCCGTTGCAACGGTATGGCAGAGAGAAACAGCCCTCGACCATTGCATATCCACGCTGTTTTAAAGTCCCTCAAAGCATAGAAATCTGTAGATGAAACAGAAACACTCACCACTGAACAGTATAGACTAGGTGGGGGGAGAGGAATGGAGATTAAGTTTATTAATTAATTTCTATGTACGAATACGAATTAAACGGCGAACTTCCGAGGGGGGGATGATGCACGCCTGCAGAACATGGAACGGCATGAAAAGTTCATTACTTTAGAGACTAAAGGGCTTTCATATTTTCAGTTTCCTACCCTCGAAGTTCATAATTGAACACGAAATACCTTGAAACGAGGGTTAGCCGGATCCTGATACGCTGTGATATCCCGTGAGTGCAAGTAAAAACTTGTTTCCACATTTATTTCCGGATCAAGAGTCCTCGTGCTAATACCATTGAGGTTGCTTTTAATTAGAATGCAATTATGCAGACTGCAATCATATCTACTAATTACTATACACGGACCTGGCTCTAACAAACAAGCAAAAAAACACACAGCACTACATTCGCTGCAGCTCTGTTGGGGGTGGAACAGGGTTGCCAACCGTACGAGGTTCCTCGTACAAATACGAGATTTGTGGTCTTCCGTACGAGGTACGAGGACGCTATCAACCTCGTACAATTATGTAAGAGATTTTGATAACATTATGGCCATGCGATTTTTTTTAATGGATTATGTAGCAAGTTCCAAATGAGCTTTCGCTACTTCACCGGACTCTAGGCCATACGATCATTTTGGATCACCTTTATAAATTAGTAAAAACTAGTGCCATCTATCAAAACTTGTAGGAACTTCTTACACCGTAAATTGCACTGCCGGAGATTTCCCGGTTGACGGTATAGCTACCATAGACAATCATCGTGTAAATGATGATTGTCAATGGTAGTTCAACCGGGAAATCCCCGACTAATAAAACATTTCGTACCTACTTCGCATTAGTCGTTTGTACTACGTCGTGTAGCTAATTGTTTTTTTTTTTTTTGTAAAAAAGATTTCTATTATTAATACCAAGTTTTTTCCATTGTTTAGAGGTGTAATAAAAGTAATAAGTCTCATTATGAGTGATAACGAAGAAAACAGTGACCGTTCGCCTACTTTAAACCCGCCTAGAAAATTACCCAAAAAAGGTGGTTGGACAAGAAAAAAGGAAGGTAACACATTATCGCAGCATCGTGTACAAAATTTTAGACAGCAGTGGTTAAAAGATCCGACTTTTAAAGACTGGCTTTTGCCAGACACCAATGATGTAACAAAAGCCAAATGTGCATATTGCCCGGGAACATCAATGGTAGCTGAACTATCTAATTTAAAAACGCATGCCTCTATCAAGAAACACTTGGGCAACCAACCTGGAACCAGTGGAAAAACACAAACATTAACATCGTTTGGTTTCCAGAAAGGTCTAACTAACTCCACAAAATAAAGAAAAAGCTCGTGCTGAAATTAAACTTGCTGCTTTTTTTGCAGAGCATAATATAGCATACTCGGTTGCTGACCATTTAGCAGACCATTTAGAAGTTGTGATTCTAAATTAATCAAGGAAATTGAACTCAAACGAACAAAAATTACAGGTGTGGTAAAGAACGTTCTTGGAGAAGGTCATAAAGCAGATTTAGCCCAAAAATTGCAAAACAATCAGTTTTCGGTGATGACGGACGAGATGACCGATGTTTCTACGGTCAAAACTGCTTGCGTTGTGGTACGGTATTTTGATCAAGATGCTCAAAAGATATGTAGCACATTTTGGGAGTTGTACAAAGTTTTTAAGCAAACGTCTGATACTGATGATATGAGTATTCCTACTGCCGAGAATTTATACAGAGCTCTTATCGATTCATTAACTTCATTACTAACAGTAATGTTCCATTGACGAACATGATTGGCTTTGGCTCCGATGGGTGTAATGTCATGATGGGTGACAACGACTCAGTAAAAACAAGGTTTATACGCGATTTCCCAGGAATCATAATCACGAAGTGCGTTTGTCATTCGGCCCATTTGTGTGCCAGTGAAGCCTGTAAACAAGTACAAGTTTTTTAAACATAGTGATAAACGGCAATTTGATTTTCGTAACTTCCAGTCGTTTGCTGCAGTGGAGCCTCATAAAATACTGAAACCATCACAGACAAGATGGCTTTCGTTATTATCAGTGGTTGAAAGGATATTAGAACAAGGGGAGGCCCTACGTCTTTTTTTTATCGACTTTACGACAAATCCTGCACATAGGGCGAGAGCCGATGTAAGAAATCGAGCAGTATTTATTCTCGAAAAACTCAGCAACCCATTCTACAAACTTTCTTTCTGTTTCCTGGAATGGTCGCTCCCTTTATTCAATAAGTTCAATCTGGAGTTTCAAAGCGAGAAAGTAGTTGTTCACAATCTACATGAGAAAATTAGAACACTTTACCAGGAGATCTTATTACGTTATTTACAACGCGAATATGTGATGAGGCAAAATCTTGGAGAAATAAACCCTGAAAGTCAGCAACATCAGCTCCATGACGCTGCACTGTATCTCGGCGTCAAAGTATATGAGCTCTTAAAACATTCAGATGTGATCAGAAAGCCTGCAGATATTGCACAGTTCTTCTCATGCTGCAAAAATTTCTGCTGCCGAAAATAAAAAAAAAAAAGCTGCCGCCACCGAAATTAAAAAACGATATAACATGGAAGATCCTGTCTTGTCAAAGCTACAAGTTTTTGAACCTGCATCAGCGCTCTCCCATAATTTTAGAAGCCATTTCCCAACACTTATGGAAATGGTCCCCCGTATAATCGCACCAGCTGATTATGCAAAGAAACAAATAATCGACAACCAATGGGGGACTTTGCCAAATGCACAAGCTCGTCATCCTCAAGGGTTGAATGAAATTAGTGAGCCAGACAAGTTTTGGGCTCTATTACTGAAAACTGAAGACTTTTCCGAGCTGGCTCATTTTGCCCTATCTACACTGTCCCTACCCCATGCGAATGCTGACTGCGAGCGGGTATTTAGTAAAGTCAATTTAATAAAAACAGACTTAAGAAACCGGCTAACTGTGGAAACAGTGAACGGCACACTTCTTGCTGCAGAGAGCGCAAAAGGTTTAACTCGTACTGGAAACTGCGTCAATTTTGAACCTACAAAAGAAATGTATAGCCGCATGACGAAAGATAAAATATACGGCAGAAAAAATGATAACATTGAGGATGTTCCTGATATAATATTTGGAGAGGAAATTTAAAAGGTAACAAGAGGTTTTACGATACTTTTGCAAGGGCAAATTTTCGTAATAAAGCTGTGAAATCTCCTTCCTGAATTATTTTTAACAACTCACATATTGATATTATTAATTTCATGTGTTGCAGATTTCTCAATGATAATAAAACTGTAATTTTATTTGTTTCCATATATTTTTAATTTACGAGAATACACTAAATTATAAACTAAATAATCTATCTGTAAAGTTTCGAACGATTATTTTCATTATTATGGCTGAAAACACGTCAAACAAAATTGTCGGTAATTCTCAGGGGTATATTGGCCTTTAATAAATTTTAATGTACGAGGTTTGAAAGTCAATATACGAGATTTTCAGCTACACATGTAAGAGGAATCTTTTTTTTTGGTTGGCAACCCTGGGGTGGAAGTAGTGTAGTGCCAGTCGATATCTATAATGGGAATAGCGGATTACTTGTTGATGGGATTACCTTAGTTTTGGATGTAATTCAAAATTTGCTGAATTTATTCATTTTATCCAATTACTCTACGCCAGTAAAGTGCACAGGAATTGCATTTTTAGATTATAAGCGATGCCTATACGATATAGGAGATACTCTATATGCGCTCCGTTTGAACTAAAGCTTTTAGTTCATAGAAATAAAATTATGTTTTCATACATATATATTTTGTTTAAATAAATAAACAATTAGATTAATTGATTGGTTAAAATTATAAGCGTTAAGTGAAATTACGGCTTTGCTCTATAAAAAAAATGTTTAATTAAAATACTCCAACACTATCAAAATCTGGCAATTCATGTTTTAAATTATGCTTTTATGAAAATTAGCATAGGCCCCACTTCAAAAGCTGGCATTTTGATAAAAGCCTGTTTAAATATTACATTTATCTAAATTAGAGCATCCTTGAGATATAAAAAATTGCAATTCATGGTTTTTCGTTTCAAATTTGGTAAACAGTTTGAATTTTTAAAGCATTCACAGAGCAGAACATTTGTGGTTTTACAGGGGTAGTGTATTTAGCAAACCCCTCCCTTTAATTCATCGCAAACCAGGTCAATAAAATTACGAGCCAGACTAATTTTAGCTCGAACAGTATTCGTCATTTAATTCATCATTTGGTTGGAATTGTGAAAGGTAATTTCAATGGTTTACGTAACAAGACAAAAATAAGGTCTGTGAAAAATTCATGCGTTATCTCGATAGCTGGCGTCAATTGCAAATAAGTCGTGTTTGCCTTTGAAAATGGAGAAAATTATTGGAAAGATGGACATGGGATTTTTTTGGGAGTTTTATTGTAACAATATTAAAGACTAGTTGGGGCCCGGCAGACCTAGTTCTGCTTGAAATTAAATAACAGCAAAGGAGATATGAATTTGGATCAAACTTATTAATTTCAGTTATTTACAGTTCAATAGTAATTGTAATGGCATCATGAATTAAATTTTTGAAATGTTATCTGTGGCCAAAAGCGATAACCGCTTAAGTCGAGTTTAGACAAAACTGAGATTTTACTATCTCTGTACTCCTCATATCAAAGCAAATAGGCACACAAAATTTGGTTCTCCTACTACCTCTCCAACTAAAGTTATTGTTTAAAAACATTATCGCTTATGTCTAAATGTCATTGGGTTGCATATGCAATAACCGCTTAAATTCGTCTTAGAACATGATTAACACATTTATTGTTTTTCAATACCAGCTTATATAGAATTAGGTTGTTATTTTGCATCAATATTTGCAACAAATCTCATTTAAAATATAGCATCTTAAGAGTAGCTAATGTCGAGTTAAGCGTTTCTTGTAAATTTTTAATATCGTTTCATAACTTTTCTTGTTGAGATAAGATGTTATTGCAAAACTAGTCATTGATATAATCAAAAACTGTTATTAGTTAAGCGATTATTGCATACCTGCGGAATTTTAAACTCGTAATTTAAATTGAAGTAGGCGGGGTTATGTTCAATGTGTTAGTGAGTCAGAGAACTCAGTTATACTCGATATAGGCCAATATGTTGAATGGATTAGTTAGGGGGATGATACACAGGTCAAATTGTTGAGCAACACGAGCTTTTTCTGCGCAGTTCGTAGGCCAAGGGAAGGGTCAGGGTGAAGTGTGCGGTGTTGACTGAAACTAGAAACGATTTCTATTTTTCCTCCAATTCCTTGAAAAATGTTTATGTATGCGTAACTGTCAAGCGATTCTGGGTGAAAATAATTTGGAATACACACCCACACATATGAAATCGCAATGTTATTACACAGAGTGTTACGTGTAGCGTGTTGAGTCGTGTTTCACCTCCGCTCTACAAACTGACAGTGTGTTGCATAGACACGTTGACTCGTGTATCATCCCACTAAGTAACAGAACTCAGTTAAATGAACATAGCCAACTAGTGTTGACGTTTTTATTATAAACTAGTTGGGATCCCCGTTACCGAAATTCGGTCACAAAAACAAAAAATATATAAAATTCACGATTTGTTCGAATTTAAATTCAATTTAAATATTTTTATTTCAAAAAAAAATTATACGCAATGGCGAATTTTTAATTACTATAAAACATTCCCATTGTCGCTCCAGAGCATCTAAAATTTCCCAGAATTTTTTTAATCGCATCCATGACGTCTTGCTTGGCTATGTAGTGGAAAAGAGCAGCAACATCAGTTTGAACAGCATCGTTGAAACGACGAATATCAACTTGGTTATTAACTAGAAACTTCAGCTGCAATATTCTCAGGTCTTTGACAATATTCATACATGGACCTGAATGAGTGAACAAAAGGATTGATCCGATCTAACTCCAAACCTATTTCACGCATAATATCAATATTACATTCAATATTCGCATTTCTATTTATTTTTATGATTAGCAGCAGTATCTACATCATAGAAATACAATTGTGCATAACATGGAGGTCGGCCATAGCCAGGAATTAAGGCACCAGTTCGGTGATAGAAAATGTTATGGATTT
This sequence comes from Thereva unica, assembly GCA_949987705.1. Lineage (NCBI taxonomy): Eukaryota > Metazoa > Arthropoda > Insecta > Diptera > Therevidae > Thereva > Thereva unica. The sequence goes on along the minus strand of OX465284.1, from coordinate 78,712,314 downwards.
TAAATTGATATATGCCATTTGCAGTGTCATTTAACAAATTACACTCAGAGGTAATCATTGCAAAGGCAGCATTATACGAACGAATATTTGCAAAAAAATTTTTAGAACGATTTTTAATACCACTTTCATTCGAAGTTAATCCTTCAAAAAAATTATTGAAAAAGTAATTTGGAGAAAGTGGAGGTAGATTAACTTTGCCTTTATGACAACACAAAGAAAATGCCTCAGTATTACGTAAAGTTACTTCAGTCAGAAAATGTGCCGCCAAAAATCTACACAAACGCTTGTTTTTCTTTGTTTCTCATTCGCTTCACTGAAACGGCATTTGTGTCAATCGTAGGCTACTCAGCTCTACGTTGATGCTCACAAAAAATTCAAATTTTCCAACGGCTTTTTAAAATTCGAAAAATTAAAATCGCTATAACTTTTTTATTCGTGAATCGATTTCGTTTAAATTCCTTATTACAAAACTATGCCATAAAAAGAACATTTTCTGAAAATTTAAACGAAATCGGTCCACGAACAAAAAGCCTTAGCGTGTACAAACTTTTTGTTTGCCTATTAATATATAAGATTATAAAATTAAAAATAGTCCTTACAGTAGTATTTTAAGCAAATTAAAGTGCAAAATGTTCTCCCGTGGTTTGAGAATGGCGAAGTTAGCACAGAAAAAAAATTGCAATTGGTGAAAAAGGTAAGTTTTCTGTAAGAAATACATATTGAATATGAAAAAGATTATAGCTGATCTAATATTTATAATAACCGACGAATATGGTTTTTAATAATCAGGTAGTCAGCTAACACATACACAATATGAAGATGCTAGCTCTAACACCGGAAACAAACAATACGACAGTCATGAAATTGCGAATTTTGAACCTAATGTTTTAAATGAAACCGATTCATCTGCTAATGGATTTAGATATGAAAATTTGAATTTTTTACATCAAGCTTTTAGCAGTGATCCTAAAGAACAGGAGAATGATAATTCTAGAAAAATATTTGATTTTGATTCTGATGATTCTGTTAAAGATCCTGATTTTCAGTTATCTGATCAAAGTTTATCCTCAGAAGCAGAAGCTGATGAAGAACTAACACTATTGGGTAGACAAACCGAGGAAAATATGAACGAACCTTCACAATCTGTTTCTGAAGATAATGTACATTCAGAAAACACCAATAAGGTTTCGTACTCCAGAGAAATATCAAAAAAAAAAACGCAATAAAGGAGAATCATATACAAATGTAAAAGGCCGTATTGTGGAAGCAAGAAAATTTATACCTTTATCCTCAAACTGCCGAAAAAGATGCAGGCAAAAAATTACTGAGACGATGCAGAAAACGTTTTTCGATAAATATTGGTCCTTGGAGACATACAACCAAAGAATTTTATTTATTGGTACTCTGATAAATATAGAGAAAAAGAAAACGCAATCCTTAAAAATTCATCCTGATAAACCTCGTAATCGACAGCATCATATATACTATTATTTAGAATATGAAGGTGAGAAAATCGAAGTATGCCGGAAATGCTTTAAACAATGTTTCGGTGAAACCGATAGCTTCCTGAAAAGTGTGGTAAAGAAAAAACTTGAACAACCTGATAGTGCATTTTGTGATCACCGGGGATCCGAAGGGGGCCATAACAAATTATCTGCAAACTTTGTTGAAACTGTAAAAGATCACATAAACAGTTTCCCGGCCTATGAAAGTCATTATTCAAGAAGAGATACAAGTTGTAGATATTTTAGTGCCAGCTTATCACTAGCTCAAATGTATAGATTATATTGTGATAAATATAATTCTTCAGCAGTTAGCCTCTCCACCTATTCTCAAATTTTTAAGTGTAAGTACAAACTTTGTATGTATTTTTTTGTTATAGTTAATGATTTTAAAAATTTTTTGTTTAGCTATGAATATTAAATTCAAAAAACCAAAGATAGATACCTGCAGTAAATGTGACACCTTTCAAGCGAAAATTAATATAGCTAAAACTGAAAATGATCACGATTCTTTAAACGAGCTGCAAAATGAACTATGTCTTCACCATAATGAAGCAGAGCTAGCTTATGAATCAAAAAGAACTGACAAACTGTTAGCAGCTAGCGATACAACAATTAAGGTTTTTGCATTTGATTTGCAACAATGTTTCCCTACTCCATTTCTAAGAAACGCAGTTTCTTTTTACAAAAGGCACCTTTGGACATACAATCTGACTATTCATGATTGCGTGGGAGGAACTCCTCATTGTTATATGTGGCACGAGGCTATATCTGGTCGTGGAGGTAATCAGATTTCGTCCTGCCTTTATAAACATACATATAAACGGTCTGCTTTTTCACTCTCAAGTAAAACACATAGTGTATTACAGTGATTCATGTGCTGGGCAAAATAAAAATTCTTATGTTTCTGCAATATTTGTAATGGCTTGTCATAATCAAAAAAATATTGAAATTATAGATCATAAATTCTTAGAACCAGGACATACACATATGGAATGCGATGTAGACCACGCCGCTATTGAAAGAAGGAAAAAACGAACCGACGCAAAGATTCATCACCCACACGATTGGTATAATTTTGTAAGAACTGTTGGTATAAAACATAAATTTAATGTTATTGAAATGGAAAAGAACGATTTTTTCAATTTTTGCTTATTCGTAAAATCCAAATTTTTGTGGAGAAATAGGAACGAAGATGGTGAAAAATTTGTTTGGCGAAATGTCAAATGGTTGAGATACACTAAAGATTTCGGGAAAATTCTTTATAAAACTTCTTTAAACCAAAATGAACCGTTTAAAGTTTTAAATATACGAAAGCGAGGTATTAATACTCTGAGCTTTGACAGCGTTCCTCAACTTGAAGAGCATATCAAAATTAATACAAAGAAGAAAAAGGACCTCCTGGATTTATTACCTTTCATTAGTCCATGTTTCCACGCCTTTTATAAAAGTCTTGAAACGATGGATGGACCCGATATACATCCAGATTTAGTGGAGGAAGATTCGGATACTGAGTTATAATATCACTAACGTCACAGTATTACACATAATATAAAAATATTTTTTTAGTCTTTACAAGGAATTGAATTGTTTATTTTTTATTGTAATCGAAGAAACTTAATTTTGTTATATGTAAATGAAATAAATTAAAATTATAAAACAAGTATTTCAAAAATACAATTATGAATTTTTCTTACATTTCAGCCTAATTCATAATAAAGCGAAATTTGAGTTTTCAATAAAAACATAAGTCAATTTAATTTTCAACAGGACAGTATTTTGTGTTTACAATAACCGCTTAAGTCGATATAGAAATTTGAAATACAAGTTTCTAAATTTTATATAATCGCCTTTAATTAAATTTTGGATTTTTTCTCTAAAAAAATGATTTAGTATTACTGATTTTCAATACATTTCCTTTAACTTGTTCCAAACTTTAATTTAGAATAAAAATTAAAGCCCTTATACCTCCTACTTTTTTCACTAATATAATTTTATTTTTAATTTACGATTTCTCAAAATCACAAATTTAGACTTAAGCGATTATCGCTTGTGGTCACAGTTTTAATGTTCATTACAAAGCCTTACGATAAACAATGTTTTTCGTTTTTCCGTCTTTTGCGTACGTCAGTGATTTCCCCTACGATGACCACGATGACAAACATCATCTGCGTAATCTTGGGCGACCTAATCTTTACTAACTCACCTGAGGAGCTGAACATCCTGCCTGCTCCGCCTGAGGAGAACCTATTCACCAACTCTATTCACCATTCTGCATGGATCCTCGAACACACTACCTACACACTACCTATCTAGTCATCGCACATCATACAATAACTCAATCATTTATGATTATAAAATGCAGATTCTAACAACATTATCTTCGAAATATCTTTAGTTGACTGGGTAGATAGGCTATCTGGTAATTACATTGACGAAATTGTGTCTTGCTTCAACACTATTATATTCAACGTTATTAACAAACATGTGCCCAGAATTAAAAGAAGGGATAAATTATCGGAACCATGGCTGGATAAGTTCGATCTCTTCGTAATCAGAGAAATAAATTGTATAAGCTGATTAGAAATAACCCCCATGCAAATGAAGAACTGAAACTAGCATACACTAGGCTAGCCTCAGAGTTCAGTCTTAGGTCACGTGAGGCCTATACTACATATCTTAACTCTGTTGGCGATAGCATTTTAAGAGAACTCAAAAAATTTGTTCATTTCGTTAATGTAAAACGAAAGACCTTAGGCTATCCTACTACAATTACCAATAGCAGTAAACACTCCTCTTGCCCACAGGAAATTTGTAACATATTTGCTGACAGGTTTACCGAAATCTTTTGTCTAAAATCTGATACAACACACACAGACTTAACTCAAACGCACACTGTTACTTCAATTCTTATAGATAACATATCCTTATCCGTCGAAGATATCATGACGGGTTTAAACAATAAAGGTCACGGTCGTGACAATCTGCCTCTTTACTTTCTGCAGTGCTACTCAACTCAAATTCTGTCTACTCTCCATCTTAATTTTCCTTATCCTTTTAAATCCTTATCGTTAGGAAAATTTCCTAAAATTTGGAAAAAATCATACCTCATACCAATTCACAAAGCATCTAATAAGCATTCGGTGGACAACTACAGGGGCATTGCAATATTATCAGCAATTCCTCAACTCTTCGAAAAGCTTGATTGCCCAAATAATTGATCCGCTCCTCAATGACCAACAACATGGCTTCAGAAAAGGGCGCTCGACAACTACTAACCTTATGACACTAACCTCCGAACTACTATGTGGTATGGAGAACGGTCATCAAATCGATGCTGTCTATACTGACTTCAGTAAGGCCTTTGTCCGTTTCGACCACCATATTTTATTAACAAAACTACTAAAGTTTGGAATAGCCTGTCCTAAGATGGATAGAATCATATCTTAACGGCTGTAAGATTTCAAGGATTTCTGTCAAAAGAAATCTAAGTAACTTCCGGAGTCCCTCAGGGTAGTCATCTTGGCCCACTTTTATTTAATATATTCATCTCAGACCTGTCAAAAAAACTAAGGAATATACGACATCTCTTTTATGCCGATGACCTCAAAATATATAAGTGTCATAAGGTCGCGTGATGACGTAACTCTCCTTCAGTCGAAACTGAATACATTACAGGACTGGTGCTCCACCAATAAACTGCAACTAAACACCAGTAAATGCCACGTAATTACCTTCTCTCGTAAGGCAAGGTATTAGACGCCTTGATCAAATTGTAGATCTAGGTATTGTCCTGGACAATAAATTAAATTTTATTTTGCACTACGATAATATTATTGCAAGAGCTAGCAAACTTCTTGTCTTTATAAAGAGAAGAGCCAAGGAATTTGATAGCCCTCGAGTTACTAAAACCCTTTTCTGTTCGCTAGTCCGCCTAATTCTACAACAGGCATGCCCGATCTGGAATCCTATTTACCAGGAAAGCAGTAGTAGGTTTGAGTCAGTGCAAAAGAAGTTTCTACCCTTTGCTCTGAGAAATCTATACGACTCGTGTGATTTCCATAGCCTACCGCCCTACACAGACAGGCTCAAAGTGTTGGATCTCATGCCACTGTTTAATAGGCGTAAGCTGCTTATTTCATGGCGTAAGTTGCTTATTTCTTTGGATGTCTTAAACGATAAGATCAAAGATCAGTTTCTGTCAGACAGGATCAAAGTTAACGACGATGTCCGACACAATAGGCATACGAAAATGCTTAGAGAATATTCTCATCGGACCGAGTATGGAAAGAACGAACCCATCAACAGATGTTGCATGATTTTCAATGGCCACAGTTCCTGCTTCTCCCCTGGAATTAGCAAATTATCCTTCAAGAAAAAATTGGTATCCTTCCTGTCATCCGAATTACGCTGAACTAACACTGTAACTAAGCGCTATATGTTATAAAGATATTATCTGATAATAATTGTTAGACTGTAAACTACTTTTAGCTATAGTCAATTTCCCTGTGTAATATACATAGTTAAAGTGTGCCTTGTTTGGCGTAAATAAATAAATAAATAAATAAATAAATAAAAGTTACGACCATTAAGTAGCTTTAGGAAATCATCTCCAACAAGGCAACACAGAAAATGAAAGGCTATAGGTTGGCGAGCTATCAGCAGCGAATTGATCCTGTCGCAGAAAGCGCTATTTAGACTTCGCCAACTTGGAGCATTAGCTATAGTATGAAAGGTTGGAGCATTAGCTATAGTATGAAACGTAGTCGAAGGCTCCGTCGACATTGATATGGGCAGCTGAGCTCCAAATTATGCAGTACTCTCTCAGAGGACTTGCATGCCTGGTACGTATGCTGGTATCCGTGAATAGGTAAACCCATGCGCTCTCGCTCCGAAACTAATGGTGCGAATAGTGATCCTCTAAAAAAATAAAGGGTGATATGCAAAACTCTAAATCTCCCTTACGGGTAAACTGTTACGATACTCGAAGCGTGGCCATTACTTGACTCTATGGAAGCCCATCACCTATACGGCGTTACCCAAGACAGTTAGCTGATGCGTTAGGTTTGCCAACTTGGTAGGTTAAGAGCTTTAGTTTTGATATAAAAAAAAATAAATATGGCATCCAAGTCATTCTTAAAATTTTTTTAGAGTTGAAAATAGTAATGGTTTTTTTAAAATACCAGCTGGGACCGGTACGCCTCGCTGCATCCATAAGCCAATAGTAGCCAACAAATCCATCCATCCATTGACTTGGTATTTTTCGAGATATGAACTTTACACAGAAGTGCTTCAAAGAATGGGTACATTGGCCTTGAGACGGATTCTAAGCTACTATTTCCCATTATTATAATTTTCCAAAGTTGTTAAAAAACCCAAAATATAGATAATTCAGGGCGTTACATAAAATTCGAATCCTTCCGACACGCGAAACTGGCTGGAAGCGAGTTATTCGTCTAGAAGTGTCGTAACCTTCGTTGTTGGCTTTTCACCCGTTATGTTGCGGACATGAAACGACAGAGAGTTTCGGTCAATAGCCCATTTGAAAGATATTTCAATACCCGTATTTTTGCTGTTTACTACATTATCATATGAGCAACCGTTAAGGAGATATTAAAAAAAATTGCGTTATTAGTTATTTCAGGCACGTGAAGTGCGAACTTTGGCGTTGGATTACTCGCAAACTATACAAGCGAGAACGATGACTAAGAGCTTATTCTAAAGGTAATCACTAGCACTATAAGTTTGGTAATCGGCATTAACCCACCCAAATTAATATCTTACAAGTTAATCGCAAAAAACTGCATTCAACCTCAACCACCCGAACAAGTTCGAAATTTGAGCGGCCATAACTTTGAGCCAAATTAACTTACAGACCTCGTTAAGGGCTCATTTTGTAGATAATTTTATTCTCTAATGACTTTGTATTGATCATTTTCAGCTATCATTGCACGCAACCGAGTAATTTGGTATAAACGAACTCTACCTCTTTTTCAAGATGGCGGCTTTTCCCATCACACTGCGACCCCACAAACTTGGTTTTAATATTGTCAGATGTACCCGAACAAATTCCAAAAAAAAAAAATTTGTACATCGTGAAATGCAATTTGATTTACTAATTGCACCGGACTAATTGCATTTCAGTTTATTTTTAATAGCGTCATGGCCTACCTATTGTTTGACAGCTGCGTAAATTTGAAATTTTCATTAAATGGAACATTTGTTCCTTTTTGTTGAATGTAAAAAAAATTCCCTTCGACCTATTCTTAGACCTACCAAATATACAGAAAAAATTTCATAAAAATCGGTCAACAGCTTCGGAGGAGTTCGATAACAAACACTGTGACACGAGACTTTTATAGATGTAGAAAGATACAAAAAAGATAAGTTTCAGCGGAAAGGCATAAGTTAAATTAAGACATATGTATGTATGTATGTACTTTAATTTAAAGTCCCCGCTGAGGGCTAGATTAGATAGATTTGAATTAATTAGAATAATTAACTTGAAGCATTTAATTAAATTTATAGAAGTTAAAAGAACGCAAATATTTCTGCTTAAAGTGCAGTTCAGTTTCCGATTCTTTTCTTCCTAAGTTATTGCACAAACCTCCAAAATGCACAACGAAACTTTAAAGTTCTGCCCTTGTATAGTATTGACCTAGTTGGGTACTAATCCTAAGCGGAAAATGCATAACGCTTGTTGCCTGTCCCCAAAATAGAACAGAAAAGACCAAGCAGAGCGAGCGGACAAGCCTCCGTAAGCATTGGCCAGTCATGCAAGAGTACAGAAAGGGCAACAGGAAAAATTCAATAAACTTTCTGACGCATGTTCGATCCCACAGAGGATTAAGAGGGATCCTTAGCCTGACAAGCCTTTAATTCCGATACATGAACACCACAAAGGATTGCTACGAAGCCATCAGCAAAACTTAATGGACCCAAAAAAGAAGCAATTTTTGGCAACTATTCTTCCGCCCCACCATCGCCAGATAAATTCCTAGGGATCCACCTCAAATTTCAGACAATTACCCATCGAAACTGCCTGAGGAGAATTTATGGGGGAAATTGTGGAAATTGTTTCCTCGAGTATCTTCATCCAAGTAACGCACACCTCGCCGTCTACGGTCTCTGTAACCCATTCGCCCTCGTCATCCCCATATTGATGAAGATCCTATCTTTGAGGAATCTATTGACCAAAAGGAATCCTGCACTTGACATGTAAGGGAGACAGAAGGGATTCCGCCATTACTTAAATACCAAATTACCCTTGTAGCAGTAAAGTGCAAAGTTTATCGTTGGTAAGAGTCGGACCGGGGGCGGCGGGGCTGGGCAAAGTGCAAGGACAAGGACCATTCACTCAGGCGTGCCGAGCCTTAAACTTCTGCACACAAAGAAGGAGCTTTTATTTAGCGCTTAATTCCGCCGTTTAAAAGTTTGCCAACGTATAAAGCCATTCCAGGACGTGAGCAGAAATAATTTACCGCAAGTACACTATCGTCGTCTGCTCGGCGCTGCAAGTGTTTCTGTGTGCGACATAGCGGAACAGCTTTTACCGGTGCACGATTATCCTTTATAACTCCTTTTAGATAGTTGACTCGGCGGGTGGCAACGGGGGCGGGGGGCGCTGCTTAATGAAGGCAAAGTTCGCTGCGAGTCGAAATCGTGGGGGTGGAGCCAGTTTATAGGCCTACGATTTTGTGTCAAGTCCTTAGAGATAAGTATGTGGGTGTAATAAAATAAAAAGGAATGTGACAAAGGATTTTATCTGTTTTTATTAAGTCTTCGCCGTTGTAGCACATAGAAATTAACGTATCCTTATGGTCCTAATGTGTTATGGCTATTGATAAGCGGCTCGGCCTTAATCTGAATAGGGAAAATAATATTAACATCCGCTATTACTACAAATCTTTGGCTCGTTTACGGCTCCCAACGACCTCTTTTAGATACAGAAAAGCTAATTAAAACCACCATCGGTCTCTAGGTTAAGTAGTTGCATGGATTGTGGCGTAGTTTGATTCGTCTGAAGAAGCATGTTGTTGTGTGTAAAAAATTCACTAGTCGGAGAGAATCGGTACACTAACATGCAGTACATGAAAATTCACAGCTTGCAGAACAACTTAAATAATGACGGACAACAAATCTTACAGATGGCAGTAAATAAGAACTTGGTCGTGGTCAGTACTTGGTTTGCGCGTAAGAACATCCAAAAAGGATTACTTGCAAACAATGAAATCATGTATTAACAGACTGCCACAACGTTTCCGGCCTGATAACAGTAAGGACGTACCGACGACGTGCCAATTTCAACTTAGATCACTATCTTGTTGTTATGGTACTCTTATAGGGCATTGCAGGACAGGTTCGTATAAATACAGATATTCAACGCTTTATAATATGTTGTTTCGTCAGTAATTGTATTGACTATTGACAAGAACTGGATAAGTACTGTCACAGCCCCGATATAAAAATTGTTTGTTTCGTTATATCCATGGGCTTCATGCAGATTTCTTCTGGTGTGGACTACTACAACATCCAGCAGTTGAAATGAACGGTCCAACAAGTTCTCTTGTAGCACCCTCTCTAGACTCTTATTAAGCTGCCTTGTCTTCTAATCCTTCCTTCAAACTAAGCTTACTACTTAAAATTGAATCATAGCAGTGACGATATTCGCCTATAGAGTGTAACGGTCGGTTATATCCCCCTCGCGGGAATTTTGGAAATTTTCATGCAATCACCTTGCATCCGACGCGAAAATTTAGACGAAGTATGCGGGAGGAAAAAGTAATTTTTTTTGACAGGAAAAAAAAGATAGTTTTTGGAAAAACACGAAAAGTGAAAGATATACCCCGGAAAAATTATTACAAATAATGTATAAATGAAAAGATTTTTTTTTGAAACCGGAGGCTGTGATCGTTGTGCTAAAAGAAAATATTAGTAGAAGTTTTTCCCGAGTTTCCTTGAATGAAGCTGGATAAGGACCTCAGAAACCGATTAGACATCTGGGAACCAGACAGGAGCCCCTATTGAGGACGCAGATAACCAGGGTGATAAAGAAGGAGGAAGGAGAGAAGGAAGACATGTACCCAGCTGTTGCCAGGAGTACGACCATCTGCCATTTGGTAGCAACCGCATCGTGGAGCGAGGTATCACAAGGAAGAGGAGTACATGCTCCTAAACCAGGTATCCTTAAAAATAAGTTAGTGCGGGGGAGGCAGTCCCTCACAGAGGTCGACCCTGACGGAGTATTGATGATGGGTAATATTCCTGTAGCAACTTGGACTATACTACAGCAAGAAGATTTAGTTTAGCGGAGCCCTAGAGTGGTACCTCGTGGGCCACCTACCTTGAAGAAGGCGCATGAGCTCACCCAAGAGTGCCCTGGGCCCATTAAGTGACGAGACATTTGTTCCCTCTCGTACCATTTTGAAATTATTATTGGCATATAGTCCCAATTTATTGATATTCAGTCATTTTCTTAATTAAATATATGCTACACCTACCTAGAGAGAAGAATTGCATACTATTATAGTTTCCCTTTCAAAAAAGGTGTTGTTTTTGCGTGGTCCGCCTATTGCGGATTAAACCAAGATTTTTTGTTGTCGGCATTTATTCGTTGCTGTCAGTTGGCGTTCTCACGAAAATACTTTGGTATTTTCTTCAAAGTGGCGAAATAATTCAAGGACAGATCGGAAATTATTGAAAATAAAAAAAAAGGAAACGAGAGCAAATGTTTGGCTGTGCGAGACGGAGTAAAGGGCCCAATACACGAGCGCTCCATCCGACTTCCCAGTGGGAAATGGAGTGCTCTAAGGACAATGGAGGAGCACTCCCATGGAAGCATGGAGTGCTCCCTTTCCGCTCCCTCTCCATATATTTTTTATCATTAGATGTCCGCCTAGGCTAGCACTCCATTTGAGCTCCCATAGGAGCACTCCTGCAACGATGTAGCTGGAGACAAAAAGGAGCATTATAGAGCTTTTTTAAATATCTACAGTAGAGGTCAACATTAAAGTACCATAAGAATTTTTCAGTAATTTTACGTTTTCAGTATAATAATGAGTCATGGCATCAATACAATTTTAAGTTTTGAGCTTGGCCTATTCAATTTCTTAAATAAAGCCCTGACCTAATATTCCGTACCGTACCGTAACCGTAAGTGCCGTAACCTACGAACATAAGTGTTCATATGGCACCGACCTAAATTGACTTAATAAACTTGCCGAATGTTCGTTAAATTCTCGAATGGTCCGTAATGGTGCCGTAAGAATGGCACGAAACCTTAGCATCCGTTAGCTATTTAAAAAACTTGTTCACATTTTAACAATTTTTTTAAAAATTGGAGCAGTAAATGACTTGAAATATTATAATTATTACCCTACACAACAATCAGTGAATAAAGAATTGTCCTGAATCCAATTTTTTGATTTTTAGAAATGTTACACGGTAATATCCGTGGATGTTTCTCATTTTATTTATTGCGCGATTTTTATTCCTTCTTTTCCTCTGATCACTTCTAATCTCTTTGTAATGCTCCACAGCTTAAATAATGCAAATAAATCTCTTAAATCTTTGTTTATGCTATCCATTTTGCACTTGTCACTTGCCACTTTACGTTTTCATTTAGGGCATCTGTCAAATAGCCGTAACTGAGCTCAGATTCGTTCAATTTTGTTACGGTACGGTACGGAATATTAGGTCCAGGCTTAACTCCAATAATGCTCCCTTGGGAGTCCATTGAGAGCCCTCCAACTTCCCTCCCTTTGGGACTGCTCCCAATTTTTCCCGCTGGGTTACGCCACGCCAATACAACAACAATTTCTTTGTATACAAATGACAAGTGCATACAAATTGTTGTTGCTTTGGCGTGGCGTAAGTCGGATGGAGCGCTCGTGTATTGGGCCCTTAAGACTCGATGAGTACTCGACAAAATATCCATACCGTTTGAGGCGAGAAGAAAACCACAATACATCTTGTTTTATTTTTTTTTCGTTCGATATTTGTTTGTTGATTGTTAGTATTTTTTTTTGGTACTTATATTGAGTTTTTAATTAATGATAATTAATCTACGTATTTATATTTTTGACATATTATTATATTAATTGAATGGTATATTTTCATATTTCTTTTGATACCACAATTACATTATTTCATATTGTACATACAAAAGGAAAAACGACGTTTTGGCCAATACGACGTCTTTCGTCAATTCATATTTGAAATTAACGTATATCTAAGTTCTGTTTTGTTTTGTCTGATGTATGCTGGTTATGATGAAGTAAATATGAAAGTTTTAACTAAGTATGCGTATTGTTCCACGATGAAGTGGTAAATTTTCAGTGACTTTTTCCAGGATGGTTGGGCGGCTTCCCTTCTTAGGTGCTCTCGGGGTTGCATCGCTTTCGTTTTCAGGTCCAATTACTGCGTTAGACATCCACGATTTCGCTCGTTAAGAAGCGACCCTAGGCGAACCGGGGCATGAAGAGAAACGCGAATCGACATCCAGGTAAGTGGTGAACCACACTGCACGGCCCCGGCCACACACCCCACGACCCCTTCCGGCGAGCTAGCGTATACCGTGTGGCCGGCATAACACCCCCCCTAACGGTTATTTCGGCGGATTAGGGAGGGTGAGTTTTCAGAATTTTTTTTTATGTCTGGGATTGCTTCCATAGTCAGCTTCTTCAGGGCTTCTGACTCATGGGGCATGACCTAGCATAATGGCGTCCACAGATGCTGTTTCAGCATAACGCCATTGTGCCAGTTACAAGAGGAATGCACGCCTCTTTTACAGATATGAACGTATTCTTAATGGACTATTCCAAACGTGAATATGGTTTTACCAAGCGGTCTCCCAACTAAGTATTAACCAGGGCCAATGCTGCTTGACTTACGAAATCAAACGATAACCAGTCCATTGAGTATACCAATCGCAGCATTTGCTATCACCAAGTTAATTGTCCGTTTTCTTCGTCCTGGACAGTTTTTAAAATCCCAATTTTGTTTCTTTTAGCCTGAAAAAGTGTGATCGTAGCGTGTTTCGTTTGGATTATTCGGTGCATTATTTATTGGTGCGTAACTGTAGTGGGCTACGTTTGGAAAAGCAGAATTTTTACTCATGCGTACCTTGCCTGATTTGGGTGAGGCTAGGAACGCATGAGTCTCTATTTTGGTTGTACTTTAGGAAGATTGCTGAACCTGTTGAAGCGGTTTGGCCTACATCTGAGGTATAGGAGTTGTATAAGAAGCGAAGTGGCCGTAACACTTTTGACCCAATACATCACCAAAGAAGATTGAACGCCACGAAAATTGGGGCTTCGCATTAATAAAAACAAAACAAGGTACATAGTAAACTACTTTGGTATATGATCTAAACTTTATTTCACGTTCTAGGTGGTACAATTCTTTGCCTGCCTTGGGTCAGTAATTTCAGCCGAGCCAGGAATACACAGACAGCTGCTTAAGCCTTTTATATGTGCAGTGGGAAAGCCAGCTTAAAAGGATTGTCTAATTTCTTTATGCCACTAAGATGGCACAATTCAGACATCAGGTAAACAAAACCGAAAACCTGTACTCAGTTACCTTCCACCTACCTACACTAGCTCAGGCTCAGCATGGTGACACAGAATTGGATTCTTTCAAAGAGCACCCCATGAACGGCTCACGAGTATAGCCTAGTGCCCCCATCTTGTTATTCCTGCTACAGGACAAGACATTATCAAGGAATACTTCTGGTCATCCATAAATAAAACGCAATTAATGGTCTCGATGCTGCCTTAGTTGCCAAAAGTCGAAGGTTTCTAGGCGTACTAAATCTAGATTTGAAGCCTTCAACCTTCCAAATAATAGATTTGATCATATCCATATGGATATAGTGGGACCTCTACCATCTCTGGGAATTCTTATATCATAAGGATAGTGAATAGATTCATGAAATGCCCTGAAGCATATTCCAATTTGGGACATTTCATCTTTAACAGTGGAAAAAATAGTTGCCATTGGATTCGTCCTACGATTTGGTAAGCACGATCAAGGTGCGCAGTTCGAATCGAAAGTGTTCAATGAAGTTGTTCGAATCTCCATAAGAGACCAATACCAAGTAATCAAACAATTACGGAAACAAATAAAACGGCACAACTGGGCGGTTGTCATCACGATGATGAGGCCTTCCTATCCAAAGAAGTAACTTTGCAGTAACACAACGCAAAGGAGAGTGGAGCTGCAATCCCTTAAGCCGTATGTTGCAATCCCTTAAACCGAATTAAAGCCCAAATAGATTGGCTCCGCGAATGGTGGCGGAGACGGCCAACGGTGACGGGAAAAACATTTAAAATACACGTGCCACCATATGTGCTAACACAATGGAATATTAATGTAATGGGGAATTCTGCCGCAGCTGGACGCCGCCACAACGCTGCTCGAGTCTGTTTGTGACCAATAAGTTTACAGAAACCGTAAGACAAGCTTCTCAAGCTTTAATAAACGTAGCCACACCGAATATCATAAAGAGATGGCTATTACCGAGTTTCCATGGGAGTCAAGTTGAGTTGTGGTTGAGCTGAAATTACACCTCAACTCTTCAATTTAACTCTATAGTGGGTCAAAGTTAAAATGTAACAAACTGATCTAAAGGTTTAAGGTTTCAAAAACGCTATAATAAAATTAAGTTTTTTGAAGGCATTAAATATATTTTTGAAGCCTTATAAGTAAGCATTGAAAATATACGAACTATACACTTATACATAGTTAAAAACGTATACCTTTTATAAAAACAAAACAAAATTAAAAATTTCACTTAAATATTAGGCTCAAAGTCAAAATGGAACATATCATTAATATTTACCCTATTGATGAAGTGAATTGCAGCTAACTTCCCTTTTATAATTTAAATGATTGGGGAATCCTCAAGAAGGGCTTTAATCTCATTTAGTGCACTCTTAGCAGTTGAAACGAAATTTTTTTCAATATGGCACCTCAAACCTCAGTTGAAGTAAGAAAAACTATAATTCCACTTTCTAACAGCGGTAAAACTGTGCGTGAAATTGCTGCAATTGTTGATCGGGCTCCCTCAACGACATTTAATATTATAAAACGTTGTAATAATACCACAAATTATGAAAATAAAGCTAAACCAAGTGCACGGAAAATTTTCACGTTATCAGATGAACGCTGCGCTGGTTAGTGCGCTGCATAAAAGCAAACCCACATCTAAGTGCTCCTAAACTTGCAATGGAAGCCGAATAATATCGTGCAAAAAAATGCAATCCTGAAACCATTAGGACTATCTTAAGGAAGCATGGTTCAATAGTAGAGTTGCAAGGAGAAAACCTCTAGTTAGCTAGGTTAATCGTAAATAACGAATAACTTTTGCAGGAAGGTACGGTAATGAGGACTTTTCTTTTTGGAAAACGTATTATTTACGGACGAAAGTAAATATAACGTTTTTCAATCGATTGGCAGATCATATGTATGTGTGGCGAAGAGTTAATGAAGAACTGAAAGGAAAAAATCTGCATCCAACATGGAGGAGGTTCTGTAATGGTGTGGGGTTGCATGTCTGCAGCTGGACCTGGAAAACTTCATTTTATTGAAAGAATAATGGATCAGTTCATGTATTTGAACATATTAAAATCAAATGTGAAGCAGAATGCAAGGCAATTGGGTATAGAGAGCAATTTTTACTTTTACCAGGATAATGATCCCAAACTCAAAGCCTACAATGTTAGGAACTGGCTTATTATTCATAAGTGCCCTCATGTGTTAGAAACACCACCCAAGTCTCCTGATCTCAATGTAATTGAGAATTTATGGAGTTATTTAGAGAAGAAGTTAAGAAACTATTCTATACCTAATAGAGAGGCTTTAAACACCGCACTGAGAGAAGAATGGGCTAAAATTGAGCCTTAATACTGCCGAAAATTAGTCGAATCAATGCCAAATCGCCTTAAAGCAGTTAAAAGGCAAAAGGGACTGCCAACAAAGTATTAGATCATAAAACTTTTATGTAAATTTAGGATTAAGAATGAATTCAGTATTATGTTCCATTTTATCTTTGAGGTTGTTTTTGTTATTTTTTAGAGTTTTATCATTTTTTTTAATCAAATCGTTGAATTTAGTAATTTTGTTTTTTATGACAGCATTAAATATATGACAGCATTAAATATAATATATAAATAAATTATTATTTTCACATAGAAGATTTTTCTTTGCCTTGTTCCATTTTTACTTTGAGCCACTGTATGCCTTTCCATTTCTGAGTTTTCAGTCTATGGACAATCATTTTCATTATAGATTTTTCTTTAAAAGTATTTATTAAATATAAAGTCTCTTCTGACCTCCAAGCGAGGCGCGACATTTGCACTTTTTGTACCTTTGCCAGTGTGCCATTTTTAGTTGTGTGCGTGAACACTCTGTTCAATCTACCTATTTTCGTTGAGGTGGAGCAGAGAAAACTCTTAACTATGTCTGTTTTCATAACGTATAACTCGTGTTCAACACTGGTTGAACTCTCATATAAACTCAGTATATGACCATTTTACTTGTCAGTCGAAAATATACTATAACAAATTGTTTTCGTCGATTGAAATCGGGTAAAACATGTGTAGGAGTTTGAGTCCTGCTTTACATTCCTACAAATTTTGTACTTAACGCTTCGTCGGTCGCACCTGTGCAAAAAAGGCGATTTGGGAACGCAAAGGATGTCGAGAAGATAAGATATCTTTTGCAGCTGATGACGATGAGGAGCCAGTGCAAACAGGGCATTTGGGTGAGGAAAGCAATGTTGCGTCGTGAAGAAAGAAAAGACGATTCGGCTACTAAACAGGAGTTTACTGACTATTCCGACGACGAAGAGGCTTATGATATAAAAGAAGTAGAAAGACCGCTTGCATTAGGGAAGGATGAGAAGACCAAATCGACTAGCAAGCCAACAAATAAGGCTAAATGCAGAGGACCTGAAAATATTAACACTCGCCTTCCAGCGATCATAAGAGCAGCTAGACTGGCCAAACCCGTATTTGAGTGTTGGAATCACTTTTCCACCGATACCATGCTCGAAATAATATTTAAATACACTAATCAATATTTCGAGAGGCTCAATGTGAAATTTACCAGCGAGGGACATTAAACCATCTGACATGACTGACATATATTGGTTTACTCTACCTGGGTTATATAAAGGAAACCGCCAAAGCTTAGAGGTCTTAGTTTAAAATCGTAATTAGATGCTTTCGATGATTGCAATTCTTGGGAGCAAAGAAAACAGTATGACAGGCTCTCTTATAATCGTGGAATCTTTGAACTATTTATCGAGAATTATCAAAACAACTATTTTGTGCAAAAGAGCGTCACAGTCAATGTAATATCCCTAGGTTTCAGAGGGCGATACCCTTTTCGACAGTACATTCCCTCAAAACCCAAAAAGTATAGAATCAAATCGTTCGCCCTCGTGAATGCAAAGATGGTATACACGTACACTTTGGAAGTATATGTGAACAACAAACCACCTGACGTAATCAAAGGAATGGTTCAGCTCAAATTGGGAAGTGACTTTGTGTTTCTTGATGAACTGAAAAAGCATAAAGCATAATTACTTTGACATATTGAGGAAAATAGGAGAGAGTTGCCATCATCCTTTATGAATGAAAAAGGAAAGAAACAGTACGACAGTATGTTCGGGTTCAAAGACGAATAAGCTCTGATATCGTTCATTCGAACAGTGAAAGAAAATGCGAAACTCGAAACTCGTTTCCTCCCTTCATAATGACGACGCCATTGATGCTTCATCTAGACCACAAAAGAAGCCAGAGATGTTCTATAATTCAACAAAAAGTGGCGTGGATACTGCAGACAAAGTGTGCTTATGATGGATGCGGATTCAACAGGCGTTGGCCAATAGTAATTTTTTATATGATGATGAATTGGGATGGGATCAACTATATCATCGTCCATCTCGGCAATCATATTGAGGCATTGATTCACCCTCCAAATGCGCCTGATGGAGTTCGATCCCACGAGGAATTTTTTGATGATAAGGAGAAACCAACCTTCAAAAGAAATTGGTTCGTCCCCTCCACGAATGAAACTGGTTTGAGAAAGCTCCGAGAAGCTCCGTGTCGGGTTTGTGTCAAGCCGATCTGCAATAAACACGCAAAACGATGTCTGCGATGAGTGCAAAGTTACAATTCTTCCAAATGTTTCTGAAGAGCCTGAATCCAGCGCATCTGAGGTGGACTGATTTTGTCCAAATACAAATTTCAGTCAATTTCTTTTAAGATATCTTTTTATTAATTACCTAATCTAGACTAGACTCTAAAGTAGGTTAGTGGGGATAGATCCACTGGAGTCTACTGGTATCTCTTATTTTACAGCGCGGCCCGTAATACTGAATGACGTAGAATCTTAGTCCCATACCCTCTCTATAAATAATCTCCAGGGCTCAAGTTTTCTAGATTTTATAAATCATCTCCTCTCAATCCTCTCTAACCCACTCCACGGCTTTACTGAAGACGATACTCTGCATTACTCCTTAGTTTCGGTAATGTAGAGCAAGCACAGACACTGCCTTACGACCTTGTTGAATGGGCTGCAAGAATCGTATCCACCACTTTTATATGTGCGACTATTCCACCGAAATATATAACCTTCTACAGTCTGTATTCCCAAACTCATACAACGTCCAATTGTACAAATGCAGGTTACGCTTAACATAACCTTCCGAATAAGCTTATTTGTAGACGTTATGGACTGGTTGTTCAAAAAGTGCTTTTTAAGGTTAGACAGATAAAAAATCCTACATTGGGATATACCAAACACCGAACGAAGGGGAGCTCCAAAATACAAACGATACTGAATTTGTATTTCCAATGCGAGCGTAATCTTGTGCTAAGGTCTGGTGCCAATAAAAATTCGGAATTGCTAAAAGGCTCAACGATAAAGTACGTATAATTGCGATCAACCTTTGCGAAGTGGAATAAAATAGCGGATTAGATGCTCTTCACTTACTAGGTTGTTAACTTAAAAATATCTGGAATAAATTGGAATCATGTTCTTGATATACTTAGTTCATCTTACTTCGCCTTCAACATTCGTACGCTCCATATAACAAAAGGATTGTATCAATTCATGATGGCAAAGTGCATACCCAGAAAATCATCCCTCAAATTCCCACTGTGAAATATACAACAAACCTAGAAATTCAGCTATCATGAAAGCCCTATATTCAGGTATATATTATGCCATGATCCATCATGGAGTAATCGGTAAACGGGTATAGGTAGGCCCACATTCCTGACTTGTTACACGTAAGTACAACCACATACGTAAGTGCAATCAACATAACCCGCAAACGTATAAAATGTTTTCCTGTTTCCGTACGATGAGCAAACATCAGCAAGCAGCCGGGAGAGTGGGTTTGAGTTTTCTAAATTTATTGAACCCTGATGGTTGCTCCCTGGTGAATTTCAATTGGATCACACTCACCTGTGTTGAAAATTTGCATACATCGGAATTACAAAATCAGCAGTAGCGATGGCAGCAGCATGTGTGCCAGCCACTTCATCAAATGCATCTCCGGTGAGCCTAGGCTTATTGGGGATTCTGTTCACTGGTCTCCAGGAATTTAGTGAATAATTAATAAGGACCGGAGCTTGTTAAAGATTTAAGTGGGGATTAGATGGAAACTTGGCTTGTGATGAAAGGAAAACGGTGAAAGAAGCTCCGTCGGGTTTGTTTACAAGTCAGGTTGTCCTTATTTTCCTGTAAGCAAGAATCTTCGATTTTACGTCACAGTCCATAGAAGATAATTGAGTTGTTGGGCGACAGGCGGCAAGGCACAATAAGCCGAGCCCCGGCTTCAGGAGCGCTCAGTGCCGGTGCCGGCCCTGTCCCCAAGAAGAGGTCATAAAACGACTCGACCGGATCACAAACGAGCAGCAATCTTTCCCAGAGGGGCGAACTAATTTGAAAGCTTCCTGACATTAAGCCGTGGAGGGAAATCAAAAATCAATTCCTGAGCTTTCACCTAACGATCACCACCTTTTGTTCCTTTCGGCGTTAACTTTTATGCAAATGAACCCCCTTTGAAGGCGCTCGACTTCATTTTACGAGAGCTTTTAGCTCCTTTGTTAAACGCCACAAAGGACGAATTTCCGAAGGTTTCTATCCCTAAACGAACGCGACTATTCACTCTTCTTGCGTATGTAGATACTATGTAGTACCCCAATAGCAGACATTGCACTTAGCAGGGATTGGTTATGCGGGGGTGAATATTATTTTATGTATAGCGAGTTTGTTGGAAAACAAAAGATAGAAAAAAAGACCTTAATTAGAATGCGCTTTTGTTGCGGGGTCTTTTGTTTGGGGGGCTTAGTGCTGAGTGTTAAATGAGACTCGATCATGGAAACCTCTTAAGACTATCTTCTTCCTGCACACCACTTTCCCATTCGTATACTTATTATCGAAAACCACGAGTTTGCATTGTTGCAGATGAACCGCTGTGAACCGCTTTATGTAGTCGGTGCATCCGTGCAGGATGGCATTATACTAAAAGATTGTAGAGAACCAGCCTTGCGGATACATTCGAGTTAATTACACCTAAACTTATAGGTGTTTATATTCAGCAAGTTTGACAAAGCCGAGGAAAAGGATTGAAGCGGTGGGATTATCATTTCTGCATTTCATCGTATTTCATTTGATAAAATCTGCATTATTTACTGATACAGGTGCTACGCGATTTTTCGAACAGACAAATTTCGTTATGATTACATTTACATCGGTTAGTTCCGTCCTTAGAAAAGTTACAGCCCCATACGCTAATGGGCTGGCATTTCTGAATATGTGCAATTGAGTGGAACTCGCTTCTTTTCCATTTGCTATGCATCGAGGTAAAAAAAAATTCATCTTAATTTCCGAATTCTCAATTTTTCAAAAGCTCCGCGAGGAAATTTTCATCCAGGACATCCTCTAGCGGCATAACCTCTGAAAATACATTTGTAACTTTACAGTAAATGGAGCAATGATACCTATGGGATCTGAAACTTGTGCCAACAATTGCAGTACGCTCCTTTTAGTAACACCTTCATTCGCTTTATGTAGGTATCAAAAACTCTCGAGCAGGTCCCAAATCTATGGAAATCGCATCTGTCAAGAAGCTCCAGACCTAACCTCACCTAACACCTTTTGCCAAACTGGTAATTCGTTTTGATCGGCTAAAACTATTTTAAGAGAGGCATCGTTGGTATTCCATTTCTGGATGTTTATACTAGCCCATTTCATCATACATCACCCTTCTGAATGGAAGTATAAAGCAAATTTCGGTTCATTGACACTTATTACCAGGCAATCCACATAAAATGATTTCCTCAGGACCGAGCAAAAATATGGAATCACGGCTTCAAGCAGGAACGGACTACACCTCACACCAAAGGTTCCCCTGGTCAAACGATATTCTTGGACAGCTGGAAAGCTGGTACTGCCTTCAATAAGGTCCTTAAACCAAAAAATCGATGGACATCTTTGTCGTCTCGGCACAATCTGATCTGCAAAAAAGTTTTCTCAATATTAGCAACTAATGCTGTCTGCGATATCTGTCCGAAATTTTAATAAAGTTGACAAAATATTAGGCAGTAAATTCGGACCAGAATCGAAATTATCATTCAATGAAACACCATCAGGTAATCTTGGGGAAGAATTAAAAACCAATCGAATTTTTGTTGTCGTCTTATACTCGCGATATACCGAGCGGTGGGGCATATAATATACCGAACGATTTCTGGTTTCTTCTTGATCGATAACTGGTTCAGCAACTCCTGACTTAATCAATTCAAACATTGCAGTATCGTTACCTTGCCGTGGTTGAAGATCTCTAGATAGTCTTCGCATCAGCCCAAGGAATCTCTTAAAGGCACTCTCATGATAGCTCTGTACACTAAAACGTGCTTCTCACCAAAAAGGGGATGCTTCGTAATAGTTCTCCTTTCGCTCACATCGGTCTAATTCAACAAACTGTATCTGTTGCATAAGGAAGTTCTATACTTAGAAGTTCAAGGTTTTGGCTGAGATCATCTAATGACGAACCCTTTTCAAGCGAAGACGATGCATACATTACCACTGACTCATGTTCGGGTATATAATTACTACACAACGTTCCTAGCTTTGGGTGCACTGCTGTCTGGAATCGTTTTTGTCCGGATCGGTCTTGCTTTGGTCTTGCTAAATGTGAAATAAAAGGCAATACTGTAAGACTAGTTTTGCTTATCACTAATTGGGATGTTAAAGCAGATTTTTCGTAACTTCCTTCGTGGAAAGATTGTACTACAAAGTTGAATTTACGGTGTCCATATTTGGAGTCAAGAGGCGCAAAATCCTCCAATGTAGAAAATGTGCGTGTTAATCCTAAGGGAAAACATACTCCTACTTATTCGACGAATGTTGGCTCCTCAACAAAATCGGCAGTGCACATTGAGGCAGATCTATCGTTATAGCTAGTCGCAACAATTGCAAGCACATCTATTGTAACAACGCTACTAATTTTATTAGGGCCAAGCGACAACTGCAAGAGTTCAAAGGTAGTTTTTTTTACATCCCGATTATCATACATCTTCTTCTTCTTCGATGGCTCTACAGCCCAATTCGAGCCTTGGCCTCCATCAGCTTCTTCCTCCAGACGTCTCTCTGCTCCGCTGCTTGTCTCCAGTTTCTTGTGTTGAGCAGTTTTGCTGCATCGGCCTTAACATTATCTTCCCACCTTAACCGTGGTTTGCCAACTGGTCTTTTGCCATCTGGTAGTAGATACAGGGCTTTTTTTGGTATCCTTGAGTCATCAATTCTTTGGAGATGGCCGGCCCAACGTAAACGTAGTAGTTTGGCATGGGTCGAAAGTTTACATTCTTTGTATAAGTCGTACAATTCGTGATTTGTAGCGTATTCTCCATGCACTGTCTTCATTGTTTGGGCCGTATATCCTTCGGAGAACCTTCCTCTCAAATATACCCAGCTTGTCTGCGGATTTTTGGGAGATACTCCAAGCTTCACATCCATATGCAGCTACTGTACGTATGATGGTTTTGTAGATTCTTATTTTTGTTTTTCTGTGGATGTCTCTGGATTTCATTACTGGCAGTAGTGAGAAGTATGTTCTGTTTGCGGCGTTTATTCTTCTTTGTACGTCTATCGTTTCATCGTTGTCTTCGCTGACTGTGGACCCCAGGTAGTTAAATTGGTTTATCCGTTCAAAGTTATATTCCCCCCAGGTGGTATTGTGGTTTCTTCTTCTTCTTTCCACCCTTGACTGAATTAGAATCTTACTATTCTCTGCGTTTATTTGCAGCCCTATATGTTTTGCTCCATCTTCTAATTCTGTAAATATTTCTCTAAGATATGACAGTGATCTAGCAAGGCAGTTTATATCGTCGGCATATCCTGCCAGCTGTTTGGATTTGTTTAGCAGGGTTGCGTTCGCATCAATGTTAACCTTGCGAATTACTCCTTCTAGGCAGAGATTAAATAGCATGGGTGCCAGCCCATCGCCCTGCTTTAATCCTTGCTTGACTGGGAAGGATTCCGTCAATTCTCCTTGTATTCTGACTGCACATCTTGTATTTTCCATTGTCATTTTTGTTAATTTTATTATCTTCAGGGGGATGTTTAGGTCCAGAATTGTTGCATACATTTGCTCCCTGTCGATGCTGTCGTATGCTTGTTTAAAGTCGATGAAAAGTTGATACACGTCAATGTTGTATTCCCAGCATTTTCGGAGGATTTGCCTTATTGTAAATGTAAAAAGTTGATCCATTGTTGACCTATTTCTTCTGAATCCAGCTTGGTATTCACTTATTGCAGCTTCTGCGTAAGGTTCCAGTCTGGTCTTAATTATATTGGTCATTATTTTATATACTGTGCTTAAAAGAGATATGCCTCTATAGTTTTCACAGTTGAATCTGTCCCCTTTCTTGTGTATTGGGCAGATAATGCTTTGCTCCCATTTTTCAGGCATTTTTTCATTCCTCCATATGCAGCATAGTAATTCGTGTATAGCTACTGAGAGCGATTCGCCTCCTTGTTTGATCAACTCTGCTGGGATGTTATCAATTCCTGGAGATTTATTGTTTTTTAATGAACGTATGGCACTTTGTACTTCTTCCAGAGTGGGTACATTTGTTTCTCTGGTGTCATCGTTATGTTGTTGACGGGGTTCTGGTACATGTCTGATGCTCTCGTTTGGTCGCTAAAAAATTCCTTCCATCTTTTCTTTACATCTTCGCTGCCTGTGACTATAGTGCCTTCTTTTGTTCTGCATATACCGGAGGAGGGTTTGAAGCCTTTCTTGAAGAAGTATGCTTCCCGTGTTTTGTTTTGGGCAAAGTTTTCCTCTGCTCTCAGGATGTGATTGTTGAGGAATTGCCTTTTCTTCTTCCTGCAGATGTTTTTTGCAGTTCTTCTTGTTTCCTCGTATTTCAATTTCTTACTCCTCGTCAGTCTCTCTATGTATATTCTCCTATTTTTATTTCTGGCCTCTATAGCTGCTTTGCATTCCTCGTCGTACCAGTCACTGGCTCTGGCTGTGCGTTTATACCCTACAGTTTCCTTCGTGACATCTGTCAGTACCGTCTTCAATCTCTTCCATTTTCCCTCGACTGTATCTTCATTATTTATACCTATCCTTTCTGCTAGAGTTTCCTGATATCTCTCCAACACGGGCTGTTCTTGGAGGAATTTCTTTTGTTTGCTGTTTCTTCTTTCTTGAGTAGACAGCCGACATCTGAATCTAGCTTTAACTAGAAAGTGGTCCGATTCACAATTTGCCCCCCTACAGGTTCTTACTTGCAGGATACTGGAAGCTGCCCTTCTGTCTATTAGAATATGGTCTATTTGATTGCAGTATATTTCGCTGGGGGATTGCCATGTGTATTTGTGAATGTCCTTTCTTGGGAAATATGTTGAGCTGACGATCATATTTTTACTCATTGCGAAATCGATAACACGTTGTCCGTTATCGTTTGATGTTTCGTGAAGACTTTCCTTTCCAATGGTCGGTCTGTGCCAGTTCTCTCTTCCAATTTTGGCGTTGAGGTCTCCTATCACCATCTTGATGTCATTGGAAGGGGCCGTATCATATGCGCGCTCAAGCTTATAATAGAAAGTGTCCTTTGTCGTGTCCGCTTTCTCCTCCGTCTCCGCATGTACGTTTATGATTTAGAGGGTAAAGAACTTCGTTCGGAGTCGTATTGAACATAATCGTTCACTGATTGGCTTGAACTCTTAATCCTCATTTTGACGGACTTTAGGTAGCTGCCATAAAGGAAGTGAAGAATCATCTCCATCGTGCAACGTAAGAATACTTACTTACTTTCGAAGAGCTCATGGCACAAATTGAGGCAGCTATTAACTCCCGTCCAATTTCAACATTGGATCCCAGTGACGACTTCGCCCTTACTCCTGCAAGCTCCTATATCCTCTTTCCCTGAGCCAGATACAACCCTAAAAAATCCCACCTACTTATCTCGTTGGCAACGCATAACATTAATATTTCAACTTTTTTAGAACAGATGGTCGAACAAAATCGGTACCGTTGACAGAAAGTACATCCTGATAATAAACCAGACACAGTGGTGCTATTTCATCAAGATGACCAGGAAATTAGTACATGTTGCAAGAATTGAGGGCAGCAATGGACACATCCTTATCGCAGAAATAAAAACATTATCTGGATTACTTCAATGTGCGATTCAAAAAATCGCACCCTTATCAATCGGAGAAGAAGATTGCAATTATCTACTACTTAAGAAAAAGTCTTAACATAAGGTGTTCTCTTTCTAAATGTGAAAAAGCTAGCATTAAACAATTACCTTGATCTTATTCTTAGGGAAAACCCTGCAAACATTACCAATCGAGATCGACTTGAAAACGAGTCGCGAAATCTTCGAGACGATAGTCGAGAGTAGCACAAGTGGGAAATTGACTAGCATCAGAACTGGTGACAAAATAATCCTGAGAGAAGTTAGTTCAAATAACTATAATAGTGTTTAATCTAAAGGATTTTACTAGAGAAGTTGTTTTTCCCGAATGTTAGCAAACAAACATTTGCTTCGTCCTTCGGAGATATTAGCAAAACTAATCATCAATGTAAAGTACTTGTCAGACTTGAACAAAAACAACAAATTCTTCTGTAACTATTGGAAGTCCCGAGATGAACCGCAATTTCCTGAAACTGTAGGACGACGAAAACAATTCCCCGTCAAAAGATTGCTAACCCAAGGTTTGACAAATTCGTGATGCTTGTAAAGGGTAACGTAATTTTTGAACGATTTTTAAAGGTTGTCGGATTTTTACAGGTGATCTTTTGTTGGAAAGCTATCGCTGTGCAGAATCCCAAAAAGATCACTTCGTTTGGAACGGATCTCATTCCATCGAGTTTGTTAGATATTATCACTTTAAGTTTTTCTATTTGAACAAAAAGACCCGACCGAATATTATGAAATTTTTTTCAGAGAATTTTTTCGGTAATATTCTTGTTTCGGCACCTCAAGGAATTCGATATAATTTTTGGTTCGCCCAGTATCGTGCAGGTACAAAAATCAAGAACGATGTTTAAACAAAAAAAATTAAAAAGAAAAGTGCGTGTCAGCTCCGACGCGTCACTGGACTTTTCAACTGAAAAACGATTGTCTCAAAACAACAATAGGGAAAGGAAGTAAATGAACCAATATATTTATTTATATTGATGTGTTAAAATATAAGTATTACATAAATTTTATTTACTATTTAGTCTATTATATGTCTTCCGCCATTTTGAATTAAGAATGACGTTTCACCGCTAATTGTATTCTACTAGTCCAATCAATCTATACAAATCCATCTAATAATTGCCAACCGGAAACAAAAAATATGGTCATAAAGGAAAAAAAATTCTAAAACTGACAGCGTTTTCTTTTTTCGAATTTGGAATGGCGAACTTAACCTAAAAAATCTTGGAAAGTGTAAAAAACGCTTTTTAGCTATAAAAAAAAACGTGACTTCGGATCGAAAAAAATCATATTATAAAGTTTGTAGCTATTGAAATTATATTGATACATTTAGTTATAGGTTAGAGCACAAAATATAAAGAAAAATGGGAGAAACTGTCGAAAATCAGTTTTTTTTTAATTTGTTAATAACGTTTGTTTAACGCCACTTACAAATTTCTTCTAGCTAGCTGAAAAAATGGTGTTATTTTTGTTGTGAAATATTGAACAGTTTCCTTGAAATTTCACTTTTTGTAAAAAAAAGGCGTTCTTGTTAAAACGTTCCACTTGGTCGCTGGATCAACGTTCCAGAGCTTAAAATTTTCTTTAAAGGTTGTACTATCATATTCAAATAAAAAAAGTCGATTTAAAATGCTAACAGTGCTCAAAATGGCCCCCAAAAAGGTATTAATAGTGAACAAACATAGGTTTGGTTGAAAAAACGGACTTTCTGAGTCGGTCGGTGGCCATTTTGAATTTGGAAAGACGCTACTTCAATTTTACCTGTCATGCCCTCTCATTTGATACCCATGTCGCGGGTCTGGGAACAGAAATATTAATATCGGCCGCCATCTTTGAACCACAAATCAAGTGAAAACTTCTCGTTTTTGTTAACGTTTTTTTGTTGTTAACGATTGATGTTTACTCCCAATATATTTTTCATACTGGGCTCTATATATGAAACGATTCTTAAGGAGTAAACTCCAATTACTTATGTCGTAATACAATGGTAACTTATGGAGCTTTAGTTTGGTGGCACAGAACGAAGCTTAAGGGTTCCATAACCATTTTATGCAAAATTCAAAGAATAGCTTGCCTCTCCATCACTGGGGCCATCCGCACTTCCTCAACGGCAGCGCTGGAGACTCTCCTCAATTTGGTACCCCTCCACCTTGAGGTAGAGAAGTCCGCCATAAACGCGGCGCTGCGGCTGAAAGCGAATGGTTACTTGGGCGCTGGTCTTGGGCGAGGACATTCTATAATAGTCAACATCATAGAAGAGATTCCGGAAGCGGAGATGCTATCGGACGGCATGCCCTATAAAATCTCAAAATTTAAGCAACCTTCGGTACATATACAGGAAAGGCTTACCTGGACTTTTCCTAAAGTTTTTCCGGGCGGGCTAGAATGGTACACGGATGGCTCTAAAACGGAGACAGATGTAGGCGCCGGAATCTATAGTGAAAGTCCCAGATTCAGCAAGGCTATAAGTCTAGGCACTTTGGCAACTGTCTTTCAAGCAGAGGTGTACGCAATTCTGGCATGCACTCATGAGAACTTAAGAAGGGCCTACCAAAATAAACGGATTTTTATCTTCTCTGATAGCCAAGCGGCAATTAGAGCGATAAGGTCCCGTAGGACCAAGTCGAAATTAGTTTGGGACTGCCAACGTGCTCTTCATGAGTTGGGTGTTCTCAATCAAATTACACTTGTCTGGGTCCCGGGTCACCAGGGCTTCGAAGGCAATGAAAGTGCGGATGCCCTGGCTAAACAGGGCTCTGATATTGCATTCATTGGTCCAGAGCCGGCTATTGGGGCACCGCCCAGCTTGCTGCAAAGGGCCCTGGCCGATCGGACTTTGATGAAACATATTGAACGCTGGAGGTCCGCGCCTGGACTGGCCAACTCTAAGCGGTTCCTTCCAGTGCCGTCCCCTAAGACGGCCAAGGAATTGTTACGGCGCAGTAGGAGTGATGTTAGGACACTTGTTGGCTTAATTACCGGACACTGTGCCCTAAATTACCACTTATGGAGGATAGGAAGGGCGGAGGACCCTACATGTAGGCTTTGCCTAGAAGAGGATGAGTCTGCTCTCCATGTTCTCTGTGAGTGCCCTGCAATAGCGAGGAGCAGGGTCTCTTTGTTCGAGAAGTCCCTGCTCGAACACTCAAGTCTAAGCGACAAACCACTAGGCAGACTGCTGAACTTGTTCAGGCGGTCTGGCCTACAAATATGAGGTGTAGGGGTTGTAGTACAATAGGCCAACTTAATGGCCGCAGTACCTTTGGACCTAATACCTCACACAGGAAAAAAAAAACTCCAATAAAAAACGATTCAACCGAATTTTATGAAAATCTTTTCAGATCATTTTTGCGTAAATATTCTTCGAACGGCACCTCAACTAAGTTGATATATTTCATGGTTCGCTCAATATCGTGCAGGTTCACGTATATGTCGTTTAAACCAACAAACGGCTCGACCCAATGTTATAAAAATCTTTTCAGATTATATTTCCCTTAATACCCTTCGAACGACATCTCAACGGAATCGTTATATTTTTTGGTTCGCGCGGTATCGTGGAGGAAAAATTGACCACATACGTACGCATACACACACATATGTACTTCTCAAATTTTGCTTTAAATGCTATTGGGACCTCGACAAATGATCGATAGCAATAACTTCCCTATAATGGGAAATTAAAAAAAACTTATTTTCACTACTATTATTAATTTTTTTCCACCTGCTCCTCTGGACCGATTTTATCCAAAACAGTCATTATATTCTTACGATTTGTCTCTTAATTATAGCGTCAAAAAATCGCAAGGTAGATTTATTTCAACTTTTGAATACCTTTCCGCTCTTTCCTAGAGTAGCAGAAGACCTGGGAACAGACTTAGGTGATTGCACTACCTTTCATGTTAAGGGTTATCAACGCGTAGGATATTTGCCATATTGACAACATCCCTTGTGGATCTAGTCGTCCTAAGACTGAATTGCCTTTAGGATAAGCCTCTGGGCGCTCCCTTAAGTCTAAGTAGTCACTTCATTTAACGAGTGCATTTAAAAGGAACACCAAGAAGTCCTTGATACGACGTTGTTCAGAACCGCTATTGAGGCAGTGTTTCTTGGCTTTTGGTACACACCCTGTACATATATCAGAAAGGGTTTAGTATTGTCAATGAATCTCACGGCTACCCTTGGTGCAACACTTAAAGGGTACTGAAACCGGAGAGCCTCAAGGCCAGGTGTATTATTTCTGGATCAGCAACGCCATTGCAAAAAAGGAATGCGTAGCATATTTCCACCCACGGTTAATAAAAATCGCAGCAACTGCAGCGGCATTTAAGGCCTGTCAATTCTGATATGGCGCAAATGTTTGCAATTCCACTCGGGCGGTTATTACTATCGCCATTGCCAATGGCTGTATTCTCTGCCGAAAGTTAATTACTTTCAATGTGCGCATTCGGTTGGAAATTTATTTGCACAATTTTGCCCAAATTTTGCATGTAATATGCCTCCCCTATTCGCCGCCAGGACCGAAACCCATGAACTATTACCGATTCGTGTCTGGTGCTATTCTGTTCGGAGGGGATGCAGGTTATCCTTGTAGCAGAATGCGAAATATTGTACACATGCGGAGCAGGGTCGCTATATTTGATTCCCGGCAGGCATTCCGGTGTGTGTGGCGAATCCAATTGAAATTCAACCATATCAGCCCGAATCAACAAATTTAACCTGAGTTCAATCATAATTTTTTCGCCTTCGTTCCCGAACATTGATTTTTGGGGCACAGTTTTCGGGGATGGGGTAGGACTTTATCGCCGGCTGTCGGGGTGATGGGGGATCGCAGCTTTGTTAACTATTGTATTCCGGTTGATGTGGAATATTTAAATGGAGGAATTGAGGAAATAGCATTTTGATGGCTTTTTTGTGGGTTAAATGATTTCTTTACCTTAATGGTTGTTATCGAATTATCATAATGAATGTTTTTTCCTTCATTTCACAATAAACTGGTAACCTTTCCTGTTTTTTTTTGTTTGAGCGGCGATGGAAATCAGGGTGTGCTTTAATGGGCTTCAAGGTTACTCGTTAGATAGGAAGTGATGCGTAAGGTAATGTTAGTGCTAACCAAATGCTATCGTGTAAATAAGCTTTGCATTACAAAATGTGGTAGAGCAAAGTCTTGTGATAACATTGTTTGATTATCTTTCAAAATTGCAACAACAAACATACATGCTAGAAAACCACCAGCTTGACTCTATAATACTGTGTATCCCTGCAGAGTTTACCTGAATTAAACCCGGAGATAGATAGATAGATCGCTCATGGGAATTGGGGTTAAATTGAGTTTCAGCGAAATCAGTCGGGATATATTGGTTTTGACAGTTGTATTTGTCCGTATTATTAGTAAATTGGAAAAAAGTTCTGTGGTGGGTATAAACGAGATTTCAATGGAGAGGCAAAAAGTTTCTGCAAAACCAACCGCGGCTCATGGAAATATATTTTATAACAAACTCTAATTTTGTGAAAAGCATAATTTACATACATACAAACTGTTGAAATGCTTAACTTGAATTTTGGCTTTGTCCTTCCAAAAATTTTGCCCTTTTAACGAAGTCTTGTACCAATCAATACAAAGGCTGGTGGTATTTTAAGAATTCAAAATGCAGCCTGGTATTTTGTATGTGAAAGACAAAAACCTCAGAGGTAAATATCTTGGTGTGGTCGCCGGTCGGCGGTTCTGTTTATAGTGTAAAGTCGAATAGTAAGCTCTAGTCGGAAAGATGATAGTAAGATGTGAAAAAGAGTGAAAAATATCAAGATCAACAACCACGACAGAACACGTCGCCTACAGGCAATGGCTGAAGAAGGCCAGAGTTTCCGTAACGTGAGAAATAAAGAAAGAACGCATTGGAGAAGGTTAAGACGCCCGACTACCAACCCCGAGTTTCCTCGTTCTGATTCCTGGAATGTACTTTCGACTTTCCATTTATCCAATCTCGATGATGAAATTCCTTTTTTGTTGCCTTCCCTCTTTTCAGAAACTGTTTCCTTTCTTTTGCTATCTGTCTGTAACCATAATAAGCGAGGAAGCCCTCTCCCATTCATTATCCGAAGTCAGTGTTCTGTCGCAAAAGTATTGGATGGGAGCCGGTGGAATAAAACCACATATTGGCGTTGTTAGTTCATTCACTTTTCTTTCTGTTATCTTTCTGACTGGAGCGTTCTGTCTGGCATTGCATCCAAATTGTAGAACCATCGGCAGTACAAAGGAGATTTGCCTCTAGGCTTTAGGGTGAAAACATAGTGGAGCGGCGAGGCTACAGTGTAGCGGGGAGCGTAGCTGTGAGGTTTTAGACCCCCGATGGTAGCGGGGCTCGACACGCACATAGTGGAGCGGCGAGCGTAGCGTGGCAAGCCAAGAGGTTTGAGTAATCTTTAATCAGCAAAATGTCGTCGGACAGTGATGACGATATGTTATACGAGAGCAGTGCGCTTAAAATCGTTACAGTTGTAGGCGGTTTTAGATCATGTGCAGTGCACCCTTTGAATTCAAATCGCAAGGAATTGGGAGAGTTCCACCACCTTTTTCCACAGTTAAAACAATATCCGGACCGCTTTTTCCAATACGCAAGAATGGAGTACAGTACGTTTGAGTATATATTAAACCTGATCTCTCCTCATATGGAGGTGCAATATACGAATTTCGTAAAACAGCCGATTGAATAGATGAGAAGCTACTTATTACGCTGAGGTATGTTTTATAATAAGGGTGGTCAAGGGGGGGTAATATTTTTCCAAATCTGACCCCTCTTTTTTACTTTTAAAAACAAGTTATTGTAGACTTAAAATTTACCTTAGTAGATTACTTACCAAATTTACCATAGTATATCACTTTGCTTCCAGGACAGTAATAAGAAACACAATTTTTAAACCAAAACAAATTCTCGGTTCGACCAGCAAGGCTCGACTGAACCCTCTACATAAAGAAATCTATGTAGAATTCACAATCGAAGAGGGTAGCGGGTCGCCGCGGGAACCAGCGCCACTCCACGCTCCACTATGTTTTGGCGCGTTTGCTACGTGTATTATTTTCAACCCACTCAGCTACGCTCTCCGCTACACTCTAGCCGCGCCGCTCCACTATGTTTTCACCCTTAGACAATGTAATAATCACAGTTCGGAGATTGGTCATTGTTAGCAGCCCAATAAACGGAGTCCAGCAGCTTTCAGGCGAAAAGTGGTGGAGCGCACAAGAGGTCTGGTTAATCTTTAGAACGACTTAGCCTACTTACAATTATGGAGAAAAGTATGCCTGCTAAACAAAAACCTGACAATCACCATGGAATATTGGCGCATAGGGGACCACATTGTCCGCCTACATATCTAGCACAACGTCTGTTGCTGTAGCTGCAGGTTGACGATTGACAAAGAAACGCTCGTTCACTTTCTCTGTAAATGCCTAGCTCTAGCCAAAAGCCAGGAAACCCAGGCAGGTACCTAATATACGACTTGTCATATGACTTTACTGCCAAAGAAGTCAAACTTAACATAAAAGGTCAAATGACATTTGTTTTTGACATGTCATATGACTATCTGCCAAAATTTTCTTTGACTATTTCGGCTCAACCGATTATTGCAGTAATGCCGTTACCTCGACTCCAGGACTGTCTGGCGTTGTTCCAAATCCGGCCCCCGCACAGTGGGCTAGATTCTAAAAAAAGTGGACAAAAATCAAAAAAAAAATTTTTTAAATGCCCTTTTCTATAGGAATTATTTTATAGAGGGGGATCCCCTGGACGTTTTTCCGAAAAATGGGGCGGGTAGCTTTAAAGCCTGCGGATCTGAGGCATTCCGAAGTTGGATACTTTGGACATAACTGCATTTGCGTGTCTTCACCGCGAAAAACACTTCCTACGTTAAATCCCAA
This sequence comes from Thereva unica, assembly GCA_949987705.1. Taxonomy (NCBI): domain Eukaryota; kingdom Metazoa; phylum Arthropoda; class Insecta; order Diptera; family Therevidae; genus Thereva; species Thereva unica. The sequence continues at coordinate 78,678,160 of OX465284.1, read as the reverse complement.
TAACTTTATATCTGAGTGTGTAATATTAATTAAGTTCAATGGAGAGTGATCCTGAAGGTATGTAGAAAATTTTTATGTGTTTTACCGTTATTAAATAATAATACATGCTAATGTAAGAGAATGATCAATAACCACGAAAAAAAAATTTTTTTTTTTTTAAAATTATTAGCCTTAAATTGTAAAAATAGTTTATTGCCCACTACCGCCCGGCATAGTTTTAACGCGATTTTGTAGGAAATTCTTTATATAAGAGAATTCGAAAGATTTGGGTGCCAAAACTTGCCAATTCATATTTTGTACGGCGTGAATCGCGTGCTTTCGTGAAAAAACGTTAAAACTTGTACGTAGTGTTACCATGTGAAATTTTCGGAAAAATGTATGAAAATTTAATTTATTACATTTAATTAACGCTTGGTGAAATGTCTGAAGACGCCCAGGAGGCGCGTAACAAAGATTTTAAAAAATATCGTGAGCATTTTGCTAGAAAAACTTCTAGACAAGGAAATATGGAGGATGTATTCAATCGTCTTCTCGCCACATCCGACCCTTATATTTCGAGCATGTGCCGGACGGAAATACTCTAAATGTAATAACAGTTTGTCTGGCGAAGCTTTGAGGTTGCTTCATACATCCGACACAGAGACTAGCAGGGACTTAAGTAAAGCAATCGTACCATCTGAGTCCACTAGTAGCGACGAAGGCTCCGATTAAGGAATTAATGTATATACGTAAAGTTTATAAATGTATGTATGATTATTTTAAAGTAATTAATTTTAATTAAAAATGTTTTTGATAGTTTTAATAACGGATTTGTGATCAGCGATGTGAAACACCCATGTAGCCAAAATTTCGAATGTATAAGACAACGCATTATATTTTTGTCCACTTTTTTCCTAATCTAGCCCACTGTGCCCGGCATGTGCCAGGGAGCTTGTAGCAGAGCTAACTGCGGGCGGAGAAAGAACACTCCTGCCGAGCCTAGAGTCGGAACACGGGGCGAATCAGTACCCTCCAACGGCACAGACGGTAGGACAAAGGGTACTAGACAAGCCAAGAAGATCGGGATCGTACTCCAAGTAATCGTCCTTGCGTCTTCCCACTTTCCGGAGGATGTAGCAAAAGGGCCATCCCAGGATGTTCAAGAACTAATTGAGTTCTGCCGCAGACGAACCGGCAATTCGTCATCGGCTGTGATGGACAAACTCACAACTCCATCTGGGGAAGTACCGATGAAACGAAAGGGGTGGGTGTCTTGTAGAATTTTTTGTTTTGAATAACATAGATATTGCAAATAGGGAATGCAAACCCACTGCTATTAGAATGGAGGTGCTGCACCTCAGCTTCACGCAGCCTCCCCTTTGACAGTATTGAAAACTGTCGTGTTCTGGACGAGGCCTCACCGGCGGATCATCTGCACATTAGATTTGACATTGCGAGCCTCCCTTATAGCCGCGCCTCTTCTTTGGTTCCTAAGAAATCCAACTGGTCTAAGTTTCAGGGGCTTGTGGCCTCGAAATCAGGCCTGCTTGCTGATCTCTTCCTACCATGACAGCAGCACTGTCTCTTCCTTTCAATCGTCACATAAAGCGCCTTGGTGGAACGACAGGCTAGCTGCAATGCGGAGAGATTTTAGGAGATTATTCAATAGGGCAAAACATATATTGCATCAAAATGAATATAGGTTCACCGTAGCGGGGGCCTCGGTAGTCTAGAGGTAAGGCGCCTGACTGCTATCCCCAGAGGTCCCGGGTTCGAATCCCGGCGGCGCCACGGTCCTTCGCCTTTCCCACCTAACTTTCCTTCTTTCTTCTTCCCTCTTTACATTCCTGATTCCCCTGTCATAGCCTTCCCTAGTCCTCCCCCGCTCCACCAAGCGCATGCCATCGGTTGGTTGATGAGATTCAACTCGTTTCAGGAGGCATAACACTCCAGCGAGTTGTTCTCGACGCCCCGATGTCAGAGTCGCGAAATGGTTGTGAGTAGGTGGAATAAAATATCGCGGCTAGGTTGTGACAGTTACTTCCTTCTCTTCTCTCTATCTTCCGGCTAGAGCTGCTGTTCGACATTCACTCTATACGAAAAAATAGATTGTCGGCAGTAAAAAAGGGACTTTCCCTAAGCCTCTAGTCTGTCACATAAAAAAAAAAAACGGCCTATAACAAGGAGATGAGACGTTTCAAAAGGATTGCCTGGAGGAAACACTCTTAGAGCCTTGAAACTCTACCAGAAGCATCTAGACTCCAAAAGCTACTTTCCAAAGACTCCTTCTGCGTCTTCTCAGAAAGGAGGATGGCTCCTTCACCTCTAATCATAAATAAACCTTGAGGTACCTGCTCAGAAGGCACTTTCCAGGGTCAATATTCCATTGGATGCAGTCTTTTAGGAAACATCTTCGACCGTGACATGGTTAAATGGGCAGTGGTCTCTTTTTAACCCTATAAGGGGAGGGGAGGAGATGAAATTTTTCCGGCACTTCTTCAGAAGTGCCTTGATCTGATCCTCGACAATCTGGTCTGCCTATTTAAAGCCCACTTCAACGGGGGATACATTCCAACCATCTGGAGGAAATTCGTTGTGGTTTTTATCCCCAAACAGGGCAACAGATACCTAGAGCTGCCTAAATCGTACAGACCAGCTTAACCTCTTTTTAATACGGTGGAATGGCTGCTAGACCCTTATATTAGGTGCTTACTGGAGCTCTCCCTCCCACATAGCTCCCAGTTCCCTGGTCAGTGTCGAAAAAGCCTTGCTGAAGGAACAGCTCTATGTGCGTTCCTTGACATCGAAGGTGCTTTCGACAACACTGGCTATGATTCCATCTCTAGAGCCCTGGCTGTCAGAAACCTGGATCCTCACATGATTGAGTAGATAAGGGCCAAGCTTGTAAATCGTTACATTTCTTCTACTCTAGGTGTCTCCACCATTAGTGTTAAGACTATTGAGGACTCTGGTCACTAGTTGTGGATGAACTTTTGACCAAACCATCTTAACTTAGTTTCGATGTCATCGGTTATGCAGAGGATCTTGCCATCATTGTTCTGAGAAGTTTGACTTGACCATACAGTGGTCATGAGAACAGCACTCCGAAAATAAAGGCTATCCTCAAATAAAGTTGTCCTGGTTCCTTTCTCCAAACGCTACAAAGTGGACTTAGGTCCTATCTTATCCAGCGTACCTCAGTTGAGTACTCAGACTCAGTCAAATATTTGGGAGTAAAGTTAGAAAAGAGACTGAACTGAAACGGTCAACTTGACTACGTCATCAGCAAATCTAAAATGGCCATATAGGCCTGCAAAAGGCATAAAGGTAAGACATGGGGTCTTACACCACAAATGATGTACTGGATGTACAATATGATCGTTAAACCTGTGGTCACTGAGACAATCATTAGATTCACCCCTTTGCATATCTTCATATAGAAATCCGCCGCCAAAAGTGCCTTGAGATTTTAGATGTCATCCAACTGGCCTTATAAAGGACACATGGATGTCCTTATCAATATCTCAAACATTTCCATTTGTCGCGTATCCGACCATATGGTTAGTGAACTGCGATTCCAAAGGAAATTCAGGGCAATTATCCCGGATCGTTCTGAGTGGGAGGAACTTATTCTTCCTGGGGATCCAAAACATCCCCACTGGTTTACCGACGGGTCAAAGATAGAATATGGCACAAGGGCTGGTGTCGCAGGACCCAACTCCAAGGTCTCGATTGCAATGGGTAACTGGCCTTTCGTTTTCCAAACTGAAATACAGGGCAATTATCCTTCTGGTCCTTGGTAAGTTCCATCAAGAAGAATTACACTACAACTTCAACCCCTTCCTTTATTCACAATGAGAAGGTAACAGCAGACAGCAAATCCAAGGCCAATTTATTAGCATCTATGTTCGCTTCGAATTCTTCTTTACCCGAAACTGATGTGCTACCCCCTGTCTCCGAGCGTAACGCCCATTCAATGGACAGGGTTTTTTTCAGGACTCGCGAGGTGTATAGGTGCCTCAAAGAGCTCGATGCCAACAAATCCACTGGACCCGATAATATACCCCCTATCGTCTTAAAACAATGCGCCTCACCTTTGGCTAAACCTCTGCGCAAATTATTTTCCCTGTCATATTTCTCCGGAGTTTATCCCGACTCTTGGAAACTTGCCCATGTTCAGCCCATACCGAAAAAAGGTGATTCCAGCGATCCCTCCAATTACCGCCCAATAGCAATTACTTCTATTCTCTCCAAAACCATGGAGACGATAATCAACAAAAAGCTTATGGGATATCTAGAATCCAATCTACTCATAAACGACAGACAGTATGGCTTCCGACAAAAAAGATCCACTGGCGATCTTTTAGTCTGTCTTACAGAACACCTCAGCCGTAGCCTGCATGGATCCGGTGAGTCTAGTCTGGTTGCTCTGGATATCTCCAAGGCTTTCGATAGAGTTTGGCACTCAGCCCTGTTAGCTAAACTCAAAGCTATTGGAGTTGACTCACTTCTACAGAAGTGGATTGAGAGTTTCCTTTCTGGCCGTTCAATCAAAGTGGTATTGGATGGCGTCAAATCCGCACCCCACCCGATCTCTGCGGGGGTACTCCAGGGGTCAATTTTATCACCGGCCCTATTTCTCATATTTATAAATGACCTTCTTTCAATCCCCTCCAACCCACTTCTCAGCTTCGCTGACGACGGTACTCTACGTTACTCGTACAGCTTCGATACAAGACAGACTCATGCCAGATCCTGTCTTGATGATCGCGAACTAATGTCCAAGTCGATTAATAATGACATTAAACTCATTCTAGAGTGGGGAAAGAAGAATCGTGTTGAATTCAACTCCGACAAAACCAAGTACTGTCTTATCTCCAAAAAGAAGCTCAACACCTCTCCACCCTTGAGAGTGGATGGAGTTCAACTAATGGCCGACCTTACACATCTTAGGCGTGACATTAGCCAAAGACTTGCGATGGAATGACCACATATTCCAAATCGCCAAACAAGCATCCCAGTGCTTGGGATTTCTTAAGAGGTGCAAGTTCCTCCTCCAGCCATCGGCCCGTGCTGTTATTTATTAATCCTACATTCGGCCTCTTCTCGAATATAACTCCCTCGTTTGGGGCGGCGCCCCAATAACCACCTTGGCATGGTTAGATAAAGTGCAAAAAAGGGCGCTCAAATTAATTGATGACGACACCACCTGCTCCACCATCGACCCCTTGAGCCACCGTAGGAATGTAGCAGCACTGACAAAATTTTATCGCTACTATCATAGCGACTGTTCCTCCGAGTTAAACGCTCTCCTGCCTCCACGGCAATCTTATACCCGCAACACCAGATTAGCCCACTCGTCTCATTCCCTTCACCTGCAACTACCCCTTTCACGCACTCAACAAGATATGAATTCGTTTGTTAATAGAACAACTCGACTGTGGAATAACCTCTCGCAGTCAGTATTTCCGAGCTCCTACAACATCCAAGAGTTCAAACGCAGGGTTCATCACCACCTTCTTCAATACCCCCCCGTACCTTTTAATCCTTAACCTATACCCCCCCCTCACTCCTCCCCCGTACTAAGCTTACTGCTAGACATTGCACCATGACGTGACAAATGACATGACGGACTAGTAGTACAAAGGGTGACTCCTAAGCTTAGCACTGCCACATAAAAAAAAAAACATGCTATTGCGGTCTGCGCTAGGTTCAACCTTGAGAAAGATCTGAAAACCGCCAACATTAAAATCTTTTCTGACAGCCAAGCTGCCATTAAGGCAATCTGAACGTGGAAGTTTTCTTCCCTAATAGTTACAGGGTTTTTTGACGTACTCCAGAGCCTGACCAGAGGGCTCGCTCTGCTGGGTCCCTGGACACTGGGGTATCGAGGGAATGAGGCTCCATAATCCTTCTAAGGCATCTCTTGGTCCAGTTCCAAGTCCTTGATGGAGGAGTGGATTAAGGGACTAAGCTTAGCTTATTGGGAATCAGTCCCAGGTCTTAGACAGGCTAAAGATCTTATACGATCCTTTGCCTTAAGAGGCACAATCAAGTAAGCGGACCACGGCTGCTGGTGGGTTATCTGATTGGCCAAGCAGGACTGCGGTATCACCTCCACAACCTAGGACTGTCTCAAGAGCCAGAATGCCGACTCTGCATGGAAGGCGACGAGACTTCCACACATATTCTTTCCTGCTCTGATCTGGCTCAGAACAAGAACTTTATCAGAGAGTTTTTGAGTCCTGCTCAAGCCCGGTCTTCGTCATAGAAACCCCTTTTAGCCTTCATCCGGAAGGCTGATAGTCTGTTGAATAGGCCCAAGTTAGGCCTAGACCTAGACCGCAGTGTTCACCATGTGGGTTGCCCCCTCACTCCTTAAAAAAAATTTTGTACGTTGCTCCCTAAATCCTTTAAAAAGAAGGATGATGAAGTAAACTCTTCAAACAGATATATTTTGGTGTTTCTTGCAACAGATTTAAAAGTGTCCTGCGAATTTTTCTGATGGATAATCCTGATTCTTGCGAATCATGCAATTGCTTGTTGACAAACGCCAAACATTTCTGCTATTTACACCATAATCTAAATTGCACGTTTCTAAATTCAATTTATTTAAACTTATTGAATTTAAGTGATACAAATTAGGGTCTAACAGCGGCTCGGTGATATTTTTCGAGAATCTATTTTATTTAATTTGTGGAGGCCTCGTAATTAGTCGCCGTTAATGCTTCGTAATGAATTAATAAATAAAATAAATTAATTTCCAATCCGGCCCTTGTCTTTCTCGTTGATGTGCAAATAGCCCTGAACGAAATCAGCGAAATAAATTTTGTAGCCGGGTATGGCGCATCTATCGGGGAAAAAACAAGCCAAAATTCGATTAAAATTTAAATGAATAGAAAAATTGAATCAAACTCAGATGGGACAGGTGAGCTAGATATGGCCTGCCTAGCGTGCACGTACCTGTGTCGCATATATACAAGGATCTCACGGATGCGTTGTGCATGCCTAATCCCCAAATCCCATGATTAAATTGAACATAAGCTGGAGCGGGATCAAATTTCAACTTTGGCTTATATTTTATTAAAGCTCATCCCGAAAAGCTGATATCAAGCTTGCCGGGGGCCAAGAATGAAGGATAAGCTTCAAATGATGTGACACATAGAACACAGAGCCTGCCTGCCTGAAATGGGGGGCGGGGGTGGATCGTTACGGATGTGTGCGAAATTGTCTATATGTGTGAATGTGTGCTAGCGGAGCCAGACCGTGGGGACACATAATTAATTTCAAACGGAAGTTGTATACAATGACAAAGTAGCAACAATAACTCTTCCCCTGGGAGAGAAACGGATTATGGCCAGCATTTAATTACGGTGCTAAGTGTTTTCCATTAAATGTGACCCCAGTGGCTGCCGCTATAGTGCACGGCCACCCTGAAGCCGCCCCTACCCCCGAAACCTCGATTACTTGAAACGGAAGCGGATTAGCGTAAATCATTTTTGCTGTGTTTATTACTTTTTGGTGTTCTTCTTCTCTATGGATCGTTAGTTAATTTCCAGATTATGGCAATAATGTTGCTCCTGGCCGCCGTGATATACTGCACAGCGGGAAATGGGAGCGGTTAACTGTTTATGATGATGCTCACCTTTTCCAGGGCCATTTTAAATTGAGAGTCATAATAAAATAGCGAGGAGACATGCACCCCCAGTTTGCCTGATGCCATTTGATAGTGTGACTTTTCATTGGAAGCTAATAAAGGGCTCGGAAGCCAGGAGCCACAAAAGCAAAGCTATTTGAATTTGTAAATTGTGATAATACTAGGGTGGTACTATCATCTAGGTGTAGAACGTTCATGGGTGGCCAACAAGCGACCCTTCGCAGGAAATTGTGCGATCCGCGAGATTCAAGAAGATTTAACAAAATATTTTGTACTAGAAGGTTCCAACATGTGAAAAAGAAAAAAAAGCTAGCTATGAGCATCGATCCGCAACAAAATTGAGCGTCATGGAGGTAGCAGAGAAAATAACCATATTTACAAGCAAACACACATCTTAAGCCAACATCGAGCTAGAGTGCTATGAGTGCAGGAATCTTTTTCTTCTGCTCCTTAATACCGGATGAGACATATTGCGGAAACAGTTCGCCTCTTGTTGTGGCATTATTTGATACGGTTCTTCTCCACGTTGTTCTAGGTCCTCCAACCCGACGGGTTTCTTGCAGATTCTAGTCAAGCGTCTGTTTGGCTAGATTCTCGTTTGCCCCTCGCAAGGTGCGGCCATACCAATTCCATTTCCTTTGCAAGATTTGGTCATCTATCCTTTCTTGGCTGCACGTCGCAATACTTCTTGTTTTCTAATTTTATCTTACCGCTAGATTTTTAGGATGAAAACTTGAAGGCGCCTTGGGATAAATTGTTGGCGACTTTTCATGCTTCGCAAACATACAAAAACTGCGGCCCTAGCTTTCGGTCGACGCTTTTGTATCACATAAATTGTATTTCCTTTTCCGAGCACTGCCGAGGCAGCCTTGGCGATGAAGGTTTATCTGGGCAAGCTTTATATTGGAATCGGATTATTATCCTGTATGGTCTAGGGATTGCCTCGTTAAGGATTTAGATGCGGGTTGTTAGTGACGTTGTTTGTGGTTAGATGGCGCTCCTTACTACCAGCCTGCCAAATGCAATGGTTCCCATCTTGACAGTAGAACAACTTACGTCTTCCATTCCTAAAGCAGACCGGTGCGAGGCTTCAGTTGGTCACCTTGGAGCGGAAATGGTCGAGGTTGCTCACAAGATGCTGAGGGGACAGGGAAAGTTTGGCTGAGTATAGGCTTTTATGCCGCTCTGATCCTGAGCTTTGCCCTACCAAACTTGTAGCCAGTTTGGCCTCCCGTCTGTTCCACTTCCTCAATAATAGAGGATGGGAGACTTTATGGAGTACTCTCCACTCCTGCATCCTAAGGTCCGGTTTAAGACCCCTATCCTTTTATTTAATGTCAATGGGGTCTTCTGTTCCACGACCATTCTGACCCAGTTTGCCATTTGGCAGAAGATCGACTTTTGAGCCGTTATAGGCTTAAATAGTGGGTGGGTCTGACACATTTTCTAAAGGCTCAACAGCGGCTTGCTGACTTAGGCTGCCCTCATGGAAGAGTGATCCCGAAAACTCCCCTTCACTGGGGATACATTCGGCACCCTGCTGCATGGATTCTGAAATATCCAAGTATTCTCGTAGGTCGTCCTGTTGGGGCCATGGGAGCCCCAGAAGTGATGAGAGTGCTCCATTCGCAAGTTGAAAGTAGATCGCACGCATGTTTTTGTCTAGCTAAAGCTGGCCTTTTTGTTCATTGCAGCTGCCTACACTGGCACTGCGTAAATCTCGATTGACCTAACCACCATAACCATCAGGAGGAGGATGGTGGAGGAGGAGCAGGATGTCATACCAACGCTTTCAGACCACGCTCCATATCTTGATAGCTTCGTTCGTGCATAATACGATCTCATCGAGGTGTAGCTTATATCATTATACATTGTGATCCACAGAAGAGGTCCTGTTATCCACTTGTGGTATGTTGTTCTCCATCGGCCCATCTTCCGATTAACAGTGAAGTAACTTACCTTCTTGTTGTTGAGTTGTTACTAAATAAAAGTTTCGGAGGAAGGACTGTGTTTGTCTGACTACGCACCAGGTCCTAAAACCATCCGCCGGCACTGGTTGTGAGGGTCTCAAACTTATAAATATAAATATGGCAATCTGGCTTTCGTAAACATCACAGCCTTCAATCACGTTCTGCTTCTACGAAATTTAGCTGTTTCTGCTCTTAAGCTTCTTATCTGACCGTTCTCAAAAGGTGGCTAAAGTTCCTCAAGTGTCCTACTCCACGCTGGAGTCCCCAAGGCTCCATTCTCAGGCCTCTTTTATTCAGTATTTATAGTAACGATACTCTCAATTTCCTATGTATGCAGACGATATGCAACTTTATTTCCCTGAGCCAAGAGATGAAATAGATATATGTGTGAAGAAGCTTGCTGTAGGCTGGCGTCATGTATCCTTTTGGTCGACGTTAAATTTGCTGCAGCCAAATACTTCGAGAGCCCTGTGTATTTTCATCTCTCTCACTCTGCTACTGTTCGTCCTGACATTTCTGTTATCGAGTTAAATTCGGTTAATCTTGTTGGCGTTAATAGAGCAGAAGTCTTCGGGAGTTACTGAATAGCAGTTATCATTGCGGCTTGGTGAAAATGGCTGTGCGTAAGAATTTGCTTAAAGCTTTACTACTACCTCTTCTAACGCATGACCCTTCCATCTCTCCCTCTCTCGATTCCTCATGCGCTAATAAACTTGAAGTAGCGTTTAACGATGGTGTATGCGGTTTTGATCACATTTCCCCCTACCCGAACTCCATTTTGGGATGCTCTCTAAAGGCTCGATTGCATTGAGCAAGTTTACAAGCTACTAGCCGACGAATTCAATTAAAGTCTATGAAGAGGTGTTGAATTGGGTTTTGAAACTCTAGACCTTTTTCCATAGTCTGCCTCAAGGTGAAAATCTGACACAGTTGTTGGATTGCATAGGTTGAAACCACACTGGCCTATGATGTTTCTGGCGTATAGGGCCATCCTGTCTTGTAGGATAGCGGAGAATATCTTATAAGCGGTATTCAACAACATTATGTCCCGAAAATAAGTGCGCGTTGTGATATCTCATTTTTATGTACCGGGCAAGGATACCTTGTGTCCAGTCTTCTGGCATCACTTTCTGCTCCCATACATGCACAATTAATTCATGAATTACTTGGTGTAATGTAGTCCCTCCATATTTAACAAGCTCCGCTGGGATGCCGTCTGCGCCTGAGGCCTTATTGTTTTTGAGTCGGGTTATGGCTCTGCTTACTTCTTTCCAGCTTGGTGGCGGCAGCACAGCATTATCATCAGATACTGGTGGAGTCTTTGCATCATCAGTTAACTCGCCATTTAGCAATTCATTAAAGTGCTCTTCGCTTCAAGATGTCTTTAGGATCGGTGATCAGATTCCCTTCTTTGTCCTTACAGTATGTGCAACGCGGTGTGAATTGCGTCATACTGCTTTCTCTTCGGTAGAACTTCAGCGCCTGGTGCGGCTGTCGCTCTATGTACTGTTCTAGTTCACAGACGAGATTTTCTCCCATGTTTTCTTATTTCGTTTAGCTCGGAACACCATAACTCGGAACGCAAATTCAAGATTATGAAAAATCAAATGAAAATTTACACACAAAATCAAAACAATATCTCAATACATAGTGCGATGGTACAGGTTTAGGGAAGCTTCTCCTTCCCGAAGAGGTGTAAGGATAGATAACATATGTAGGCGTCCTCCAACGTAGCAGCTATAAAACCATCGACTGTCCCAGCTGCCAGGAGTTTTTGTGTGGCAGGTAATTATTGTTCTACATTACAACTGGTTGGTGTGGCTATCAAATTAATTTTGTTGTTGCCTTAATAAATGGCTAACTATCGACTATGTTATTGCCGAGTATAGATTCTGAGCTCAGCCCTATGTCAGCCAGGAAAATTGATAGTGGACAATTCTAATTGCATTTCTAGCTCATAATAAACCCCGCATTTATTTGTTATCGATATTGCGGTCGCATACTTTCCCATTATAAATAGTCTACAATTATCAATTGCGCTCAAATTTGATCCCTACTAAAAATTCACTTTCCATATAGAAGTATTTATCAATTTCAGATAAAATTAGCATTGGATTACTAGCAACCAATAAAGCTGTCCGAAATAAATGAATTATACTCTCGCTAATTTGGCAAAATAAGGCCAACTAATTTGTGTTATTGTGCAATTTGCAAATCGCCTCTAGTATTTAAATGAAAACAGAAATTATTCCTCAATAATTTCACATCTCATTAATATGCCCCTCTTTGAAATATGTCACCGGAAGAGCAAAGGTGTATACAATACCTTTGTATCCTGGATTAATTATTATTGAGTAGTTGTCAACTCTGGGCTAAATAGATATTTTAAATTTCACTTTGTGGATTTCGTGTGAAGTATTATTAAATAAAATTATCCTTTTTTGCTACAATCCTGTTTTTGGGTTTAATTTCTCGTCTTTAATTCCTGTTTGCAGTATTTGAATTTAATTAATATTGCGTAGATTCATGTTTTCACAGTTAATTAATTGTATAGCAATTGAAAATTCAAATGAAAGGTTTTGCAGAATGGCTTCATCATCATTAATGAATATGTACATGGACTATTCCTGTCCTTGTCCTACTGCAGTTTCACCCTCCAGTGTTGTCTATCTAGGGATTCGCTTTCCTCATCAACTGCCATATAGAATTTCTGATATTTATATTATCTTGTCACCTTATCCTGGGTCTGCTCCTAAAGAAAGTTCCTAATGCAATCCTTTTTTAAGAATCCTGATCCTATACAGCAAGATCCCGAACGTGGCCCTAGGAAGAGAAATTTTCAGGATGAATATCCGACGAGGCAGTTTTCAGGCTCACAAACCGCGGTGGAGTAAGCACATATCTCTCCTTAATTGGAAGAAGATCTCCTTAGAGGCCCACTTGCGTAGGCGTGGGCTTCATCGGAGAAGGGAACCAAAAATTCGACCGCAGTGGGAAGGAAACATTTTAGGCACTTTTTGGTAGCTGGCCACTCCCGTTTGGAGGTGGTTAGGCTTTGGAAGCAGAAGTATGCTGATATTTACAATAACAAGAGGGTTAGATGAGATTCTCTGTATCCTCTCCAGGCCAGAATTGTGAACACCCCAGCAAACCACATGTAATGCATAGAACAAAGAAATGCATTTGCCGTACATTACAAGTAAGCTATTTGAAAGCTATCAATCAGCGACTGCTTACAAGTGCCTTACAAATACATTACAAGCAATGTATTAAATTATGTTTGGATTCTGGGGATTCATACTCGTATGAATATATCAAATCAGGCAGTAGCACCGTTATCTTTTCGAGGCACTTTCCGCCGCTAGTAGAAAATTTTTGCTCATTTGTAAGTGTTTGCACCAAGTGCCGTGCGCATTTTATCCAGTATTGTATTTCAACTATAACGGGGTGAGTAAAGTATAATTATGTTTTATACTTCCTTTACCTAAGATTTAATACATATATCAAATTGTGTAAAGATAATCTTTCGAGGCAGATAAATCAAATCGTTTAAAATCAATGCATTTCATCCTAGAGCATCCTTAATGCTATACAATACATTTTGTTAGCTTTATGAAATGTCTTTTGTAATGTATTTGCAACATTTATAAAATGTATTTGTAATTTATAATGTATGCATTACATATTTCTATATGAAATATATTGTTAATGCATTACAAGCAATGCATTTCATCCTAGGACATGCCTAATGTTTTTTAATGCATTCCGTATTACTTACAAAATGCTTTCTGTAATGCATTTCATTCATTTCTGAAATGTATTGTGAATTCATTTTGTATGCATTCGTGGTTTACTGGGACTCTACTCATCAGGTTCGAATAGCCTTCAGACAAAATGTCTGTGATTGATTACTCTGAGACTATCCTGGCCAAAAAACAGATCGTTGGCCAGGTTTCTAGCGGTCATCGCGACCCCGTGTGGCTGGCGATCACCAACGCCAATTTGACCTTGACCATGTAGCTGAAAGGTGGGAAGGTACCCTGCGAAGGGTCGTCGCTTTAGACGAGGGCAAGCTGTCGCATAGCCATGTTGTGGTCAATTACTTGCTGGCTGTAACAGGAGACTCCACCAAAATGATGAGCTAGTGGTTCCAAAAGAGAGTCCTAAAGGTGAAGGATTAGAGAGTACTCCACAAAGCGCACCTCCTACCATTCACTGAGATGGTCCACACCTAAACTTACAATGTTCCCTCAAGGGCCGCTACACCCAGCAGCCGCGACCAGTTTCGGTCCGACCATCAAGACTGAAGTCTGAAGTATTGGAGGAGTCTGCTAGGGCAGTGGTCCGCAACCTCTTTAGTCAACAGAGCCAAATATCAACAGCACTCAATTTATTTTGAGAGCCAATTTTTTAAAAACTAATTATATGGCTAGGTACACTGTTATTAGCTCAATTAAGATGCTCCTCAACTGGCCTTTGTTAAAAACGATGTCAATCAAATTGAGGTATGTTCGAAACCTTCCAACTGTCCTATTCGCATGCGTTCTGCATACATACTTGTTTTGTCTATCTCTTTTCGTTTATCCTCTGTATATGCTCCAAGTAGGGCAATCGTTAGCTCTGGCCTTGCGAATACCAAACACAGTACTTCAAAGTCAGGCAACGTAATAACAGACGTGAGGGAGCCAAATGGCAACAGAGATCACGAGCGTCCAATCGTACCTTCGCTCCCGACAGAATTGCAGAGAATGAAGCCGCTGCTAACGAAGAAGAGTCCCAGAACGCAAGGACAGCGGTAAGGAGAGGTAAGGTAGCTCAGCGCCTTCAAATAATGATCAAGAAGGAAAAAGCTCTCAAGACCAAACAAAGTCGTGGAAGCCTTCACTACAGGAGCCCAACAATCAGGCTCAACGGGTAACAGACCAATGTAGTGAAGGACCACCTTCTAGTGGCGTGGCATTAACTGATGCCAATTTTAGTACCGAAACACTTCCGAGCCTTCTCTGGGCCGACATCGAGTCCAAAATATTAGAGATGGTCCATTTCGTGATGGGGCAAGAGCCGTCAGAAGGGCAGCTGCCCTCTTTTGAATCTTGGCAGGTTCCGAGTAATCAGGTGTGGAGATTATTTCTCGAAGGAGTTTCTGATAAAATGCAATGCTCGATTAAACGACGCTTGGGAAGAGGTCCAAATGAACCTTATTTTGGCGAGAGATATTCCCGAGGGCGAGGATCTGGCTCCCAAAAATGGAAGCAGAGCCAGACAAATTGCTCGAGTATCTTCGACGCCCCAACGGGGACATCCTTATGGGCAACTGGAAGGTACTCAAGGCCGAAAAACCCCAGCGATATAGAAGTACCCTGGTGCTTCTAATCAGACACTAGTGCCTCGAGGGCCTCGAAAGAGTTGACTATAAGGTCCATTTTGGACTATGGTTGGCATGGATAAAGGCTTTCAAAATGGCTTCATGTAACAAGAGGCTGACTCTGATAAAGAGCTCAGCGAAGGCTTGGACGAACTAACAGTTATCGCGGTTGAAAGGGAGTTACCATCTACAAGCTCAGTTGACAATGTAGTATATACATGACAGCAGCCGTCCTGAACCACCCTCCGTCAGCGAAAAGCGTGTTGCTGAGTCGAGAAAACCTAAGGGCATAGCAATATACTGCGCTCTCTTCCACAGGAAGTGGTATAAGGATCTACTGACTTTATGGTTGCAAAATTAAACTTCAGCAGTGACCATAATATCCGCATCCCTACCAGAGAGGAATAGGAACATTTCCAACTGACATGGACCATGACTTTTTTTATACATAGACGGACCCAAATCAGAGTAGGAGGTAGGAGCTGGAGCGTTTAATTGACTTTCAAAAAAACTTCCTCGGGAGTATGCCTTATGCAATCATATTTTTCCGCTCCAGTGGAAAAAAGCCAAAGCAATTGCACTCCCTAAATGTGAATTCCTAAGTAGTCTTGCCGACTATCGTTCTAAAAGTATCTTGTGTATTTTAGGTAAGGTATTGTTATGTGAACCCTAGGTTGGGAGCCCGAAGAGCCAACCTCAGATCCACCAAAAAAACCGAAAATTTTAGCTAAAACTTAAAAATAAAAATGTCCAAAACCTGAACCTCAAAGCGGTACCTCAGGCCTCAAAAGTAGGGCTGGCTCGCCGGGGGGTCGTGGGTTTGGGGGAGAACCTGAGAATACCGCACATGATTCGGCACCACCACTTACCTAATTGTGAGTGTCTCCTTCACGACATCGTCCGAGAAAATAAAGGAGAGCGAGGAGGGTTCTTGTAAATAAAAGCTTTGGGGACACAGGGCTCGTCCGTTGTTACGCCATCATAGAGCCCTTAGCCCTCCATCATATCAATCACCACACTGCTACAACTGCGCTTGCCTACCAATATAAACTTCAACAATCTAGCAAATGATTTTTTTTATAGATAGATTTATTTAATAAATAAGTTGTATTTAATTTTCTTAAGTTTTTTTTTTTGTCATACATAAACTATAAAGAAATACAAAACGATGCCAAAGATTTTAGCCTAATGACAATTTCGACAGTAAATTATGGAGATAATTATACCCAAAAAAAAACCCGTCCTGGCCAGTACGCGTTGTTTTTTTGACAAAAATCTTAGTATATACATATATAACGTGTAAATAAAACAATTAAACACCAATCCTTCGTCATGCAAGACGTATATAGCCACTGATAATGGATGTTCTTGCTTACAATCTTAATGTAACCAAAACCGGAATGTCAACGATAGAAAAAAATTCTTAAATATGCCTTCAGATTGTAAGCATCACATCCACTTCAGTTCAATTCATTTTTTCTTTGTTTTGATAAATCAAAAAAATTTAACCAACATGAACTGAACTGTCACATTACAACCAATCAATAAAAAAATTAACCGCAGATTACATTCAAAACTAATAAAAACTAAAGCCAAAAAAAAAATAATTATTTCTAATTCTAAACCAATTTTTATATAAAATCAACCTAACCACCATAAAAAAAACAGCATGCACGATAACACACCAAAAATATGTCACTACAAACTATCCGGAAAATTAACTAATAAATTAATATGTTGTAATATGTTTAACAAATTGAAATAAAGCAGATAATCTTGTCACAGTATAATATAATCAATTTAGCTAACAGGTATTGCGTACTCATCCTTTTGGGCAGTCAAATTACGGAAAGCCTCTTCTTAGTATAAGATCAATCAACGACTTGATGTAGCCAGGTAGACCACACAAGCGATTTAATATCGGTCGCCGGAACCAGCGCCGTCCTTGGATTGTAAATCCCAAAACAAGGGTTGCCTCAACGCACGTTCCATCCAGCAAAACTTTTCAATAACCCGGATATATTTCGCAAGGCTCCTTCTTCCTGGTGAGCCTTTTCAATTAAATTAGTCTTTTACCAAAAAAAGAACCCTTTCTTGACTTTTTTTTTTCAAAATTTTCTTGTTTCTTCTATTTTTTCTCCAAACTTTAGCTTTACTGGATTTTGATTGGAGACAAATCAATATTACGGCAAATCCAAAACTTCCTCGGTACCAGTAACTATTCGTCACTAAAATCAAACTTTTTCTTTCTTTTCCGAAATTTTCTCGTTTTTCTCTCCTTTATTTTTTCAGCTTCCTCAACTCAAAATTCAAATCAGAATCCTTCTTTTTTTCGATCTCTTGACATACTTATTTTTTTTTTTTTAATTTTTCAGTCAATTATTGAGTGTACAGTGGATAACGGGTGATTATTTTTTCATACACTGATAGCCTGCCGTTACAGTACTAGAAAAACTTATGGCATGGCAAATTGCCAGTCACTGTGAGACGGGGTCTCTATTGAGTCGGGCGTAGTCTGGCTTTCGCAAGGGCATTAGCTGTGAAGCTGCACTTATGAAGGTTAATACTGTTCTCCGAATGGCTCTGGACTCCGGTAATGCTGCTTTCGTCGTTTAGTCCATGGAAAACTTACTCCAACATTGCAAAAATGCAGGACAAGGTTTTATTTTTGGGATGTGTAGGGGGGGTCAGTGTGAGCTTAAGTTTGAGTTTTCGGGATTCTAACCCCCCCCCATTTGGCCGCCATCTTGGAAAACGTGTGCAAATGGTTTTTCCACTATATCTCCGAAACAGTACATCTTACCGAAAATTTGCAAGGACACTTTTTGTTTAGAATTAAATAATCTACAATTTATTACTTGGAAATTTTGTGGTAAAATGAATAATTAAGAAGTTATAAGCCTTAGAACACAAAAATTAGTCACAATATTTTCTTTTAAAGGCTATAACTTTTTTTCCTTTAACTTTAACAAAAAAAATAATAACAAGTTTTTTGTAGAGGGTTTCATCAGGAATAATTTTCATTCATTACTTTTTTAATTTCATTCACTATGAAGGGTTTTACAGCGCCTCGAAGGTATGAAAGTGACAGATTTTCGGAATATTTTATTACAATTTTACCTCCTAGAAATTAGCAATAACAGCTAGCAAGTAATAATAATGAATGAATGACTATACGTTATGAGAAATGCCGATGTTTGAGTAATGTAATAAAATTGTTTCGCATTTTTTTGCGGGTTTTTATTGCTGTTATGCCATGTTTTATAAGTTACGATAGGGTTTAAAATGAAATTCTTTGAATAATAACATGCGTTACTCCAATTTTTTAAAATAATTTGTTTTAGGACTGCACAAAAAAGTATTTCATTTATTCTAACTATCTAGCAACATACGGGCGTATTCATTTTATGACAAGCGTTTGCATCACAAACTGAATACGTCCATATTTTGCTAGATAGGTAACATAATTGAATAAAGCACTTTTTGTGTAGTCCTAAAACAAATTATTTTAAAAAATTGGAGTAACGCATGTTATTATTCAAAGAATTTCATTTTAAACCCTATCGTAACTTATAAAACATGGCATAACAGCAATAAAAACCCGCAAAAAAATGCGAAACAATTTTATTACATTACTCAAACATCGGCATTTCTCATAACGTATAGTCATTCATTCATTATTATTACTTGCTAGCTGTTATTGCTAATTTCTAGGAGGTAAAATTGTAATAAAATATTCCGAAAATCTGTCACTTTCATACCTTCGAGGCGCTGTAAAACCCTTCATAGTGAATGAAATTAAAAAAGTAATGAATGAAAATTATTCCTAATGAAACCCTCTACAAAAAACTTGTTATTATTTTTTTTGTTAAAGTTAAAGGAAAAAAAGTTATAGCCTTTAAAAGAAAATATTGTGACTAATTTTTGTGTTCTAAGGCTTATAACTTCTTAATTATTCATTTTACCACAAAATTTCCAAGTAATAAATTGTAGATTATTTAATTCTAAACAAAAAGTGTCCTTGCAAATTTTCGGTAAGATGTACTGTTTCGGAGATATAGTGGAAAAACCATTTGCACACGTTTTCCAAGATGGCGGCCAAATGGGGGGGGTTAGAATCCCGAAAACTCAAACTTAAGCTCACACTGACCCCCCCTACACATCCCAAAAATAAAACCTTGTCCTGCATTTTTGCAATGTTGGAGTAAGTTTTCCATGGACTAGTTTTTCAGTAAGGCATTTGATAGTATTGACCACATGCGCCTATTTACGAAATTGGCAACCCACATGGGGTTTACATTCCCTGCTAAATCTTTAGTCCGTAGTTAGATGCAGACTCGTTCCCAAAAAGTATGGTTGCATAACCCGATTTCAGATTCCTACCGGAGACACACTATCACCCTTAATCCGGATTATGACGTCAAAATGACGTAGACCCATATAAAAGCTATGGAAATAAAATCGAGTCTACGTCATTCTGACGTCATAACCCAGATTAAGTGTGCTAGTGTGTCGAGGGTTACCGATAACGTGTGGCGTTCCGCAGCGCTCCATACTAGGACCATTACTCTTCTCTATGTACGTAAATGATCTCTAAATGTATGCAGTTGATCGTCACATTTACTTAAACAGCCGCCTTGGCTGAGAACTGTATTTTATTGTCGGTTACGAGGTATTAGTACTTCACCGTCGATTTATAAATGGTCTTTTTTGAACCATCTACAACTTAATGCCTCTAAATTCTGTTGCATTTCAATATATAGGAGTAAATTAGATATCGACAGTTTTCCGGTTTTCGTCATAGCTAAACAAGGATCAAGGACGGTCGGCAAGCTAAAGGATTCATTCAAATCGGCAAAGATAAAGCGGGCAAAATTTTAAATTTCAAGCGTTGGGAGAGAAAAAGAGCTCCACTTGTCTCTCAAAGCAGAATAGGGATGGTAGGTGGTTGATAGTAGCTGTCGTTTCTTCGGGGCAGCTCCTAAAACTGCGGAGCACTTGCGGTGTGAGTGTGAGGCTACAGCGAGAAGGAGATTCCCTGCTGGGCCCTACTTTGTTAGAGGTTGTACTCCAGCGCCCGCTTCATCATATGTTCCCTGCTTTTTTAGGCCAGCAATCTTTGCCTATGAGCGAACCGGTTGTTTTGTTGTTTCCTGGAGTTGTGAGAGAGCAGTTCCTTTTTTGAGAAGATACATACATATATTTTACTTCAATCTGACCGACACCGTGTGGTCAAGCCTGTTTTTCCATAAACTTCAACGACCTCTCGCCAAGACCCTAATGTAAGAGTTTGGCCTTTATGGTCAATCTTGGCGCACGTCACATGCCAAGGGGTTGATTCTATCCTGCTTAGAACTTATTATGGAGCTTATTCTTCTAACTTTGGGAGGCCTTTCTTCTTAACTATTTGAGACGATAACCGTTCCATATCGGCAGCGTAGTTTGTCGATAGTATTTAGCAATCATTTAGCAACTAGCAGATGACTAATAAGAGGACCCACGACATTCGCCTTTAATGGAGTCGCGAACTAACTAGAAGTGTTCTCACAAAGGAAGCAGAGTCAGGCAATCGCTGCTCCAGTTTTGGTAAACACGATTTCGAGGGACTCTTTTAAGGATCATATGGCTTACCCCTGAAGTAATCAATACGTTTACGGTCTGTGTCGGTCTAGACTTTAACATCTTGAAAAAAAGAAGAAAGTAATCTGTACGAATTTACTAAACCGTCTT
The DNA here is from genome assembly GCA_949987705.1 of Thereva unica. Classification (NCBI taxonomy): domain Eukaryota; kingdom Metazoa; phylum Arthropoda; class Insecta; order Diptera; family Therevidae; genus Thereva; species Thereva unica. The sequence continues at coordinate 78,657,459 of OX465284.1, read as the reverse complement.
AGTGCGGATCATCAGCGTTGCCTTCTGTTTTGGGCATGTTCTCCACATGTGGCCAAACATACATCCCCGCTCGACTGTTGGACCCGGCCGTCTCCCTTCTTCCTTACACGGGGTCTGTGCTCCGTTGAAAACCTCTGATGTATTTTATCTTGTATCGTGACACAACTCGCTGATCTCATTCAGGCTGATCTCATATCTGGGGATTTAGGCATTTAGTAATTTGAGAATGAGATCAATTCCTTAATCCGGGCCGGCGAAGTTTCATCTGTAGCGCAAGTATATGCTGTCAATGAAGCAGCCTCCATCGATTCCCGATTAGCGAATTGATTAATTTGCCTGATCTAGCACTTATTTTTAAGTGGCAATCTATCGGAGAAGCTCCATGCTGTATGTAGCACGTAGGTTGTAAATTCAGCGCAGAATTCTGGTGGTTATCATGTCACGCGGTAATTCCAGTTGCACGTTATGTAAATGCAATTACCGCATCGTTGCGTGATTAGTCCTTTATAATAGGTACGACACTGTATAAGCCCTATTCTCATGCAACCATCTGCCCGTTTCCCATACAGCGGCGGAGTCTTTCGCCCTCAGCCCGGGCGCCGACTGCAGACGCTGTGGAACATCCCTCTGTATCGACCACGGGAATTTCACAACATTTCCTCTTGCCACTTTTCCGATACCGCTAATATGTTACGAGGACGATTTATCACCTTGGCATTCCGATGTAGCCAAAGAAAATCGACAAATCGCATGCCAAGTAGCGGGACTCTGCCCTCCGAAGGCGCTGGTGGCAGAGTGCCGGGCTGCCGTTTCTGCTTTCCATAAAGTTCTGTGTAAAACCCTTGTACACACCTATTGCTCCGCCGGTGGATTCGGATGGGGGTCCCATCTGGTGCTTTCGGAAGGGATGGGGCTTGTTCGGAGGCCTTCGCTCCGGCAAGGAAGGTACCCAGGAACAAATGAATGGGTTTTGTCCCTAAATATCATACAAAAATATTTGATGTCTGAATGGTTGTTTGCTTTCATATTTCAGCCCTCCACTGTAGAAAGGATCTCTGTGTGCCAATAGGTCCTCGGTCGTTCCCAGAGTGGAGCTCCGGTGCGCATTTGCTTTTAGGGCTGAAGGACTGCCACAACTAACTGAAGAGGTTATTGGGCGAAAGTGGTTGGAGTGGTTTGTTTATTTGCTCTTTGTTACTTAGGGTTGTATTTGCGTATCATCTGCTGACTAAATGTTTATTACCAACGTCGGGTTCAAAACTTTGAGCGAAGAGCATTATTTTTCAAAAATAATTTCTACTCTTTGAGCCCAACTACTATTTCGTCAATGTTTGAGGATTAAACTAATAGGATTTAATTAGTACAGCAAGATGTTGAAAATGAAAGGGTTAATGCTGCTGGGACGCCATATAAAGGCAAAGTAATCTTGGCAAAAGCACTCATAACTCAGTTGCCTTGTTCAAACTTTATGTGCGAAAATATCTTTCGGCAGCAGAATTTTGGTTAGAAAGCAGCGCAACAATTCATGTGAATATAATCTATGTAGGGTAGAAAGGGTGGAATTTGCAGCTGGTAGAAGGAGACAGCGACCAATTCAATAGAAATCCCTGTAAATGTTGCAATCTATCAAATGTAATTTTTGCTTCCAACGTAATCTCTGGAAATTTGATATATTTTCCTCGGGGCTAAGTTAAGTTAAGCAAAAGTGAAGCAGGGCAATAGCATCCAGCGATCTTATCACTTAAATTCTAACTCGCTTACTAAAACTGGTAAATGGATACCACAATTTTTTGTTAGAAACTAGAGCTCCTTCTGGTATTGTTGACAGCTCCAATATCGTAAAGTGCAGATTCTAGTCGGAAAAACAATAAAGAGAACTAGTAACAGGCCAGTCGAACTTGATCGGGTCTACCTGGCCAAGATATATAAAGTTATCGTGTCGTGTCGGTGGCTGTATGGCAATGCGTAGTAGTCGTTTAACGATTTTCTTTGAGCAACTGTCGCATACAGTGATATAATGTCTTATCCGGATATGTAGGCTCTGTCAAGATAGACCTCCCTTCCTGGACCTTTATGGAGAAACTAAGCTGTAAAGGCCCAAGGCAAGGGGCTTGGAATGGAATTGAGAAAGCCCAAGGAGCACACTGCAGCCCAGCTTTCTTGAACTCCTTCTCAACATACCGAAGGCAGGACTGCGGCACCTGGTATGCCCCAGTTGGTCGGGTTCACCATAACAAAGTACGTTGCTCAACGAGGCCATATCCGAACAGCCAAGTCTAAGCGACAAGCCACTAGGCAAATTCCTGAGCCTGTTCAAGCAGTTGGGACTACAAATATGAGGTATGTATTGAGGTTTTATTATAATAGGGAAAGCGAGTGGACGCAATACTTTTGTAGCTAATATTTAACCAAAAGGAGAGGACAAAAAATCATAGTTTGAAAGATAAAAGAGAAAAAGACAGGTTAGAGAGAGTTAGAGGAGTGCTCGAAACGACGTCGATAAAACTAGGGTTTGAATTCTAATACTGACTGTGGAAGATTATTCCACTACTTGATCATAGTGTAACTGAATTGAGGCAGTATAGTACGGGGATGAACCTACTTCATGGCCCTAATGTACTCGCACTGAGTGAAGCCCAAGTGGCATCTTGATTTAGATCTATTTCAGGAGACATATAATATATTAGGAATGACGTGGCGTTTCAGAATATTTATTGTAGTACATCCTCTGATTTTAACAATCTTTTGATTAAAATAATAATCCATAGCCACGTCAAATTCTTCTGTTTTTTATATAAGAGCTCTAATATTAGTAATGAAGCGACCACCTCATCCTTCGAAGCTATTTTCGAACGAATTTCTAGATTTTTATTTTCCCACCCGGAGAGTGAAATCATTGTTGCGGGTGATTTCAACGTTCACTATATTGGCTAAATTACTGAAATGGCGCCAGTGTTCCTGGCAAAGACGTCGAGCTCTTTGCGAGCCTTAGCAACTTACATTAAATTGTAAAATTTCTTTCGAGAGTCCCTGATATTCCAGGTCAAGGAGCCCATCCCCTTCATCTACTTTGCATCCGACGCAGTACTCCGTCAAGGTTAGCTCACACCTCGGCAATTCGAACAACAAACTAGTTTGCGCTTATTTCCCATATCCATCCTCGACCACAACCAGGGCAGGCGGAAACGGGCTCGTCGAAGGGCATCACGAGATTGGGATATATACTCAGCGCCGGCCCTAGCCCTTGTTCAGGGTGGAGCGAGATTGTCTTTCGGCGCCCTTTGTTCGACGCTTGCACTTTACATAAATTGTATTTACAGTTGTCCGAGATAATACTTTTTTCGAGTACTGCCGGACTGCCATTTCCTTACGGGATTATATCTTCCCTTTTGCAAGCCTTTATGGGCTGGGGGCACCATAAGGATTTTGATGGTGGCTTTAGGGTAACAGTTCCGCCTGTAGCGGCAGTAGAGGAAGTATGTTTTCTCAGAGTTGCTTCCCCGACGTTTCGCCAACAGTACAACCTTCTTTGGAGGCTATTTGGTTGTTTGTATTGCATGGTTGGGCATTAGGGCTTTCCCCAGCTAGTAAGGTTGAGATGGTGGAGAGAGCCACCTTCTCGTTAAAATAGGCTTCTCCTGCCATCAGCCCGAAATTGTAGTGTTCGCCATCCTGACAACGTCATCTCTGTGAATTTCATGCGGTGCACTTTGTGGAGTATTCTCCACTCCTACACACTTTGGGTCTTCTTTTGGACCCCTACATATTCAAGACTTCCTTGCACGGTAGCTAGTTGTTTCGTGGTCAGAAGAGTCTCCGGATTGTTAGCCGCAAGCACGCCAATTCTGACACTTTCCGCTATTTGACGAAGGTCGGCTTTGGAGTCATTTCGTTTCTTCCGACTTTCTGAAGGCTGTTCAAACCATAGCCTTTGCCTTTTCGCCGGGTTATTATACCCTAGAGAACAACCAGATGATCTAACCCTCTTATTATTAAGAAAATCTGTATCGCTTTCTTCCTCGGGGGCCATGCAGACCCTACCAGCCTCTACACGGGAGTAGCCAGCTTTCGGATATCGCATAAACGTTTTCGGGCTGCGCCGCCCCGTTTTATGTAAGCGGTCGTTTTTTCGAGTCGCCTCTCCAATTAGGTGCCTTTACTTCCGCAGGAGATCCCTGGGTTTACGGGCTCCATCCCTGGGTTTACGGGGTCAGACTGCCCTCCCTGAAGAAAAATCCCGAAAACTTTGCTTCGTTGGGACCACATTCGACACCTTGAAGCATGGATCCAAAAATATCTAACTGGCCTTGTAGGTCGTTCTTTTGGGAACTATGGAAGTCCCAGAAATGTTTGGAGCGTTAAGAACTGCTCCATCTTCAAAAGTTTGTTTATGGTAATTTTATATTGATACGACCTCGGCGAGAAAGGACGGTCGCCCATGGCAGAGCTCCGTATCACCAATGGAAGGCTAATTCAAACGGAAGCTCGCGCTCGGATAAAAATTGCATGAGGGCGTTGAGGACCCTAGCGCCGGCCCTGACCACAACCACCACAGCTGCTAAAAAAACTACCTGGCAGTATGGAAAAGCCAACTGGTTGGGTCTTATTCGCTTCTTCCAAGCTACTGACTGGGATTTGTGTAATGACAATGCGAACTATGCGTCCTTCTGTGGCATCAAAATTATTTGAGCGGGTATGCGCTTGTTGATCCCTCACTCTACCAAATCCGTGAAGCCTAGGCCGAACAGATGGTTCAATGGGGAATGTATTAACGCAATCAAAGCAGAAGAAGCCGCGTATAGAGCATACAGACATTCGGCTAACGAGACACTTCGTCGTGAGTTTGTCAAATTGAAAAATCGAAATTCCCCCATCAGGAAAATCAAAGCATTATTTAATGACACATAGAATAAGAAGTAAGATTCTTAACTTCACTACAGGCAGTAAAAACTTCTGGTCCTTGGTAACTTCCAACAAGAAAAATTTTACTTCCTCCTCGACACCTCCAAGAAAGTGAATACAGGACGCAATCCCAAGTGCTATTTATTAGCATGTGTGTTCTTCTTTACCCGATATTGTTATGTTCCCCCCATCCTCGAGAATATTACCCACTCAATGGACGGGGTTCACTTCAGGACTCGAGAGGTTTTCAGGTGCCTCAAAGAGCTCGACGTCAACAAATGGACTGGCCCCAAAAAAATTCCCCCTGTGGTTCTTACAAAATGTGCTAAACACCTACGCAGACTTTTGCTCTGTCTTACTTTTTCGGAGTGTATCCTGACTCTTGGAAGCTAGCTCAAGCTCAGCATGTCTAAAAAAGAGGTGAAGCCAGCGACCCCTTAAACTACCGGCCAATAGCAATTACTTCTGTTCTCTCCAAAAATATAATATAATATAATCAATAGAAAGCTGATGAAATATCTATGTAGAGTCCAACCAAATTATACACAACAGGCAATACGGCTTAACACCAAAACGGTCTACTGGCGATTTGCTTGTGTATATAACCGAGCGTATCAACCAAAGCATCACCTCTATGGTGAGTCTGGTCTGGCTGCTCCGGATATCTCAAAGGCTTTTGACAGAGTATGGCACCCTCTTCTGTTGACCAAACTCCAAGATCTAAGGAACTGGATTAAGAGCTTCCTTTCTGGCCGTTCAATCAAGGTAGTATTAGATGGCTTTGAATCAAACCCCCACCACCACTTCGGCCGGAGCTCCCCAAGGGTCAATTCTATCACCCGCACTTTTCCTAAACTAAATTAATAATCTCCTCTTAATCCCCTCCAACCCACTTCACTGCTTCGCTGATGAAGGTCCTAGGAGTAACTTTAATGAGGGATCTGCGTTGGAATGATCACATATTCCAAATCGCCAAACAAGCCTCCCAACACCAAACAAGTCTCCCAACGCCTTGGATAAGAGGTGCAAATTCCTTCTCCAGCCAGCCGCCGTACCTACAATCTACAAATCCTACATTCGGCTCCGCCTTGGATACCACTCGTATATATGGGCAGGCGGCCGAAAAAACACCTTGACTTGCCTTGACATGGTGCAAAATCAATCGTGCGATCAAACTAATTAGCGATGGCACCTTTCGCGCATCCAGAAACGCTTTAAGCCACCCACCGTAAGAATGCAGCCGCCCTCTCTAAACTTTATCGCTATTACGATAGCGACTGTTTCACTAAAATTCAGGACCCCTTGCCTGCACGGCAATATGTTTCCCGCTCGGCTCACCCCTATACCCTAAAGCCTTGCCCCCCAAACCCTTCGCGCACAGCACGGTCTAGAATTGACACCCTCAGAGCAAAAGCGGGCTAAAATAACAAAGAGAGCGAAAACGGTTCGGGGTTTTTTTTTAGCGCAAAAGAGGAATATCTTCGTATTCTTAGAGTAAAAATGGTATAACTATACTTCAGCGCAAAAACGGTGTATCAAAAAACCGAGAGCAAAAGCGGGTTAACTTTTTACTCCGCTTTTGCTCTTAATGAAAACTTATACCGCTTTTGCGCTGAACAAAAATTTAAATCGCTTTTGCTCTCAATAAACGCGTCAAATTTTTTTTCATCACACTAGGGTTGAAAACGCTGCTTTAGATTTTATTTTTTGAATTCTGCTTTTTCTCTCTTGTAACGTAATATAAAAAGTTCGCCGTCGCCTGGTCCCAAACCCAGGGTGTGAAAGGAGGCGGGTACTCGAACTGCTGAATTGACCAGAATCGGGAAACCGAAGAAACAGGGCAAGAGACCGTATTTTTCGAAGCGGCACCGACAGCAGCGTATCCATTGCTGGGACGTCCCGCTCGGACTGAAAATACTGTGGAAGAAGATGCTCGCCCTTTCACGCCAACTAACTATTCCTATTGAAACCCACCTGTTTTACTATGTATCTAAAGCGCCGACAAGGATATAGTTTATTACTATAAGAAAGATTAACGGCGAAAGTAAACATCCTTGTCGTACTCCTGAGTTCATCTCAAAGGTTTCGGTTAATTTTAACTATATTAACACATTTTTGCTATTTTTGAAATATTCGTTTTTGAAACCTCCGGTTACCCGATCACCTTTAAATTTTGAACACAGCTTTAGCTCCGAAGACAATGCAATATGGTATATACCTTTTTTTTTTTTATGTGAAAGACTAGAGTCTCAGGGAAGACCCTTTATACTGTCGACAATCTATTTTCTTCATATAGAGTGCAATGTCGAACAGCAGCTCTAGTCGGGGAAGGAAGGAACTGCCACAACCTACCCGCGATATTTTTCAGTCCACCTACTTCCAACCATTACTATTGCGACTTTGGCATCGGGACATCGAGAAACAGCTCGCTGGAGTGTTATGCCTCCTGAAAAGAGTTGAATTTCATCAACCAACCGATGATATGCGCTTTGGCGGAGCGGGAAAGGGCTAAGGAAGGCTATGACAAGAGGAATCAGGAATGTAAAGAGGGAAGAAGAAAGAAGGAAAGTTATGTAGGTGGGAAATTGGAAAAGGCGAAGGACCGTGGGGCTTGGCCGGGAATCGAACCCGGGACCTCTCGGATAGTAGCTAGACGCCTTACTCCCTAGGCTACCGAGGCCCCCAATTTAGATCCATGGAGGCCGTCTCAGGAGGGCGGGTTGAAATATTCTTCACAACCCCTTCGACATGGGTATCAAATGAAAGGATATGACAAGTATAACACCATAACCAATATAGTATGCTCAATATATCGTTTGGTCCATGGCGGCCATCTCAAGAGGGCGGATTACCATTTTCTTCACTGCCCCCCGAAACATGGGTATCAAATGAAATGGTATGATAAGTAGAACACCATAAGAAATATAGTATACTCAATTTATCGTTTGGTCCATCGCGGCCATCTCAAGAGGGCGAATTACCATTTTCTTCACAACCCCTTCGACATGGGTATGAAATGAAAGAGTATCATAAGTAGAATACCATAAGCAATATAGTATACTTAATATTTCGTTTGGTCCATTGCGGCCATCTCAAGAGGGCGGATTGACATTTTCTTCACAACCCCCTCGACATGGGTATTACATGAAAGGGCATCATAAGTCGAATGCAATATGCTATGTATTTAGATCCACGGCGGCCTCCTCAGGGGGGTGGGTTAACATTCTCTTCAGAATTCTTTCGACATGGGTACCAAATGAAAGCGTATGATAAGTAGAAGAGACTATTAGTAATATAGTATACTCAATATATCGTTTGGTCCATGGCTGCCATCTCAAGAGGGCGGTTTAACATTTTCTTCACAACACCCTCGACATGGGTATGACAAGTAGAATATCATAAGCAATATAGAATACTCAATATTGCGTGTGGTCCATGGCGGCCATCTCAAGAGGGCGGATTAACATTATCTTCACAACAACCGCGACGTGGGTACTACAGGAAAGGGTGTGATAAGTAGAATGCAATAAGCTAATGGCGTCATTATAAATTTAACTTGGCGGCTAACATAAACTGGTGGATTGCCTAACTTTACAACAACCTCGAAATGGGAATCAAATGAAAGGACATGCCATGTAGAACAAAATAAGCTATGTGACATAATTCAAAATTTAATATGCACACCAGTTACATAATGGAAATTAATACGGTAAATTATTTAAAGTAAAATGAAAGATAAGTTTCAGATAATGAAATATAATTTATAGATGTTATTTTAAACGAAAAAACGCGGGGGTCATGCTATATAGACAATAGTAGGAGTGTAGAGTAGCTGGGTTGAGAAGTCATTCGCATCAATCATGTATGCGCCCCACGTTTTTTCGTTTAAAATCTTACAAATATTTTCAAAGCTATTACAAAATCACAATCACAAATTTTCAGGACTATCTGTATGGGGTTAGGAATATGTTTGAGGTTCTAAATCTGTATGGGGCTTGGAGACATTATTTTATTCTTTTTAGCTCGTTATAAAAACGTGCTATATTAAAAAGTTTTTTTTTTATCTAATAATTATTTTCCGTTCAGTCATGTCTTTATTGTGTAGTTAGATATTGGCCTTTAATTATTAAAAAAATTCAATTTTATTTAATATTTGGATTTCACAATTTCAGTTTCAAAATGAGTGCTCTTTTCATTTTAATATTATTAAGTTTCTTTTTTGACAATAATATCTCCAATTCTTCAGTTTTATGTTTGCAATTCTGAATTTTTGAACAAATCTAAATTTTTTTTACAAAATACAAAAATTACTAAGTAAAAAAAGTAAATTGAAAAAAATCATAAATTGCAAACATTATAAAAATTGAAGTTAGTAATAAAGATAAAAGATAAACATGTGAAAAATTTACATATGTCAGAAATATAAAAATCCCCAAATATGTAGTCAAAATGGGAAAATGGCAAAAACATAAAACTTATCATAAACAATTACAAAGACTTTACACATTCAAAGTCAAATCTTACAAACGCGAAAATTCCAAAAATTCCAATATTATGAATAGAGTTGCATTGTATTTCTAGGAAAATGAAGAAAATGTGATCTAAAAATAGATTTCGAAGTAATAATGTAGCGACGGAGGTATAAATAAAAACTGAGGGCAAAAGCGGTTTAAGTTTTCGTAGAGGGCAAAAACGGTTTAGAGAGTTAATCCGCTTTTGCTCTAAGACTTTTGCCGTTCCGTTCTTGCTCTGAATAATAGTTGAACCATTTTTGCGCTGAAATATTTTTATTCCTCTTTTGCTGCAACATCAAATATAACCCGCTTTTGCTCTGAGGGTGACAATTTAGTTTATGAATAGTACAACTCCCCTACTCGTACAACATCTTCGAGTTCAAACGTAAGATACATCTATATTTCCTTGAACACCATCCCTCCAGACTTTCCTATTCTCGCCTATTCTTCAAACCAGGCTTACTACTAGACATTACACCATGATCGGAGCAACATGGTATGAAGGGTGACTCTTAAACTTGATCTTCATTTGACGCAGCCATCATAAAGGCCCAAATAGATTGGCGCGGAGGTCGTCTGCGCGATAATTTTCCATACATTTATTTTCTCCGCAGGCGACTAACTACACCCTTCAGTACACCTCTGCGGAAAGTGGCTGTGAAGTGAAGATTTCTATACCACAGTCTAAATAGTTAAGTCTGTGTTTATACTAATGTGACCTCTTACAGGTGTAGCGTTGGGCCTATTCTACTGCTAGGAAAATATACCTTATAGCCACTTTGCAATCCCGATTTTTTGGAAAAAAAATGTTTTGAAATGGTGTTGTAGACAGTGGGCAGAGGGAAGCAAGTGTTTTTGAGAAAAAACACTGGAGAGACGATTGGTTTTTTTCGATTTTGAAAAACGGAGGAGGCGGGAGAAGAACAAAAAAATATAGAAAAGTCAGGGCGAGAAAACCAAGGATAATTTTTCTGAATGGCCAAGTTTGTGGAAAAAAATGAAAAAAAAAAAAAAAAAAAAAAAACATATAGTGCGTTTCCATGACAGCTTGAAGCTTACTTGAAGCGTACTTCAAGTACAAATGTAAACGCAAGCAGCTCGACTGGAGTCGATCAAAAAGATTTTTGTGATTGGCTCGAGTGCTTGTCATGTAAACCGAACTTGAAAGCTTGAGTGCTCGAAATTGCGAAAGTTAGGCCTGTAAATGTGTCTAAAGGTAATGTGTGGGAATATGAGGAGACAAAAATATTAATGAAGAAATAAAAGCACGATAAAAGGAAGAAATAAAAGAAATATAATAGTAACTTCAAATGACAGCTAAAGAACTCAAGCTCAGTTTAAGCTAATATGCCGCTTCAAGTAGGCAGAGCATATACGCGCTCGAGCTCTTGAGATTTTCAAGCCTTCGAGTACGCAAGCTGTCATGGAAACGTAGTAATAAATAAGTCTTCCAAGACGAGCTGGATTTGGTAGAGGAAGATTAGAACGACAACGATCCTACTCAGAGCTGAGAGCTGTCGCGCAAAACAGAATCCGCTGGAGGGCAACTGTTTCCGCCCTATGAGGGATTAAAGAAGCATAAAGAAAGAGATACATATAACTATAACTATATTATATATAGGGGATTATCCGAATTTGTCTGTTATCCCGTTTAGGTTTACTTACTGCCCCCCAAACGGTATACGTATCTTGACTGGCCCCTTTTAAACCCCGACAAGCGGTTTTACATTGTATTGCTAACTCGTAAGAATGTTGGCTTTTGTGCGGATCTACACTGGTACCAGGGTGGGGTAGGACATTGGCGTTTGTATTCATTGGTATTGATTTATTCATTGTTGTTGGGGTTAGCCGCAACTATCAAGTCGGTACCCTCTGGTGGTACGACCTTATCACACACATTAGATGAAAGTAAGTAGTTAAATAATTTTTGTTGGAACCTTGATGTTCGTTTATTAGGGAAGTAATAAAAAGATACTATTCTTCTTCTTTTCTTTGATCCGTTAGCTAGTGGTCCAAGCGGGACGTCTGTACAATGCCGCTGTTTTTTTTTTTTTTTTTTCAAGCGGTTCCTTGCCTAGTTTCTTCGGTTTCCTGATTCTGGTCAATTGGATAGTTCGACAACGCTTCTCCTTTCACACCCTGGGCTTGTGACCAGACGACGGCGAAGTTATGCCTACTATTGAAATAAAAGTGATAATGATGATGGGCTAAGGCCTTTTAATAACAAAGCAAGAGGTGATGCATCTCGTTCTGGAATTCAGCTTCCAGGTATACTCCACGACAATGTAAGTACTCCCTGGTGGGGCGTCCACAAGCAGGTAATTGGTGGAACAGAAGGTTGTACCTCCGGTGTCTTTGCAACTCACGACCTCCCGTCGAGCTAGCTCTACTATTGAAGCCCGGGCTACCACCTTATGGATCATCGCTATGGGATTTTATTTTGCTAAATTTTGTTTTTTGTGTGAGATGCCGAGGTTGGCCTCTTCTTGCATGCAAATACTTGTTTTTTATTACCGCCCCCATTTTCTAGGAGAAGTGGAACTGATGGGAAATTTTTCGGTAATTGGGACTTTTCTGACTTTTTCGGTTGTACCACAGTGCCAAAACGCCGTTTTACTCCCCCGACTTTCATCGAATGCTTCCATTATAGAAAGTTGACTTCGGCGATCAAATAGGGGATCGCTTCTTCCCTTATGCTTAAGTCAGTTCAGAAGATAGAAGTTAAGGGTATGCCTGCCTGTTAAGTAGGAAGATTCGTAATAAGGGATTGATCAAGTCAAAAGAATTGAAAAAACCCAGGAAGATGCTGCAATGGTTTTCGTACCTTGACCACTGGAATGGTAGTCGAACGCTTTACTCTCTATTCTACCGATACCGAACAAGTAGATAATTGATCAGCTTTTTCCGTATATAAACTAGAAATACGAATACCTGAACTTAAAGTTTAATAATTTGGCAAATTCAAGGAAGACTTTGTAATAAAGAAAACGAACGGAAGAGCTTAAGTTCATTAAAGCAATAAATTGCGGAGAAGGTGCACATATCTCCGAGTGTAAATTCTCTCTCAACTCGATAAACAATTTCCTTTAATATTTTGATAACCGTTGCACTCCTTTACTCCTTTTAGTCCTTTATCATACGGGGATTGCGATATCACCCTGTAAACAGTATTTTTCTCTTACTGGCGAAAGAATGAAAACTCTCTCCAGTTTTATGATCATGAGCCACATTTTATCTGTTTCTGGTCCATTTTACAGTTTTATCGATTGTAAAAATTTACGACTTAATCAATGGCCGAACGAACGGAACGTATGGGGCTGCTGGAGCACCAGATGTGGAGGACTTTAAGCAGAAAAAATTGTTTTGCGATAAAAAAAAAACCAATATGTGTCAACCCCACTTGAGGGTAGCTTTTCACACGTCATTGGTCATTTATAAGCTAGAGGTCCTAAATGCGAGCACTATATTGTTTGAGGGCAGATTTACAATGCAGCCGGTATCCATCAGAATTTGAATAGCTTCATCAATAAACTGTTTGGGATGAGATTAGAAATTTTATAGAACCATAACCAGGGCCAGATTGACCGCTGTATTATACAAAATTGCTGAAGTTAAATTTCCATTTACCAAGATTCTCTGCTCATTTATCGGGGGCAGTAAAGACAGATAGACAGACAATCAGCTGCAGCCACAATTGCATTTCAGAAGTTCATCAAGACCAAAATTGAAGTCGAATCAAGTGCACTTTAGATGCGGAAATCGAAATTAAAGCCAAATAACTCCTGAACGTAATTCCGCTTTCAACTTCCGACGAATTTCCAGCACTCCGGAATCCTAGATGCGGGCGGCGGTCCGATGGAACTCCATTGATTTATTTCTTGATGCCTCTATCAAACACACCGTCCAGATGCACTCTAGGGCTCCGATGGACCTACGCCATTGATTTATGGTGCAATTAAAATTTAGCCCTTTGTTGAAGCGTGGACCTGGGCTGCTGCCACAGGATCCTCTTCAAGCACGGAACTTGAGCAAGTTGATCCAGATATTATTATTTGTTACTTTGTAAGTTTATGACTGATTGATTGATTGCTGCGGCGAAAGCTGCAAACTGCCAAGCCAAGGACGAACTCTGGCTCTGGTATACGTGGGATTTTTGCACGTAACGATATATGAAATAATCGATATCCTCAAAAAAGATAGAAAACGTTTTAAGTCAATGAATTACAGTCAGCAGAATTTGTGCTGGTGTGCTTCGAATATGGAAAATGACCATTAATATTTTAGAGAGTTTCTTTTCGTCCTTTCTTGGAAGCAAGAGTGTATGAGATGCTTTCAAAACTGCAAACTAACATATGATTCATAAAGTTTGGGATATTGATATCTAGGATCGCCTTCGGAGAAGAATTCTCTGGCTATTGACGAGTCCTTGCTCTGCACAACATCTAGGGCTTCCTTCACAAATCGTTACTCTACCGTGCAAACGTAGTTGAGCATCAACATTTTTCTCAATTCACAGAATCATATATGAATTTTATTTTGTGCAAATATTATATTTTGTGTACTTTCAATACATGCATATGATATTACATTTTCAAGGGGCTTCGAGCTTAGTTCGATTTTTATCAAGAGTTTTAAATTTTAGAGGGTTTATTGTGTGGAAGATTAGAGTGCCGATTATGTGGAATTCAAAAACGAACTAAAAAAAAACTTCTCGGGCCTTCCACTATATCCGTGACATTGGCTTTTTAGCATTGCGTCACAGCGATTGATCAATTTTTATCTAGTTGCTGAAACTCCTGGCGTTTCGTTGCTTTCTATAATTCTTTCGTCTTGGTCCAGCCTTAACTCCACATCTCCTCGGATGTCATCATGTGTCCTATGGCAGGGGTGGCGAACCTTTTCCAGTATGCATGAGAAAAAAATATAAAATTACTGACGTGCGAAGCTATTGGTAATATTAAAATATTTAATAACTGTGGGACGGTGTTTTTTGTGAATGAGAGGTAATTTAAAAGACCTAGGGTATTCTCCAATGTTAGTGGTGACTCGGCCATCGCTTCCAGCACTGCGGGTGGAATGGGCGGTGTAGCATCGTTATACATTTTGATCCACACATGTTCTCCTGCACACCTTCGGCCGTTCTTCCAATTCCCAATGAAGTGATCTACCCCGAAGGCAGTTGATTACTACCCGTACTAGGTGGTACTTTGGTGTACATAGATGACCAACTGCCTAGACCAGTGTTTCTCAACTGGTGGTACGCGTACCTTTTGAGGGTACGCGAAAATATATAAGGGGTACGCTAGATAAATGCTAGATTATAATTGTTACAAAAGTTCTTGAATAATAATTTAAAATTTGCAGCCAACAATCACGACGCTCGTTACTGCATTTGTGGCTATAGTTGTTGAAGAAATAAAAACGTAGCCTTCTACTTGTTTGTAATAATACTGTATTTATGTTTGTTCATGTTCCAAATTTTGATATAAGTAGTCGCTGTCATATTATCAGAAAATAAAGACGTGTTTCTTTCACTTGTTATATGCAAATAATATTAATTAATAACTTATTTCATCAATAGTATTTTGGAACACTAGTGTCCAAATATGGAAAACTGAGTCACAGACAGGGAGAGCAGCGCTTGGGATACGCATAGTTGATGATAAACAAAAACGGGTACGTGGGTTCAAAAAGGTTGAGAGTCCCTGGCCTAGACTATTAAGCTCTATCTCGTCGAGTTTAAAGAATTTCTGGCATCAAGACCTATCAATGCGCAGCAGTGATTTTTCGCTATAAAGAGGATCTTGCCATGCCCACAACCTTATTTACTTCATGAGTCCTTGAGCTTGACTTTATCAAGTCGAATTGCTTGTCCAACAGGCCTCTTTCCTCTTGCTGTTACATATTGCCAGCCCCAAAAGTTTGCCTTTTAAACTAAGGAGATATACACTAGGGAGCACTTGATTACCCTCACATGAAATTTCGATGTAAAACTTGCTGCAGCAAGCCTATCCCTGCGAAATTTTTGTTAAATATTTCTGGTCCGTTATTTCAAAATTCCTAGTAATCAAAATAATTCAAAGAACTAAAAGTAATAGTCTAAGAGCTGGCTACATAAAAAGGCAAGGTATAAGGTACATGAAATACGAATATCTAGATAGGTGCCATTAGCGGTCCCGGACACCGAGTGGCTAATCTGCCAGCGCGATTAGGAAGATTAAGGCGGGGGCGGACGATCAAAGATGACAAATTATACATAGAAAAAAATGATAATGTTCATGGATAAAAATTATTGATAAGTGAAGTATTTGTTGCTACGAAACGCGAAAATTATTGGCAGACGATTTCGTGGAAGATAAATGGCCGGCAGACGTCAACAAAGTGGCGTTATCGTTGATGCGAAAAAATTAATGATAAGCCTCATGATTAAAAATTTTTGAGAATTATCATTAAACTGTTGAGGAAGCTGTGTGTTGAATGGCAGACGAAAAAATGAAAGACAACATCGAGGCAGACGGTATTGAAGAGCGCGGCTCGATAGATATATTTTCGTATGTTATTCTGATATTTCTATGCCAACATTATACATAATTAATGCGGGATTAAGAGTGTTTATATGAGGCATGAGAGTGTGCGTATCTCTATGTATATGCGAGTGCGAGTAGGTATATAGCATAGAATAGATGTAACGGCAGGCTTGCAGAACTCACGTTGGCACTTCATATGTATATATACATCAGAAAGTATACTTTGATGCCATCTTATTACATTTTGTTTGATTACGCGAGCTTTGAATTTTTGTACACAGGTTACTTTTTGATTTTTTTGATTGTTTGAATTTATTTGCAAAAGAAGTTAGTTAGTTTTTCAGCAGATGTTAACGAAAGCCAATGTGAGGATGATATCGATTGCGAAAGCGAAGAAGATATGCAGTACGATGAATCCGACGCCAATAGCGAAGTAGAATAATTCTAAAATTTATTTGTATTATTTGTTAATAAAAAAATTGTTTTAATGGTAAACATATTTTTTAGCACTTGTATAATAGAGGAATTGTTAACTTATTGTCCTCACAATATAATAAAGAAAATAATAAATCTTGCAATACACCGTACGTAACTATATAACTCGTTAATACGAGACCGCGCTCTTCAATACCGTCTGCCTCGATGTTGTCTTTCATTTTTTCGTCTGCCATTCAACACACAGCTTCCTCAACAGTTTAATGATAATTCTCAAAAATTTTTAATCATGAGGCTTATCATTAATTTTTTCGCATCAACGATAACGCCACTTTGTTGACGTCTGCCGGCCATTTATCTTCCACGAAATCGTCTGCCAATAATTTTCGCGTTTCGTAGCAACAAATACTTCACTTATCAATAATTTTTATCCATGAGCATTATCATTTTTTTCTATGTATAATTTGTCATCTTTGATCGTCCGCCCCCGCCTTAATCTTCCTAATCGCGCTGGCAGATTAGCCACTCGGTGTCCGGGACCGCTAATGGCACCTATCTAGATATTCATATTTCATGTACCTTATACCTTGCTTTTTTATGTAGCCAGCTCTCCGTCTATAACGGGAAATTCCAATTTTTGAATATTATGTGTTTTGCAAGAAGAGCACTTGATTACCCTCATCAGTTTCTTTCTGTTATTATTAGCATAAAAGTGCAGTGAAACTGAGGAATTTGTATTTAATTAAACTTTTACTTCTTTCAAATAGTGGTTTTAAGTGTTTTGCGTGTCAGTTTGAAAATATGGGTCGCGGGAAAACTCGATCCCAAGAAGAAATAGGCAAAATTCTTGCATTCAAGCAAAACAATTATTCAAACAGGGAAATCGCGAGGAAAATTGGACGAAATTCGTGGACTATTAACAACTTTTTGAAAGACCCCGAAAATTATGGGCCAAATAGAAAAGGCCGCACAGCAACGGCGACAACCGAGCGGGAGAGTAGGTCAATTTTACGTGAAGTGTCCAACTCCATGTCAACCGCTCGAATGATAAAGGAAAAAGCCGGAGTTTCAGCGAGTGTTTGGACGGTTCGGAGGGTAATTAAGCAATCCCCAAAGATTCGCCACAAAATACTACAAAAAAAACGCTCTTGCTTGAACGTCATAGGGATGCCAGATTAAGGTTTTGTAGAAATTATCTAAGTTGGAGGAGTGAGTGGGAACACGTGATTTTTTCGGACGAGAAAAAATTTAATCTGGATGGTCCTGACGGGTTTCAACATTATTTCCACGATATGCGAAAATCTGAGCTGTTCCTATCTTTACCATCATCCGGGGACTCTTCTGTAGGTGCGTGAACGTTTATGAGGCCGATGTTCTTAAATTTACCTCGCACACGAAGGGTGCATAGCCTTTCGTTTATTGCTTTAAACCCGATGACGACCACGGCAGCGAAAAAGGCAAAACGATTTACGATTTTTCCCATGGAATGTTCGAACTCTGTACAGAACTCGAGCTACACAACATCTGGCCGATACCCTGTCAAAGTATAAAGCTGACATTATCCAGGAGATGAGATGGACAGGCAATGGTGTTTTGCAAAATCCTAAGTATGACGTATATTATAGCTGTCATGCAAAACACCATGTGCTCGGAGTAGGTTTTATGCTCAGCAAAAGAATGAAGCCTACGAGTTTATTAGATATCAGAAAATCTAATCAATTTAAAGTGTTTGTAACCCTTAGTCGCATCCATAATTAAAAAAAAGCTCGACCGAATATTATGAAGTTTTTTTCAGAGCATGTTTTCGTCACCAACTCTTCAAAGAAGTCGATATCGCTTTTAATTTAAGCGATATCGTGCAGGTACTATACTTATGTCGGCTCGACCGAATTTTATAAAAATCTTTCTGTATCATATTTTCGTTAGTACACTTCGAACGGCACATCAGCAATGTTGATATCATTTTTTTTATGTAATAGTTTAAGCTCAGGTATCACCCTCGCGGATAATTATATTGTATGTCAAACAAACTACTGAGTCAGTCGAAGTATTCAGGCCAACTCTAAACTACCTGGATTGATTCCGCTGGAATATTCTTATATCGCTTGCATAAACTCGGCTGCAATGGAGAGTAATTTCGAAATTACAGTGTATGCTACTATGTAAGAAAATTCCAGCGTAGTTTAGAATTGGCCTGAATTGGCTCTTATTAATGGTTTTTTTCATATAATATGTACTTCATAAATTCATGAACATAACTATAGTTAACTTAGAACAAAATCTATGATTATTAGGATCTGGCAAGCTTGCGGAATTGAGATTTTGATGCGGGATTGGATTCCCTAATACCGAATAAGAATATTCAGCCGAACATTCTGCGCATCTCAAATAGAGATCTTCTCTTTGTAGACTACAGAAATGCTTATGACATATACTTTATAGAAAGAGATCTGAGGAACAACATGAGTGAAATGGTTTTCCGGAAAAAAATCAATAGAACTGTGCAAAATGACCATAGGAAAGTGTAGGGTACAAGTGACAATAGGAGTTTGCAATTCAATAAAGGTCAGGTCTAAAACCAGTATCCGATGCGACCAATATATCATTTTGTATTCTAGTATAACAAATCTGGCTGTACTGTTCGGAAAGCACTTCCCATCTCAATTCCGCGGAGGACACCCACATAATTGTACTAAATATATTAATCTAAAATCAAAACTGAATTTTAAACTCTTTCTCTCGCACAATGCTGCTGTAAAACATGCCAGATTTCAAAAACTTGTGTTCCATGCCAGAACGTCGCTCCGTAATGAAGAGCGTCGTGCAACTACAGCATACTTTCGCACGGCTTATGCCAAAGGAAAAATATTCAATTCGAAATCAGAAAACTAATCTCATTTGCAAATTTCAGTTTGTGGGTCGAGTTTCCTTTCGTTGGTGAAAATTAAATTTGTCACGATTTATTAGGTTTGAGGGTGTTCTCGGCATCCTTGATCCCTAGCCTCAGCGTTGGCCACACTCAAATACAATTCCTGACCGAAAGTCTCGTTTTTCACGAACACCAGCCATATACGGCTGCAAATGGAGCAGAGCAAAAGTCGGGGGAGTCGGTTTCGAGAAGGAAATTATATCAAAGTTGCTCGGAAAATACTAGAATTTTCCTGTTATTCCACGAGCTCCAAGTCGCCCCTCCGCCAACCCCCACGGGGGAGGGGGTGCTGTTTGGTAATAGTATTAACGACTTTGTTCGCCCGTTAGCAGAGCACAGCCTTGGATTGCGTAAATTTGAATACAAATAGAAACGGAAAGCCACACCACAGACAGTTGCTCGGCAGCGCCATCTTCCATGTTATCCTGTCCCCGCCGCTGTCCCGGCCCGGTGCTGGCAACTTCGAAAACAAGATCCAAAATCAAAATTCGGCAGCATGATACGAGCACAAACAAAATTACGACGCCTCTATACGCCTCCATTACCGTCGTATTCTTGCTCCTTCCGCTCCAGCCGCTCCAGTTCCGAGTCCTTTTTCATATTTTTATTCTGATTTCCCGGGAAGAAAGGAGTAATAACATTACTGACACGTGAATTCCGTTCGATTCAGGCTGTAGGTTACGTTTGATTAAATTCCAATCACGTTCGATTCTCAGTGGAGCAAATCACCTTATCTCGCTTGTTGGCACTGTTGGCAGGCTTGCTCCTGGCCCCGTGAAGGGCCCCGAGTCCCGAGTCCTGAGTCCTGAGCAGGATTCAGAACGGCGTACACCACGTCTATGGGGCGTCATTCTGGAGCTTTGTTTGTGGCCCCTCCATACGCTGCCGTGCCGGCGCTCCAGATCCTTGCCTGCTTCCAGCGGTGATATTGTTTCTGTTGTTCCTGCAGCCGCCTGCTGGTATCCTTTCTGCACTTCTTGAGAGGTTTATGGGCCTGTAATTGTGATGGCTGTGTACTGATCCTGTCAAAACTTGCCATAACACGAACACAATGGAGGGATATTAGGTCTGGACGGGTGGGCGCCGGCGGAGGGGGCTGGGTACTTAGGGAATACTAAAATAATTTTATAGATGTTTTCTCGGGAAAGATTTTTTCCTGATTTCGCAAAGTGATAGGTGAGCCTTCTGGGAGCGAATTTGGAATATTTGATTGCTTCTTTCTGGTTTCTTTGAGCTCGTAAAAATTTCTAATTGGCATGATGGCGAACGCCTTCCCAGATAACAGATTATTTACCAATAAAAGCTTCCGGGAGCATGCAGAGCAGCGCTTCCCCTTCCCTGCTCCAGGAAATTATTACGTTGTTGGTGTTGAATTATTTTTTATTATTGTTGTATGTTGGATTTTCACTGCTCGGAATGATATTTGCTTATGCGTGGGATTAACAAAAAATAACGCATACCATGTTCTTTTAAAGATAAAACTTTCATAAATACTGTCGGTTTAATGTATCTTGAAATGTGTTGGTTGTTGTTGTTAGGTGGATTTTGCAACGTAAGGTGGCCTTCAGATTTCCTGCAAGCAAGAATTGGGATGGCTTAACAATTCAAAGTTTTTGAACTTTTCGCATGTGTTCTGAAATTGCGTGTAGTGACGTAAAGAATCATTGGAAATGTCACTGCAGCAGTACAGGCTACCATCGGTAATTTAAGTTTAGCTTACACTAATATCACAATGTTAATGTCTTAACACTGATTAACTTCGCAATGCGCAAAATATGGTCAATTTCAAAACCAGACTAAAAAAGATATTCAGAAGGCACCATGGAAGCCTCCGGATGAAATATTGTACAACGCAATTATCCTTGTAGACATCAATCCAATATGAAGGACGTGAATTTCATACCTAGTAAATATAAGGTTTATACCGTTCTTTTCGATAGCATAGGGCTGCATAATAAAACGCCACTATATTACCTAATTTCTCACCTTAGGCTACGCTTTAGATCAGGCACGCCATACCTAAGCAGGGGTCGGCATCCTATGGCACGCGTGTCACTAATAGCACGCGTGAAGATTTCTGATGGCGCGCCGCGAAAGTGACAATTTATTAAAATTTATGTTAAGAATGTAGGTGCTGACATGAAAGAATATAGTCCAGGAGCGATAGCAAAAAAGTTGAAATAAATCTCCCCGCGATTTCTTGACGCTATAATTAAGAGAAAAATCGTAGGAATTCAATGAATGTGTTTTGGATAAAATTGGTCCAGGGGAACAGATGGTAAAATCTTAATAAAAGTAGCGAAAACACGTTTTTTTTGTGATTTAGGTACGAAATAAATTTTGTTTGGGAAAACAAAAAATACTCCATAATAGTGCTTAAAAAGACGAAAATTATGAGTTTTGGACCATTGATATCGGTCAAAAGGTTTTTGCAGAAAAATTCCGAAAATGGCCGTTTTTTGACATTTAATTATAGGGAGTGTAATTATCGTAGAACCTTGTGTCAGGGCTTAAATTGAGGCCACTGATGGTGCCTACGTACAATAAAAATTTCATGAAAAAATAATGGTAACTTTTCGAGTAAATCTCAAAAATGTAAAAACACCTGTTTCACAAAAAAGGTTGAATAAGGCCCACAATGGTCCTAGAAATTTTTTGATTGGCATTTTGGCTCGCAAAGGGTTGCTCTACAACCCCATTTTCATGAAATGTATATAAGGTTTGATTTAACACCTTAAAAACCCGTTTGAAAACCACCCCTTTTCCAGTTTTTTGAATTAAAAACTTAACTTTTGAGCTTTTTCTTGAAAATCGTTCTTCGACAATTTTATTAGTTTGTTTTTCACCTGTTCTACAGGTCCAATTTTGTTCAAAACATATTCATATAATTCCTACGATTTTTCTCTTAATTATACTCGTAGTGTTGAAAAACCGCAGTTTTTGTTTGTTTTTAAGAAAAAGCTCAAAGAACTCAAAAGAAAAGCTTCTTGGTAGGCTTAGTAAAAAAATATCGTGGTTCAGTATCGCATTTTCTTTCGGGCTATCTTAACACTCAATTTTTACTTGAGAAATTTGTTTTTAAATTCGTTTCTAACTATAATCGGCCTTCGAGATACACTAAAATTTTCGTTGATTCCATAAAGATTTTGTTTGCACTTCGTCTTCTTCGTGTGAAGATGAGGGCATCTGCAGTCCACGGCCTGTAAGGTGGTTGCCTCAAGTCCTCATCCCTCATTCAGACTGAGTAATATGTGGCCTTCATCGGGCTTTACCTGTCGACCTGCGTTAACAGGTCACGCCCTGGCAATGGCTGCCGGTTATTTCAATGTTCACAATGTAAATTGGCTTGGCTATTCGAATGTACAATAAATTGGCTTCGCTATGTTTCTGGCAAGAACATCGAGCTCTTTGCAGCCACGAATAATCTAGATCAAATTATGGATCATCCCACGAGAGTCCCTGATGTTGTTGGTAAGGACACCTATCACCTTGACCTTTTTCTTACTTCTTATCCAACGCGTTACTCCGTCGAAGTTGATTCACCTCTCAGAAATTTGGACCTCTGTCTAGTGAGCGCTAACTTCCCATTTAAATTTCTCTTCCCTCCCAAACCAGTTAGAAGAACTGTATGGCATTATGGAAACTTGCCCATACCTTCTATCCAACTACCAATAGCTATTGCTTCTATACTCTCCAAAACCATGAAGACGATAATTAACGAAAAGCTTATGGGATATCTATAATCCAACCTACTTATTAACGACAGATAGTATAGCTTCAAAAGATCCACTGGTGTTCTTTTAATTTGCCTTACAGAACACCTCTATCGAAGTCTGCATGGATTTGGTGAGTCTAGTCTGGTTGCTCTAGATATCTCCAAGGTTTTCGATAGAGTTTGGCACTAAGCCCTGTTATCTAAACTCAAAGCTATTGGAGTCGACTCTCTTCCACAGAAGTGGGTTGAGAGTTTCAATTCCGACCGTTCAAGTATTGGATGGCGTCAAATCGGAATCTCACCTCATCTCTGCGGGGTCTCCCAAGGGTCTATTTTATCAGCGACTTCAAAAACCTTTAGGGTTCGATTTTCTTAACGGTGTTATTTTGGAACACCCCTCCCTCCCCGTTATGAATGGACTATAGATAGATCTTGCCCCGATGCCTTATGATGTTTTTGAGCCTTCGGTGAATATCGGTAGATCAAACTTGTTGAGAACGTAATTTTACATGGCGAAACCCTCCCTGACGGTTAATCTAGGCGAAGGTAGTCTGTAGTAGAGATCATACGCTCAGGGAGTAAATAGGCTTCAAACTCCCTCATTCTATTCGAGGCTACAGGTTTAATATGTTATGACATTAAAGCCCCTGTTCAGCGCTGGAGAATTGATCGTACCAAGGCTGTGTACATCCACATGACTATCTTTCGAGAACCCATATCTTGCCGAAGTTATTTTTACAGTGGAGAAAGCTATGCCTTTACCACGATCTTCGCCTTCAAGCTGAGTTTTCGATCCAGGATTAAACATAGAAATTGAGCTAGCAGTGCAGACTGTCGACTGACTGTAGACTCTATTCCGGCAGCCTTCTACGATTTTACTGATGCAACTGTGACCACAATTATCAGTCGGTCGCTTGTGTATGCTGTTTAGGCAATTATCGATCTCAAAATAGCTGCTAGACATTGCCTAAGGCTTGGTTCTGCAGTTAGGACTATCAGATCTTGTTAATTTGATGCAATACGTACGTTAAAGATGACATCTATTCTTCTTCTAATTGTATCAGGGTGTAAAATTTATAATGGAGGATCCTTGTAATAGTTCCCAAAGAGTCGAGTGCTTTAAAGTGGAAGAAGGTAGTAACCGCTCAGATAACCATGTCCTTCGTAATAATAGCGAAAAAATCCTCTCAAGAGAGTCTCGGGCCATTCCCTAAGGCTTTGATTTCCTTTTCGTCCTTGAATCGGAGAAGTGTGTTGATTCGTAGCTCTAGGGAGTTCCAAGCTGTTCAATCTGTCCAAGGGCCATTCTCCCGTTTTTTATCATAAGGAGAGACTGCAGTGTTCTTGAGAAAAAAGAGTGAATCAGTAGTCTAAGTCCAGCTCTTGGTTAAGTAAAGGCCCCCATACACGGTCAAATTGGATGTACAACCAGATTTTCATCAAACCCATAAGCCCAACGTATTTTGATCGGCCGACCGGCCCACAATCGATAGTTTTGGTTGTAAATCTGCCCTTCGATGTACATCCAATTTGACAGTGTATGGGGGCCTTAACGTTTTAAATGGCGAAACACAGGTATCCTGATACCTCTATCCAATAAAGGTTGGATTGTTCGAAGAATACTGGTTACCGCATGCCCCTAAACAAACAAACACAACATCTTTATAACCCATCTAAAATTAAAGGGTAACAAAACTTGTTAAAGTTACTAAAATTATTTTTTTTTGCGCTCAGCTCTTTATATGGGTCGGCAAGAAAACATCTTCCCCGTTTAAAATTCCACATTTTATTAAAAAGAGATACATCAGAGGAGTTTTCGGGGCCATTTTTTAATAATGCCCATCCAGGGAAAAATTTTCTAAGCATTCCACAGAAAATTATTATCAATTTCGCCATATTGCTTGAGATAGGAATCCAAGGAAACTTGTCTAATGTTAGAGGGATTCATCAACTTACCCCGTATGGCAGGAGACACATTCAAAAATTTACGAAGGTGCATGCCCGCTCCACCGGCGGCCCTGAAATGAACCCTTGGAGTAGTCAATAAGGCACCAGCCCAGCTGTATATCTTACATTACCGAAAATTTTATGCCTTTGCGATCAAATGTTACCCGAATTCAAAGAAGGATGGCAGCGTCTTGCTATAAATAAACTTTTCCTACAAAACTGAGCCGTAACAGCTGAGTATTTTAGTAATGGGCCCCGGAGGCTCTGTCATTTTAGAACGTACCGCACACACACATTACGCCCGCTCACACCCCTCGGCCATGGATAAGGACACGAAACATGGGACGGAAAACGTCAAATAATTGCCATAATAAGAAGCACGAGCTTTTTATAAGGGAGTTTTGTTCGTTTTCCAACTGTTTACCATGGGGCGGGGGTCGTGGGAATCCGATTATGGCATTGCCAACATCGGAACGGGCGGTGGGACGAGGTGAAGCCTCTGTCCCTGCCGAAGTCCTGGCGCAAAATATATACGAAATTACTCCGCGGAGGGGCGGACAGGCGGCTGGCAGCACAAAAGTCATCAAAGTCAATAAAAGAAGAACCAAAATAAAGCCATCAACTTTCTGCTCGACAAGCTTTAATTATTGTTCCCCATTGTTAGTAGAAGACTTGGAGAGCTTCTAGAGCCCCACTGCGAGGCCGACAGTCCTCTGATGATATAGTCGAGTGGCTACTCCACATGGATCTACTCAGCACACAGTGCAATGCGGTATGTTACAATGCAACTGGCAGGATGCAACAACAGCATACACATGTCTGTTATGTTATGACATCGCTTGCAAGGATCCGGTGCAAGATGCTTCAAGTCCTCTGCAAATAATCGGAAGTAGTTGCAAATAGCATAAAAAATTGCTGCAAAAGGATTCGATTCTAGATATGCAAATCGGTAAAGAGATTTCGACTAGGCAATGAATACTTCTGCCGTTTTGAGCATGTATTGAGGATAATTGGTGTGAAGCGTGATCGCATTTTAAATTCACAGAAACGACGAACTTTTGTATGTTCTTAAACGGTTACTTTCCACCTTCCATGAGAATGTTTTTTTCTTTCATTTTATACCTGTTATTGCTCCTTTTTACATACGGAAATGGAATTTCGAAAATTTTACACATCCACTGAAACTTCCTCCACTTTATAAACTCATCTGGAACATATTTCAAAATAATTTCGCTGGAAACGTCATTCAAACTCGAAATTCAACCGCACATTTTCTGCTGCAGATATCAGTTGTGGAACTTCCGAAAATATGCTTCAAGACAAAGCAAAATGTTACACCCACAATTTTAAGGGTGTGTAAAGCCGAATGCGGTAGTCAATTCGGTTATCTCTAGAACAGGGTTAATAGTATTTTTTATTCGTTTATGAAAATATCCAAGTCGTAACTATTTTGGACTGGTGTAAGTGCGATCATAACCCCATGGAGATGAGCAATTACCCTCCGAGTGAACAGCTTCGACGAGAGTATATCAGACTAAAAAATTTATGCAAATCCACCATGAGAAAAGTAAAATTTTACAGCGTGTCGGGAACTAAGCCCTTTAATAAAACCACTGACAACATAACTTTCTGGATAGCATCCATTAAGAAGAATTTTACTATATCGACTAGAATTTTCCTTTTTTACAAGGGAAGGCGATTACAGAAAGCTAATCCAAGGCCAACTAGCGACCACCCCCGCCACCAATTGATTAACATACTGAATGGACAATGGAAACCCTAGATGACATTTTGATCTTCATTTCAACAAATGTAGTATAGTATACCATCAGTCTGTCATCTTTCCCCGTTTGACTATTGAGGGTGTGCCTGCTATTGTTTGGGCTATATCAAAAAGCTGTCTACTAGTAATTCTGCTATTAATTTTGGCAGCATTATTCATCTACTGTTTTAAGCCAACCTCGATATTTCACTACAACTCCAGTGGCCTATCGGTCTTCTGGTTGGTCAAGCCATGGAGAGATTCTGGACGGACGGTAGCGAGTTACACACCCTACAAGCTGGACTGCCATCCGCACCTCATAGTTAACCCTATAAAAACGAAACTTCACAAGTATAAAGCCTTACGCTTAATCTGGTTTTTGGGCCGGAATCATTGGAGTACACACGCAGTTGCTGAGATCTGGTACCATCCTCACGAAACGGACTACTGCATACCCGAGATTCTTCACGATGAACTACGGTGTCCACATCCCTTCACGTTGTGAATGGAGAAATATACCACACATTTTTCAGGGTGCCATAAACTTCTTTACTGATGGCTCTAAGCTCGGGGGCGAGTAGGAGGAGGTCTTTTTCCCATAGCTTCGGATTGAAGTCTGCTTCTGACTACCCGATTACTGCAGTGTATACCAAGCGGAGGTTCTGTCAATATATGAAGCTGTTCTACTAATCAACCAGTAGATAGTCAGGCGACTCTGAAAGCCCTGCGCTCGTGCACAAACAACTCTAGAACTAGAGGTCCCGCCAAAAGGGTTGATGCCGGAGCGCGCAGCTGGGGAAATTAAAGCTGCACACAAATAAAAATTGCGCACATATTGATAAGAAATGCGCTTATGTACATATTTTCAAATTTCCCCTTCGAAATTTGTTGCGACTAGGCTAAGGGACGGGAACGGCATGGGGGATTCTACTGCGCATGGAAAACGCGACTTTCTCGGCATCAACTCTTTTGGCGGGACC
Source organism: Thereva unica (assembly GCA_949987705.1). NCBI lineage: Eukaryota > Metazoa > Arthropoda > Insecta > Diptera > Therevidae > Thereva > Thereva unica. The sequence goes on along the minus strand of OX465284.1, from coordinate 78,629,748 downwards.
TCTACCTCTGAATGTCACAGATCTCTTAACGAGATGGTTCAACAGTTCAGAACCCTCCTCGTATGGGTCACCGAAATATAGAGAGAAGTTGTAACGCTGACGAAATGGCTAGGAATGCCCCGACCGCCACTCTCTTTTCAGAAAGGGAAAGGGTTGGTATACCTTTGGCCACTTTTAAACTTCGATGCAAACAGCACAAAATGCAACAAGCAAAGAAGTATTATAGAGATCTTATTAAATGCACCTTGGCCAAAATAACCTGGTCCTTTTATGGTCTCAGACCCATCCACTACTTAGTAATAGTGGCAGGGTTAGCCGGATAGGGACGCATGCGGCCCGCTTATGTTTGGGATCTACAATTTTTGTAGGAGCTGTAAAAGTCCGGACGAGGACTATACAAGTATACTACTATACATCTCCTCTCTCACCGCCCAACCCTAAGCAGAAGGAGACTGACCACTTTTGGTGAGCTCTTTCTAAGCACGCTTGCGGAAATCTCGAAGAAGAAAATCACTATCAATATTATTATTTTAGGAGTGATATCTGGCCCAAATAGATGCCTTCTTCAATGGTTTTTCTTAATTTTTTTTAGCTCGAAGGATACAGCGAAGGATATAATAGGTTAGGGAGAGTCAAGGGGGTGTTGGAGAAAATGGCGATAAAACTTTCGTTTGAATTCTTGGGTGTTGTATGAGTACGAGAATACTGTCTTTGGAAGGTTGTTCCACAGACGAGTTGTTATTGTTATAAACGAATTTCTAGATGTGCGCGAAGATAAGGGCTGTAAGCTGTGGGGATGGAAAATATTTGCTCCGGCTTATTATTTATCAGAGGAACTGGTTGTATTTGCATTTTTTGAAGACGAAGTTCCTGTAGACAAGACAACAAAAATGAAAAAGAACCATTGAAGAAAGCATCTATTTGGGCTAGATGTTATTCCTAAAATATTGAATTTATACTTAACGGAAGCGACCAGCATACAGCAAACCAGAATACAGAAATTCTTTTTTAAATAGTTGAACAAAATAGCAGGATGCCCCAAAATAAATTAAGAAAACAAATTTTAAAGAGCACCCTAATATTCGTATTACATTGCCACAATTTATTTGACTAAAAACTAATTCACTGGTAGTTAACATTTATTTCCATTGATTATTTTTAACTTTAATGCATTATTTTTGTTCACTAAATATATCTACCTATTGATTTAATTATCGTGTAGCTAAGATTTACTTTTCTCGTTGTAATTTGGAATACATATTGTTGGTCACATCGCTACATGCTAGAACAACAACAACGTGGAGGAGAACCCTACTAGCAGAAGCCGCAACAACTGGGAAATCCTGGTCGGAGCTGAGAGCTGTCACGCAAAACAGAGTCTGCTGGAGGGCAACTGTTTCCGCCCTATGTCCCATGAGGGATTAAAGGAGCGTAAAGAAGAAGAAGACATCGCTATATCCATAACACTATGTCATATTTGCTACTGAGAGTTAGGGAAGGTTTTATCTCTGCCTGTAACTTATTGTCAATGACTACAGGGTTTGGGTGCTGTTGCTTCACTATTGTTTTTTAGAGTTCAACAGGGGTAAGCGCGTTGGTACCAGGGCGGTTTCATACTGTGATTTTGCTTGGTATTAATATCATTGTAAAACGAGACCTTGTAAGCAAATCAAGGTATAGCCACCCACCACCTCAGTAGCCAATTAGATACAGCATGATTGTTGAGCTGGTTAGTTTTATGTGTATGGCCTGTCTTATTATAGTATCTTGGTGTTATTAAAGGATTAGCGTTTTTTTTTTGTGCTGTTTGGACATCTTACAGGTGGTTAAGAGTTTTTAAGATGATAGGCTAAAGTCAAGAATGGTAAAGCAGTGGCCGAGGTAGCCCTCTCCGAAATTCTTTTCAGGTGACCACTGCTTTCTTACCCGTACCCCGTGTCCGCCTTGATGGAGGCGCTCTAGTAAACAGTAAAGTGGTGATGCAAGCAACGAAGTAGTAGCACTCCAGAGTTTCCCCACATCACGTCGCCCCGACGAGCAGCTTTTCTCGGAAGCCCAGAGCACCGCCTTGGGGATAGTCTTTGGATTATAGAGCAAAATTTACAGGTTATTGTGTGATTGGCTATGGTTGGCCTCTTCGGACACCCAACCAACGTGGTCATTACAATTGAACAGACTGCAATGGCTCGGACACGTTGTACGAGCTTCAGAAGTTAGAATGGTAGCCAGGTTTTTTAATGGTATATCATCAGCAAGGACTGTGGCGCCATTTAAGAAGAAGAAGTTGGCAAAATTTTATGCATTCACGTTATAGTTCAGGCATATCGCTCTCTGATTTGTTCCGTTCTCTGAAGAACTCCCTTAATGCCTTAAGGCACCCTGTATCATTTACCGCCCTAGAAAACTATCTTGTCTTAATTCTTTACAAAAATTCCCTGAACTCTTTTCTGCCATCACTTCTAAGCATGATAATAAGCAATGAAGCCAACTCCGGTTCTGGTAGTATTGGTCGGGAATCGGGTGAAATAAAATGGCAATAATTTAACTCTACTCTCTAGTACAGTGATTCTCAACCTTTTTTTTGTTGCAATTTCAAAATTTTGGCGGCACACTAACAATACAATAAATTTAAAAGAATTTTACTTACAGACCGTCAGCTAGTGACAGATTTAGGTGCCCCATTTTCCCACGCTAGCCTCGAAGAGGGTTGAAAGGTAGATCGATGTTGAGTTGGAAAAAGTCAAATTAAGGTTGTTCCGGCGACACTGAAAATAAAAGCTCCTGAAAGGAAAACACCAAAAAAGTAAAAAAGGAAATAAATAAATAAAACACCAATTTCTCTATTCTATCACTTTATTAAAAAAATCAGCGAAAACAAACAAAACTACATAAATGAATACACAAAATCACAAAAACAAAACATACACGGAAGAAGACAGCACTACAGTAAAAAGCCAGAAGTGCTTAAGTGCAAATTTGACGATTTTGAGTTTTTTGCATTTTTGTATTCAGTATTTTATACTTAATCATTGCTATAATTCTTATCTTAAACTGAGCTGTGGTTGCTGAGTTATTGGACCGTCAAAAGTGATTTTGTGCACAATTCTATATCTAAAAAAAACTTTGAGGGCGATTTTCTCGAAACGCATATTTTGCTCTTAAGCACTTCTGGCTGTGTACTGTAGAGCACTACAAAACAACAACAAATTTATATCTGGAAATAGAAAATAATTAGTTAAATATAAATATTCCATCTACAAGTACTTACCTTTTCTTTGACGTTGAAGACAGTCCAAGCGACGAAAAATCCAACCAGAAAAAAACCATCCAGAGTGCCATTCAAAGAAGATGCCGAAATGCCGTCGGCAAATCGGCATTCTGTAAACAAAAAAGGATTACTACAAATTACAAACAGGTTCCACAAAAAATACTCACCTGTCAACCCCAATACACGAATCGCGGGCTCCTCCTCCTCTATTCCCCCGCTAAAACCTGAAAATATAAACTAAAATTAGTAAATAATCTAAAATAGAAATAAATTACTTACCAAGTACGAGAAAAATCCATCTGACGTCTACAAGTCAGAAGAGAACAGCTGATCGGACTTCGCACGCCGATCTAGTACATAACCCGAAATTATGTACTTCGAGAACGAAGCCCCCTACTACAGAATAGCCTCAACCATTATTCAAAAAGAAATAAATACCGACGCACAGACGGCGTTAAATCAGATTGCTTTTAATCTTTCTAGAGTCTTGAACTAGAAGATAAAATCTGTATTGAGGTTTTAGCAATAAAGCAATTTCAAAGCCTAAGTATCGAACTTAGCATTCTGGAAAGACAGAATTGAGGTCTTTTCCCAGTAAAGCCCAAATTAAAGACAGTTTTGAAGTCTTTAATACAGCAGTAACTTAATCACCAAAATTGATTTCAGCAGTTACTCTAACCAACCACAGAGGGACGAATTTGCGAATTTGAAACAAGGCAAAGCAGTCCAGCAAGCCGCAACCAGGGCAGCAAGCAGCAACCAGGCAGCAAGCAACAAGCAAATCCCAAGCGATTCCCAAGAAACGAAACCAGAGTGCAGCAACACAAAGGTTATTCCTGGCTGTTCTAATTGCAGAACACATCAGTCGAAACATCAATCATCACGCTGACAGATAGGTGGCGTTATTCATTTAAGTTACCAGAGCAAGCAATATTTTGGTAATTTTTATTTACAAAACAAATACGAAATTTCAAGTAATAAATAACGAATTAAAGATTGAATTGAATTATTTTGGCAATTTGTTGAATTTTTATTGAATTTATATTTAAAAAAATCTAATAATTAATTGCGAATAAATAGTAATTTGGTTATTGGAAAAAGTTATCTTTTTATTGAATCGCACCCTTCCGGCACCTTTTTATTGAGTCAGAAATTAAATTGCTAATTCTGAACAAGGTGCCGCTCCTGGGTTTAACGTAACGTAACGTATTTTTCCTAACAGGGAAGGGTATCATTTAGCATACTCAATAGACCGGTTCTGGTTCGATTACAAAGGTTAAGCAGCATTGGACGTAATTAGTACTCAGTTGAGGCACCGTATTGGTAAAACGATACTTGCGTTTAAAAATATAAATTTTTCGACACAGACACAGTTATTATTCACATATGCACGCTGAACTTCTCAAACTTTTCGGAATACCTTTTCCACTCGGAATCGAGGAGCAATAATTTTTTTCCGGGGGCCAAATGAGGCATTTCCCAAGGGATAAGATACTCGGTGTGGGCCTTATAGGGCAATCTACTCGGGGTCCACATGTGGAGGTCGGGCTAGGCTCATAAGGGCCCTTCCCAAAATGCACATAACCCCATAACCAAAGAATTTAAAGCCAGCTCGTAATTCAATTGACCGAATAATATTTTAACGGTTACCTATTCGCGTTCTCCCCACCTATACAATGATTATGCTCCGCCGACCCTGTTCGCTAGCAGTATTCTTCTTTTAATTTTCGCCGTAATGTTGTGGGCTTTGCTGCTCTTTGATGCTGCTTTGTCTAACGCTACATCTGCTTCCTTCGCTGCAGCCATTGACCTGTCTATGACGTCTATATCATCTGCATATGCCATTAGCTGAATAGACTTGTTTAGAATTGTCCCTCTAGTTTCAATACGTTCCTACTGGACCGTTTTTCCTAATAATATGTAAAGTAGTAAGCAGGGTGGAGAGTCTCCTTTTTTTTTATGTGGTAAAGTCAAGCTTAGGAATTACCCTTTGTACTACTAGTTTGTCATGTCGTTCGAGTCATGGCCAGTCTCTAGTAGTAAGCTTGCTTTGAAGGATAGAGGAGAAGGGATAGGTTAGGGGTCTGGAGGGTGCGTGAGTAGATGTCTATGAACCTTGCGTTTGAACTCTGAGATGTTATATGAGTTCGGAAACACTGACTGCGGAAGAGAGTTCCACAATCGAGTTGTTCTATTTATAAACGAACTACTAAAACGTAATGTGCGCGAAGAGGAGGGCTGAAGGGTGAAGGGGTGAGCCGAGTTTGCTAGTCTTGTGTTGCGGGAAAAAGATTGCCGTGTAGGCAGGAGGTTTCTAATTTCGGTGGAACACTCGCTATGGAAATAGCGGTAAAATTTGCTAAGTGCTGCAACATTCCTACGGTGGCTTAAGGAGTCGATGGAGGAGCAAAGGGTGCTATCGCCAATGAGTTTGATGGCGCGATTTTGCACCTTGTCCAGCCAAGCCAAGGTGGTTTTTGGGGCGCCCGCCCAAATATACGAGTTGTATTCAAGGCGGGGCCAAATGTAGGACTTGTATATTGTAGCCAGAGCAGTTGACTGGAGGAGGAACTTGCATCCCTTGAGGAATCCCAGGCATTGGAAAGCTTGTTTGGCGATTTGGAATATGTGATTATTCCATCGCAGATCTGATGATAAGGTTACGCCTAGGATGTTAAGAGATGGGTCAGCCATTACATTCTTTTTGTCCACTGAGATAGAGGGACGGGTGGTGCAGGTTTTTGTAGAGATAAGACAGTACTTTGTTTTGGTTGCGTTGAATTCGACACGATTCTTGCGGCCCCAAGCAAGAATGAGTTCAATGTCCTCGTTAATAGAATTGGACATGAGTTCACGGTCTACGGGACAAGGTCTGGCACGCGCTTGTCTTGTATTATCGAAGGTGTGGGAGTAACGCAGAGTACCGTCATCGGCGAAACTCTGAAGTGGATTGGAGGGGATTGAGAGCAGGTCATTAATAAATATGAGAAAGAGTGTAGGTGAGAGAATAGAGCCTTGGGGGACGCCGGCCGAGATGGAATGAGGTTTGGATTCGACGCCATCCAATACTACCTTGATTGAACGGCTAGAAAGAAAGCTCTCAATCCAGTTCTTTAGAACTGAGTCGATACCAATAGCTTGGAGTTTAGACAACAGAGCGGAATGCCATACTCTGTCGAAAGCCTTGGAAATATCTAGAGCAACAAGACCAGACTCACCGAAGAGATGGATGTTTTGGTTGAGGGCCTCAGTCAGACACACAAGAAGGTCGCCAGTAGATCTTTTCGGTCTAAAGCCGTACTGCCTGTCGTGTAAAATTTGGTTGGATTCCAGATATTTCATCAGCCTTCTATTGATTATTGTCTCCATGATTTTGGAGAGAACAGGAGTAATTGCTATTGGGCGGTAGTTTAAAGGGTCGCTGGCTTCACCTTTTTTGGGAATGGGCTGAACATGAGCGAGTTTCCAAGAGTTTGAATAAACTCCGGAGAAGTAGGACAGGGCGAAGAGTTTGCGCAGAGGTTTTGCCAGAGGTGAGGCACATTTATTGAGTACCATAGGGGGGATATTGTCGGGGCCAGTCTATTTATTGACGTCGAGCACTTTGAGACATTTGTACACCTCTCGAGTCCTGAAGAAAATTCCGTCCATTGAATGGGCGTTGCGTTCGAGAACCGGGGGTAGCGTATCAGTTTCGGGTAAGGAAGAATTAGAGGCGAACAGAGATGCCAATAAGTCGGCCTTGGATTTGCTTTCTGCTGTCACCTTTCCTCCATAAATAAATGGAGGGGTTGTGGAAGACGTAAAATTCTTCTTGATGGAAGTTACCAAGGACCAGAAGTTTTTGCTGCCTACGCGTGTGTTGAGGATCTTGTTTCTCAACTTGTCGTCAAATGACGCTTTGACCTTCCTGATGATGGAGTTACAGGAGTTCTTTGATTTCATATACTCACGCCGAAGTGACTCGTTTGGGGAACTTTTGTACGCTCTATAGGCGGCTTCTTTAGCGTTAATTGCGTTCATACACTCACCATTGAACCATCTATTTGGCCTAGGCTTTATAGATTTAGTAGAATGAGGAATGAACAAACACATTCCTGCCCGTATTATTTTGGTAATACAGAGCGCAGCATAGTTCGCACTGGCACCTCGGAAACACAAATTCCAGTCGGTTGCTTGGAAAAAGCGAATAAGTCCCAACCAGTTGGCTTTCCCATAGTGCCAGACAGTTCTTTTGGGGACTGTGCTGGTTGGGGTGGAGGATGGATATGGGAAATTAGCCCTGACTAGTTTGTGGTCCGAGTTGCCAAGGGGTGAGCTAACCTCGACGGAGTATCGAGATGGATGTGTGGTAAGGAATAGGTCAAGCAGATGAGCTCCGTGACCTTCAACATCCGGAACTCGTGTCGGACAATTCACGATTTGGTGCAAATTGTTTATATCTGCAAAGAGCTCGGCGTCTTTGCCAGAAACACTGGTGCCATTTGAGTAATTCAGCCAATTGGTATTATGAACGTTAAAATCACCCGCAACAATGATTTCACACTCCGGATGGGAAAGTAAAAATCCGGAGATTCGTTCGGATATAGCGTCGAAGGCTAACGTCGAGGCATCATTACTTATATTAGGACTTCTGTAAAGAAAACAGAAGAATATGACGTGGCTACGAAGAATTATTTTAGTCCATATGTAATTGAATTCAGAAGATGTACTATTGTACACCTTCTGGAGAGCCACGTCATTCCTAACATACATGGCGACACCCCTATGGTCGGAGAAATTGTGCACTAAGCTATACCCAGTCACCTGAAATCGATCGAGATCAGTATCGGTGACTTGAGTTTCACTTAGTGCGAGAATGGCCGGGGCGTGGATGTGTAGGTGGCACATCACGTGTGAGAAGTTCGCAAGGAGACCCCTAATATTGCAAAAAACAATAGAAAAGTCTCTGTTTTTGTTTTGGGGCATCTCCTGCGCCAGGTCCATGACCTCATTTGAAGCTGACTCCACCGGCGAAGCAACCATCGGGGCTAACGGGAACAATCTTGTTGCAGTGTTATGCCTGCTAAAACAAGACGGTTCCCATTAGCGAGACGGTTCCTTACCTGAGGCCTCTGTTCGCACCGAAAAATTGCTCTGTATTCTCACTCTGTTTATCATTCGATGAAGTTTAAGTGATTTGAATTAATTGGTCTGGAAAGTTCAGTTCCACCATTGCTTCGTAGATTTTTGAACGTAGCGCAAGATCATATTCTGTCTTAAACTCAATGAAAAAGTATTAAACTCTTAATATTAAACTCTTTCGTCTTTTCATTTACCTGTCTTAATGCGAATATGCGATCGGTTGTGGACTTTTGTTTCCTGAATTTGGCGGCACACTTCAGGAATTTGGCGGAAAAACGACGAAACATTATCGATAATAAAGTGAGCATATTTGAAAGCAGTCCTTTTTTGACGTGACAACGTCTATTAAAACGATGAACGAAAAATGATGACTCATTGTCCCGTTATGTCCCGTTATGTCCCGTTATCTCCCGAAGTAATTTTAAAAAATTGATCGTAGTAATCTTAAAAATTTGATTAAAATTGTCAATATTAATTAGATTAAATTATTGTCAAATTGTCAACAATAAGCAAAGCAAGCCAAACACTCTGTCTCCTAACTGGGTGCCGGTGTATAAGAAAATAGTGAACATTACACTGACGAAAACCGTGAAATGCAAACGAAAACAGTTTCCTTGCGTTCCTGCTTGTGCTATTACCATTCACAAGACGCAAGGTGGGACGTTTACTGTTATTATCTATAATATAAAAATAAGTCGGGTTTTCCTTCCAGAGGCTATAATTAGAGAACGCACGATCCGATTTCCACGGTTTTGCATTCGTTGGAAAGGTCTCGGGCTCCGTGAGGTTTATAGCAAAAAAATTTCAAAAGCAGGCGCTTGGTCCATAGCAGCCATCTCAAGAGGGCGGATTACCATTTTCTTTACAACCCCTCGACATGGATATCAAATAAAAGGTTATGGTAAGTAGAACACCAAAAGCAATATAGTATACTCAATATATCGTTTGGTCCATGGCAGTCATCACAAGAGAGCAGATGACCATTTTCTTCACAACCCATTCGAAATGGGTATCCAATGAAAGAGTATGATAAGTAGAACAATATAAGCAATATAGTATACTCAATATGTCGCTTGGTCCATAGCGGCCACCTCAAGAATGCGGATTACCATTTTCTTCACAACACCTTCGACATGGATATCGAATGAAAGAGTATGATAAGTAGAACACCATAGGCAATAAAGTATACTCAATATATCGTTTGGTCCATGGCGATCATCTCAAGCGGGCGGATTACCATTTTCTTCACAACCCCTTCGAGATGGGTATCAAATGAGAGAGTATGATAAGTAGAACACATAAGCAATATAGTATACTCAATATATATCGTTTAGTCCATAGCGGCCATCTCCAGAGGTTGGATTACCGATATTTTCACACCTCTCGATATGGATTTCAAATGAAAGGGTATGATAAGTAGAACACCATAAGCAATATAGTATACTCAATATATCGTTTGGTCCATGGCGGTCATCTCAAGAGGGAGGATGATCATTTTCTTCACTCCCCCCTCGACATTGGTATCAAATGAAAGGGCATTATAAGAAGAATGCCATAGACCATGTCTTTAGATTCATGGCGGCCATCTCAAGAGGGCGGATTGCGATTTTCTTCACAACACCCGAGACATGGGTATCAAATGAAAGGCTATGAAAAGTAGAACACCATAAGCAATATAGTATACTCAATTTATAATTTGGTCCATGGCGACCATCTCAAAAGGGCGGTTTACCATTTTCTTCACAACTCCTTCTAGATGGGTATCAAATGAGAGAGTATGATAAGTAGAACCCATATGCAATATAGTATACTCAATATATCGTTTGGTCCATAGCGGCCATCTCAAGAGTGCGGATTAATATTTTCTTCACAACCCCTTCGACATGGGTATCAAATGAAAGAGTATGATAAGTAGAACACCATAGGCAATATAGTATACTCAATATATCATTTGGTACATGGCGGTCATCTCCCGAAATCAATTTTCCCAGATTTGTTCTTTTTTCACTATAGCTTTTTCCTATCGCAGACTGTGTCCTCATAATCTTATTTTATTGAAAGGCGTTGCAACGCACGCGGGTTTTTGCTAGTTTAATATAAATGATTCAAGTTTATTCATAAAAGTTTGCAATCATTTCATCAATGTTTTCTCATGACGTTGTCACGTTAAACTATCGTCCGTAAACCCTCTTTACAGACAACAAATTTTTTTTTGTGGCAAGATGAAGCTTAGGAGTCACCCTTTGTACTACTAGTCCGTCATGTCTTACAAGTCATGGTGTAATGTATAGTAGTAAGCTTGATCTGAAGAAAAATGAAATAGGGTAGATTAGGGGTCTGGAGGGTGCATGAGTAGATCTCGATGAACCTTGCGTTTGAACTCTGAGATGTTATATGAGCTCAGAAACACCGACTGCGGAAGAGAGTTCCACAATCGAGCTTTTCTATTTATAAACGAACTGCTACAACGTAATGTCCGTGAAGGGGAGGGCTGAAGGGTGACGGGGTGAGCCGAGTTGGCTAGTCTTGTGTTGCGGGAGAAAAATTGCCGTGTAGGCAGGAGGTTTTTGATTTCAGTGGAGCAGTCGTTATGAAAATAGCGGTAAAACTTGCTGAGCGCTGCTACATTCCTACGGTGGCTTAAAGGATCAATGCAAAGGGTGCTATCGCCAATGAGTTTGATGGCGCGGAAATGTAGGACTTGTAGAATGTGGCCAAGGCAGCTGGATGAAGGAGAAACTTGCATCTCTTAAGGAAGCCCAGGCATTGATACGCTTGTTTGGTGACTTGGAGTATGTGATTATTCCATCGCAAATCGTTGGATAAAGTCACGCCGAGGATGAGCTGTTATATTATCCTCGCCCACTGAAATGGAGAGAAGGTTGGTGCAGGTTTAAGTGGACAATAGACAGTACTTGGTTTTGGTTTCATTGAACTCGACACGATTCTTGCGGCCCCAATCAAGAATGAGTTGAATATCCGCGTTAATAGAGTTAGACATGAGTTCGCGTTCAAAGAAACAAGGTCTGGCACTTGCTTGTCCTGTGTCGTCGGAGGGGTATGAGTAACGCAAAGTACCGTCATCGGCATAACTATGAAGTGGATTGGAGGGGATTGAGAGCAGATCATTAATGAATATACGAAAGAGTGTAGGTGAGAGAATCGCCCCTTGGGGAACGCCGGCCTAAATGAAATGAGGGTTGGATTCGACGCCATCCAATACTACCTTGATTGAACGGCCAGAAAGAAAGCTCCCATTCCAGTTCCTTAGAACTGAGTCAATACCAATAGCTTGGAGTTTCGACAGTAGAGCGGGATGCCATACTCTGTCGAAGGCCTTGGAGATATCTAGAGCAACCAGACCAGACTCACCGAAGCCATGGATGTTTTGGTTAATGTGTTCTTAACTCAATTGGCAGAAGACACATGGTTAGAGGTTTCATTGTTTTGACCAATTAAAATGAAATTTACTATAAAAACTGCAAAACAAATTCAAAGAGAACTAAAATCTCTCATGAATATTTCAATACTAAATACCATCTAAAAGTCCGAAACAATTAAAAAACGTTAATTTTATTATCAATTGCAATCCTAATATAAAAATCCTGAAAAAAAAGAAAAATAATATTTAATATCTAAGGATTATGCGAACATAAATTTTATTTCCGTACTTAAACTGGACCCTATCATCTTGTGTTGCACGTAGTAGAAATGTTTTGTTCTTTTACACCCCCGCGTTCCCTAACACTTCCAACCAAAAGAAATCTCCGAATTACTTAAGCACTTTTCAAATTAACTACCCTTGTTTTTGGCGGCGCTGATGGATGTAATTCACTTCCTTCATTATTTTTTAAAAGTTCACTTTCAAGTTTTTAATTTTATATTTATTAAAGCTTTGCAAAACTTAAATCAAAATTTTTATTTCAAGGGTTTCTTAACGGTTTTTATTAGGGGTTTCCTTTTAAACTTTCGCATGAATTTTTACTTAGACCCTGTTTAGACGGTGCGCTTCAGCGCAAGTGCCTCACGAAATTTGTGGGCGCGGGGAGGTTTCGGGGCGGTGGGAAGTGAGTCTTGATCAGAAAGGGATTCACTTGCGCTTTTTGGCGTTTTAATTTCATTTTGTTCCATCTTCGTGTTCCATTTCACTTTCGTTTCAGCCTTCTAAGTGAAAACACGTGCGAGAAAACTTTTAAGAAACGTTATTTTGGCAATTTACAAAAACACCATATCACTTTTCTTATTTTAAAAAACGGAAATATTCTGGATATCGCAAAAATTGTTATCACACTTTATAAAAACACGCCAATACTTCGTAGATAGCAAATTATGCAAATTGTTTTTATTCCATTTGTTCCAGCTGTAAAGGAAGCGACTGGGCTCAAAGCGAATCGTCTAAACAAATGTGCGCTTTGAGGCGCCTCAAAGCGCGCGACAAAGCGCAACATCTAAACAGGGTCTTAAAGAAAAACTGAGCAAGAAAACAGAAAAACAATAAGAAAAGGTAGAGCGGAATAACTGTTCAGTGAAGAAGAAGAAAAAAAGTTGATGGTGGTGATATTTGGTTGTGGGGGTGGGTGGGTGAGGGGGGGGGGATCTTGGGGTGTTGTGATTGGTCGGGGTATTCGTAGGCATCTTAATTACCTTTTTCTGGCTCTTAAAGCCTATCTGGCCCTCAACAGAAGACCCTACCGCCCTACGGCAATAAATACCTAAACTCATAACTTTCGAGACAAAAGTCCAATTACTGTCATCTTTTTTTTTCTTCTTAATTTTTTTTTCTCCAATTAAAATACAGGAAAGGAAACTTTCGCCAACTTATTAAGAAACCTTGTGTCGGTTGTTGAAAACTCACTCACTTTTATATCTTTATGATGGGAAAAATAAGAAGAAGAAGAAGATGATGGAGAAGTGGAGAGGCTCAAAGGACGATGAGGGCCAGGCATCTCTAGTAGGACAAGAATTTCCTTAAGATTCGTCCTGAGAGCTTTTATGTTAACAGTTTTTAATCATCTACGAGTTCTTTGTACTCTAATGAACTGGCATTCCTTAAAGAGTGCTTTACTCCAATCCCGGAAAATTACAGGAATTCTTCACGGGAAAGCTGTCACGCCAAAAATTCCATTGAGGAAAGCTTCATCGCACCCCGCCTTTCGTTCGTGTATAAAAAGGGATATACTATATATGAACCCTTTTTGTTGTTGCTGTTGTTGTTGTTGGTATATTTTTAGTGTAACTATAGAGTATCCTTTCAGCATCCCAGCATCTCTCAACTGCGCTTAGTTGTCGTTTTAATCAAAGCCTGAAAGAGGACTGCTTCAGGATATCAAAAGTTTTCGCGCTCAAGTCCTTCTAAAACATCGTTTTGCGTTATCCTTAAAAGCGAGTGCAAAAGTATTTTCTCTTATACACACAGGACCTTTCTTTTGTTTTTGGCTGGAGGGAGAGGAGACATGAAGCTTTTTCCCTTTCGACTGAGCTGAGGTGCCTCTTCTACTAGGGAGCCGAAAAAAAGCTTTTTTGAGGCATTGATACTCCTCGAACTATACGAATGTTACGGGCCAGGGGTTGGAATGTGGGGGTGGTGAGAAAAAGTCTTCTATTCTGTAACGGTAAACAAAGTTTCGATAGAGAAGAGCGCGCGTTTTCCTGTGTAGAGCGATTTTCTGTAGATTTGGCGAACTTTCACATCAGTTCACGACGGAGTTTTGATAAGAATCGTTCGTCGGAAAGGATAAAAATCGCGCGTGAGCTTTTCTCTTCCGTTGAGGCGGGAGTTGAAGAAAGGATTTGTTAGTTGTTTTTTTTTTGGTTTTTTTGAATATATAAAAAAAAAATATTACCTATGTGTGCTTAACGGTATTTTATATACATAAATCTAATTTTTTTTAATAAATTTATTTTTGCAAAACATACAGTATTCTTGTCAAAGTATTTAACTTTCTTGTAACGATTCAAAACAATACAAAAAAAAAATAATAATAATAATATCCTGATAAGGATCGCGTGCGAATCGCAACTAGAGAGTTATAAAAAAACACGGTAGAAACGTTGACGGGTGCGTGAATATTTCGCGTATCCTTTATTTATTCCTTGTTTATCATTTTATTTATTAATTTTCTGTTTGTGATTTATATATTTCACATTTTTTTATTTTTGTGTTATTCTTTATGCTTTTAATTTTTTTTTTTAGTTTTAAAACACAAGTGATTATTAGTGTCATTAAATGGTTAAAAATAAATAAATAAATAAAAATAAAAAAAAAAATAAATAAAAAAATAAAAGTGCGTTCTATGTTTTTTTTTTAATTTTCTATCTAGGAATATAATAATAATAATAGAGGAGTAAGAAGAAAAGAAGGAAGAATAAAAGAAAAAAAAGGGAGCAATTTATATGATATAAAAAAGTGCGTGCTTGTGTTCTTTTCCCATTTTTATCAATAAATATCTCTGTTGGTGGTCGTGTTTTTTTGATTAATACCATTTGATGATGTTTATCTTTTCATGTGCGGTTTCCGTTTTTTTTTGTCTTAACGAAATATATAGTAGATGCGGTCTGTGTTTCCCATAAATAGCCTAACCTTCAAAAAAAAAACAACCCCCTACATCTCACATCAACAACACACAACCACGACTTATAACTAGCTTTGGTTTTCTATCTGCCAACCCGTTTCGACAATTGAATAACTAACTCCTCGAATCTCCCACACTCTCTCTCTAAAGATAAAGTGATAAAGATAACCTTCCTGGAGGAATAGAATGGATTAAGTGATTACCAACTGGCGGGATACCTGCTAAAACTTATACCTTTGTACTACCATTCAGTATTAAAGCATTTACTTGATTATATATATTTTTTTTTGGATACAAGAGGAGAGATTTTTTTTTGTAAGAGTAAAGTGTATGTAAGACAAAAGCTTAATATAACACGAACAAAGAAAGTATAGAGACAGTTTGGAGTTTCCCAAAAGAAAATAAAACATAAAAGTTAAAAAAAAATAAAGAAAAAAAAAACACCAAAAGAGACTGGGTACGACCTCATACTAAGGATTCGGGCATGGTGCGAAATTGATGGATTTCTTTGTCGGAGACCGACCATTGTTGATCAATTAGGACAAGGATTCTGGCCAAAAAGAAGTAAGTGTTTTTCTGACTTGAGATGTTTACTAATGAACTTCTTTTGTTTGAATTGAGTTTGATGATAATTGGGTTAATGTTTTGCTTGCTCGATACACTCAGGATTTACAATACCAGACGATTTATATAGATATACCTACATATATACATAATTTAAATAACTAAACGGATCCCCATATTACATCCCCACAAACATAGACTCTAGAGATACAACTACAACAACAACAATCTCGTTCTATCTAACTCAATCCTAACCCCGCAATTTATTAATATATATTTCTCGTAATAATAAAACCTACTTAAGAATCCCAGAAGAAAGTAGAAGAAGAAGAAGAGGAAAAAAATAAAAACGATATTTTTTCTTCTTCTTAACTTTCACTGTAATAAAAGTCAATGAAAAAGTTCTTATCTGAAAAATTGCTTGACTGAGAAACGCTCGAATCCATTTTTTGACATACATGATATAATGGATATCATATTATGGCTAGGGTGTTTTTTATTCTTATATATATATTTTTTACTGGGGGTAGCTTAGCAAAATTTAATATCTCATTTTCTAAATGGAAATTTCAATATTTGTGTTATGACTTCATTTTTTTTTTTTTGTTAAGGGAAAGTTTAAGGAAAAATGTTTATAATTTTCTCTTCTCTGTTTCTTAAGAAATGTAATATAGAGACTTTCATTTTCTTATTTTGTAGGTACTTAACCGAATTAAGATGAATTTTCCGCTTTTTTGTCTTGTTGTTTTTTTTTATTTATTCTGTTTTATTTTTTTTTTTCTTCTTGTCTCAAGTGTTTTCTTTGATATTTGCCTTTTATTAATATTGATTTTGTCTACACACAGTGAAAGAGAAAGAGAAAAATGATGCGAAAATATTTCAATTAAAATAAATAAAATTTATTTGAGGGCTCTTTCATTTAAAACTCAATTAAGTGTTGGGCTTAAATTTGATTGTTTATGTTTTTTTTATTTATTACCACATTACATTAAAAATTCATTATTAAATTTTATTACAATTTGGATTTGTGAACTCTTAAATTTGGGACTATTGTACAAAATAAAATGCATAATATATTGAAACGTATATTTCACATTCATGGACTTATGAGTATGTCCTATGTTCCTCGAAGGAAAGAATTATTATTGGTAATTAAGATCATCATCATCATCTGTAGCACCACAACCTATTATTGGTCTTTTCCTCCTCCAGTATTTCTGGACCTGAATTTCGCTTTCCATCAGGGATTCGATTTAACGCTATTTTTGCTGGGTCGCTATCGTCACCCTACCCATCGTAATCTACTTAATTTTATACTTTTGACAAAGGCAATTGGGCCTCGGTAGCTTAGGGAGTAAGGCGCCTGGCTACCATCCCAGAGGTACCGGGTTCTAATCCCGGTAGCCCCCGTCCCTCCACCTTTTCCAATTTCCCACCTACATAACTTTTCTTCCTTCTTCCCACCTCTTTACATTACTGATTCCTCTTATCATAGCCTTCCTTAGGCCTTCCTCGCTCCACCAAAGCGCATGTCATCGGTTGGTTGATGAGATTCAACTCGTTTCAGGAGGTATAACACTCCAGCGAGTTGCTTCTCGATGCCCCGATGTCAGAGTCGCGATAGTAATGACGGATCCCCAGTACAGTTGGTATAACTCATTATTATATCTCCTCTCCATTGATCGTTTTCCCAGACACCGACAAATAATTTCAAATATTTTCCGTAGAATTTTTCTTTCAAATGTGCCTAGAAGAGTTTCATCAGCCACATTCAAAGTCCATACCTCTGTTCTGGCGTGGTATATAGTTTACACTTCAATCCTCTAGACCAGCGATCGGCAACTTATGCCACACGTGCCACTAGTAGACACGCGAGAAGATGTGCGATGGCACGGCGAAATCAACAATCGGGTCTGTGCGCCCTTTCATATTCATGGTCGACTGCTATGGAGACATGCGCACTTGCTACTTTGATATATGTACATATGCATGTATCAGAGTTCACAGGCGTACACACTACGTAAGGAATACACGGTACCGCAGCCGCCGGGGACACAGTTCACTCGAAGTTGGATATAAAGGCCCCCATTCAGTCATTCACATACATACTGCCGGCCTGGCGGATTCTCGCCTTGAGGCGAATTATCACCACACACTCACCAGCCGCCAACTGAAAACGGACAAAAATCTTTATGTCTGTGAGCATTTATTGTCATTACTGGCTTGAAGATCTGAATTTCTATTCAGTCAGAAGTTTTCGTTGACGCCATAAAGATGCCCTGCCACCCTAAACTGCCACCCTAAATTGTCGTCTTCGCCTGTGTGTATGTAGGGAATTATGAGGTCACCTGAAGTCCACGGCCTGCTAGGCGGAGGCCTCAAGTCCTCATTCCTCCTGAGTAATGTGTGACCTTGATCGGGCCAACCTGGTGCGAAAGGCCACGGCCTGCGGGCGATCTTTATATGATTTCGAGCCTTAATGTTGCTTTGTGAAAAGTTTTTACTTCACAAATAAAATTATCTCCATACAGAATGGCTTTTTTGTGGCAAGCTTTGCAGTAGTAAGCTTAGCTCTAAGGATAAACAGAAGGATTGAATAGGTTAGCGGGAGTCAGGGGAGTGTTGGAGCAAATGGCGATGAACTTTGCGTTTGAACTCTTGTTGTTGTATGAGTGAGGGAATACTGAGTTTGGAAGGTTGCTCCACGAACGAGTTATTCTTGTTATAAACGAATTTATAGATCGGAGTATGCGCGAAGGTAAGGGCTGTAATCTGTAAGGGTGAGCCGAGCCTGCAAGTCGTGAGAAATATTGCCGAGGAGGTATGAGGTTACTTATTTCAATGAAGCAGTCATTGTGATAAAAAGGATAAAATTTTGCAAAAGCTGCTATATTCCTACGGTGGCTTAATGAATCTATGGAAGAGCAAAAGGCGCTATCACCATTAAGTTTGAGAGTGCGGCTTTCACCTTGTCCAGCCAAGCTAAGACGGGTCTTGAGGCCCCGGCCCAGATATACAGATATAGAAGAATTTGCATCTTTTGAGGAATCCTAGGCACTGGGATGCTTGTTTAGCAATTTGGAATATGTGGTTACTCCAGCGCAGATCTTCAGCTATGTTATGCCTAGGATGTTTAGAGACAGTGGTGTCGTTACGATCTTATTGCCCACTGAAATAGAAAAAGGGTCGGTGCAAGTTTTTTTTAGAGATTGGACAGTGCTTCGTTTTTAATTCATTAAATTCAACACTGTTATTGAGGCCCCAATGAAGAATTCGTTGGATGTCCCTGTTGATTGAATTGAACAAGAGTAGGCGATGATGCAGAAAAGGTCTGGCGCGTGCTTGTGTTACATTATCGAGACCAAAGGAGTAACGCAGAGTACCGTCGTCAGAAAAACTGTGGTGTGAATTGGACGGGATTGAGAACAGGTCATTTATTAAAACTATGAAGAACACCTACGGAGATGTTGTAGGGGTTGGATTTGACGCCATCCAATACTACCTTGAATTGAACGGCCAGAAAGGAAGCTCTTAATCCAGTTCTTTAAAATAGAGTCAATACCAGTAGCTTAGAGTTTAGCCAACAGATCGGAGTGCCATTCTCTGTCAAAAGCCTTGGAGATATCCAGAACAACCAGGCCAAATTCACCAAATCGGTATATACTTCGGCTGAGGAGCTCCGTTAGGCAGACAAAGAGGTCGCCAGTA
Source organism: Thereva unica (assembly GCA_949987705.1). NCBI lineage: Eukaryota > Metazoa > Arthropoda > Insecta > Diptera > Therevidae > Thereva > Thereva unica. The sequence continues at coordinate 78,610,512 of OX465284.1, read as the reverse complement.
GATCTTTTCGATCTAAAGCCGCGTTGTTTGTCGTCTTTTTTCGGTGAACTTGAGCCAGTTTCCAAAAGTTAGGATAAACTCCGGAGAAGTATGAAAGTGCAAAAAGTTTGCGCAGAGGTTTAGCCAAAGGTGAGGCACATTTTTTAAGAACCATAAGTGGAATTTTTACGGGGCCAGTGGCTTTGTTGGAGTCAAGGTCATTGAGATACTTCACGCGTCCTAAAGAAAACTCTTTCCATTGCGTGGGTGGAACACTCAATGGTGGGGGCTGCATGTCAGCATCGGGTAAGGGATAATTCTCGGCGAACAGAGATGCAAGTAAGTCGGCCTTGGGTTTGCTTTCTGTTATCACCTGTTTGCTGTAAATGAATGAAGGTGCTGTGTGTGAGGTGAAAATCTTCCTGATGGAGGTTACCAAGCGCCAGAAGTTCTACTTAGATTTTATTCTTTGGCTCTCCTCCTTACGAAACCAAGAGGTTAGTTGGCTCTGGCAGTAATATTATCGTAGTGCAGGTTGAAATTGAGTTTCTTTGTCAAGGACGACGCCTAGATCTACAATATGATCGATCTGATTCAACATTATGCCGCTGAGATAATAGTATTGTGTGTCTTTTCCACAAAAGAAGGTAATTGCATGGCATTTACAGTTGTTAAGTTGCAATTCCATAATCAGGGTAACTTGACGCCATTCCATAATCAGGATAACTTGACTTGTAACGCCCAGCTCACCAAAAGAACGTTGGCTGTCCCAAACTAATTTCGAATTGCTCCTACGGGACCATATTGCTCTAATTGAGAAATGTGCATTAAAATAAAATTATGTATATGTTAGGGCATTCACATATAAGCCGCAGGCAGGCCGTGGCCTGAAGGTTACTCGTTTTGAGGTCAAGTATAATCACACCCTCACTGACCGCAAACTGAATTGGATCTGCAGTCCAAGAAATTTGACAAAAATATTTATTTATCGTCAGTCCGGGCCGGAAGATCTGAACTTCTATTCAGTCTGAAAATTTCGTTGGAGCTATGAAAATTTGAGCACTTCAATTAACAACCTGATACGATAAACTGTTGCCTTCAGCTGTCAAAAAAATCTTGCGGAAAAAAATTACGTGATATTTGCCGAGACACCCCGTCTCCCCCACGTGAAATTGGGCGAGATTCGGATGGCCCCCCTCTCCCTATACGCCTCACGTAATTCATAGGCAACCTCATACCAAAGAAAAATAATAATCAAAGGAACCGAAGAGTAATTACTCTATGAAAAACCATCCTATAAAATCACAATATATGCATGTACCTACATGTTTATTAGGGTATTCAACTATAATAGGACCACAGCTGCGGAATAAATAAGATTTCACACTTAAACAAATAGGATTTGCGCGTAGACCAAATTAATACTCTACGAACTATTTTAGATTCATACTAAAAGGTTTTAACACACTATTCTCTTTCTCTAATATCATATTCATTGTCAAATAAAACACAAATATTTTTCTATCCACCTCATGCTTGTTCGCTTTTCAAATAATCCCACTTGTCTACACGAGAGAGAGAATTTTCAGAATTTTCTGTTCAGAAAATATAATAAAAAAAAATTGATGCAAATTTTCAAAGCTTACAAAGATGTTGGGAAATTCCTTTTACTATCCGCCATTCATAAAGCGAAGCTGCAGTTATTTTCGTGTAAGCTTAGTCGCATTTTGCCTGCAAAGAGACTTTTTGCCAACAATATAAAGGAACTTGGTACTTACGGTAATGATTGAATGAAAACCAAGGTAAGCATAGGTGCTAATACTTAAATCAAATATTGATTTTATCGTGGTATACCTTATTGCTGAAAGACAAGTTAATACTGGTCTAAGAGGTTTTCTTGATATGGAAGATGTCCAGGAAGTTCATAAAGCTTTTTATACGATTAAATCCGAACCACTTGGTGCAGATGAATCTCCCTCCCACTCATCCTCCTAAAACGTATTTTCCTTTGTACGAAATCATAGTTTCCGCTTTAGTGGAAAAAATAGGGCCAAAAGCATTTCCTCGAAGAGTCCCGTGGATTTTCATCCTTTTATTATCAAAACTAATAACATGTCAAATCCATGGGCACTGTGAAATTGCCTTTTGCAAAGTATGGGTTGCCGCAAAACCATAATAGCTGTGAAACTGAGGGTGACCACCTGATGTACGAATAGCTTTTGATTTTAATGATATTGCATTTCCCTTTTTTGTAAACTTCGGTAAGGTAGTGAGGTAGTGTTAGGCAAAATAATTATGGCTATAAAATTCAATTCCAAATGCTGGGTGTTCCATAAGATTCTTTCCTAGAACCATTACTTTTCACGTTTGTACGGGAATAGTCTCAATAGTGTCGTATTAAACAGCAAATTGCAGATACAAAAGAGTTTTGAAAATCAACATTAGGGTATATTTGCTTTTAAGACACATTCTGTGAAAATATCAGCCATTTTGGACGCTCAATTCTTGTTTGACAGTAGTTTGTGTCTGTTTTTTGTTTTGTGAAAATGGAAAAAAATTGAATATCATTCGGCAATTGAATTCTTGGAATTAACGAACTTATTCTTACCAAATATTTAAAAAGTTAAAAAATTATTTTTCTATAATAGATCCCATGCCCCACCTTCAGCGACTTAAGTTCAATAATGTTCAGTTCAATCCACATAAAATGGCTTCACCGGCAAAAATCCAGTTCATGTTTGAAATTATTGTTGCTTGTTTGCCAGAAGTTATAAAGACAAAAGCTCACTAGAAGGGCATTCCATTATTCCAGTTGATTACTGTCTTTTGAGCGAGCTTTTATGTTAGTTCGAGTCTAGTTGAGCGAACTGAAATCTGCTTTATTCTCAGTTGAACATATGGAAATTATGTGAGAACTGAAGTTTTTTTTTATATGAAAAAACCAAGCTTAGGAGTAACCCTTTATGCTACAAGTCCGTCATGTCGTTCAGTTCATGGTGCAATGTCTAATAGTAAGCTTGGGTTGAAGAATAGAGGAGAATAGGAAAGGTTAGAGGGGGTCTGGAGGATGCAGAAGAAAATGACGATGAACTTCACGTTTGAATTCTAAGGTGTTGTACGACTTCGGAAATACTGACTGCGGGAAATTATTCCACAGTCGGGTTGTTCTATTCATAAACGAACTTCTAAACCGCATTGCGCGCGAACGGGGGGGGCTGTAGGGTATGGGGTGAGCCGAGCGGGCTAGTCTTGTGTTGCGGGAAAAATATTGCCGTGCAGGCAGGAGGTCCTGAATTTCAGTGGAACAGTCGCTATGGTAATAGCGATGAACTATGGAGAGGGCTGCTACATTCCTACGGTGGCTTGAGGTGTCTATGAAGTCGCGAAAGGGGCCATCACCAATGAGTTTGAGGACACGATTTTGCACCTCGTCGAGACAAGCCAAGGCGCCTGCCCAGATATACGAGTTGTATTCAAGGCGCGGCCGAATATAGGATTTGTAGATTGTAGTCAAAGCGGCTGGCTGGAGGAGGAACTTGCATCTCTTGAGAAATCTAAGGCATTGGGAGGCTTGTTTGGCGATTTGGAATATGCGATCATCCCATCGCAGATGCTCCGTTAAAGTTACCCCTAGGATGTTGAGAGTAGAGTCAGCCGTTAGATTCTCTTTATTCACTGAGATAGGAGGAAGGTCGGTACAATTTTTGTTGGAGATCAGACAGTACTTCGTTTTCGTGGCATTGAATTCGATGCGGTTCATTTCGCCCTAATAAAGAATCGATGCGATATCCCGGTTGATCGAAGTGGACATCAGTTTTTTTAAAGTGATAGACTAGAGTCCTAGGGAAAGCCCCTTTGTACTGTTCGACGATCTATTTCTTTCGTACAGAGTGCAATGTCGAACAGCAGCTCTAGTCGGAAGATAGAGAGAAGAAAGAGAGAGAGGGGGGGGGGGGGGAAGTAAAGGCAAGGTCTGGCACGTGCTTGCATTATATTGTCGAAGGAGTAAGAAAAATGCAAAGTACCGTCATCAGCGAAGCAGTGTAGTGGGTTGGAGGGGATTGAGAGCAGATTATTTATGAAGATTAGAAAAGTGCGGGTGAGAGAATTGACCCCTGGGGAACTCCGGCCGAAATGACATGGGGGTTGGATTCGACGCCATCCAATAGTACCTTGATTGAACGGCAAGAATCGAATAAGACCCAACCAGTTGGGTTTCCCATAGCGACACACAGTTCTTTTAGGAGCTGCGATGGTTGTAGTCGAGGATGGATATGGGAAATAAGCGCTAATTCGTTTTTTTTTTTGATGAGAAGTAAGAATCAGATCAAGAAGCACTTTGATTTCAATCAGGACATGTCTTGCCTCAACAATTGGTTTCACAGTTGCTCTGCCGAAGTCTCCTAGTGTATAATACGTCTGAATCGCTTTCCTCCGCAATTCTCTGGGACACGCATTGTCACGAAGAAGATTTATGCGGCTGCCTGTGTCTATGATAGCCTGAATCTTAATTCCATTTAGTGTCAGTGTCACTGTCTTGTCGTAAAGAGTATGAATTGTCATCCCGCTGTGGGAACGTTCCCTTTAAGCATTCGCCTCATTGGTGCATTTAAGCGACAAATGCCCATATCCTTGCGAGAGCAGCTTTTACTATCATGACTACTAGCTCCACAGTTGAAATATCGAAATGCTTTTGAGGTTGTTGAATCTTTCTCGTCCTTCCTGTGCTCCTCCTGCCATTCCCCGTCCGTCTACTGATTTTATCTTTTGCAGTAATGATGCTTCAGTTTTTCTTTAAATTCTATTAGAGTTTCTGCTTCAACTTTGTTTATATGGGAATCTTATCTTATGTGCATCTTATTCACATCGGCGCTGTTTACTTTACTAGCAAAGTCTTCACTTAGAGAATACATTAGTTTGTCCCATGTTTAGATACCTCTTTCTGACATAACAAGAAGCCTCGCATTACTCTTAGTGACCGTTTTCGGAAAATGAACATCTGGAGGTCATTCTATCCCAGCGATTCTGCTGTTGATTCAAAATCTTCGATCCACCTTTCAATAGAATAATCAGCAGTTCCTTCAAAAGTTCGAATGGTGTCCTCCACATCGTGAAAGCAAATATTATATTTTGGTGTTCTCTTTCCTACAGGTGCCCTTTGCGCTTCTTCTCGTGCTTAGGTGTTTGTCGCTTTCACTCTGTCGGTATTTATATGCACAGTTTCCTCTCTTTCAACATTTAACCAACCAATCAGCTGCCATTAACAATATGGGTTTGAATACTTACGTGAATCAATAAAGGCTTACCAATAGTGCCAACGATAAAGGCCGGTATACAGCAAAAAAAAAACAACAAGCATCCAATCTAATAAAATCTATTAAATAATTCCAATCTCCATTGGACTTAAGAACGATTAAGGGAAACATTACTTAAGTATGATAAATTTTAATAAATTCGCAAACTTAACAAAAACTAAATGCCATTACTACTTTAAGTTTTTGAATCTTTACATATGTTAGCAGAAGGGCAGGTTTCAGAGGCTTCTAATCCAAATTTTCAAGTACACGCACAAATAAACTACCAGTCTCCAGAATTATTAATTCGACCCTTATTAATAACCCTATATTTACCCCCGGTTTTAATCCTCTTAGGGATGGTTATAAGACAAAAATAACTTTCCTGATTCCTCATTTCATAAAATTCTTCACACATAAAATTGCTCCAAATGGAAAATGGTAGACAAATCAAATAAGAGCTCTACAGAAGACCAACAAAAAGTCGGACATTAGACTAATCACCTCGTAAAGTCCCCTCTTAACCTGGTCGACACTTTAATCGGACTATGAATATACTATAACGGTCTGTTTATATTATTATTAGATTCAAATTAATAGCCCTAGTGGCCCCAGCCAGAGATAACATAGTCACCGTGGATCCCTACCATTAAAATGGGGTCCTGTATGTGTCCTACCTCGGACATAAAATAGGGAACCCTTGAAATATCCCCATAAATTCATTATTAATGTCAGTTTCGGAATGAAAACTTTTTGGTTGGGTTGAAGGAGAAGGGGGGAGGGTGGAAATAAGGTAATCACATAACCGGATTAGGGTTCTAATCATCCCCGTACGCAGCTCCCCGCGCCGCCGGCCGCTTCGGCATATATTCGTAATATGTCGGACATAAAAGACCCTAATTGCACTTAGGAGAAAGCGAATCTGTGAAATGGCCATTCACATAATTGACGTGGGATGTTTATAATCCTATGAAAACAGGATATTGATCAGCAGACGGTGGTCCCTTTTCACCGCGAATAAAGGATGCTCGCTTCCAAATTGGCCGGTCAATTATTCAGACGAATCAACCTAACCGGAAAAGGGTTAGACAGGCGGCTGTCTTGTGTTTTTCTTATCCATTAATCGACGTCCTTATTCGGGGCTCGGCAATGCCTTTCATTGAGGTTAAGGAGCTGTTGGCGGTGCTGCATGTGATAATGGCAAGTTAATATTTGCCATAAATTATCCATTATACAGCGCGGAGATGGGGCTCCAACATTGCCAGTGAGAGCCCGTCATCCACCCGCTGGGCTATGCCTGCAGGGCGGAAGTAATGTAACGCGTGGCCTGCTAACCTTCTCATGAAATATTAAGATCCAGTCCTGATGAGGGTATCACCATATCAGAAGAGTCAAACGGGCTCCCCAGCTCCGTTTCCAGTGAGAAGGCGCCAGGAGCAGGCACGGGCCCGGCCCCAGCCCGCCCCATCTGTCGGGCTCTCTGGCTATGCTGAGGACTAACCTGAATAATCTACTCCAGGTGGTTGATGATGAATGTGGGGAGTGATAATGAGCGCTTCAAAATTTAACGTACTGTAAAGGTTGACATAAGCATTCGACTACGATATCGATCCTTGTGGCGCGCCATCGCGTATACCTTGTCCCGGCGAACTGCAAGGATTCACCATATCCAGCTGCAAACTAGCAGTAGGCCGGATGGCGACGGACACAGCGCCACGGTAGTCTGTATCAGGAGTTAATTATGGCCAGCCGGGGCTGGAGGTGTTCCTCTAAGCTATCTGCAAGGCTCATTATCGTTGCCATTGTCATTAGGACACTGTCATATTACCACGTTGGATTTTATGTCTTGGAGTCCTTCTTTATGGGACGTCAGGGAAATGAGCGTGTATTCGGCGCTCGTTTCCGTTTTTGCGTTGATTGAGACAATAATTTTCGGCCAGTAATAATTAGAAGGATTTAATGGCGGCAATGAACATGGTGGTTTACTGCTGCTGGGTATTGCTTTATGGAATTTTCATTGTTGTTTGTCTGGTCCCATGTGAACAATTGGCCGCCAGCCTGCCCCGGCCTCCTCCACCCCCTAACCACCCCCAAATTGCTGGCAGCTTTTTCTTTTATTATCGCTTTATTAATTGAACCGAATAGATGGACGCAGATAACTTTGAAAGCTAATTTGATTTCATGTTCGCTTTTTGTAGTCGACGCCATAAACTTTTATTTATTTTCCGAATTAAGGCACAAAAATACCTCAAGATAAAGTTGTTCCCTTTCATTTCCCAGACAAAAAGTGTGGGTGGGCACCTGGACGATTGGAACTTCGTCAAGGGTATCGGGTTAACGTGTTACAGGATTAAGGAACGAAAGAGAAAGCAAGAGATCAAGAGACAGGGAGAGAAATTTCGTAGATGGAATGTTATTAATGAATGTTGGTGTTTTGATGTATTGATGATATCGTTTTGGTAAGGAGCTGAAAACCATTAAGAAATGAAATTAAAGTAGAGGTACACGTGTTTCATTGCTTCCCAGAAAGGATATTAATCCTTCTTTGTTGAATAAAACGCACCATGACTCACGCTAATCATGTGGAAGTGAATGACTGGTGTTTTGGTGCTAAACTTTTTATCAAGACTTTTATCTTTAATTAATTCTTTTTTTCTGTTTGTAGAACATTGCTTTTTCAATTAAATGAAATGAAGGTAATTATGAAAAACAATAAGTCAAATTTAGTAAGAAGGGATTTCCACCCTGATGGCATTAATAATTATTCCCACTTTCCGCAGCTAACCAGGGAGGATTTGGTTATTGGCAATCCAATTAGGACTTAGGCTGTACAATAATTCCATTAGGGCTGCACAGAATCAATCAGAGAGGGGGTATTGTCTACATATAAAGGGTCTAGGCGTAGCGGCCAGTTTTAGCAAGATTCCTTCTAAGCCGCCCTTCCAATTGCCTTCGTCAGACGGGAAGACGGTGAGCTCTATCACAAAGTGCTGAAGTTTCTCCTGGATACCCACTTTCTCGGGTCCAAGGACAATACCCTCGACAAACTGCAGCATCGAATGAACATTGAAGTATAATTCGGCTATGAATGTTCATTCGTGTCATGTCCAATGTTCATTCAACAATTTCATTCGTCATTCAAACGAATGAAGTCAAAATAAATTCCCAACTACTTTCCATGAACTTTCCAGTAAAATTTCCAACTAAAATACATAACTGTCAAACTGTCATTCATATTTTAGAATTTTTTTAAAAATAAGTAGACTTTATTGTAAATAACTGTTGCTCTGCCTCAATTCATATTTTTTATTAAATTTAAAAGTATAAATCACTATGGAATCACTTTCCGTTCATATATTTGGCAGTTTATTTATATTTTGTATTTTGACAGTTCTAATGAACGTTGAAAAATGCTTGAAAAATGTAGTGTGTCACTAATAAAACGAATGAACATTGGAAGCCAATGAAGTTGGAAGAATGTTCATTCGTTTTTGCAGTGTGTCAAGGGTATAAGTCCTTAGAATTCCAATGCCTTCCAAGAATATTGCAATTAATATTCTCTAGAGTACAAAGATTCTACCTGGTCATCTACCTACCTGGGACATTGAAAGCGAAAGAAGGGTAACCCACATTGGCACTATACATATACTATCTAACCCTACACAGCGATGATCAGACTAATGTTTACTTACAGCTCTGCCTGCCTGCCTGTGGCCTGCTCCAAATAATATTACAAATCTAGACTAAACCTGCCCAAAGAATGGCATAACTTAAGCACGGAAGAAAGCATAGTGTCACGCTTATGTGGACTCCGGGCCACGAAGGTCACATTGGTAATGATATTGCCGACAGCCTGGCTAGAGTAGGCGCAAACTCATCACCTATTGGTCCGGAACCTTTCTGTAGTTTAGCAAGCTGTCACGTAAAAACGGCCATAAAAATTGGGTCGACCAACTGTTCATAGCTCGTCAAACTAAAAGATTCATCCAAATCGATTAAGCTAAAGCGTGCAAACTTTTAAATCTCAAGAGGTGGGAGCTAAAAATAATAACAGAGCTCTTGACGGGCCACTCTTCGCTTAACTACCATCTCAACAAAATAGATCTGGTGGCCGATTGTGGCTGTCGGTTCTGCAAGGCAACTCCCGAAACTGCGGAGCACTTGCTGTGCGACTGTGAGGCTACAGCGAGGAAGACATGGAGCCTCCTCCATCGTGACTTCCCTACTCCCAGGGAGATTTGGGACAGAAATCCTAAATCAGTTTTAGGCTATATTAGAAGCCTTAACCTTGATGGTTTTTAAAGACGGGGATGGCACAATAGACTAAACAAAATAGGTCGCAGTGTCCGCAAAGGCGCTCTTCAACAAGAAATAGAATAAGCATGGAATGTAATTCTGGATCTGTCACTAGATTTGCCTATCAGACAGCAGGCAGCATACACGGTCCTGTGGCCACTTGAGGGGGCGACTGAGTGGAGAATACGTATGGACACATTGATACTGCCGCTCCCTACAGCTGGCGATGGAACAAGGGCCATCTGACTAAATGACTCTGAAACTAACCGCTTCGCAAGCCAGGACAGGACACCCTGTATACGAAACGAGCCAAGTCAAGGGCGAAAGTAATCATGTTATTAGATATCCTAGGCGCAGTCTATATGTATATAACGTCTAAACTTTTCAAAACCTACCGATCATTTTCGTAGAGGACCATCCTTGAAAGGATAACGACGGGACGGATAAATTGGTCGCAAACTACTGGCAAATTATGTTAAGACACCAGTGTACAATGCACAAAAGCCGCCGTGTGTCACGAAGACAGATATGCTCCAAGCCTAGAAAGATCTTGACTACTGCAAGTACAGATCACGTGATTTTTTGATCAATCAGAAAATTTTAAATACACCGCACAGCACAAAACAGAGCCAATTGGTTTAAAGTTCACTAATCTTAGACGGGGCTGCCGCCTGTGCCTTCACCAGAAAACAAATATTATTTCAAACTAAATTTCTAACCTAAAGGTTACGTGTACAGTTACGGTGCCACACGTCATATTTGGTTCAGGCTTAAGGCTTACACGGTGAGTCGACTTTGTCAAAAATACGTGCATATCAGTGGTACAGTGCATTGAAAAGCAATCGAAATGAGGCGGAAGATTTGCCCCGCTCTGGTCGGCCATCAACGTCTTCAATTGAACTTAACATCGCTAAACTAAAGGAAATGGTGACTGAAACCAGCTGTGTGAAGCTAGCCCCCCGAAATTCGATAATTTCAAAATCTTATAGTGGATTCAATTGACCACTAAATGACCACTAATGACCATCAATAACTTTAATTGACCACCTTCGATTCACGAGAAAATCGAAAAAAACCTTTTGGGGGGCCAACTTCACGGTAGCCCCCCAAATGTGTATTTTGCCCGGTTTCTCTACGGAAAAAAACTGACCACTTTTTGACCACTTTTGACCACCCAATAGATTTTTTGACCACCTAAAAAAAATGAAAAAAAAAACCATTTTTTTAACCCAACGACAAACATCAAGGTGGTCAAAAATAAGTAGAAAAACGTTTTTTTCATGTTTTTTTACAAGCAGTTTTCATTATTGCAAATTCCTTTTCTCAGATTAACCATGGCGTAGAATTTCCTCTTTCGACAGGATATTGAATTCAAAGCCAGGTGAGTTTACCTAACGTGTTTGAGAACATGGTCAATCTGGAAAAGTGTGTTTTTCATCTTAACCAACAATTTTTATTGTTGCAAATTACTTGTCTAAAATTGATCATGACGTAAAATTTTTATTTTCGACTTGGTATTGAATTTGAAGTCATGTAAGTGTACCTGGGCGTGTTCGGGAATATGGTCAAAATATTTTTATTTTTACAAACAGTTTTTATTATTGCAAATTATTTTATCAAACCGACCATGGTGTAGAATTTTGATTTTTGATTTGATATTGAATTTAAAGTTATGTGAGTACTATGTATGATTTCTATATGCAGTATATACGTAACAGTCATGTGAGTACTGTGTATATACTATGTATCTACCATTTAAAGTCATTGCAAGATACTATGAACAAGCGTGGCTAAAAAGTGCATTTTTTTACTACAGATAGTGACTTTTATTCTACTGAGTGAAAGGTAAGCCCAAAAAAATGACTATGAAGTCTGTGTATGCAATATACGGCAAATACTTACTTCAATGTCCATAATCTCGGTTTTTCGCATCTCAAATAAGCAGGACAAATATTTTTAATTTAAGGATATATTTTTCAAGATACCTTTATGGCTTTTATGTAAATTTCAGTCCGCATATTATTATGAAATAAAAACTTGTTTCAAAGGACAGACTTTTTATTATTGAACGTTTGAACATACAAATAATACATATTATATATGCCGTATTGCAGGGACATAGCAAGAATCGCCGAAATAGATGTAATTAGAAACGCCAGAGAGATCCTTCCTGGGTGAAATCAGAGATGGCGTGGCAATTGGGAAAGGATTATTTAATTAAATGCTGACAAAGTAGTTTAATAAAATAATAGCAAAGCAATCTGGGTAAAACTAGACAATGAGAAAAACAAGGGAAGGATTCATTAATTTTTAGATTCTTGTCTGAGAAGGATTGCTGTGTCAGATCTGGGATCACCGCGTACGTCGTAATGGAAAACCACCAATTAAATAAAGATAGCCTAAACCAAATCAATCACATTCCGACATATATAAGTATTGCAATTCTGTAATTATGGGTGGTCTTTTCTCTTTTTAATAGGAACACTTATCTATATTTTACTTGTTAAATACTTATGTTGCACAGTTCAAAAGAGAAAATCACATACATAGATGACGTTTGCATATTCAAATTGTGTAAGCTGAAAACAGTATTGCATCGTACAGAAATCATTATTTTTCAAATTATTAAACTCGAAATATTATATATCTTTTTAGTACTTACTATGAAACAATCAGGGAGGCAAACACTTTGTTCGAAAGTCTACATACACAACAGCGTCGTTATGTGTCCGTGTGAATACAAAGAATATCGTCGAATCTTTTTTCTCTTTCTTAGGACATGCTCAAATACAGCGATTTGAGAGGGAACTTGTATGTTTGGGCATTTTCAGAAACGCAGAACTGCGGTCACTCTGCAATATTCAGCTACAGACTTCCAATTGCTGGAGGCGATGGTGCGTTTAGTTTCGAGGTAGGGTTTGTAACACTGATGCCATGTAGATGAGAAACTGTCACTTCTGCACACGTGGGAGTCTTAAGTTTTAAATAATTAAGTCATCATATTTACGCAAGTAGCATGATATGCAAACGTACCCACCTTACGAAAGGTACATGACTTCAAATTCAATACCAAGTCGAAAATAAAAATTTTACGTCATGATCAATTTTAGACAAGTAATTTGCAACAATAAAAATTGTTGGTTAAGATGAAAAACACACTTTTCCAGATTGACCATGTTCTCAAACACGTTAGGTAAACTCACCTGGCTTTGAATTCAATATCCTGTCGAAAGAGGAAATTCTACGCCATGGTTAATCTGAGAAAAGGAATTTGCAATAATGAAAACTGCTTGTAAAAAAAACATGAAAAAAACGTTTTTCTACTTATTTTTGACCACCTTGATGCTTGTCGTTGGGTTAAAAAAATGGTTTTTTTTTTTCATTTTTTTTAGGTGGTCAAAAAATCTATTGGGTGGTCAAAAGTGGTCAAAAAGTGGTCAGTTTTTTTCCGTAGAGAAACCGGGCAAAATACACATTTGGGGGGCTACCGTGAAGTTGGCCCCCCAAAAGGTTTTTTTTCGATTTTCTCGTGAATCGAAGGTGGTCAATTAAAGTTATTGATGGTCATTAGTGGTCATTTAGTGGTCAATTGAATCCACTATAAGATTTTGAAATTATCGAATTTCGGGGGGCTAGCTTCACACAGCTACTGAAACCCGTTGTTTAAGTCTGACTTTCTGTGTCTCATGAATCAGTTCGTACCATTTCAAAAGATTGTTTGCTCATGAAACGTGTTGGGAATTGTCTCCAAAACTCAATCGCGTGAAGGTCGCCAAATATATATATGAACGAGTCAATTCCGACCCCATATACATATACCGCTTTGTAAATGGTGATGAGTCATGGGCTTATAAGTATACCATGCAAACCAGTCAACAAGCTTGGGAATGACGCCTTTTAACTGAGCCGAAACCGAAAGAAACACGTCAAAGTTGATCAAGAATGAAGGTGGTGTTTGACAGTTTATTTCGATTGGGTTTTTGAGACTTTAACTGAGCCAATAAAGACTCTCATGCGCATGGAAAAGGCGATTGTGAGTTTCCCAATTGTTTTGACGCATGCTATAACATAACGTAGAGCAAGTCTTCTTTTATTGTGTCAGATTCGACCAATATAGGGCAATGGCCAACACCGAAATGTGGAAGGAGGATAGGTGGAAGAAAGACGAAGAGACGCTGAAAGCCACACACAACATGTTGAAAATGTAGAAACCGAAACTTGGTGAAAAATCCAGCAGTATCCAGCTACAGACTTCTAATTGCTGAGAAGACTACAGTTAAGCGTTTTTGACCAAGCCCAATTATGATAAGATTTGTTCAAGATAATGTAGAACGATCTTCTCCTTTCTTCAAAAACCCATTGGTCACAAAGGAGAAAACATGCTGCTAGCCTTAATTGACACCTTCAAAATACTAGATAAATTTTATGATAATGCTAGACAAAATTACTGGAATCCATATTCGTCAAGCCTGAAGATATAACTGTGAAAAAGGACTATTCCTGTGCCAGACTTAATGAACTCTTGTCCACCAAAAATCCTTGGTTAAAAATAAAACGGCAGGAATATTAACTCAACTAAATTCTCTAGTATCGGAACAATTTAATATTATGTATGCAGTTTCCAAAATTCTTCTAGGACAAACTTAAAGGTAGTTTCCCGGTTTTAAGAGTCCACTTTTCACTTGGTTGGTAAGAAGATCCACTGAAGGATACAGAAGAAATCACAAGAGATACAGAAGACACAAGGAGACGTGTCGTAAAGGAGAAGTGACAAATTGCAATACTTAAAAGAATTAACAATTATCTATGTTCGCGGATAAGCGGACGTTTAAACAATTTAGTCCTCCTTGATATAGAAGCTGACTTAAGAAAATCCGAAAATCATGACACTGCCTTGATTTGGACAGTACCGCCGCCATTGGATGGATGGATCAGATATTATTTTGTGAAAGACGAGAGCTTTTTTCTGTCCCCCGTAGAGTCTCACGAGATGCAACACTAGTGTTGCAACTCTCGCACTGTCGCATGCGAGACAAGACAACACGCGAGACAACAGCTTCTGCTCCATGACGAGAGTAGCGCGACAGTAAAATACTCCCAGTCTCGCCGAGACAACACTATCGAATGCGAGACTGCCGCGCTCTCGCTCGATCTCGCGGGATTTCCCAGTCGGTTAATTTTTTCCCCTGTTCGTTGTGGGATTTCCCGATTCTTTAGAAAGTAGAGTTTTATATTTTCGTCGGTAATATATTTATGAGCTGGACAACCCCAGTCTTTCAGAGTTTAAAGGTGGCAGTAAATCCCCAACACGACGGCGAGAGCTCGAGTGCACCCTTATAAACATCCCATTGTCTCATCGAGAGAAGCGTCCCTAATCTAGTCACACTACTCTCGCGGACACAATGGGTGGTGTGAATTAAAACTAAGTGAACACTCTGAGTGGATTCTCTTGAGAGGGGTATGTCGTCCAGAGTGAACACTAATTAGGAGGGAATAAAAATTCTCTTAAATATTAATTTTATGTTAAATTTTTTTTGCATTTAATTTTGTTTGCATCTACGAAAAGAAATTCTTTTTCAATGTATTTTTTATTCTGTTTAGATTTAGGGGTGGGATTTCCTAAATTTTTTAATAATATTTCAACAATTTTTAAATTTTTTTCATATTCAACCTTAATTTCACCCCCTTAAAGGCACAAACAGATTGTCGCAGAGGTGATGGCGGCGGCCGCCGGCGAAGGAATTTCCCATACATTTAAATTCTCCGCAGGGCAAAAAGGGGTGGTGGGTAGGTCGAGAGTGCAACACTGACTCTCGCGAGAGTAACGAGATACTAACGCGACACAACACTATAATATCACTGTTGCACTGGGATGCAAGACAAGACAACAGTGGTCTCACTCTCGCGCAGCGAGATCGAGACCGCTGCCGACTGTTGTCTTGTCTCGCTCTCGTGAAACTCTAGTCCCCAGTTTCTAGATTTCAATGTCGATCAGCAAGCTCTAGTCAGCAAGATAGTAACTTACTATGATTACATGCATACTTGAAGTCGGCTTCAAGTAGACTTGAAAGTCATGTAATCTCAGATCGACTTCAAGTAAGCTTGACTCAAGTAGATCCGAAAAATTTGTCGCATCGACTTGAACTAAACCATGTAACCTCTGCTTCAGCGCTTGAGTTTTGAAATTTGTTCTCCGTTGACTGTGAAATTTTCCTCCATTGCAATTCTCTTAACAAATTTAGTTTATTTATATTAGCTGCACATAAATGAGAAAAAACATTTCTCCCATCACGTTTTTCGAAGCAAACTTATATGAAGTGTCAAGTATATTTCAAGCCAGCTTGAAGTCAAGCTCTCAAGTAGGCAAGCTGTCGTCGCGGATTAAACTGTCAGTTCAAGTTCAAGTCAAGCCCTCAGGCCGGCATGTAATCATAGTAACTGATAGAAACCTGGCTATATTGCACTAGTTCTCATCTAATACTATCGCAACAAAACTCTGACTATGTCTATCGAACAGGATATGGCTTCGTCGCTTATTGCTCGTATAAGATCGTATATAATTCAAACTAAACGCAACCATTCTAACCTGTAGCAGCGAGCAATAATAACTAGTGCTCGCTTATTAGTGCTCGCTGCCTGTAGTTTAGGGTTTAAGGCGTTCGGTTACTATCTAGGATATTTCAGGATCGACTCCACACGTCAGTTTGAGCATGGTCTTTCCACTTTTATGAATCGTAAAAAAATATTGGTATAAATAAGTAAGTTGGAAATACTTCAACTTCGACAGGTGCAACAGGTGTTTTACTCTAATGAAATGATAATAGAATAACTTAAACTTACCAAAGATAAAATAAGATTTAAGAAAATGTAACTCTGCACAAATAAGACATTTTCTTACTTAAATTTCTCCACATTTTGTGGCTCTGCCAAATTTACTTTCGTTTGCATTTAAGTTGAGTGTTTTTCTTTTAATTGTGTCATGGAATGGAATCCTAGTAGCCGACTCCTTGTGTGTGTGTGCATGCCTGAATTAAATAAATAATCCAATTCCTGACCGCAAGCACTTAAATAAATTTCAATTTCATTATCCTTCGTAATCCCTGAAAACTTATCCCAGAATATTTATTTAATGAAGAAAAAAAAAAACTTTTTAAGATGATGCCAAATGTAAAACTTCTAATTAAAAAGTTTCCCTATGAAACTAAGGTATGAAAACTTAATGGATGCCAATCCTAGCGATAGTGAACGAATCGATGCAAGCGGAAATTTTTCTTACGAACTAAGTTTAAGCAAAAACTTGAAAGCTTGGATTTTACGGGGAAAATCAGTAGTTATACTATAAAACAGTGAAAATCCACTCCTCTGCTATCATTGCAAACTTTACGTTTGCATGGAAACTTTTCGAATACTGAAGAGTAGAAGAAAGTTACCCCCGGAACCTCTTGAAGAATACAATTTTAATATGGCCGAGGAACAAACAAAAACTAATAAAAATCGTCTTAATAGCGAGCTACTACTCCCCTTTGGCTTCTTAAAGGGGCTGAGTGCCGTCCCGTAACTGGGTAATAAAATTTGTACGGCACTGGGCCAGGATGGGGCCTGTAAAGTCCAATTTAATATTTCCTAGGTGGATCACAAAGGCCTGATTACTTCTGTTAAGTGCGGCAATTTTCTAGGTGATTGAGTGATATACGACCGAGCAGAAGGTGTGTTCGAGTCGAATAACCACATTTTATCAACAGGCTCTAAGCTGCAAAGATGGCCGCAAGGGGTGGGAGCGAAGCAGATCTACGACAATGGCGAGGGTGGCACTTCCAGCGCAATAAAACCAAACAAATAGCCAACACCAACAGACAGACGAGCAGTCAAACACCACAAATACAACTTGCCTGAAAGTCGGAGAGACTTGAAATATTTCCCGATCAGAGCATGTCGTTTGGAGCAGCCCCATCTCCAGCCGCCGCCCTGCCCCGGCCCTCATCCGCCAGGGTCTTCTTCCATGGTAAAAATGTTGTTGGCCAAGTGATAGGGCTCATATCGAAAAGCTGTTGCAGTCTTAGCCATAAAAACATCAGCTTCAAGGACATACGGTTATCAGTGACCCCATGCGACATACGGGGTCGGGAGGCAGTGAGGCGAGTCCCCGGAGTCCTGCTCATGTGCTGTGCCACTTCTTGTTTATAAAATATTCGATTGTCACCCGAAACGACACGGCGGCTGACACATAAATGAAAAGTTGTTCATCGTATGACAAGGACTGTAAAAGGATAATATCAAAGAATCTCTCAAAGAGCGATTTTTCGATCCTTTTACAACCATGTGCGCATCCGTTTTATGGCACAGCTTATCCACTTCAGGTGTTTGCCTTCACATCATATCCTGGTAGCAGGATGTCTTATGGAAATACGCTCAACAGCCAGGGGACGTGATGTTATTACAGGGAGGAAGTGTGCTGACGTATTTAAGGAGGCTCGGGCAATATTTCGTTTGGCGCCCATACATGGCAACGGGGTGGCGCTCTATGGAAATAGCAGATTGAGTGGAAAACTAAGTATGTGACAAGTGCGATATAAATAACGAGTTTAGAGGCGAAGTTTGTCAACTAAATTTTATTTAATCTGCACGCATCCTGTGAAAGTCCTCCTAGCTGTTCTGGATGTGCCCCGGAGCATGAATATTAACATTCTGCGCCGGGTGGAGGGGGCCTTTGCTGTATTTCGGAGCAAAGGAATCGACTTCAAGTGCCAGTTGCCTTGAATGAACACTAACCAATTATTAAGTCACATCTGCTAAATGAGCCCCCGAAAGGCGTTGTTTTAATGTAAATATAGCCGTATTTCCACCATAATTTCCAGACATTTGTAGGTGTAAAAGGAACTTTTTTTAACCCGGCAATCGATTAAGACCTAAATGGGTTCGGTGCACGGGATCCTTTCGCTTCAGTATGCCAATGGGCAATGTTTATGTATTCCTGTTTCCACCTCTGCAGTGCCATTAGTTTCCATAATTGAGTTCTTGGGCCGTTTCTGCTTTCGATTCTCGTTTAACTTTCGTCACATAAGCTATCACCTAAACGGGGAATCTTTTCTGGGAAATTTCCAGGAAAACGGAAAACATTCATTCTTTTTTTCCCAACTTAATTACGCCCACAGGAATAGTTATCTTTGTTTGTGTAAAAGTAATGCGAAAATTTCAGGACATTTATCATATCTGGAAAAACCGAAAAAGAATATGCAAAAATTGTTACAGTACTCCTAATACATTCCTTCTTCGACCAGGTACCCAAATGATCGAGCACCTTTATTACAATCTGCATGACACGATGATCCTCGGCGATTATACTTTTCGTCACTTGGTTACTGGATACCTATTATCCTGCGGGTTACCTGTTGTTCTATCTGTCCCAACTAGGGCACGATGTGTCTTACTAGCCTGGGTCTATGTTGATGGCTCCGCCGATGTGTAGGAACTGAACATCCATCACTCGCGCCGAATACTTACAAACACACGCGATAAAAGCCGGCTTTCTCCATCAGTATGGAGTCAATTTCGTGGAATAAGCCACTACCGAGCTAACGATGGTGTAATAGTGCCCGGACCCTTACTCTGATCGAGGTTAACACGTTTGTATCGTTTTGGCGAGTCTTTTCTGGTCGCTTTAGATATATCCAAGGCTTTAAAAAGAAAATGGCACTCATCACTGTCAGCTAAACTCAAAGCTATTGGAGTTTACTCACTTCTACAGAATGGATTGAGAGATTCCTTCCTTTCCGGCCGTTCAATTAATATAATAATGGATGGTGTCAAATCCAAACCCCCTCTCCCCATCTCTCCGGCGATCCCTCAAGGATCAATTTTATAACCTACTCTATTGCTTATCTTTATAAATTATCTACTGTCATTCAATCCCCTGCAAACCACTTTACAGCTTCGCGTAATCCACGCTACTCTGCATTGTTTATATCCGGCCCACTCTTCCCATTCCCTCCACCAGCAGCCCTCTATTCGCCCATTCTACAAACTAATACTGCGTTTATGATTAGGTTGAAAAGTTGAGTCCAGATTGAGTTGAAGTTTCGACTACAGTATATAATGACGAGTTGAGTTCACTTTGGATTGAATTAGAGTTGAACTCACGTCAAATCATCAAATTGTTGTGTGACTTTATAGATGCGTGTGTTGTGTTCTTTATAGATACGTTAAAAAATTTTCAAACATGGAAGGTAATCAGAATGAAGTAATTTTATATTCCTGTGCAAGCTATGCCGAAAGCAGACATCAAGGATGGTAAACAAACAGAATAAATGATACTTCAAACCAATTACAACTCAGACGAAATATCAACTCGAGCCAGGTAGGAGAGCTAAATTAAGTTGAGTGGACCCAGTTTCAAATCGACCCCCGTTTGAACCTGGGTTGAACATAATCATAAAGGGGGTATCGGAATACGTTTGTAAATAGTATCCCTTGACTGTGAAATAATCAGTCAGTATTTCCGAACTCCTACAATAACCAAAAGTTCATCGTAACATCCTTCAACACTCTCCCGATACCTCATAACACTAAACCAGTCAATTTACCCAACCAAACTAACTACTAGACATTGCGCCAGGACGTGACAAACGACATTACCTAGTGGTATGACAAAGATTCCGATGCTTAGAGCAACCACATAAAAAAAGCTTTTGCCTCCGTTATGGACGACGGCTTTTCACACCAAGTAGAGCCAATGATACTTTGTTACTCTTTTCCCGTTTGCCTGTGGAGTGTAGGTGGTTGTCGGGATTCGATCAGTGCCAAATAATATAGCAACCTCATTGAACAGTTTCGATTCAAACTGCGTACCTTGATCGGTTGTGATCTGAAGTATTACGACAAACCGTGGGAAGGGTTCAATGACGAATCTTTTTGGCACTGTTGAAGCTGAGATCTCCTGAATTGGGTAAGCTTCAGCTCATTGCGCGAATTTGTCGACTATCGTTAAGATATAAGAGTATCCACGAGATGGGGATAGGGGTTCCACTCTATCCATATAAATATGGTCAAATCTATTATTTGGAAGCTGTAAATGAAATGGAGATTTGGTATGTCGTGAAACTTTGTACTTTCTTTCAGCGGGAGGTATGGCAGCCGTGCCGTGTTCCATGTAGGCTGATAGCACATATTGCTGAAGGATCAGTGAATTTTGTAGTGTGAGATTCGAAATCCGGATTATCGAAGAGGTTCTTGAGAAATTTAACCCTTGCCTTGGTTGAATACCGTGGCAACCGCTCATTGCGTGTAGGACAGCATGTGGTTGGAAACACTTTTCTCTACTGCACTACGCGAATGATAGAGAAGTTTAGGGGCTTTACCCTTTCCCGGCTTGAGGGAATATACATTATTGCCAGAAGGTCAACATCTTCCCTCATAATTTTAACACTCTTGTGAACCAAGACCAGGAATTCTGCCGTGCGCCCTATAACGGCACGGCCGGCGCGAGGGTGTGGCCTCCGCGGCAATCTATTTGTGCCTTAAATGTGATTGCGATTCAACTTTTATTGCATTTTGCCGTCAGCATGGTGATTAGTCTATCCTTGTTTTTCACATTCGATAGAAAATTTACTTGGAAACTGGGATTGCTTTTTGGTCGACCTCCTCTAGCGCATTGGCGAGGCCTGTCATAGTATGGGTGAATTCCAATGCTTCAGTGGCACAGCTCCTGAGTTTTCAACGACTTAAGCTGGCGGTATATCGTTCAGCCGTGCAACCTTTTGACCCGGGACAACAGTATATTTGGAGAGACACATCGGATGCCCCCATGGCGTGACATGTTTTTCGTCCACCCACAGTTTAAATGTTGTAATTATCGTTGTCATAGACATAGACCATCTAACAAAGTGGTTATTTGTTTACAGCCAAGGAAGTGGCGACACTTCCAATCGAGTTTCCTCATTGTTGTATGACGGACAAAACCCCATGGAAGACAGGACATGTACCAGTTTGGGAGAACCACTTTTTTGTAAAGAAATGCTGCCAAGCCGACTTGAAGAGGTGAGAGGAATGTCGCAGGCCTTACATCACTAATCCCGATCTGAAGTCGCCTGAGATCGGGACATGGTGGAAGAGTTCATTTGGGAACAGAAGGCATTTTTCCTAAACGGCAGTTTGTACACCGATTGACTGGACTAGAATTGATCCTTCTGGAAGGAAAATGACACCTGACGGCTGCGGTTGATAGAGTCGAACAAGTCTTGCTACATGTTGGGTTGCACTTTCCGGTGCTATTGCCGAACTCTATTGTTTTGAAGATATGAGGTAAGTTAATTTAAAACAGCTACCTGAATCGGTGTATAGAACTGACGCAATTCAGTCCACCCTCACTGAGATGACGACACGTAAGGGGAGAAAAATATACTTTCACAAAGTTGTCTAATACAGGATATTTCGAACAATCTATATTATATAAACTTGCTTCTTTCATCACATGACCTCTCTGTCTGGCTCTCTGTAACTTTAACATCTCTTGGCTGCCTATGGACGGAGATATTTTTTTATGCGAACCGTTTTCTATACCACAGCGCTGTAAAGTGTGTTTTTCGGTTGACGTTACCGCAAGCTTTGCGTCGGCGTACCCGCTCACTTCTTCAATTCTAAATAGAAACAGAAGGACCTGTGACTTGAACATTGCAACCGAAGATTTGATTCATACATGTATTGACGAAACGTGCGTTAGAGAGCGTCAGTCGGACTGTAAATCCCAGTCCAAAGAGTATAGAAGTCGACATTCCCCACAATTATTCGAGCTCACACAAATGTCTAGCTTACACAATGATTCTTTCATATTATCACCACGGAATTGGCGTAACAGATGCATTTACATGTGGACAAAGTGTCACAGTCTAGACTCCAGATTCTAGAGAGCGTTCATTTAAAAATGAACTTATAAATGCACTTAGCCCGACAGAAATAGGATGTAGCGATAGCAAACTGAGGCAGATTAAGCTAGGAGAGCCGCCATATCCTCAATGGATAATAAATTATCACATCATATTATTCTCAGTAAATGATGCTTCATCGAAGTGCCGCTCCACCACCTCATCACTAATCAAGTTTCCTCAGATTAATGTTTCCTCGAAAAGGAACTTCTGCAGATCCTTAGCCAACGTCTTTAGGAGTGGAGGCATTTCACTGTGTTAATGCCTGCGTGCAAAACTCAAATCTGAACTCAAGTAATTAAGCAATTCCAGATGAATTGCCCGAGGGGACATACGTAGGAAGAATGCCTGGAAAGATTTGACACCTCGAAACTTTATAGTGGTATTCTGGATGGGTGCAGCATAATCAACACCTGTATGTGCGAAACATTTGAAAGGATATTATTCCATAGTGCAGAAAATGTCCCTTGAGGTGGTAGGAGCTTTGCGTTGATGTCTCATACATACCGCACAGATGAAGGTGTTGACGAACATTGTTACAAGTGTTTGGAAGAATGACTAGCGTAGCAAAAACACTTTCTCAAAGAAAAACTCCAAATTGGGGTAAGTATGCACTTTGCAAGAGTCCACCAATACTATTAAGTTCGTTTCATAAAAGAAAGGGTTTAGATTTCTGAGTATACTGTTAGGTGCGGAAAAAGTCTTTCTCTTAAGACATCGTACAATTTCGACAAAACATATACTTTGAATATTCTTAAAGGGAACATAAATGTGCTGAAAGATGTGCAAAAATGTGCGGCTACAACCCCAGCTCATGATTTTCGTCAAGAAACTTTACAACGACAAATATATAGTGAGGAGGTCCGGAGGTTCAGTGGTTGTAATTGCATGACTTCTTACAATGAGCCTTAGCTCCAATTCTGTCTCGTCTTTTCTAGAAGTCTTATATGTACATATGTCATCTGGTGGAGTTTTGATAAAGCCAATGAGGGCCATGCTATCACATAGGATTCTGATTCAATTCCGCAGGAGATAATCCGGGTATGGCGCGGTCAGCTAAATTATCCTACGATGGTATAAAACTCAAGATGGTTCAAGGAAGAGTATTTTGATGGTTGAAACAGTGATTGGTTACAAAGGTTCCATCTAGAAGGTAAGCTCAACTGTAGAATCTACATATAGATATATAGTTATAGAGTCTTATTATACATAGAATCTTCTACTGAATAACTTTGGTTAGAAGAGTCGGCCACAGTGTTTTTGTTTATTTACAGGAAATGTTTCTAAAGGAGAAGTCAAGGTTGTTTAATATACGAAGGAACCACCGCTACATTCCTTGCTAACTAGCGCTTAATATGTATGATGCCCTCAAAGATTTTCAGATTTCTTTCATTCATGCAACATATCCTATATCAGGAACATGCAACTTTTGAAGAGGAGGTTAAGATAGCTTAAGTACTAATCTTCACTAAAATCGGTGCTGTCCGAAAAAATTCGAAGGTAATACCATACTTTTACCGTTATCCACTGGACTAGAAGCTTCTGGAAGAAATATGTCGTATGTGAACTAGAAAGTTCTAATTAGGGAGTCTATGGTATGTCGCAGAGGTGAATCTGATCACTGATCCTGAAAGCATCTTGGAGCGATGGGAAGAGCTCTTCATGAATTGCTAAGTAGTACGCTAAGATAGGAACTCGAGCCTCCACCAATAACTTAAGATAATCCAGATGGCATCTCCGCAGAACTAGTTAAATATAAGGAACGTACTCTACACCAAGCGATCTATGCATTAATTGCACCAATATGGAAAAGACGTCCATAGGTGCATCGTAACCGCAAATAAAACCTATTTCGCCCTAGTCTCGGTCCTAAAAAACAAAGAAATTTCAAGATAATGCAAAGTCCGACTATATAAAGCATTAATTCGCCCAGTTCTGTGCTACAGGTCTGAGACTTCGACATTGACTCAACAAACAGAAAACCAGCTTAAAATCTTCGAAAGGGAGATTTTAAGAAGAATATTTGGTCCTCTAAGCGTTACCCAAATGAATGACGCATTAGAACAAACGAAGAACTTCAAGAAATGTATGACTAAATAAATATAGCCACATACACAATAAGATTGAACAGACTACGATGGCTCAGACGCTTTGAACGAGCTTCAGAAGATAGAATGCTAGCCAGGATTTTTAATGGTGCACCATCAGGAAGAAGAAGAGTAGGACGACCAAGAAATAGGTGGATGGATGACGTGAAGATATACGGGAGCTTCGTATAACAAATCGGAGAGACCTAGAGACGACTGGAAGAGGCGACTTCGAGAGGCCGGGTTCTGAAAGGACTGTAGCGCCATTTAAGAAGAAGTATATGGAAAGAATTCGTGTCACAGTACATGAAAATGGAGATATCACAGCCTGCACCAATTATCGCAATAAAAGGCTGCTGAGTACCGTATATAAGATATTGTCCGCTATCCTACAAAGCAGGACGGCGCCGTACGGTAGCAACTTCATAACTTAACAACTGATTAGATTTTTAGCCCGAATCAGATGACCAAAAAATGTCTGGAGTCAAACCAAAATCTCTTCATAGCCTTTCAAGCCACCTATCATAGCATGGCCAGAATAGAACTCTACAAAGCCATGGGAGAATTCGACATCCAAATAAGCTGCAACGATTATGTAGGTTTCCAATACGTATTTTATGTAATTTTTCAAATGGCAACCGCAATGGTAACAAAATTTGCGTCCACACCACACAGGCTAAATACCTCCCGACTATGAAAAAAACACACCAATACTTTTTGTGTCGCGATTTTCAGGAGAGCAATGTCACAGCCATGGCATTTCCGAAAGCTAGATTGACGTGGGTTTACAAGCATACGGTGCCCTTAATAAGAAATCATTTCCATTGAAATTAATTTCTCAAGACCTTTGGCCAGAAATGGCAGCATGCTAATAGGACGAAAATCCGAGCGGCTACTGGGATTAGGACACTTGGCAATAGGTATATTGAGATCATGTCCAAGCAGCATGGAATGTCGACACAGTTAAACTAGTTGGAATGTGGGTTTGACCCTTTCGGTCCACACGATTAACTTCCCAGTATGATGAACGAAGATGGAATAAACTGACTTCTTACAAAATAGTTATACGTTTAGCACTAGTGGAAAATTGGCTAGTATCAGAACTGATGACAAAGCAATCCCGAGGGAAGCTAGTTCAAATAACTATAATAGTAGTAAATCCACAAGATTTTCCTAGAGAATTTGTTTTTCCTGAACGTTAGCAAACAAACATTTCCTCCGTATTTCGTTCGCTGCACTAAAGCGGGTGCTCAAATTCATATTGAGCGGGCTGAAGCGCCGTTGACAAACTGAGAAGCGAATGACTTCATTTGGATATTCCAAAGGGCTTCATTTCCGGAGATATTAGCAAAACTGTAACTGTTAAGTACTTGCCAGACTTGACCAAAAAGAACAAATTTTTCGGTAACTACTGGAAATCCCGGGATGAACCGCAATTTTCTGAAACTGTATCACGCGTAGAAAACAATTCCCCGTCAAAAAGTGCTAATCCAAGGTTTGAAAAATTCGCGCTGTTTGTAAAGGGTAACGAAACTTTTGCACCATTTTGAAAGGTTGTCGGATTTTGACAAGTGATGTTTTGTTCGAAGGCTATCGCTGTGAAGACCCCAAAAAAGATCACTTCGTTTAGAACGGGTCTCATTCCATTGAGTTTATTAGATATTAGCAAAACTTGTCAATTTAAGGTCTTTCTGACAATTAGCCGAAGTTTTTCTATTTAAACAAAAAAGGCCCGACCGAATATTATGAATTTTTTTTTCAGAGCGTTTCTTCGTTAATATTCTTTTTTCGGCACCTCAATGAAGTCGATATAGTTTTTAGTTTGGGCGGTATCGTGCAGGTACAAAAATCATAAACGTCGTTTAAACAAAAAAAAACGGTTCGACCGAATTTTATGAAAATCTTTTCAGATCATATTTTGGTTAATACTCTTCGAACGGCACCTCAACTAAGTCGATATATCGCTCGTCCGAATATTATAAAAATCTTTTCAGATTATATTGTCGCTAATGTCAACAGGGACAACGTCAATGCCAATGCCCCCCCCCCCCCCCAAGATTTGCGCTCCCTTATTTATTTTTATTCTTAAAAATTACTAATATTACAAACAAAAAAGTTAAGTGTATGGTGAATCTAGTCGGCGATCTATGACTGTGATTTTTTTCTCCTGGAGAGTCGTGGAAGGGACCGATACCCGTGACTTAAGCTAATATGGCACGCTATGTAAACAAACCGAAGTTAACTGCTCAAGCGCCGAAAGAGAAGTGATGAACTTCTTCCTTTGCACGGGTTCCCTTTTCTAAATATACGCGACATACGTTGATACTATTAGTCTCTTTAATATTAGGTGCGTTTTTTAAACCTGTTCTGTCCTGAAACATTAAAAAAAACGCAAGGAACATTTTAATTTTCATTTGCATAAATTACGGCTGTGGACTTTTTAATTCTTTTACTATTTTATAAAAATCTCTATCAATTTTTCGCGTTTTTTATTCAGTAAACAAAGAATTTATTTTATTTGTCAACTGCCAATTTAAAAAACGTATAAGGGAAAAGGGAAAGGACTCCGCACGTTTCTTATGGAAAATGACTTTCGGTCAAATTGAACGAGTCTATGCTTTTTGGATAGAGGAAGTCTCCCTGAACAAAAGTCTAAAAAAAAAATTAAAAATAATTAAATGAACACTAGCATTACTTAAATAATGCGACGTTATTTCTTTGCTATACCGCAAAAAACATCAGCAGACCGAAAAATGAAAAACTTCAGATGTCTAAAAGTACCAAAAATCTTAAGTTTTGGGTTTCGTGCCCATTGAGACTTTTGTTCAGGGAGACTTCCTCTATCCAAAGAACATAGACTCGTTCAATTTGACCGAAAGTCATTTTCCATAAGAAACGTGCGGGGTCCTTTAATTTAAATTTAATTTCTCTTTGGCCTGGATACGGTTCTCAGTAATTGTCGGAGACAAGAATTTGTGTGGAAGCTGTACCAGGAAAGAACAGAACAGATTAAAAAACGCAGCAATTGTTAATCGTTACATCGTGTTACATTAAGAGAGCGCGAATCGCATTTCTTAGTTCAATATACAGGGTGTCTCAGACCACCCGTATCACCCCATTATTTCGAAGAGTTTTGAAAAAAAAAAATTAAAACTAAAAAAACACGTATCAAATATTTTTTCAAACTCTATCCAGCCATACCAAAATCGCCCCCTACCCCCTGTTAGGGGTAGGGTGTGCAACTTCAAAAACTTAAATGGAAACCCTCAGATTCAGAATCTTCATAAAAAAATATGAAGATTTTGTCCCAAACATTTTTTGCGATTCGCCATAGATGACGCTGTAATCGGAGGAAAAATTTTTTTATGATTTATTAATTTCCGCCGATTACAGCGCCATCTAAGGCGAGTCACAAAAAATGATAAGAATAAAATCTTCATATTTTTCAAGAAGAATCTAAATCTGCAAAAAATAGGGGTTTTGTACTTTTTTTTTTCAATTCTGCATCCTTCCTCCCACAAAAAAGTAGGGGGTAGAAAGCGATTTTCTAAACAAAATAAAAACCCCTATTTTTTATTTTATTATTATATAAATTCCTTTTTATACAAATTATATTTTTTGATCTCGATTGTTTTGTCTTTATGGAATAAAAAAAATATTTCAGGTTTTTCTTTTTTTTTAATTATCCCCCTAAGCTAGTTGGCTGGAAACGCCCTTGGTCAATGCTGATAATTAGTTTTAATATTACTTAATGCTATTTAGACGCTCTAACTTGTTTTAAAATTGCTAGGTATTTCATTTTTCTACTATGGTTAAGTTCAATTGTTTTTATTGCTTTTTTGCAAGTTTAATTTTAGTCTGTTCAATTTTATTTATGACTTTGACCACTTCGCTGCGTTGATGTTTTCCTCATTCTATATATTGCTTAAATATCGTGCTTGTAGTTATCCTCCTGATATTGGCTGTTGTTATTTTATTGATATTTTTCCAGATGGATAGTACGTCTGGTTTTGTGTATGATGTGGGTAGGCTGCAAAAAATCATATGCTCTCAAGAAAAAGTGGATGTGTCAAATATTTGTTATCTTAATCCAAGAACTCTGAGGAACAAGATTGATGAATTGAGGGAAATACTTGACGACACTGGAGTGCATGCACTTCTGGTCAGCGAGACGTGGCTAAATTGTGATATCCCTTGCTCCTATGAGTCCCTAAATAACTTTACCATTCATCGCAATGATAGGCCTGACCAGGATTGGTGGGGGTGTGGCTGTCTATGTTTCCAAGTCATTGCGGTCGAAGATTATCTACAGATCCACGGGTGAACATTGTGAGTTTATTGTTGTTGAGGTCAAAACGCCAAGTGACGTGTGTTTGCTTGTTTCTGTGTACTTCCCGCCCAACTTATTCAACGAAGACAATGCTGAAGAACTCTTTCACGTTCTCTCTAGGCTTAGTAGGCAGTATAGCGATATTCTTATTGCGGGTGATCTCAATGTTAACCTGCTTAAATCAAACCGTAGAAGCAGTACGTTCAAATGGTTACTCCAATCTGTTGATATTGAGATCTTAAACAATCTTCCAACATTCAATAATTGCTTGCGACCTTCTTTGCTTCACATTCTTGCCACGTCGAACGTTGAAAGGGTGGTTTGTTGGAGTCAACTTTCACCTCCCAGCCTATTTGACCACGACTTCCTGTTTCTCTCTGTGAGATTTTCATGCTCAACAGCTGCCTCTGATCAATTTATTACATATAGGGATTATAGAAATATTGACTATGATTCCATTCACCAAAAATGTCTCACTCTACCTCTACACGTGTTATATAGTCTACACTCTATTGATGAGAAAGTACAGATGTTCACCTCCCTTATCTTAGCTGCATTCAACGAGTGTGTGCCACTCAAACGAATTCGTAAGAAGCCGGAGTGTCATAATTGTCCTTGGCATAATTCCGAAGTCAGACTGCTAATCCAGGAACGTGAGCCCCTCTATCGTAGATACAGACGGCTGAGAACGACTGAATCCTTCAGTAGGTATAAGCATGTGCGCAATATGGTTAACAAAAAAATTCGTCTTGCTAAGCGGGAGTTCTATGCGGCTAAGCTTAAACCTGACCTCCCACCTAAACAGCTATGGAAGAATATACGAAAACTTGGAATACATACTGGGCCTATAAATGCTAGTGACCTTAACCTTGACATTGAACTTATGAACCAATCATTTATCCAACCTTTAATGCCTACTAGCGTTAATTTTGATCAGAGAGCTGCACCCTCATTTGATGGCTTCAGCTTTAGATGTGTGGATGCGGCCGAAGTGCTTGCATCTTTTACCTCTGTTCATTCTAATGCCACTGGTGCTGATGGTATTGAACCTCAATTTTTCAAGCTCATAATCCCATGTGTGATCGATACAGTTACTCACATATTCAATTGCTGCTTGACATACTCTGCATTTCCTGATGTATGGAAGAAAGCTTTTATTACGCCAATGCCTAAAAAATCCTCTCCTTCCGACATCTCTGACTTCAGGCCAATTAGTATCCTATCCTACCTGTCCAAGGTCCTTGAGAGGATTATGTATGATCAGATTCAATCGTTTCTTGAGGGACGTAACCTAATGTGTGAGTACCAGTCTGGCTTTCGGCGGTTTCATAGTTGTGAGACAGCACTGCTGAAGGTCACCACTGTCGAGCGAATATGGCACCTCGAGCTATATTGCCTTGGATGCCGTTTGCAGGCATCGTCTGAATGTAGCTTTTAATGACTGCATTAGATTCTCTTTTGGCTTACGACGAAATGCCCATGTTTCCACCTATCGCAAATTTCTCATCCCCTGCGAGTTCTTTTCCTACCTTGACATGCACGCAATATGTCTACTTTATAAGGTACATTTTACCAGTAACCCCAAGTATTTGGCTAGTTTTATAGTACCGTTACAGTCACCCCGCCTGTTAAGCTTTCGTATACCATCATACAAGAGCAAAATTGGTTGTCGATCCTACTTCTTGCACACAATTAGACTATGGAATAACTTGCCTCCCTCTGTGAGGGGAGCCACTACAGCGGCGGTCTTCAGGAGGGAACTTATTAAGCACTGTTCCGGGAGTTAATTTTTAATTGTTTTGAATTCCATATACATACGCCTTTTTGTGAATGGTCAAAGTCATATTTTATTTTATTTAGTTGGGTAAGCTTTTCAATAGTTTTCATTTTTTTTTTCTTTTGTTTTGTATTTTTTGGTCCTTTTTCTCTCTTTTTTTAGTTTTAATCCTTTATATTGTACCGTAAACGATTTGTATCTTATATATGTATATTGTACTCTAAAAGATTTGTGTCTTGTGTACGTTTGCCGAATAAATAAATAAACATTAAACATTAATACGCTTCGAACGGCACCTCAAGTAAGTCAATATCTTTCGTGGTTCGGGAGATATCGTGCAGGTACAATAATCACTTACGCCGCTTAAACAAAAAAACGGCTCGACCGAATTTTATGAAAATTTTTCAGATCATATTTCGGTTAATACGCTTCGAACGACACCTCAACGAAGTCGATATCTTTTTAGGTTCGCGCGATATCTTTCAGAGAAAAATGACCGCATACGTAGGCACACACACACACATTCTTCCTCCCAATTTTTTGCTTAAAATGCTCCTGGAACCTTGAAAGATGAAAATACTTCAAAAATTTCGATTTCGATTTTCGGACCGATTACAATAACTTCCTATACCGGGAAGTTAACAAGCATTGAAAATATGAACAATAACGGGCAGCTATGCCGGAAGAAGCATTAGTAAAAATGAGGCCTCCATTTCATACCACCTTGGAACTCAAGTAGTCCATTCAAAACGCGGGGTGGTGTTCCAAAATAACACCGCTAAGAAAATCGAACCCTAAAGGTTTTTGGGGTCGCTGATCACGAAAATCGAGGTCCCGCGGTCCTAAAATTAGGGCGTCACCCCTAAAAATGCAAAAAACACCCCTTTTTAGGGGGTTTTCGCGATTATTTCAGTAATAATGAAAACTAATGCGATGAAATGCACTTTTTTAAATATTTATTTGAGAAGGTGGTTGATTTATACTAACTTAAGGCGAACTTAATGGTAAGGGGTACTCCTAAAGGGTTGAAACTACCCCTAATTCGGCCAAAAATGGCAAAAATTTTAAACATTTTTTTTTTAAGTTTATGCTTCAAATTCGATTGTGGGCGTACTGTCAGACAAAAATAAATTATTTTCAACCCTTAAGGGGTTAAAACTACCCCTACTATAATAAAAACAACTTTATATAAAAAAAATTGCAAAAATTTTTTTTGGCTTTTTGTTTGGAATTTGGTTCAAAAACTATTATCAGAAAAAAAAAAATATTTTTTTCAACTCCTAAGGGGGTACAACTACCCCCACATTAAAATTGTAATTGAAACAAATTAAAATTTATTGTTTTACATTTAAATTTTATTTTCCATTTGTAATCATTACAACATTTGGCACATTTCACTATAAACCCCTTTGTACAGAGGTTAAACCACCCCTAAAGAAAAAAAAAGAAAAAATATATTGAGAAATATTTCATTTCGTGGAATCTTTAAATAAACTCTGCATTTTTGTATAAACGACAATCACACAATAATTGCGAAATATGTACCCTAATTTATTTGAGGTACTTCTGAACGGTGGTCCGTTTTTTTACAATGACATTTAGGCAGGTAAAAACGGAGGCAAAGTAATAAAATTAAGATATTGCACCCGAATTTGTTTTTTAGTAAATTTTAATTGCAGTTACTTGGAAGTTGAAGTAATAAACTAATTTAGTGAAGAATGTAATGTGATGTACGATTATACAAAAAGGATTTTTTTAAAAAAATGAAGTCAGAAACGAATTTGAAGCATAAATTTAAAAAAAAAATTATTTTTACAATTTTTGCCATTTATCGCCAATTTAGGGGTAGTTTCAACCCTTTAGGACTACCCCTTATCATTAAGTTAGCCTTAATTTAGTACAAATCAACCACCTTCGCAAATAAATATTAAAAAAAGTGCATTTCATCGCATTAGTTTTCATTATTACTGAAATAATCGCGAAAACCCCCTAAAAAGGGGTGTTTTTTGCATTTTTAGGGGTGACGCCCTAATTTTAGGACCGCGGGACCTCGATTTTCGTGATCAGCGACCCCAAAAACGTGTAGGGTTCGATTTTCTTAACGGTGTTATTTTGGAACACCATAACGCGCGTTTTGAATGGACTGACGAGATTTCCAATTTTAGTCTTCTGAGAATTTAACGGGAAAACTCCAATTCAACTCTATTGGGAGTACTCTCTTTAAACTTTTTTGGGAGTCAGAAGAATCGCATGAACGACATGCTAATGGTAAAATCATTAATTTCATGCATTTCGGAGGTATTAATACTTCTTTTAGGAGACATCTTACATTACTCGTGGAGGCGTCTTTTTCCTGTTGGGATTACTCCCAAAATCAGAGTAGAGAAGCGATAATTTAAAGAAATAAAATCATTAGTCGCAGCCAACAATGACCTGGAAACAGAAACACATATGTACATTCACACGCTCTTTAAATCCAAGCATCTAACCAATACATCCAAACTTCTACCATTGATGGTCTTACCGATATTCGCTTATGCATTCGAGACGTAGGAGCTTATAGCAAAAACACTCTAAAACTTTGTAGCCTCTTCGATACGAAAGTCCTTCGGAGAATTATTGGTCCCTTGCAAGAGGACGACCATTCCAAAGAAAAAATATTTTTGGCAAAAAAAAATTAAAGAAAGCTCTCTATAACGCAATTTTAATCCAACATCCATTACGGGATGAGAAAAGGGAGGGAATGAAAGTGCTGTAAAAAAAACACACAAAAAGAAGAAACATTATCAAGATGAGAGAAATGTATAACGACAAAAAACAATTCCACTGAAAGGAATCGAACCCCAATCCTTTGGTATGGCAGTCAGACATCGTTCCGTGTGAATCGTGTCTGACTGAATTAAGCATGTATATGAAACATTGAAACAACGCGTAACTTTTCTTGCAAATCCCTCTTCTAAGGAATGCCAATTAAATCGTCATGTTGGTAGTTCTCAAGAACATTCGTCTTTAGTATGTTTTTCAAATAACTCCAAACCTACGCAAGTAAATTTGTCACTGAAATTCTGTTGAAAATTATTTTAAATATAAAAGAAACGTAATCCGATAATGGCGTTGGGAGAGAAATTTTTTCTTAGTAAATTTTGAAGTTTTGCGCTCAGTTCCGAGTCTTAGGATTCTTTTTATTGATAAATGGCTAAATTTAGATTTCTTAGAAAAAATCAACAAATTCGACTTCATGCTTACTTTATATAAATTGCATTAGAGAATTGCGTGTTGACGTATTTGTAAGTAGTATTTAACGAAATCAACTCGGGTAGACCTCTTGAGACGTGCGATTTGGAATGAGGTACAAGTATACTTAACCCCTTCAGACCTGTTTTTTTTCTGAAACCCAAAAAAAATATTTTTCCCGCCTGTTGATGCACCACGAATTATGTTATGTGTTTCGACTAAAATCGTATAGATGGAGGTTATTAACAAAATTTGATCAAATAAATGCCTAAAGCTAAACACGTAATGTGGTTGCAGTCACATCGTTAATATTTTAAGTTAGATATTGAAGTTCTAATCCAGTGTACATTACAATGGGCACCAGGTCTGAAGGGGTTAAAATATGTAGGAGTTGGATTGTGTTGTATGGGTACAAAAAGCTCCAACCATTATTTTATTAACGACCGAACTCTCAACACAGACGACGAACTGAGTGCTTAACAATGATTATGACAACTAATAGGTTGCTCTAGGACCAAAAGTCTAGGTCCAACTTGGCACATCTCATCTGAAATTCCCGTCGTATTTTATGTGTTTAACCTTTCGACTTAATGTGATTTCCTTTAACAAACAAGATTTAGACATGAGAGACGATTTAATACAATTTGAGAGCCCCGCATTTTCCAGCTAAATTTATTCTTGGGGAAAAGCAATAAAAAAGTCTTCCAACAAAGTTTACGTATAAAATTTCAACTCTGAAGCGCTTCCACTTTAAAAGGCAACAACAAAACAAACCCAGAAAGGGCTTAGGAGTCGACGAAATCTGTGATGCCATAACCACATGGGATCATCTTTAACTCGCAACAAAAAAATCCTTAGAGTTCTCAAATCACCATAGCATACAGGATCCCTCAAGCCGTTGCCATATACACCCGCAACTGCATAAACTGACGTCGTCGTCTTCGTCGTCGTAGTCGTCTTTCCCCGTTTTTCCTTCTTTTGTTTATGATTTCTTTCGTTAGCTTTAAGTCCTGGAAAGCTGCTCGGCTAGATATCCTTTACGTATCCTTTATCCCGACTTCAAATAAAATTCAATTTACCAAGAAAACTCCTCAGACAAAGTGAAAAAGTTCTCGTGTCGCATGTTACAATTTCATAAGAAAGCTCCACCAGCCACGTCTACACTATTTTCGAGGTAGATTACGGCGCGTGATGGTGGGGCTATAGATAACCGAAACGCTGGCAAAATACATACATATATATAAAAAAATGCGAAATGGAGCTTTTTACCTAGTTAAGACGAGACAAAGGAGCTTCCAAAAGTATTAAGAAAAAAATAAAACTGACAGAAAATGTTTACGTGTAGAGGAGGACAATAGACTGCCGCAGGCGAAGAACCGCATAGACAAGTTGTTAAGGACATCGATTTCTTGCCATTAGTTTGTCAGGACTCGGAGGAGTCTACCTGCGGCCGACCCCCAGCACCAAAACCGCCACCCCCACTAGAAATTGTCGTGCCAGTCGAAATGCCAAAAAAATAGAAAAAAACCCACAAAAAAAACCTAAAAATAATGAAAAATACGCAAGGACAGGTGCGGAGATGGAGTTACCTGTGAACCCTTTCATAGCTGTTCTCTGCTTAGCTGAAGGAATTCTTACAACAAAGAGATGATTAGCATAAATTTGCCTAGAGCAGTGGGAATGTTTGCTTACGGTGTTGTAGCCGCCAAATTCGGCAATGGCTTTCTATTCCGAACTAAGCACAATCTCTACTTCGAATCGTCGTCGTCATTAATTACAAAGAACAGAGCAATTCGTGTCATGTTGAAGACGAATCCAGGATCCCTACACGTAAAGAAACCGAATTATATAAAAACCGATCCTACCGAAAACTATACAAAGACACTTGCCAAATTACTCGGGTAGATCCCTCCTCTTTGCAAACAATTCCCAATGATGGAAAACATGTCATATTTCGGGCAAATTTCAAAGGATACCAATGGATAGAGGAATATCCTTGGAAGGAAGTTTAACAATGCGCAATAGAAAAATAAATGATTTTAGCCTTCGATTGTTGGCACACGAATAAAAATGATAAATGAATCCTTTTTTTTGTTCCTGGGGGCTTTGTCTTCTTTTTTTTTTGGTTATTTTGTAAATTTTGCTGCTTCTCGTTTTTCAATAAAAATTGCTCCATGAAAATTGATAAAACAAAAGAGTGCCGAAAATTCCCCGTATCTTGGTTTTTAATGCGTTTTATAGATTCTTGTCAGGTATTCAATCAAACTTTTCTTCTAAGTAAGCACATGGGTTCACAAAAGTTGTATCGAGTGCTTTAAGCGTTGTAGAAAAGGTAGAGACAACCGTTCCTCGAAAAACAATCCTTGTTATGATATCGTAAAGTCAGCATCGGAACAGAAAGGATTAGCAGACCTTAGAAACCTTCCTGGACCAATGATTCCAGAAACTAAGATATAATAATTGCCGCTGGGAATGCCATGAAGCAATTGCAGGAATACATAAATTATACATACACATAGACTACTACAGTCCTAAAACAAATTATTTTAAAAAATTGGAGTAACGCATGTTATTATTCAAAGAATTGCATTTTAAACCATATCGTACCTTATAAAACATGGCATAACAGCAATAAAAACCCGCAAAAAAATGCGAAACAATTTTATTACATTGCTCAAACATCGGCATTTCTCATAACGTATAGTCATTCATTCATTATTATTACTTGCTAGCTGTTATTGCTAATTTCTAGGAGGTAAAATTGTAATAAAATATTCAGAAAATCTGTCACTTTCATACCTTCGGGGCGCTGTAAAACCCTTCGTAGTGAATGAAATTAAAAAAGTAATGAATGAAAATTATTCCTAATGAAACCCTCTACAAAAAACTTGTTATTATTTTTTTTGTTAAAGTTGAAGGAAAAAAAGTTATAGCCTTTAAAAGAAAATATTGTGACTAATTTTTGTGTTCTAAGGCTTATAACTTCTTAATTATTCATTTTACCACAAAATTTCTAACTAATAAATTGTAGATTATTTAATTCTAAACAAAAAGTGTCTTTGCAAATTTTCGGTAAGATGTACCGTTTCGGAGGTATAGTTTAAAAACCATTTGCACACGTTTTCCAAGATGGCGGCCAAATGGGGGGGGGGGGGGGGTTAGAATCCCGAAAACTCAAACTTAAGCTCACATTGACCCCCTACACATCCCAAAAATAAAACCTTGTCCTGCATTTTTGCAATGTTAAAGTACCATTTCCATGTACTATTTGCTAGCCAGAAGAATTGCAGTCAAATAGATAAGATACTTATAGACAAAGGGCAGTTTCCAGTAACATGGTGGGGAGATGCGAATTGTGAATCGGTCCACTACCTATACTAGTAAAATCTAGATGTCGGCTGTACACTCAAATAAAAAACAACAACAAACAAAAGCAATTTGACGATGTGCCCTCAAAAAAAAAGGTGTATTTTAAAGACATCAGGAAGTCCTAGCAAAAAGGATAGGTACAAACATAAATGATACGGATACAGCTGAGGGAAAATGAGGCGAAGGAATCTGTAGGTTATAAAAATAGACCCAGTTCCAGACGAGAAATCTAAAGCAACTATAAAGGCCAAAATAGTAAAAATAGAAAAACTTACATAGAGTGACCGACGAGGAGTAAAAAATTGGAATGTAAGGAAACGAGAAGAACAGCAAAAAAACATTTGTACAAAGAAGAGGAGACAACTCATTAACAACATAATAATGACATCAGAGAAACAAACAGGAAGAAGTATAAAGTGCCATATGATCTTTGAAAAGAATAAATTACCAGGAATTGATAACATCCCAGCAAAGTGGACAAAGCAGCGACTGGAGCTGCGCTCAGGAACTATCTATACATGAACCACTATGCTGTATATGGAGAAACAAAAAAAAGCCGAAGGTTGGGAGCAATGCCTTATCAGGTATTCTATCAAAAACTACCCGGACGACCCGAAACAGAAATGCGAACTGCCAACATTGAAGACGACCGACTTATGTACGAAGAGTCGTACTAAATTTGAAAAAAGTCCGATTAAAAATAATTTACTGGTTAATTTTCTTACGCGCGCCCGCAGCTAGAAAGCTACTGACAGAATTCCGCGCAATGGCGGTGCGGACATTGGCTTCGCGGTGTGCGCGGATTTTTCACTGACACAAAGTCGCCGTGCTGGTGTCGCGTTCCGACTTTGACACAACCTAAAAATCAAAGTAACAAGTGGACGTGATACGAAATAAATTGAAAAAGCTGTATGATTTTTGTATTAATTTTCTATCCTACAGAACTTGTATTTGTTCTAGGTACTAATTCCATCACCACAATTTCGAAATAATTATGAAATTCAACAAATTTCTTATCCCCTTCACCAGCACACGATTCAAAACATAAACACAATGTCCACCAACACCAAAACACGACTCAAAACACAACACACACAAACAACTTTTTTACACTGGACCGCGCGGAAACGCGCAAGAAGTAGAAAGTAAAGCAACTTCCGCGGTGTGTGCGTAGCGCTAAAGCCACATTTCGTTAGTTCGCATTCCAATACACATACTTTATTCTATCTGTCAATGTCCGCACCGCGTTTGAGCGAAATTCTGTCACCAGCTGAACGTGTAGAGAACAAATAGCCAAGCCACAAAAGTCCACATACTCTCGTCACAGGCATGCACTCTTCCGCCACAAGCATTCACGCTCCCGCCACAGGCATGCATTCTCCCGCCACGGGCTACAATTCGCTACAAACATGTACTCTGCAGCCAAAGTCATGCACACTCCCGCTATAGGCACAGAAATCTAAAAACATTTGAACATTTATAAATGCATCCCCATCGATATTGATCATTCCAAACAAGAGTGTTGTTTTACCACGCAGTCCCCCAACTAAGCACTAACCACGTGCAATGCTGCTTGAACTACGTAATCGAACGGGAACTGTTCTACTGAATATGCTATTGGCACCATTTATTTTTATTTTATTTATTTAATTAATAACAAGTTGTGTACAAAGACTAAAAGTGTTAAATTATCGTACATTAATTATAAAAAAGGTAATATAATAATAAAATTCCAAAAAGCAAAATTAAAATATAAATAGTAGGAGACTAGATAAATTTTCGGATTAAGAGAGGAAATAAATTAAAAGAATTGACAAGAGAGGGAGAGAAAAAAGAAAAATAGAATACACGAACCAAATTTTCTTTATTTTCCTATATTCATGCTCTTACGACGAAGACGAATTGAGGGCGCTGTCCAATTAAAGTGCGAAAACGCGGAATAATCAATTTTTTATTTCTGTGAAAGCTGCACAAACTGGTTGAGATATACGAGTTTGCGGATTTGAGATATGATCAAAACGGTGTAAGTTATATACAAGACGTACACAATCATTAAAGGCTATTTCAAGATTTCTCCGCTTCCACTAAATGCATGCGGAAAAAACCTTTTGAGAAAACCACAGTGGTACCTAAGTTTCGACAGAAGCCCATATGTTTTGCGCATAATAAGAGTGATGTGGTCACAGCAAGTTATACTGCTATGTCTATGTCGCTTTGTCTCTCCTTTTGGGGCGCCCCAAAGCGAAAATTTGTTTAGACGGTTCACTTTGAGTCCAGTCGCTTTTAAGACAGCTGGAACAAAGGGAATGAAAACTAGGGCTGGACAAAAAAAGCAATATTTCTTTTTAAGTGATACTCGAGTATTTTTTTTTAATTGTTCAAATAACTAAAAAAATGCTTACAACAATAGCAAAAATAAACTTGGAGAGCATTTTTATTTATTTATTTATTTTATTTATTTCAATATAATTCACAGATGGCTTTTACAATGATAAAACAGAATTAGTATAAAATTTAGGTAAAAGAAAAAACAAACAAAAAATTACAAATGCTAAACAACACAGACAGCTTTCGCTGGTATAAGCATTGTTAGCCTAAAGATACTAATTTAAATACGTTAACTATAATAACTGATATAATGGTAAAATTTAATCAAGTTAATATTCTTTAGAGAGTACAAGTTTGATATCAGTTATTTTGATTTAAGAATTTTTTAAAGGCTTTTATAAATAAAGGGAGCGTACGTTGGTTCTTTATGTCATCTGGGATAGAGTTGAATGTCCTGACAGCTTTCGCTATAGTATCCTTGTAGAGTCTGTTGGTTCTGGCAGCTCCCTGTAATATTTTATGCCTATTCCTGGTTTGGTAATTATGATTGTCCCCATTCCTCCTGAATTGGACCTTTGTTTTTGTCAGTTTATTCTTGATTTTGTATATAAGTTTGACTTCCTCGAGAGCTATTATCTTCTCTAGTGTCAATTGATTCGCGAGATTATATACCTCTATTGTTGGAGTAAGTGCAGGCAACTTCCAGATGGCTTTAATAGCTTTAGACATGAGTGTTCTAATTCTGGCTTGGGATGTCGTACCACATTGGGACCATATATTAATACCGTATCTTATATTTGATAAAATGTGAGTGTTATATAAAGCATTTCCAATGCTGGCAGGCAAGTTTGGGGCACGTCTAAGAACTCCTATTAGTGGTGAAATTTTCTGCACCAACTGATTTAGATGAAACGAAAAATTCAAATTTTCATCAATGACAAGTCCAAGGTACCTATTTAACTGCTTTTACAGGTGCTATTATTTCATTTTCTATTTCCACGGAGATATTAATGGGGGGAACGTTTTTTTGCCTAAAGACTATATAACTAGTCTTGCACTTATTAACTTTGAATTTATTTGCTATAGCCCACCTTGAGAGGATAGCTAGGTCATCATTAATTAGACTCTGTAACTGGCTTTGAGTCTTGGCAGCCTGAATCAAGACTATATCATCAGCATAAATGCAATAGTTTCCATTTAAATTGATTTTGTTGATGTCGGTAACATATAATAAAAATAAAGTTGGGCCAAGGATGGAGCCCTGTGGAACACCTGACTTACTTGACATTTTGTTGCTTAATGTCGAGTTGACCTTGGTGGAAGTTTCTCTATTTTCAATAAAAGATTTAATAAGGGTGTATGCCTTGCCTCTTATCCCTAACTGGTCAATTTTATTAAGTAGTATATCATGATTCACCGTGTCAAAAGCTTTACTAATATCAATAAAAATGGCAGATGTGTGTAACTTCTTGTCAAGATTTTGGTTGATAATACCAATTGCCTCGATCGCAGCAGTCTCGGTAGAGGAAGAACTTTGGAAACCGTATTGGTTAACATCAAAATTACACGTTGTGGAGATAAAGTGGCGTATTTGATTATCAATCACTTTCTCACATATCTTAGCGATGGTATTGGTGAGCGTGATTGGCCTATAGTTATTAATATTGTTCTTGTCTCCGTTCTTATGAATTGGTATAATAACGGACTGCTTGAGAAAATCAGGAAAACCTCCAGAGGACAGCATGTTGTTAATTCCATCAGTTAATGATTCTATAATAATATCCAGTACGCTTATAATATCTTTCAGAGTTATTCCGTCTGGGCCAGGTGATGAGTTAGAATTCATACACATAACGATATGCTTAATTTCATTTTGGTCTACAGGTCTCAAAAATATGGTTTTGTCATTAAACATTAATTGAGGACAGATTATGTTGGGTAGATTCTTTGTTTGATTCTCTCCAATATTGCAGAAATGCGTATTAAAAGAATTGGCAATGTCGTAATTGTTTGTATATATCTTATTATTTACCATAAGTTCATCTACATCGTTATCGTCTTTCTTGTTCTTATTTAAAATATTCTTGTTAATTACCGACCAAAGTTTTTTGGTATTATTCGCAGTAGAGAGCATTTTGTGAGTGTAGGCATTTTTTGCAATCTTCACAATTTTATTCACGTAATTTTTCTTCTTTTTGTAGGCATTAACAATATTCAGATCACTTTGATTCCTCTTCATTAATTTATACAAGGCCGTTTTCTCTTTAACTTGCATAATAATTTCATCATTTATCCAGTCATTATTTTCCCTTGATCTATATTTTTTGTATTTTGTGGCAGAGGATTTTGCATATTTAATTATTTGGCAAAGAGAATCAAGATTAACAGACGAACGGGAGTCTAACAATTCGATAATTTTTGATCGAAACAAGGTGGTTTTCACGAAACCCCTACATTTATTTAACATCCTACTTCGCTGTTTACCAGTTCCTTCTAGAAACAACAACATCTCACGATGATCGGATATATCATTGTCATAGAGCGAGATATCAACGTTGAAATCATTACACAGATCAGTAATTGCATGGTCAATAATAGACGGAGTGTTGGTGTTAAGGCCAATACGTGTGAAGTCTTCAAGCGTAAGTGAATTGACAATGCTATAACCGGCTTGTGAAATAATGTCTTTATAAACATTATTTACCGTGCATTCCTTGAGTAGGTTGTAGTTCATATCTCCTACAATCACGGCATTTCTATGCTCATCGGTCAAGTTGGAAAAGAAATCAAAAAAAGCCACATTTTCTACATTGGGCGGGCGATATAGAGTAATAACCTTTATACTTGCTCTTGACTTCCGAATTATTTCTATTATAATGGTGTTAAAATCCGAGCATTGCATCAGCAGTTTGAATTTGATATTATTTTTAATAAAGATTGCAGTACCGCCACCTCTACTACCATTCCTGCAGTTAAAGACAGACGTGAATCCTTCAATGTTGTAGAATTCAGTTTCGTTATCATACAGCCATGTCTCATTCAGTATTACAATATCAAGATTGTCGAGTCTTTTTAGGGATATTAGGAGGTCATCGAACTTATTGCGAATACTTCGGATATTTAAAAAGAAAATTTTTAGTTTCATAATGAGTGATGACATAAGTGTATATCAAGCAAAAGTTGGTCTAGATGTGCGTAATGTTGTAGTCGGTTCGATTAACAGTAATATTAATTCTATTTTTATATTGGGGGCACTCCGTCGAATTAGTGCTGTGAGTGAGTGATAAAGCGGGATTCTTCCCTTTGTGACACCAAAAACATTTGTTTACATTGCTATTGCAATCGCTTATTTTATGGGAGTCACCGCACTTGCCGCATATGTCATGCGCAGATGGACAGTCTTTTAACAAGTGAGAGAAATCAAGGCATTTCAAACATCTCCTAATTCCATAATGTTCCTTAATATAATGTGTTCCCCAATCAATGTTAATATATCGGTTGCATAATTTGTTGTAGGCAGATGCATTTACTTCAAAGTATACACTGAACAGTTTAGATTTGTGGTTAATTTTACTGTATGTGACTTTGACTTGGTCATCATCAGTTATGTGATAGTTGAGGGCTATTAATTCTTCTTTTAGCTCTTCAGTGGTGAAGTTTCTATTCAAATTATTAACATTTAGATTTTTAATAAGAACAACATAGTATTAGAAGGAGCTTAGCAGCAAGAGTTGGTTGGCTCCAAGGATTTCAAATTAAATAAATATCTT
Source organism: Thereva unica (assembly GCA_949987705.1). Classification (NCBI taxonomy): domain Eukaryota; kingdom Metazoa; phylum Arthropoda; class Insecta; order Diptera; family Therevidae; genus Thereva; species Thereva unica. Next base: position 78,567,131 of record OX465284.1, on the reverse strand, counting down.
CTATTCTTGTATAAAGAAAAATTATAACATCCAATTGAAACAAAAATATTTTACTGGCTGACAATTAGTTAAATTAAAAAGCAATGCTAATGTAATAACAAAACTATAAATCGAGAATACATTGTCAATATATAAAGATAGCGAATATGTCTTCATAACAGTTTTGTAGAGAATCGTATGCTCTACAAAAAAGTCCTTATTATGATTTCGCTAAATTCAATAGCTTATACGCAATCAAAATCCATTTCTAAAAAAAATTATCACTCTTTCTACCAAAGGTGTCAAAATATTTTCATAAAAATGATGATTTTATTATTTTGTTTTGACTATTATTTTATTGAATTTTCTTATAATAATTTGTTAAATTAATTTTTTAATTTAACATTTTGCTTCAGCTCAGCCGTTTTAATAAATATTTCCACAGACCTTTTATTTTAACAATTGCTTTTTTGGCCAACCCTAGAGAACATAAGTTAAAAGATTCTCCTTCCTCATTAAAACACGTCTGCTCATCACGGCGCGGCTGAAACAAAAATAAAATGGAACACTAAAGTGATACAAAATGGAATTAGAACAAACAGCTGATCAGAAAAGGCGAACGTGAGTCGCTTTAAAATCGAGACGCACTTCCCTCCCACCCGAACACTCCCCGCATCCACAAATTTCGTGTTGAAAGGTGGTGGGCGCGACCCGTCTAAACAGGCACATACGTACAATAGTTGAACATCATCAGCGTACAAATGAATATTGGAATCTTTTACCACTAAAGGAAGATCATTAATTAAAATGCTAAGCAGAAGTGGTACGACAATGGAACCTTGAGGAACGCTCGAGCTAAGTAGGGCAATTGAGGAACTGCAGGCGGCTAGTTTATCTTGTTGAGAGCGGTGCATTAAGAAGTTATACAAAAGTCTAAGAGCAGTTTAAGAAAAGGGGACTTGCGAAGAGAGTTTTTACAGAAGCAAAGTGTGATTAACGCTATCGAAGGCTTGTCAGAATTCAAGCAACAATAGCACAAGCAATGCTTATCAAGAGAAGCACGAATATCATTTGAGACTTTAAGAGTCAGAATAGGCAGCAAGCAAGGTAGTAGAATTTTTAGAAACCTAGGTGAAATATTATCGCTACCAGTTGCTTTAGATTTGATCGAGTTAAGGGCAGTGATGACTTCAATGTAATCACACAACGAAAGCTGAAGCCTCCAGAAGAAGCAGTGACATGTTGATCACCAGATTAGATATAAAGTGCTGGTTAAGAGTTTCAACACTGAGGCTGTGATTAGTGGATTCTTAGTGGATACTGAGATGGCCCCTCACTATCTGGTTCATAGTTTCATTGGTGGTAGCATACATATGATTAGTAGATAAAATAAACTATAACACGCCTGCCTTGCCTTACAAAGCTTTTGCTTCAGAAGCCTGCATCCCCGTGGGGCTCCACGACAGCACAGATTTCGTCCTGAATCAACCAAATCAACGTTGAAAAATCTTTACAATACAACTTCCTAGAGCTCATAAGTAAGATTCATCACCTTCCAGGTCCCTCCTTACCGTATCTGCTGTCTATATTTCGAATTGGCTTTACTACTAGTCATTGTGCAATAGCCTGTGCAGCATGACAGACTTGTAGTATGAAAAGGTGAGTCGTAAAATGAGTTCTGCAACATAGAAAACAAAAATAGGTTTATTGGCTGTGGTAGTCTTATATTGATAGTTTTTAACTAAGCAAATGATAAGTTTGACTGTCAGTTTTGTTATCACAGAGAACTGAAATGATTCTGCAATGCTGAAAATTATGTGATGTTTAATTTCGTCTAAATCTGTGATGATTGCGACAGAATGATAAAAATCGGTAGATTAAATACCGTCTTTCAGTAGCAGTTGGAAAGAGTGACAATGCTAAATGCTTTTTTCTCACGAAAAAATTTCTTTCGTTATAGAAAATGCTTGGGAGCTTTTGTTTTGTGACAATTTTCCCATTAAAAAAAAAAACTGAGGCGAAAATATGTCAAAACCTTCTGTTCCGTTTCACCCGCTCCGTTCATGTAAATAGCAAGTTAACTTTCATCGGATCCTAAAAGCATCAATCACCCAAAAAGCTCAACGGAAAATTCTTCACTTCCATTATAGCGTAAAGTTCTTCAACGTCAATAGCACATTCTCCATTTCACACGTACCCCCCCCCCCCCCCCCCCTGTAACAAACCGCCCCCTCCACCCGTTCCTCAAACCAACGCCATAGCTCACTCATATAATATTTACTGGCGCTGTCGTAGGTATGAATGCGTTCGTCTCAACTTGTGAAGCGTAGCCCTTCATCCAGAGTGTCTCCACCTTGCCCCCACCCAAGATCCATCTTATCCCTCAAAATGTCAACCTCTCTACATCACTTCAGTAATCGTTCATCGAGGAAATAATCAACAGATCAATCAAGGAAAAATTCCCTGGAATCAATACCGGGCCGAAGTGGTGGGGGTGGGGGTGTAGGTGGGCCAGTATAACACACTAAATGATGTGAACGTGTTTATGTTCGAAGTTCGATGATAGATATGTGCCCTTTGGACGATCTCGATGGGCCTCCATCTTGTTTACTGGCAGTCCATGTGGAAGGGATAAAGATTTACAGGAAATTGCCACTCATGCCCCGGCTGCAGTTGATCCAATTACCACAACTTTGAAAACTTCGGTCCTGCTCTCAAAACGGACCAGATTAAAGGGGCTTCTCTGCCTGGTGGACAGTTGAGCTGCGATTTATAAAACTGTAAAGGATCTTGGTGTAGGTTCAGTGGGGGCTTTTCGCTTCTATTTTTTTCGAAAAATAAAATTTAGGACGAACGTGGACATCACAAGTGGCGGGAGACAATATTTGGCAGCCGTTGCCCAATGTTTTTGTTGGTGGCCTTTATAGCATTGCTTTTTCCAAGCAAAGCCCTCGGACCCCGTCGAGATCAATTATCCAATTCGATAGCCCTCAGCTCGGCAAAGTGCTTTCCATTAATGCAATTATCCTAATCTGGTAGCAGCTCGATGTACAGACGTCGGCAAATATTTTCTTCGCCCTATCGCAACCAATTTATCTAATAAGAGAGAGAGGGGGTAGAGCCGAACCTAAAAAGCCAGCATCCACCGTGCCACCCTCACTAAGTTCTACCTTTTTCTGTATCCTTCCCTCTCGATAAATTTTTTTGCTGTTGCCCTAAGCCTGACTTTCTGAGCTCCTTGTTTGCTCTATCTCAGCAGATACCTTAACAAAATCAGAATTGGATCTGCCAGGACGTCGGATTGTAAGGCCCCAGCTAGACCTATATCGGCACGCGGGAGTGTATGGGTGTGTTTGTATATGGGGAAAGAGTCGGCCACAGTTTCATTAGAAACTTGTCCCGTACAAGAAATATATCCTTGTTATCCTGAGAAGCTTTGGCTTAGTGCAAAAAAAACTGTCGATTTCCTCCACCAGTGTTCGTTGCGGCCGGGCTTCAAAGCGGCAGGATAAAACCATGTCCTGCCGGGTGGCAATGTGGAAGATCCGTAAAGAAAACCACGACAGGCCGCAGATGCATCTGATAACCGGAGCCGCAAAATATATCCAGCTCCTGTTGTTCCCCGGCAGTGTTTGCCTGCAGGTCGTGGGGGGAGGCCGCAGCTCTTTTCAGGCGTTAATCGGAGGTGTAAAATGGAAAATTTTTATCTTTGCAGCAAGCAATTTTTATAATGGCGACAACATGACTACCTTACTCTGGTATGTGGGCACATGTCACGAAGGTCCTTATAGAAAATGGGGCGCTCGTCCTGCTGCAGGTTGCCATTGCCATCGACCAGCCAATGCACTATTCTCCGTTCACTTTGGCGTCTTTCTTTCCTAATCTGCACCGGGACTCCTCCCTGTAATGTACGACCTGCACAGCTGCAACATGATGTTTAGCGGTTCTGCGGCGATGGGGTGTCCCGGCCTGACCCGGGGGGCGGATGTGGTATGTATGATGCTCCTACATGCACTTTTGTACGCTATGACGGTTTCGAAAGTTGTCGGGGGAACGGAAGCAATTTGCATATATGTGAGCTGTGTGACAGGGATAATAATTTTAAGTGAGCACAATGCGCGGGAAGATTCCAAGACAGCACAACACAACTTTAAGGGCTGCTAGGGTTTTGGTGTTTATGAAGTTTCCATTCTTCGTCCTTCCGTGCAGTAATTTTAATAATAACCCCAAACGGCAGGCAAGTGGAAGTGCGGGGCCCTGCCTGTGCTCGCTCGGAAAGTGACTGAATTAAGCCTGACACCTCTCAGTGCGATTATAATCGCATCATGAACTTCATCCCCCGGAGTTTGTCACTATAACAAAGTTTTACGTTCGGGAAAATCTTTGAATGGATTTGTTAGCGTCGTAACGTTGTAATTTCAGTGTTTCGGCATTTCGGCAACAGGGCGAGAGGATCCGTCGTCGTCAGCCGGGCCTCTGGTAAATTTATATAATTAGATCAAAAGTTTTCATACTTCTGCTATCTACACCAGGACTTTCTGTTTGTTCTTCCGTAATCCGCTTAGGAATGGGTTTTAATTTCAATAGAGTGGACCAGTCCCGGCCTGGCGCTCCATAAACACCACCGTTGTAATTGATTTATGTTTCCACTGGGGAAGTATGCTAATTGCGTTCTTAACTGGTGTTTTAATTAGACATCACTTATTTACTTTTGGACAGCTGAAGGACGAAGCGACTCTGAGGTGCTTTTCGCCCTGCAAGCGAAATCTCTTCTGCTGGAGGAGGTGGCGGCGCCAATGTCTTTAAAACTTGGGGAAGATTTCCCTGGTTGAGTTTTCTTTCGGGTGTACTTTTTTTTTTCTTTATTCGTTATATTTTTTATATCTTATGCACGTGCTTAAAATTCACATTTTATCCCCGCTATCCTGGGGCAAGTCAAGTTTTGTAAATAATTTCCTGCACGTAGAAAATATATGAGCAAATTATATAAGATTTATGCTTTAAAGAAAGACTGATTACGAATTTAATAAACGCTAATGAAAATGGCGCCTTCGTGCTTTGGATTTTATAAATCGGTTCCCTTCTTAAGGAAAAAAATTACTTCCACTGGAATTTTAATAATTAGATTTAATGAATTATTATATGAGCTAATTGTTCAAGGCCAATAAGGGATTTAGTGGCAGTGGTTCAGAGTTCCAATGGGCCCGTATAGGGTATAGTGATTGCATTAAGATTTTCTAGAACTACGCAAATCCAAAAGGATAAGAAAAGTTAAAGAATTTGGATCGAAAGGGTCAGTTAGTCTGCTCATCAAACAGAAGTGGTTTTTAGGAAGCACGACAGAGAACTGCAAAGTTATTACATAACAAAACTTACAACTGGTCAAATGCAAGATGCATTGCATTACTAGACATCGATTCTACTTCCACCAGCACATCGACTCATCCTAGCCTATTTCACCTCCTATGAGTGCTTCGATTTGGTCCTACTACTAGGCATTGCACTATGACAAATACGATCAACTACAAAACGTGATTTATATGCTCAGCTCTTATACATAAAAAAAGTCGTCGTCGCTTTTTATAACACTTAAACTGACCTCTACTTTTGCCGGAAAACACAAAAGTGCCTTTGATGAGCTGCGATATTCGGACATCCCTGAGACATATTAGTCCGAGTGAAAAAAAAACGGACTTACAACGGGGGACCAACGGCCGCTTGGCTTTTAAGGAGCATATGATGGCCGTAAAGTGTTTAACTATTTTTAATGGGAGCACGCACATACGGCCTTACGGCGGCCAAACTTGACCAAAAGATTTAAATGGCCAACTACTGAGCTGTACAAACCGGCACATGACGGGAAATGTGAGCGAAAACAAGAATCTACACCAAATGTATTGTTGAATGTGTTTTATTTGGAACTTGATCATTTGTACAATGGTGTTGATAAAATTTTTGAAATGTTCAAATTCGAAGATATGAGCACCGGACTTCATGAAGTTTTTCTCAATAAATACGTGCTGAGTTTGGGGGGGCGAACGGCTAACAAAGGCCTTGGAAGGCGGTGGCTCCCGATTTATCACTTCTATCAAAACCCGAGAAGAGTCACTGCAAACGAACAGCTAGCAGATCTGTTAGCAATTCCTAATCCCACCACCACGCGGTACCCCCTGGTTACTTTTTCGGAAGGAGCCAACGGCTGACGTTCGAATGGCGAGCACTCTGCGCCACAAAACAGAGTTTTAAGTCGGTTGGGCTGAGGGTTAGCAACTCGCTCCCATGAAAAACACCATTGCTATGAATCGGAAAACAATGTCTCGGAACCGGATGGACAACACGCTGACGAGCTTTGCTTTTCGAACCATGACACGAATCGGATCATGGAATGTGAGAACACTGCTTGCTAAGGAACGGCTGGATGAAGCCCCCAACGAGATAAATTGATATAAAATCAAGATCATGGGACTTAGCGAGACCAGATGGCCCGATTCGGGCGAACATATCTGCCCAAACGGTGAGTCCTTGCTATATTCTGGGAGAAACGATACTGAAAGCCGTAGGAGTGGCGTTGACGTGATACTCGCCAAAGCACCCAGGTCCAGCCTCTTTAGCTGGTCACCACTTTCTGAGAGGATTATTACCGTGCGCCTGCGTACCAAACTAAGAAGTACTACGGTAGTAGTAATGCTACGCTCCAACTGAAGACGCAGACGACAACATCAAGGAAGAGATGCGACTGAATGAGGGTTTTCGCTCTATTTCAAGGGGATACATCATTGTTTTAATGGGTGGCTTAAACGCACAGATCGGCCATGACAACACCGGCCTTAAACATAAAATTGGAAATGAAGGCCTAAGTCAAGATATCAATAACAATGGTGAGCTTTTTGTTGACTTTTGCAGTTCCAACCAACTCACGGTAGGTGTAAGTTTCGCCACACCCAAAGAGATCTGGGTATCGCCCGATGAGAGAACAACAACCCACATAGATCACCTGGCCATCAGCCGCAAATGGAGAACTATTCTCAGGAGTTTTAGGGGAGCAGACACTAGAAGTAACCACCATTTGATAGTAGACCAGTGCAAATACGCTTTTGAAAAGCCAAAAACTAGAAAAATTCTTAGCAGTACATGGAAGGCGGGAAAATTTAGGAGAAATGCTACATAAACAAGGAAAAATCGAGAGCACCGCAGCAGATGACCGGAAAGGGGGCGGGGGAGCCAAAATGTGGGTTTTGGGGGGTTAAACGTGTTTTTTTACGATATCTGAGAAAAGTAGACCTCCTATCGAAAAACGTTTAATGTAAACGTTGTAGATAAATAAAAGATCTAGAGGTTTTGTTCAAACCATTTTTCGACATAACCTAAGGATAAAAACGTCAAAAACCGAGTTTTTCTTTTATCATTTTTATCTTTCGCAAAAATGATCCAATTTTAATGAAATTTGAGGAAAATGTTGATTTTCATGTTTCGAAAAGGCCCAATTTTTTTCAAAGCGATTGGTTGTTTCGTTTTGTTTTTATGACGTTAATTTAAAAAAAGGCCCCATTTTCAATCAAAAAAGTTGGCGAATGATAGTGTCACAATAGAAAAACAGCGATAAAAATTCGAAAAACCAAAAACATCCTTTTTCAAATATCGATTTTTCCGTAAACTTCACTAATTCTTTATCTCTCTTTGATATAAAGCTTTTAGAGTCGTGCAAAACTGTAAATTTAATGTAATATATTATCAGGGAGCTTCGTGTAACAGTTTCAGATGTGAAAAAATTTGTTTAAACAATTATTTCACCCACGAAATCTTGCACGCAGAAGAGCCCTAAAAATAATGTAAACTCTACAAGCGACCCGCAAAGACGGCACCATCTTGACCGGGAAAACTCCCAATTACAACGGGAAGTAAAGAAAGAAAAATCTCCGACATGATAAAAGACGGAAGATTACGAGCTCGTAGGAAAAGCGGAGCTCGCAGCAAACATAAGCAATAGTAAAATGCAGTACCAAATTAGTAAACAGCTCTGGGGAAAGCATTCTACTGAAAAGCATGCTGTAGACTGCGGATGGAAGACTGCTGTGCAGCGGCGAGGAACAGCTCCAAAGATGAAGAGACTATTTCTTCGCCGCTTTGAATGGTTGATTCGCGCAGGAGCCTCAAGAAAAAGCAACAATGCACAATTTATAAGAATCACCACTCGTGCACTTTCAAAGCCAGAAATAGTAACCGCAATTCATGCAAAGACCAATGGCAAAGCAGCTAGAAACGATGGCATCCCGCTAGAATTGTTGAAGGCCGACTCCAGTCTCATAGCAGATGCGCTACAGCCAGGATATCCAATTGAGACACGGCGTGCCTAGACAAGAGCCATACGCAACGAAACATGGTAATCGTACTTTTCTGCATTCTGCAATTTATGCATATAATAACCTCTAAAAAATGCCAACTGGAGATTTTCCTGGCCTCTCGCAACAAATGTGTGAAAAGGCGGTGCAACTCCACACTTCAAAACACTAGAGGTGGACCCGCCTTGGAGACACATTCCGCCGCTCCACCACCGAAGCGAAAGATATGATAAAACAAATCAAACTCCAATACTCTAAAATACGGAGCTACATCACTCCTACATTGAACGACACAAATGTTGCTCGTTTGGTAATAGTTCTTTTTTCCGGGTGAGGTTAATAGCCTCACGCCAACCTTACTTGGAAGGGACTAGCCCGATCATATTAGCCTATCCTCCCTTATACCCTCATAGGATAGTTACCAGTGGCCACCGTTAGCAGATTATGATCACATTTCCATCAGTCCGAAATAGTTGCGGCACGTGCATGTTCTCCCTATTCCGCTGATGACTGACCACTACCATTATTATATTGATCTTACCAGTATTATATTTTCTGTGTTGCGCGCAATTTGGCCGACGACGACGGCAATCGTACTTACCTTCTCGAGTAAAAATGAAGGATGGCATTACAACGGGCGAACACCGACCCTGATTGAAACATGTTCCTCTGACATGTGCCGGTTATCAGAAGGTTATTTGCCGGACTGTACGGCCGTACAGTACTCACGGGCATACGTTTTTATATAAAAAAGAAACGTAAAAAATGGTTTGTTATTTAATTCCGACACCCGGAAAAACTATACGTGTATACATGTTAGCGCAATTAAACTATACTTAAAAAAGTTATCATTTTGGGCTAAAGTGTTACTTTCGATCCGCAACAAAACTCAAAACTCACTGCATATTTATTGTGAAAAACATCATGAAATCCTGTGCTCATACCTTTGAATTCGGACATTTCAAAATTTTTATCAACGTACTGCAACTAAATGTTTTTTTTTTTTCGAGCGGTTAAATAACAAAATTTCCCACTAAAATATAAATCAACATCAACACGCACCACACACTTCCCCAAAAAACAAACCGACGACTGGCGAGCTTTTTTCTCTTGTGAATTGATAGTCTTAAAGTATAACAGTCCAGAGGGCGATTGTACTTAACAAAAATGATCAAGTACCTATAAAGCACATTCGATGCAGATTATTTTTTGGGGTCAAGTTTGCCGTCGTATGCCCGTGGGTACACTGCTCTATTTAAATATTTTGGTCAGGTTTGGCCGTCGTGAGCCCATATGTGCTCTCAAGCGGCCGGTGTTCGCCCACTGTAAGGCCTACCATAGATAGTCTACTTAAAAGAAATGTCTTTAAAAAGTTAAGGGCGCATAAAAATATCTTGCACAGGGCACCAAAATACTTAATGCCTGCCTTGCTTAGAGAAATTCCTGAATCCTGTTGCTCTACTTCCAAAAGGACAAAAGACAGATTTTAGAGATGGCGAAAAAACAAAAACATCCTAGTAAAAAATGCCCGTTTTTTTTTTTGTGATAGACCAGAAGAAATTTGTCATTCACCTTGTAACTTGTTAAGGTCTTGTTAGTTGAATCAAACTTATTGCATGCAAACAAGAAGTTGGCATTGCGGAAGGAATAACGGTTATTTATTGAAACATTTCCGACCCTAGGTTGAGTGGAAAAGTTATAATGACACTTCTACAAATACACTTGAGTTTTCTTGTCTCGAATAATCTCCCAAGTCAGAGATACTTCCGACAAAGTTCCTGGTAATGATGTCAAAAGTTTCGCCTTAGTTTTGAGTCTCTAAGAAAACTTTTGTGAATAGTGGAATATGTCATCCCGAACTGGTTTGTCCTATGCAGAAACCGAAACCTATATAGAAAACTATAATGACCTTGGCCCAAACTTAAAGGGAGATATCCCAAACGATTACGGCTTAAATAAATATTATATAGAGGTAGAGAAGCCAACCCCCGGATTTATTCACGATGCACGAAATATCAATTCTGCTGCTGTCATGGAAATCGAATGTTGTGACCCGAACGACCGATTGTTTTTTTTTTCTTTTTGTTTTTGTTGTTGTTCTATATGAGTATCCCACGTTAACCTTTTGTAACTACATGAGGACCTTATGCTCGGAGGCAGAGAAAAATGTAAATAAATCGCAAGACACTGGCCAAAATCCCTGCCGACTACTCTCTACTACAGATCCTTGTAACTGGCGTGTATTCTGGACATGGTAGATGGTGCCTCTCTGTTCACAATCCACCAGGACGTGCCTATAGTATCAATGATTCGGTTAGTGTCGAATGTCCTACATAATCGACCAGAAAATGGCATAAACATCTAACAGCGCTTTAATGGCCAGAAAGGCATAAGCCCAAGAGTGCTGTAAAGAGTAGATTTAGGATGGACTCATAGACAATATACAGACAGTGATCCTGGGAAGCAGTGATTCAGTGATTCCGTTGTTGTTTTTGTAATCAATATTAATGAAACGGATATTAAAACAAATGACTTGACTACAGAAGTATATAGTTGGCTTAGCACACCATTCCATACCATACCATACCATTTTGCTCCCCCCTCCCTTTCTCATGTGCTGACGTTCGTGCGTGAGCGAAAATGAGCATGAAGCCCAGGATAAATGGTTTCTAAAATTAAGGAAAAGGTCGGGTTAGTGGACTTTGACACACTCCTTTCCTGATAGTGCGATCCCTGATTTGTGATTTGTGTGTCTTTTCAGTCCATAGCAGCAGTGCTGTGCTACTACTTTAACTGCCTCGGCAATCAGTAAGCTCCAATCTTCATGCTTCTGCACCTAAGGGGCTCCACAATTAGTTTTTGGTGAATGGAAGGAGGGAGAATTGCCGCACTTCTGGCGCCGCAGAGCTCCACTTCGGTTGGCTCCACCGATTTCGGGCAATTTTCACTTTGATTAGAGAACCCGGCAATCCCACTGCTTGCCTGCTGGTAATGCCATCGGGCGAATTAACTGGCTAAGAGCTTTTCAAACTTGTTGAGGAGTGAATGGCACTATTCGGAGGCATTTGTCCGTCAGTCCGTATAACCGAAATGCTCATCAGTTGATTTGCGTACACGAAGCGTGAAGGGCCCGCAGCCCGACCGCAATGAGACGGGTGCTCCTCCACACACACACGCCGCAAGAGCTGTATGCGCGACCCCAAGGGACCCCGGTCTAAGAGCTTTCCCGAGATAAACAGGAATTAATTGAAAAATAGCTGAAATGGGCTTAAATAAATTAAAAATTCACCCCCGCCCCCGCGCCATATTTCGTTTGTTTTAAAATTTTATGCCAGGACAAGCTTTTCCCACGGGGGAGGGCCAAAACCCAGTAATCCCAAATCTCCTTGACGGGGCTGGATAAATTCTTCGAAAATCGCTTTTACTCGGTCTAAAGCTTTTAGCTCATCCTAGTGGATCCACCGCCCCCACCCCCACCCCGCGCGCGCTAGTCTACTGCTTTTATACACTTTTAACTTGATTTTTCCTTGTCAAATTTCCTTTTCTTTTTCCTGGAGGAACATCACATTCGGTACAAGGTTTCCCAATATATGTCAAATTTCGGTGTTCCTTCTTTGGAAAATGCCTGTTGATTTCGGGATCACGCTCGGCGCTCGCTGGGGGGCGGTGGGCGGCAAGGGCAGAAATTTAATTTGTGCCAAACAAAAGGCTGTTCAAGTTGTTTGGGGAAATTTCTATATAATATCCTCCGGGAATATACAACGAAAATTTTCTTCCCAGCATCGCAGGAGCAGGCGAATGTTTTCTTCCTTGTTTCCTGTTTTTTTTTTAAATCTTGATTTCGACTGAGACCGAGTTGAAATGAATTTATGGCTGTGGAAATTGGCCTTTTGCGGATGGTGTCATATTGGAAAATGTTTTTTTACGCTGTTTTTGGCTGAATTTAGAAAAAAGTATTTTTATTTTTTTTTTTTCAAAGAATTTTTTTTTTTTTTTGAGACTAATTGGAGTGACATTTTGCCACTGTGTGGGACTCGGAATATATATATTTTTCTTTATAATTATAAAAGTGAAAGACATGAAAATGAAAGCTTAGGAATTTCATTAAATTTTTGTTTCGTTCAACATTTATACAGAAATTCATGATATTTGGCTTCAGGCATCAGGCATTTTGCAGAAGTTAGTACTAACAACTAAATGATTTTAAGGACAAACCACATTTAAACTGACATCACTTAAAAACAAAAAAAAAGAAACTTACTTGCAAAGGAATTAGTAATAATTTGTAATGGTATTAGTAATGAAACATAAGTTTAATTTATGTAGATGTATGTCAGAATCAATAAGTGTTGTGCTTACTTATTAACTTATTAAATTCAGTTTTTTTATTATGATAAAATGAATACTCAAAATGCCGTAGGTTCAATAAATATACAAAAATGGATATAAAATGTATTGTAATTACCATGAAATGTAGTGTATCCATTGTAATTGGAATGTATTGTAATTACAATGTAATTCACCTGGCGTCAAGGTATTTGCTTTATCAAAGCGAATCGAAATGACTTTCTGTTAAACTATTTGCTGGATGGGCTGCACTCGTGTCGATTCCACATTGTGATATACGAGGTTTTTCATTTTGTGGTCAGGCGCGAGAACGAACAAAGTGGATTTTTTGACGACACGTGAACACGTTACGTACAATTGACCATGAGAAAAACAGATTTTTTAGATAAAGGCCACAAACACATAAGGATTGGACTCCTTACGATTTGTTGATCGTCATGGTGAATGCAACACAAATCGGAAATTGAATTCGTTTTAACGCGAATGGCAAATCGGTTGAAATCATCGGAATTCTCGGAATGTGAGCTTCTTCACCTTTGATATTTCCTTTGCATGACTTTTTTATTACATTGCCCCTTGACTTTTCTTACCACCAAACGCGTTCCGTTACATAGCTTTGTTTGGCTCAGATTTTGAAGCATGATGACTGCCGAGCCAACCTTTAAGGCCAAATCTAAATGAAAAGTAACGCAGAAAAGAAGTAGAGGTTACTTCCACTGAAGTATACGTAACTTCCACTTACTTCCATTTTGGTCGCTCTCCTACATTCCTAAGCAATGGTACCTAACTTCACTTCACTTCACTTCCCATTTAGGTTTGGCCCAGGGAGACTATACAAGGAGATATAACTCTTATGGGGAAAATAACCGGAAATTGATGCGTAGCAGAAACTAAACTTCTAGTTCATTTTGGGCCACAGATGTCGCCTAAAGCTGAGGTGCCCCACATGAAGTTAGCTGAATTTTACCCATTTCGACGATTTCTTCAAAATTGTCAGCCGAAAAGCAAAAAAAATCATCGGGAATTAATAAAAATTCATTGGAAAATCCATAAAATGGTTAAATACGAAAAATCAGAAGCTGATTTTTCAAGTTAGGCGTAAACATAAAATATTTTAATAGTTAACGAACTTGGCCATGAACCGGATGAATATAATCCGCCATGTTTTTTGGGGTACATGTGACTGTGGCGCCCTCATTAATCAAACGAAAAGTGACAACACGGAGTTATATCTCCTTGTATAGTCTCCCTGGTTTGGCCTTTAGTTGTAAATTGTGCGGTGGCAAGCCAGGCAGCTCAAATGAGTTTAAAAATTCAGTCGGGTAGCTGGGTTGCTTCATCTTTGTTCTTTACACAGTCAATAGATTTTAAGGAACGCTTCGTTGATGAGCTCGACCTTCGTTGTGATGAAAATGGAAAAATTCGGTGGAAACGTAATCGATCCGTTCAATTTGTCGACACGAAGACGACTATTACTATAGTCAGCAATTACTTGGAGAAATCTTCGGCAGATGATTCGTTTCGCGTTGCCATTCGCATATTTTGTCGTCAGCTGAAGCTTCTTCACATAGAACCACAAAGTCGATGATTTGAGGCAAGCGTTTATTTCATCGGCATCGGTCGATCTTGGAATAACTGGTAGTGTCAGTAGAATGATTGCGCCTCCAAAACATTTCCGTAATCAATTGCCTTCATTAACATATCATACACTTGCATCTGTTGGGGGTCCAGCAATGGTACATCCCCTCTAACTGGTTCAATGCATCTCGATCGTTTTCACGTTTACATTCCAATTCTGGATTGAACGCCTATACCGCACATTAGGTAACACATGTCTTAGAGCAAAAGCTAATCGTTAAATATCTCCTCATTCACTATCGGAATTCCCTGAACTGACTTGAGTTTGATGTAAATTGCCTTCTGACATGTCATACTTGAGATATTTTGGCTCGCGGCATTGTGATCAACACTGTGAAAAGTGAAAACCTGAGGTTGATTGCCCGAAGAGACAAACCTCCGACTCTACGCTAAAATTTTCGTGCATCACCACTTACCTCGAAATTTGGCGAAAAAAAGCCCGGATAGAGCTACATCGGCCGCCGGTCGCATGCCAACAGTTAAGGCCCAATTACAATGACCGGATCTACGCGGATTGAAATGTCAAAAGAACGCATCAGAACGGATAGGAAACTGCACTGATTACAATGAACGGATCAGTTCGCATTTAAACGTCAAAGTTTTTATATCCACTCTTTGCCTTGTTGTACAGTACTTCGTTATCTTTCACCTCTGCCATTAACTGCTCGTCCGAAAACATTTTTAAAAACATAACAAACCAAACAAAATAAAACCTTAAACATTCACAGCTTTTGTTTACCAAAATTTTGACAGCTCAATCCGGCGATTTCTAAACAAACTAAAACGAATCCGGCACAGATGCGATCAAATGCGTTTGAATCCGTTCATTGTAATCGGTTAAATGGAAAACGCATGCTTGGAAAACCACTTTGACAGTTCAATCCGATTCTGTTCCGCTCTAATCCGGTCATTGTAATTGGGCCTTTACACAGGGGGACTAACACGCTGCTTTGTGCTCCGTGCCGAAACTGTGCTAAATACTGCTGGAAGCTCGACTACACCCTCCACGTGGGGCGACTGGAAACAGACTCCTGGCATGGTCATGTCTCTACCAGGAGTGCTGGCTAATGGTAGTCGGGCGGAGAGAAGAACACTCTTTAAAAAATCACCCCAGTCTAAGGTGAAACAGGATATGCCGAGAGACTCGTGGCCAAGGGGGTGCTTGGTCTCTAATATCCGAACTCTGGATACCTGGCGTCCTCCAGTTTTAATTAGCCTTCCCACAGTACACGGGCTCGCTGTGGGTGACTTACTTTCCCGAATTACTCGTGGGACCATTTATGGAAACAAAAAATAAAAATAATGAGCTCGATGCAGCTCCGACAGCATCATCCTCGTCAATTGTGACGATGGCCACATCTCAAGTGTCCTTAGGGACGCAAGAGATAGCAATTGTCTCAACTAGCGGAGCCATTGGGCACGCAAGTTGTGAACCAATTGCTCAAACTAGCGGAGCCATTGGGCACGCAAGTTTGCAATCAACTGCTGCAACCGGTGGAGCCATTGGGCACACCGGTTCTCCAGACGGGTCGTCAGTCGCTGAAGATGAGTCTTTAGACGCAGTATCCGTCTGCAGTGTAGACTCGGTCAGTGTGTGTTTGGTTATTTCCGGAGCTACCACCATTGTCCGAGACTTGAATAAGATGGAGCTTGGCAAAACCAGGTTTGTCAAACTCTCCAACCGCCAAAGGAAACGCTTTAATGAAGCAATGGCAAACGGCCTCTCCAGGGAAATGGCCCTGGAAGAAGCTTTAAAAAAGCCCTCCAATAAGTCTGAGCTGAAGAGAGTTCGCTCAGAGGAGGAAACTCCGGAACGTCCGGAACAGAAGAGGACCAAGACGGCCAAAGGGCCCACTCGCCCCACTTTTAGCCAGGTGGTAAGCAGTGTCAAGCTTGGCCTCATCTCGACTGACATGGTCAACTGCCCCCTGACACCTGAGCAAATGGCACAGTTGCAGGAAGCGATCATCGACGTCGCAATTGAAAAAGCGGGCGGCGAAGTTAAGCCGTCTTTCGAGGGGAGCTTCCCGAGAAGAGGCTGGCTTATGTTAGTCTGCTCAAACCCTCGAACAGCGGAATGGGTGAGGAGTAACATCTCCTTCATCAAGAGCAAGAGTGCTCTTGACATCACTCTGGTGGAAGAGGGTAACTTCCCTCAGACTCACGTCATTCGTGGCTATTTCCCCCAGAGTGCTAACCGAAGCAACGAGAAAGTGCTGGCTACTATTGCCGCACAAAACTCGGTTCCCGCTGACAAGTGGCAAGTGGTCCAGAGGCGGGTAAATGACAATACCCTTCACTTGGTCATGGTAGTGGACACCGCCTCCATGGCTAAGTTAATTAGCCTGAAGGGGAAAATCGCCTATCGATTCTCCCAGATCAGGCTAATTCTCAAGGATACAGATCCTGCAAAGAAGCAGTCGCAAGGGCAGGGCTCGTCGTGTGACACTCAGACAACAGGGTCTGAAATGGCGCCTCCCGATGCTTCTGTTGTCACCGAGGACAGCAATGCCGCTACTTTGGCCATAGGGTCATCTGACGGCGGAGCTGCGCTCGCTGTGACTCCGGGACCGTCAGGCGTTGTTCCAATCCCGGCCCCCGCATCTGTAGCATGCGACAGGGAGCCTGCACCGGAGCAATCTGCGGAGCGGAAAAAGAACACGCCTGCCAAACCTGGAGTCGGAGCACGGGGCAAATCTGTACCCCCCAAGGGCAAAGATGGTAGGGCAAAGGGTCCTAGACAAGCCAAGAAGACCGGGCTTGTCAAACGCTCCTTGGAAAAAAAATGAGCGCCATAAGGGCACTCCAAGTAAACTTGCACCATGCAAAAGGGGCATCCTCCACCCTGTGCAAGACTTTTGCGGAGAGGCACCTTACCCTTGCTCTTATTCAAGAGCCTTGGGTAACCGATGGCAAAGTCAGAGGACTTACCACCGGCTCAAGTAAACTAGTGTATGATCGGAGATGTGGGGCGCCTCGCGCTGCCCTCCTAATTGACAATCGTGTCACTTATCTCTCCATTACTAACTTTATTTCTAGAGATCTAGTGGCGATCTCGGTTGCGGTTCCCACCGCCAACGGATTCCAAGAAATCGTTCTTGCGTCCGCTTACTTTCCGGGGGATGTAGCAGTAGTGCCACCCCAGGAGGTTCAAGATCTCATTGAGTTCTGTCGCAAGACGAACCGGCAATTCGTCATCGGCTGTGATGCAAATGCTCACCATCCCATCTGGGGAAGTACCGATGTAAACCAAAGGGGTGAGTGTCTTCTAGAATTTCTCGTTACGAATAACATAGATATTGCAAATAGAGGATGCAAACCCACTTTTATCACTGCTAGTAGAAAGGAGGTGCTGGACCTCACCTTCACGAGCAGGCTTTTATCCGACAGGATTGAAAACTGGCGTGTTCTGGACGAGGCCTCACTGTCGGATCATTTGCACATTAGATTTGACATTGTGGGCCTTCCACATATCCGCGCCTCTTCTTTGGTTCCTAAGAAAACCAACTGGTCTAAGTTTCAGGGGCTGGTGGCCTCGAAATCAGACCAGCTTGCGGCTTCTATCAGCTCAGTGTATGAACTGGAGAATTCGGCCACGCAGCTTACTGACGTGCTGATCTCTTTCTATCATGACAGCAACACTGTCTCTTCCTTTCAGTCATCGCGAAAGGTGCCCTGGTGGAATGACAGGTTAGCTGCAATGCGTAGAGACGTTAGGAGATTGTTCAATAGAGCAAAACACACCGGGTATTGGGATGAATATAGGTTCACCCTAACAGCCTATAACAAGGAGTTGAGACGTTCCAAAAGGATTGCCTGGCGGAAACACTGTGAGAGCATTCAGACTCTACCAGAGGCGACTAGACTCCAAAAGCTACTTTCCAAAGACTCCTTCAACGGAGTGGGCCTTCTCAAAAAGGAGGATGGCTCCTACACCTCTAACCATGAGGAAACCTTAAGGTGCCTGCTCAGAGAGCACTTTCCAGGGTCAATCCTCCAGACCGCTTATCCATTGGATCCTGGGTGTAGTCATAGGACCATCCCAGACCGCTATTCCCGCAGTCTTTCAGGGAATATCTTCGACTGTGACAAGGTTAAATGGGCAGTGGCCTCTTTTCAACCCTATAAGTCACCCGGAGGAGACGGAATTTTTCCGGCACTTCTTCAGAAGGGCCTCGATCTGATCCTCAACAACCTGGTCTGCCTCTTTAGAGCCAGCTTCAATTGGGGATACATTCCAACCATCTGGAGGAAAGTCGTGGTGGTTTTTATCCCGAAACAGGGCAACAGACCCCTCGAGCTGCCTAAATCGTACAGACCTATCAGCTTAACCTCTTTTCTTTTGAAAACAATGGAAAGGCTGCTAGACCTTCATATTAGGTGCAAACTGGAGCTCTCCCTCCCTCTACATAGCTCCCAGTTCGCTTACTCTAAAGGTAAATCAACAGAGGTTGCTTTACACCACCTGGTCAGTAAAATCGAAAGGGCCTTCCTCGCTAAGGAAACTGCCTTATGCGCGTTCCTTGACATCGAAGGTGCTTTCGACAACACAGGCTATGATTCCATCTCTAGAGCACTGGCTCTCAGAAATCTGGATCCTCACACGATTGAGTGGATAAATGCCATGCTTGCAGATCGTGACATTTCTTCTACCCTAGGTGTCTCCACCATTAGTGTTAAGGCTATTAAGGGGTGCCCTCAAGGTGGAGTTTTATCCCCATTACTTTGGTCACTAGTTGTGGATGAACTTTTGACTAAACTATCTGAATCTGGTTTCGATGTCATCGGCTATGCAGATGATCTTGCCATCATTGTCTCTGGGAAATTCGATTTGACCATTACAGAGGTCATGAGAACAGCACTACGAGAAGTTCAAAGATGGTGTACCAAGGAGGGCCTAGCAATTAACCCAAATAAAGCTGTCCTGGTACCTTTCTCCAAACGTTACAAATTGGACCTAGGTCCTATCTGTATTCAGGATACCACAGTTGTGTACTCAGACTCAGTCAAATATTTGGGAATAAAGCTAGACAAGAGACTGAACTGGAACGCTCAACTTGACTACGTCATCAGCAAAGCCATAAGGGCCATATGGGCCTGCAAAAGGCTTCTGGGTAGGACATGGGGTCTTACACCACAAATGATGTACTGGATGTACAATACGATCGTTAAACCTGTTGTCACTTATGCTGCTATAGTTTGGTGGCCCAAGACTAAACAGGTTACGTCGATCCTCAAGTGCAGCAAGCTGCAACGGCTTGCTTGCCTCTCCATTACCGGAGCTATGCGGACCTGTCCCACAGCTGCAATGGAAGCAATCATTGGATTGACCCCACTGCATCTCTTCATATGGAAATCCGCCGCCATAAGTGCCTTGAGACTTCAGATCTCATCCAACTGGCCCCATACGGTCAAAGGACACATGGATATCCTTAAAAATATCCCAAGCATTTCCATCTGCCGCGTATCCGACCATATGGTTGGTCAACTACGATTCCAAAGGAAATTCAAAGCAATTATCCCGGATCGCTCTGAGTGGGAGGAAATTATTCTTCCTAGGGATCCAAACCATCTCCACTGGTTTACTGACGGGTCAAAGATGGAACATGGTACAGGGGCTGGTGTCGCAGGACCCAACTCCAAGGTCACGATTGCAATGGGTAAGTGGCCCTCTGTTTTCCAGACTGAAATACATGCCATTGCGACCTGCGCTAGGCTCAACCTTGAGAAAGGTCTGAAAGGCGCCAACATTAAAATCTTTTCTGACAGCCAAGCTGCCATAAAGGCACTCTCAACGTGGAAGTTTTCTTCCAAAATAGTAGCAGGGTGTTTTGACGTACTCCAGAGCCTGACCAGAAGAAACGAGGTCTCGCTATGCTGGGTCCCCGGACACTGTGGTATCGAGGGAAATGAGGCTGCAGACAGCCTCGCGAGGGAGGGGTCTGAGACGTTGTTCCAGGGCCCAGAACCCTTCTGTGGCATCTCTTGGTCCACCTCCAAGTTCTTGATAGAAGAGTGGATTAAGAAAATAAACCTAGCCTATTGGGAGTCAGTCCCAGGTCTTAGACAGGCTAAAGATCTTATAAGACCCTTTGCCTTAAGGGGCACTATTACTCTAAACAGAGCGGACCTAAGGCTGCTGGTGGGCTATCTCACTGGCCATGTAGGACTGCGGTACCACCTCCACAACCTAGGACTGTCTCAAGAGACAGAATGCCGACTCTGCTTGGAAGGCGATGAAACTTCCACACATATTCTTTGTGAATGTCCTGCTCTGATCTGGCTTAGAAGAAGAACGTTTATCAGAGAGTTCTTGAGCCCTGCCCAAGTCCGGTCTTCATCAACTAAAGACCTTCTTGCCTTCATTCGGAAGGCCGATAGTCTGTTCCGCTAGTGGGGTACGTACACAATAGGCCTAACTTGGCCGCAGTGTTCACCATATGGGTTGCCCCCACATTCCTTAATAATAATAATAAATAATAATACATCGGCCGCCGCTTTAGCCCTGTAGACTTCAGCCTCTCATCCTGAAACAAAATATCCCTCCCACCCGAAAAAAATCAAAATAGCACACCAATCTTACTTATACACCCAAACCTTTAATGTGATATCATAACAAAAAAAAAACCAAAGACAAGCAGACTCAACAGTGACTCAAAAGTGTTGTGTGACTATACCCTGATTTAGGGTATCTCTTTAAACAAGATAACTTATGCCAATACAAAAAAAATTCACAATCAGAAACCACCCTGGTACCAATGCGCTTACGAACTGTGCCCAGGCAAGAAACACAACACCACCCACTGCCTTATAGTCTCTGACCACACGTTACAATTAATTACACAAAACTATTCAGAAACCGCCATGTAATAGGGCAGTGTCGTAGCTCATCGCGTTAAAATAAAATAAAGTTAACAAAAAAAAAATCCATCCCTGCCAAAATCTTATCTACCACCTACTTCACTTGACCGAGAACTATTTTTCCGGTCTACTTAAACGTTTTTGGGACTATATCCCCCAAAGCGAAAAAAAACTGAAAATCCCTTTTATAGTTTTTCAACAACCTTCCCCCTTTTTAAAAAAAAATTAAAAAATGTTTCTAAACTGTTTTTTTTTCCTTTTTGGATACAATGCCTAATACACAGTGAATTTGAATAAGGAGAGAGGGCCGCCTTTACAGCACCGCAAAAGTAATCACATTACATAATGAAGCAATTATCCCTGAGCTCACAATCGCAAATAATGTGATAACCTCACAAAATGTACAACTTCAAAAGCAACTTCAGTTCAGTTCAATGGTACCACAGTCCAAATCGAGCCTTGGTTTCCTTCAGCTTTCTTTCTTTAACGGTGGGGTCCCGACTCCTCATAAAGTAAAACCTATTCTATCCCTCGAACTAAACTTACTACTAGAGACGCACTATTTCGAGTAAAAATGAAACTCGCCAGCACCTAGCATGCACAGCCCCGCCACAGGCATGCACGCTCCTGCCACAGGAATGCACTTTTTCTAGAGTAAAGGGAGCCAACTTGGGGTTTTAAAAATTGTATAGGACGAAGAAAAAAAGTAATTATCTTATTATTCCAATCTTAAAACCTGGTAAACTAGCATGTGACCCTTGTAGCTACCGTCCTATTAGCTTATTAAGTAATCTGGCGAAAATATTGGAGAAAGTAATTAAAAAGAAAATGATCGATCATATCGAAAGCAGAAACCTGTTACCCAATGAACAGTTTGGTTTTAGAGCTGGGCATAACACAACCCATCCCCTTCTAAGAATTTCCCAACATATAAAAAAGAATTTTGCTCTGGGTAAATCCACAGGTCTTGTTCTTCTTGATGTGCAGGCTGCTTTTGATTCGGTATGGCACGACGCCTTATTACATAAAATTATCAATTTTGGGTTTCCTGTACCTCTCGTAGGACTGGTTCGTGATTTCCTTCACGATCGCTCGTTCAGGGTACATTTAGGACTGGCATCATCTGCACCAAGACGTATCACTGCAGGAGTACCCCAAGGTTCGGTATTAGGTCCAATTCTTTATAACATCTACACTTCCGATTTTCCTAGCATGTTTCTCATCTATATTCGCCGATGATACAGCCATATTCACTTCTCATAAAGACGCGAGCAATATCTGCTCGAACTTGCAAAACGGTCTCGACATCTTGTCTGATTATTTTTGCAATTGGGAAATAAAAATAAATCCAAACAAAACTCAATCCATGTTCTTCACACGAAGGAGAAGCCCCCATTTCCTACCTAGCACTGATTTGTGGCTAAATGGCCATAGTGTGCATTGGTCTGATCAAGTGAAATACCTAGGTATCAAACTGGACAAAACCCTGACCTTTTCGAAGCACAATCGACTCTAGATAAAATAAGCCTACTAATAAGAACCATGTACCCCTTTATCAACAGAAGGTCAACCCTAAGTACGGAAAATAAGCTCATCATATATAAAGTTATTTTTCAAGCAGTTATGATATACGGTGCTGCCCTATGGTTTAAATGTGCACAGACTCACATAAATAAATTGCAAGTTTCCCAAAACAAAATACTAAAAATGATATTTCGCTTACCTAGACATTCCTCCACCTCACGGCTGCATAGTTTGGCCAAGATAGATACTATTCATGTAAGATTAAATTCCTTAGCAAATAAGTTTTATGATACATGTGTTTTATCGGAAAATCCTTTAATTCGGCAACTTGTCGATAGTTAGTTTGTAAGGATTAGGTTAAGCACTTAGGTTAGGTTTATTAAAACTTTCACTGGGTTTTGAAGAATTTTTCCTAAAATTGTTCTAGTTTTTATTCAAATAAAATAAATTTCGGCTTGCCCACATAATTATATTATAGATGAATGAAAGATCCCTTCTAGCACTAAGATATGTTGATTTTCTATTGGATGTATACCTACACATTGTCAAACTTAGAAATAAATAAATTGAAATTGAATTGAGTAATTATCTTGGTGACCATAAAGGATGCCATTAGCATACTCAATGAATCAGTGCTCGCCGTGCGGGCTCATGCGAGTTTGTAAGAAAAAAACCAACTAAATTATTTTTAATCGGGATGACGGATAGAAGAACATGGCAGACTAATATACTACCAAAGGAATTTTTGCCTTCTCTGAGGTTGGTCTCGCATGACCAAATCAAAATAAGTCTAACAGTGCCAACGATACCTTTGACGTATCCCATTCCCATATACTTAGGGCTGCCATCACCTTAGTTGCCGACGCCGGACAAAAACTTCAAAAAACCCCGGACATTTGAGTGAGAATGAGTTTTTTTCCGGACACCCATTTTTAACATTATTCACCGGCTGCGCAGAGTTCCTTCAGAGTTTCTGTGCGATCGGTATAAATTAATAAAAAGTTGTTTTCAATATCATCGTCTCTACGTCAATAGGATAAAAGGATAATCATACATACATACTCCAAATAACCAAAAGAGCACATCGATGCCTGATATTCCTCAAGATATGCTAGTTCCATTTGCAGCCAGATGCCCTAACTGTAATCTACAAGCTCTACATTTGGCCTTGCCTTGCTCCATCAGACTCCGAGGTGATATCACCTTGTGCGCCTCTTTAAGCCACCGTAGGAATGTAGCAGCTCTCTCCAAATTTAAGGGTCATTACCAAAGTGACCTAAAACACCCTCCAAAGCCCTTACCTATCCTTTCTCTTCTTTCCTTCGAATCAAGCTTACTACTAGATATTTGACCAGGACTTGAACGACATGACGGTCTAGTAAGTAACGCAAAGGGTGATTTTTAAGCCTAATCTTATCTGGTAGCCCACATCCATGACGAGTAGTATATATTAAGACACCCTATGCCAACAATATTTGGATTTAGCTGACCATTCAGTTTATGTCCCTGGTCTACTGTTCCCACCGTAGTTTGTGTCACCGGATAATGCTATGGCCCATTTTACACGATGAAATACGAAACAAAAAGTTTCCTGCAAGCTTGATGAAGGGGTGATAGGGGCTTGAGGGAACATGAAACAATGCCATGAAACTTTTGAAGCTGTTTCCCTGATTTCTCTGGTTTCTCCTTTCGTAGGGAATGAAGAAAAAAGAGAAATAAAAACAAAAATGGCCAATCTTGTTTTCAAAACAAAGCCACGGTTGGGTGGAGCGGTTGGGTGGGAAAATATGTATACGACAAGTAAAGTACAAAAGAGAAATGAGTAATCAATTTGGCGTTTTATTTAGTGCAAGAGTTTACCCGTGTAAACTGACACCAATGAAATTTTTGAGGAAACTCTAAAAGAGAATCAGAGATGACAGGAAACTTTGTTTCATTTCGGGTTTCATCGTGTAAAATAAACCAAAGGTTCAAGTTGTTTCAGACGTTTCATTTTAGTGAATTCGATTCCGGGATGTGATGGGGTTTTTTTGTTTATAAAAATACTGAAGATAATGGGGAATCATTTGTGCTTCCATGATTTCTAGCATCGGTAGATAGACTTATAAATACAACATCTATTAGGTTACGCTTCAGCTTCAGTTCGGCAATCGTTGAATGACTCAACACGTTCTTTACTCTATAGTAGCTGTACCTTGTAACGATAACAAGTCATGTTATTTGCAGTATTTGACTCCGAAAATGTTACTTAGGTAATGGAATTACTAAAAATCCAAAGAAATGGGTGAATGTGGTGGTTAACTGTATGTATTGCACCTCGCTGCTTAAATATGACCTTCATAAGAGCTAGATCTAGTTTTGCCAAAGAGAGGCATGATATTTGTACTACTAGCTTGGCCTGTTGAATCAGTTTTATCTACGTATTTATGTGTATCCTTATTTGCATTGGAAATGTTTGTAGAATAAATTGTGCTTAGAATTTCCCAGTCATATGTTCCTCTTTTTAACATAGGATATTTGTTTTGGAACTTGCTACTAAACGTGCATTTATGCTTAGGCATTTTGTTCTGAAAAAAGTAGGTTAGACCTTGAGTCGTTTGACAACTAAAAACCCTACTCGCAGCGTTTGGGTCTCCTTGAACGACTGGATTAAGTTTCCTTTTTCGTATCAGATCGGTGTGCATTTGATACGATTTCTTGGAAATATTGGACAATTCAGCTATTGATTAAGTTGCTAATTATTGTGAATTGTCATGGGAATTTTTGTACGAAACGGGCCATGAGGTCATCGGGAATTTTTGACACGCAGAGCTTGCTTTAATGCGGTTTGCGTGTCAATTTTTTTACTAACATTTGTTTGTATTTATTGCTTATCATTCAATTTATCAGGTTTCACTCGACACAAAAAGTACCCGGGTTTTACCCGAACATTTTATATACCCCGGCCCAAGAAGGACAAATACGGGGAAACCCGGACGGATGGCAACCCTAATACTCAATTAAGTTATTCTTGCTTGCACACCATTGGTTTTTTGAAGCTAATGAAAATACATACAACCAGGTATTTTGACAGTATATTCATTGTTTCAAAACCGACTTTTGGAGTTAGCAGCAGGTTACTAAAGACGACCTTGGGTAATCAGACTGTAATGAAAAACACTCAACACTCGAGTTCAACCTACTAATAGCTTACGTTGCGATCTTGTCGAGCCTTCCTCGTTGGAGATGGTCTGTATTATAGATTTTGACAGATGACAGATTTTGATTTTGCTGCTTCATTTTGATTTTGATTTTGCTGCTTTGTTTTGAAGAGGAGTGATGTGCTGGTGGATGTGGTTGATATGGCTGATGTTGACCATATTACTAGGATGACCTAGAACAAGTATTTTGGCAACAAATGTGGCGACAAATCTAGTTCGTCTTTTTGTACGATGATGTAGACTTTAGTAAATCACATAGTTGCTATAATTATCTATTATAGATTTTCTTTCTTAAGCTCTGAATACCCTTGAAGCCTAGTTAATTTGTTGAATTGTTGTTGTCAACGTCGTTCCTTTCCTGTAACGTTACAAAAGGATAAGATTGGATTTGCCTAAATAAAAATAACATGCAAAGATTTACAAATGCATAAACTTTTGCCTCCTTCTCTGCTCCAATTACTCAAGGTAATCTGAGTAAAGGTGTGGGCTCCATCCTTCCATATTTTATGCTAATAAAATACAAGTTATCTAATTAAATTTTATGTACATACAAATACACAGCTACCTAGTGTCTGAGATCTGACTTATTAAGAAGGAGACGATGGCAGGGTGGCAACAACAAACAAACAAACACAGTGAGCAGATCCGCAAATATATAAGCGTATACGGAAATTTTTTGGGGGAAACGTTCAAGCATTTCTTATTCATTGGAACGTTCTAATTCTTTTTTCTGTATATAGTCCTCTACTTAATATCCAGGCTGGCTCTTATCTCCTAATTGCAGTCTTTACTTAGCGCGGGGCATAATTCGAAAGCTACTCACATACCCATTACGCCATTAGTTGCTCTGACCTTGCACCTCCCGGACATTAAGACATTAATAATGGAGGCCGAAAAAAATGTAAAATTCACCGGAGGGGTCACGGAACACCCCGCCCGTCTGTGGATCGACCGGCAGCCAGGCAGCCAAGCAGCCAACCAAACCTAAGGAGCTCTGGAGGAACCAGGTATCCTTTATCAAAATTCTTATCAACAATTCAGAGATAAACGAAGCATTTACCTCCTCTTCCATTGGTGCTCCAGGTCTGTACACGGAGTTGGAAAGGAGCCGCAACCGGAGCCGGAGTCAAAGAGACCGGCCGGGTAGTGTATGTATATGTCCTTCTCGCTTCAGCTGGCTGCTGTGCTGTCGGGGCTGCACCGCAGAAATGGGGCTCCTGCCACTTTTAAATTGCAAACAAGAAGATTAGACTTAAAAAGGGAAAAAAGACGGAAGGAACTACGAAAAGGGCAACCGTGGAGGAAAAGGAGTCGACAGTCACGAGGAATGGATATTAAAGGGCAGAGAGGAGCTTACCATAAATAAGAAATATGCCTAAGATCCTGTATACGCTGGCGGAGTGGGCACGTATCCGAGTATCAGTGCCTGAAGAACCCACAACACGACAAAGGGCCTGGGGAATATGAAAAATTTCGCAAAAGGGCGGCCGCTGGTGCCGGCTTTTATGGTTATTCTGATTATTTGAAGTCGTCCCTGAATATCCCGATTATTCCCTTTCTGCAGGGATCTGCCCGTCTTCGTTCCTATAGTGTTTAGACCCGAAAGCTGTGCCCCATTTATGTGCGAGCATCCCCACTCTTTAGCAGCTTGATAAGAGGAAAGTATAATCCTTCAAAACCTATTTCCTGTGGGCGTCTCTCTATATGGAGCACGCGGCCCGGGTTAGACCCGGACCCCGACGCCGCCGGCTGTTTTTTTATGATTTTTCTCTCATGGGCATGGGCTCGCTGGCTGCCTTATCCCACCACAGCTGCTCAGTACTTATCCCTTCGCTGCCTTTGAATCGAAATTTTCTTTTTTTACCAAATAAAATTTTTGATAGCAGACTGAATGGGGACTCGTGCATTATTCAGAAGATTGCATGCTTGATGTGGCCCCATCCAGGGCTCCTCTAATCCTTGTATGGCGTCTTATGGAAATACGCGATTAGATACCAGCGTTACAAGTGTTTCCGGCTTCACTTAATTGATTGGGTTCCACTTGAAATTGCTTACCCGGAAGGAGGCCCCACCGCCCCTGGCCTGCTCACAAAGGAGAATTTTCTATTTGAATTGTTAATCCAGATCCTAAAAACTTTGTATCCGCATAAGGGGACGTCGTACAAATCCGTTTGCAATGCATGGAATTTCAAGAGCTTCTGTTTCAGTCAAGGAGAGCGATGGTGGCTTGCACCTCATCAGTTTTCTTTATATTAAAATGGGGTTTATTGGAAATTCCTTGTAATAGGATTACAATGTAAAACGGGAGTGCTTTTGTTGTTTCTACTTTCTCCTCTCTACGCAGTGCACAGTGTAAAAGGAATGTAAATTCCGAAATTGTTTCTGAAACATTTTTAAACAGCGGCGGTACAAGTCAATAAGAAAAGTTGTTGGGTTAAAGATGGTGGATTTGCTACGGCTTGTTGTTCGGTTTTAAAGGTCAATCAAAGTAGACGTTTTGAGAACACACTATTTCACAAATCAGGTATTGAAATAATTTTTTTTAACTACAAAATAGTTCTACAAAATAAAAGACAGCACACAAAAAATTCAGTCACAGTTCGATGTCTAGTTAAGCTTAGTTTGAACGATAAAATAGGTTAAAGGTTAAGAGGAATCAGGAGAATGTTGTAGGAGATGGAGATATAAATCCTGCATTAGATGTTGTAGGAGTTCGAAAATACTGACTGCTTAAGAGTGTTCCACAATGGAGTGGTCGTATGGTGGTCTATTAACGAAATTTCCATGCGAACGGCATGGGCATTAACGAAAGCAAAACAAACAAAGGTGGCCCCGTATGCAGGAACACTTAACATTCGTCCTAGTTTAACTTAATCGAATCATTTATTCATCTTGGGTCAATATTATCCGCCGACAATAGCATTCAACAAAAAATACGCGTACGGTTGATAAAAACCAACAAAGCCTACTAAAGTCTGTCAAGGGTCTTTAAATCCAAGCATCTAACTGCAACGTCCAAGAAGCAGTTACTATATTGCAGGTACTCACATATTCGTCCGATATGTGCATGCTTAGCAAGCAGTACTTTAACCTCCATGTTCGAGAGCAAAGTCCAAAAAATTTCCTGCAAGCTTGCTCGAGGATAGGGCTTGAGGGAAAATGCGCAAGCAAGCTTGCAAGAAACCTTTTGTTTCATGTTTCATCGTGTAAAATAGGGCTATATGAGGGAGGACGATTCTGGAGACCCTACGAGTGCTATTGCGACATAGATTTTGTGAAGAAAATAAAGCTCGGTATGCGGTAAGTTCTAAGGGAGGCGTAAGCCGGGGGCCCTATTCTCTATATTGTATTAAATACGATCCGTAAAAATTTCACTGTAATAGAGAATAGGTCGCCTGGACGCCCACAGCTTAGGGATACGAAAATGTATAACATGGGCTGTGAATTAGTATCGATCGACAGTTGGGAGAGCCCAGTACCGGACCCCTGTTGTAGAGTCATCAAACAAGAAGAGGAAGTTTGCGGAAACCCGAGTAGAAATAATTTAGTTGGTTAATTGCAAACAAATTCGACTGCCATACGGGTATGTACGCTCCTGCTAACTAAAAATGAAAATCTAATATTACACCCGCTAAAGATATGCACCCTTCCGTTTACAGATATAAATGTATTCGTAGTCGACCATTCTAAACGCGAGTGTCAAGAGTTTTACCAAATGGTCCCCTACTAAGCTTTTACTACTTCTAATGCTGCTTGATTCACGTAATCGAACAAGAATCGGTCTATTGAGTATTCTAATGGCACTAATGGACTCCCCGTTTTCTTTGTCCTGTACAATTTCTTAAATCTCCAATTTTGCTCCCTTTAGCATAGAGAAGGTGTGAGCGTACCTTGCTAAGTTTTGAACTATTTGGTGCGTCTTTTATTGCGGGTCTGTAGCTGGTTGCATTTGGAAAAGTAGAATTTTAATCCGACGTACCGTGCCTGTGTTGGGTGTCATAAAAGCCTAATCGAAGTCTAACCGTAAGAACGAACGAGTCTAATCTAATTTTAATTTGGCTACTACAGGGTGATGAGGGACCTCGTCATTTATTACGGGGAAAATATCGCCCTGCAGGCACGAAGGCATTAATTTCAGTGGAGCAGTCAGGATGATTTTTTTTTATGTAATAGCAATACCAGTCTTGGCCAAGGCTGCTATATTTCTGCGGTGGCTCATTGAATCGAACTAGAAGCACAAAACTACTATGGGTGTGCCGGTGCGGTTTTGCACCAGAGCGTTTTTTAAGACAGCAGCCTAAATAAATGAGTTATACTCGAGGGGGAGGGGCGAATGACCTACCTGTACATTGAAGCTCATGCTGCTGGTTGAACAGGGAACTTCCGTGCATTAACAAATTCCAGGCATTAGGATGCTTGTTTAGCGATTTCGAATATGTATTGGAGTATGTGGCCATTCTATCGCAGATCATTAATTCAAGTCACTTTGAAGATGTTAAGGTATGACTAAAAAGACAGCCTGTGAGATAGAACTTCGATTTGCAACCATTGAACTTGATATGGTTCTTGCGAGGGTGGCAAAAAAAGCTTTGAAGTTGGCTGGACTCACCAAAGCTATGTACACTTTGGTTTAGTTGCTTTATTAGGCATACAATAAGGTCGACAGTAGAACTTACAGCTTATAGAGCAGTAGTTTAAGGAGCTGTAGTAGTTTTCTTGTTTCGATATTGGTTAAACATAAGCCACCGTCGACTAAACTCTCTGTGTACGATTTCCTTGGCTATACACATATGTACACTCCTACTACCATATGTTCATACACTCAGGATGTCCATGAGACCTAGGTGTTATAGATTTAAAGAAATGCATTTTTGACAGAATAATAATCTTGGGGATACAGAGGTGTAGGAGCTTTTTTTACCGGTTTGATTCTAATACGACTCAGAGTAGGTAATAACCCATCAAACAATTTCTCTCTTATAAAGCCCTCCAAGAATTTTATAAGAACTAAATTGGCTTTAGCTAAGATATATAACTTTGACAAATTATTCTTCAAGAATTTTTGAAGAGCGTTACTAGCCAGAAAGTGGCGTATGAAATTAATCTTGTGGCAGCCTGGAAGATTTCTGGAAGAGTTGTTGAAGATACTTATAAGATAGTTGTAAAAACAGATATAAGTACTAACGCCTATAATAGACTTAGCGAGATGTGTTATGAGAACTCAATCTCTTATAATATCTTTAAGTAAGGATATTACACAACGCCTAAATTTCTCTTGGCCTTGGTTTACAAGATTATTATCAGAATTTATTTTTATAATATTCTTGGATAAGAGCATTTCAGGACACTTTGGAAGCATATGTTCAAGTTCAAATAAGATTGTGTGTGTATTGAAACTATCGTTATATTCATTTTCATTTAGGTATAAATAATTTGTACTTATAAAATTCTCTGAAAAGGTTTAAAAAAAGTTCAAGCAAATAAAATAATGTCTCCATTATATTCATTACACAGGCCTGCAAAAAACGGTTTTTTTTTTCTTTTCAATTTAATAGTCGTATTTTAAGTATTTTTTCGCGCTGAATCCGAATCCGTTGGCCAAATTGCCCTATCGCGTCAGGATTTTGAGCAATCCTAACCTAAAAGTGCCAAAAAGCGTGTTTTTTGCACTTTTGCGCGTTAAATATCTCAAAACTATGGAATGATAGGGCAAATCTGACAACGGGATCGTTGTCAGCATGCCAAAATCTATAGAAAACCATGTCGAAAGCGTGAAATTTGACAACACTTTTTTTGTAATACTGAAAAGAAAAAACGAGGTGCAACGATGATAACATGTCTTAATAAAAATCGTCGATTTCGCGCCAAGAAGTTTTTCTTTTCAGTAAGTTAATTTCTTTTCATAAAAGAATAAATTATTTAAAATCACAGAGTAGCGGATTAAAAAAAAACTTTATACTGGGTGATTTTTTTCTTTTTTCTAATTAATAGGAAAATATGACGGAATTTTTTTGTTTTGGTTTAAGTCTTTACAAGTCTATTTCACGAACTCATTCTTAATTGTAACCCTTACCAGCCGACTAAAATAGCATATTCTTGTTAAATTCTATGTCAAGGCTATTATAGAAAGAACTACTTCGCTTTTACCTAAATTCAACTTTTTTTAAGAATTTGCTCTTGTATTGTTCTTAGGTAAGGTTATTATTAGAGTAGTATCAAGATTAACCATATAGAGTTCTTAAATGAAGCTATTATACGCGTTTAAGTGAAATGTATTCTTGGCTAAAGTTTCTTGAGGAGCATTATAGGAATTGATCAAGTTTACTCTTAATAAATATTATTATAAGAGTTTTATAAAGACAGTTGATAAAGAGTTCCTAAGTGAAACTATTACAAGTGTATGATTCAAATGTTCTCCGGCATAAAGCTTCTACAAGAGGGTTATTGGAACCTACAGTTTTGACAGTTGAGAATGCAATTTCAACGGGCACTAGCTGCTGAACCGTTACGACCAGCTCTCCACTCACCCCCGATCTTCCGATTTGTACCTGTGAGGCACCATTTGTTCCTCACGTCATTGCTTAAAGGAAAACTAGCGGCAAATTTCACTTTTCATATCATCAAGTAGGTATATGACTGTACACTTCGTTTTTCAAAATGGGATAATGCTTAGTCCAATAATTTGTTTACATCAGCTAATTTTTTGGCTATTTGTAGATACTAATGGTCGATTTCCTTTACGTAAATGATTGGACTTCGTCAAACTGTCATAATGTTTTTAAAATAATCTCGTACAAAATGCTTCTCTATAATACCTTTAAATAAGACTTAATATTTATTACTCTCTTATTAAAACTTCATATAAAATTACATGCTTATAGAGTTTTTAGATAAAGTAGTTATTAGACTTTAGTTTTATAATGTTCTAATAAGATCATGCGCACAGATTCCAGCCATTTGTTCTTAAAAAATTCTTAAGCACAAATCTTTAAGGGCCGAAACACATCC
The DNA here is from genome assembly GCA_949987705.1 of Thereva unica. Classification (NCBI taxonomy): domain Eukaryota; kingdom Metazoa; phylum Arthropoda; class Insecta; order Diptera; family Therevidae; genus Thereva; species Thereva unica. The sequence continues at coordinate 78,534,235 of OX465284.1, read as the reverse complement.
AAGCCCGCTTTGAACACATCCAAGCCCAAAGCCAGCTGCAAGCATATCCAACCACAACCTTCTATATAGAAAGCCATGCTCATGCCATGTTCACACACGCATGTAAGCAATTCGGTGGTCCGGGTGCAATATTCAGTTTCTGTCAAATCGTATGGAGAAGTGGATTTTAGAATTATTTTTTGTTATTGTTTAGTGAAATAATTATGTTAAAAGAAAGGTATTTAGTCGATATGCCTGACAACAATTGAATTAAAACGTTGGCATGGAAGTGATACCTAGAAATTAAGAAGTTTATTTCGATTTTAGTGTTTTTTAGTGTCTTACAGTGGAAACTATTATATTCATGTAAACCTCATGTGATTTGATTAAAGAACTTTAAAAAAATTGAGTGATTAAATGTGTTAATTGTAAAGGTGGCCACTTTGTTTACATTCGCGGTGGTTATCCCGTGTTTCATTAGAAAAAAATGTTGAGTTTTTCATGTTGTGCGGTGGTAAATAATAAAAATTACGTGCAGAAAAATGCTAAAGAAAGACCTAAAGTTATTGTTTTGATTGCCATTTAAATTGGGGCATATATGCATTTATGAAGGTTTTATCTTGGATATAAAGCCATTGCACATTTTGCCGATTACTGCTATACCCACAGTCTAGAATGATTTTATATCCAAAATTAAATATTTATACATAAATGCACAAAATATGCAGCAATTCAAATGTCAAACAAAACAATACCTTAGCACTTTGTTTCACATTTTCTGCACTTATATCTTAAATAATTACACCATAATGAAGATACTATTCACTTTAAAATCACTGCAAATTCGATTACTATTGTTGGCCCATTGTATGGCACTAAAAACACTAAAATTTAACTAAAATTCATAATTTTTGGGTATTACTTCCATGCCAACGTTTTAATTTAATTGTTGTCAGGCATATCAACTAAATAACTTTCTTTTAACATAATTAGTTCACCGAACAAACAAAAAATAATAATTCTCTCTCTCTTTCACAGCAATATGTAATAATTTTCATAAAATTATTCGCGCCGAAATAATTTTACCGCGTTCGATTTGAGTATTTTCGTACATAACCATGTTAGGTTTGACGTTTCAGCCGGACCACAAAATAATACACACACAACTGCCGTACATGGCTTTGTAGTATAGAAGGTTGTGATCCAACCAATGCGTTTAAATGGGATTGAACACATCAAAATTTGTCTCGCAAATTCAGGCCTTGGCAAAGCTGGCCGCAAGGCTCGCCTCTGTCGGAATTCCGGCAATGCTGGAATTCGAATTCGGCCGAGGCTCTAGTTTTTGCTTTTGACAGTTGAACTTTGAAGTTGATATTTTGTATGCGAGTTTGTATTGAAAATAATTAAACGAATTAAATACAAAATGTTAGAAAATTTCACTGTAAACAAATAAATAATAATTAAAAAAGTCAACAAATTTTATTTTATTTAAAATGTTTGAAATTTCACCACATTTACATAATAATAATTAAAAAATAACACTGAAAACAGGCCAAATAATTTTATTTTAAATAATTTCTATATTTTACACTTTTTACGAACCACAATGCTCGCTTACAAATTTGACAAATGTGATGAGCCGGCCTGATTGTGTTTTGAGTATTCCGCGGACGGCTCTGGAGCTCGCCTCAAGGAAAGCTTCGAGAGATGAGCTTTAAAGCCAGCCTGGATGTGTTTCGGCCCTAAAAAATCCTTTCTTATAATGTACTTACACAAAACTATGTCAAGACTGTAACCAGAATAAGATCTCTTCTGCAAAGACAAACTTACTGTTAAGTGTTTTAAATAAGGCTGTACTCTTCGCGAAAGACTTTATAGCTCAAATAAAACCCAATTCTTGAGACAGTCAGACCTAAATACGAAATTAGAAGTAACTTTTGGTAAAAGTCTTAATAAACAATTTATAAGAAACGCCTCTTTGTGAAAAATCTAATAAGAGCTTTATAAGCCCAATTTCAATTTTTCCAAGAGTCTACTCTTACAAATTGTTAGTTGGGAAGGTTATGCTTCCATAATGTATATTTATATTTGAAAATTTTGCTGGCTAAAAAGAAATAAGAATTGTCCCTCCAGTTACATATTTACAATCTCGCCTCACCTCATTTCATGTTGAATATTTCACTGTCTCAAAAAAGGTAAGAAATTTCTCTTCAGTACAAAATTATACTCAAAAAATGTAAGAAATGTGTATCCAGTTCGTATTTACAATCACACAATAACTTATCTAGATATCGCTCATATATCAATAGGACATTATTCTTGTACTGGGACATTTTAAAAAATTAAGGGCTCAACTCTATCTGTGAGTGCTCCACGATTGTTTAAGCGGTCTGGCCAGCAAATATGTGGTATAGAAGTGTTATAAAATCGGCCAAGTGAGTGTCCAAAGTAGTTTTAAATACCAAATTATAAGAAGAAACAAGACTTTGAAAATGAAGCCTAATTATGTATGTAACAGAAATGTTGACAGCAGTTTGGTGACAGTTAACGTTTGTTAAAAAAAGACTTTTTGGAAACTGCAAGCGCCATTTCTTTAATATTCTAATATTGTACCTACATTTTCTGGAAGGCTATGGCTATAGCTATGTCTAGTGTGCATATATATGTTACAATTTCCCCATAAGGATAAATATTGTACACTAAAGTGTACCCAGACACCCGATATAAACTCTGGTTGTGTCCAGTTGTACTAGTATCATAACTATCGAGACTAATGGAAAGCGCCTCCTGGGGGTGTTATTCCTACTGAAACACGAAGGTGATTCTCTTCATATGACCCAAAGGCAGTGGGAACCGGTGATTTGGAAGGGTTTGCGGAACACGAATAAAGAACACAGTTGTGCCGTCTGTTAAGTTCACTTCCTTTCCAAGTAATGATGATACCCTCACTTGTTGGAACTCACCGTAATTGGGTTGGCCAAAACGAGCACATTACATTCACACATTTAATATGTAATTTACATCCTCAATATGATTCTGAAAATATTGAAATAAATAAAAATTTTAGTGAACTTATTGATTTAGCTGCCAGCCTTGGCCTTTTTAAAGTCACTATGAAGCAAGTTTACTGCACTAGCGTAACTTGCTGAAGGCATTTGCTACCAAGTTGTCCAATTTTGTTTTGTGCACGAAATTGTTCCCAAAAGGTTATCAAGACTTAGTTCTGGGTCAGCTCTGTTTATTTATGGGCCGTGTAGCGATGCGTTTTAAAGTGCAAACATAGTCCGGCTCAATTGCCATTAAATAATTGAGGACTCTTCCAAGATCAAGCAATTACAAACTAGCCAGCAGCGAAGAAAGCCTCTCTCTTCCACAAGGCTGAGCTTCCAGGTATCCAAAGTTGCTCAAAGGACGCCTTAGGTGAATTATTTTTTGCCCAGTGCTTACGTCGTCCATGGGCTGCATGTACATGGGTTTATTTACTATTAAAGGCACTAGTACCGGCACTGGCATTGGCAACGGGAACAGCAACAGCAGCTGGCACAGAAACAAAACGGAAGAGGCCTACAAGTACTTTCAGGTCCAGCATTATAAGCTTCTTAGGAGGCAGCAGCAGGGATTCCGGTACCGCAAACCTTCCGGTACAAAAGCTTCGAGTCCTTGGGTTTTTTCTTGGGTCCGTTGTTCCAGCACTTCCTGTTCTCTCCGTCGAGTGGCCTCCATTCATGTAATATGCAGCGATGGTGTATGCCTTCTCTACATCTAAAATTTTTTCTTGTAATTTCTCCCTTTTTATGTGATATCATGCCCAACAAAGTTCACATAAAGGAGAGACCTTTGTGCCTGCAGACACGGAGCCCTCGCTGGGGAGATGGATCCTTAATATACAGCTCCACTAACTCACTTGATACCCGGCCATGGTTTTAGGGGTTTGGCTTTAATAATAAATTGCAATCACGTAACTTTAATGTATCTAACCTTTGCACATATTTTTTCCTCTTTTTCAATGTTTATTCTGCGGAAATGGAAGGATGATGGCACAACATTACGAAAGTTTAGCCAAATGGCCCTTCTTGCCTGTTGTCCTGGGCGGGGGCGGGGGCAGCGTGAATTCCGGTTCCTTTAACAGTGAAATGGGGGGCACAAGTTTGCGCTAGCCGGGGCCTGTTAATGAGACAAATAAAACCCTACAACATGTGGAGGACACGTTAAATGTCCAGTTCGTGAGCATCCGAGACACTGAAGGGTACTGTGGGGGCAAGTAATTGTCACTACTTGACCGAAACTAATTCAGGACGACCGCCTCCGACAATTTTCTCATTTCTTTTGGATTACAAAATTACTTATTAAAGTTGCGCCTGCTGTGGTCACTACGTGGTAGATTAATTAAATCGTGAGAGATATCCTTAATCAAGGAGCATTAGATGGCAGGATTTTGTCGTGTGTTTCTGGTTTTTTTTTTTTTTTTTTGGTGTTCCTAAAGAGAATTTCAGTTGGATCTGCTCTTCTGTGTGCTCCTGCTATGAGATGCCGTATATCATGATTAGACGAATTTGGTGAATTGGGGATGTGCCACGGCTGTCATTGATATCCCAATTTTTGTGGGGCTATTTATGGTGACAATACTAATTGGGGGAAATTGGGTAAAATAATATGAAACTTCCTCCATAAAAGGGGGAAATACTAGCAAGAAAACTCGGCTCCATCTCAATAGATCTCATGTGGAGAGATAAGGGTTGTGAATTGGGTGATTGGAAGTTATGTAATTTTAGTAGTTGAATTTAGCCAAGCATTTTATGGGTGCTATTGTTTGCTGGCATGTACACCAACATAAATGAATAATGTTTGGGAAAATAAGTTGCCCAGTTTTTGTGTAGGTACTTCTCTCTAAGATTTAATACATCTGTGGCTTTAAACTTATCTAACCTAAATTTGCACGGATTTTTATTGAAATATGTACTTCAGGAAGGTAATGGTTTAAAAACTGATCCATTGAGTGGACGCTATTCTTCAAAGTGACTGGTGATATTATCATTATAGTGGTTCCAATTCCTGCATCTAATATCCTTGGGCATTGAATTCCTTACGGTTTTTTTTTATTGACATATTCGATGACTTTTTCAGTTTTTTCTCTACAATTTTTGGAACACAGAATCTGTGAATAGGCTTAGCTCTATCAGGCGCAGCTACAAAGAAAGGGGCAAAGTAGCTTTCTCCTTCATACTTCTATTTCTTCGTTGCAATCTCCACTACTAATCTTAGTTCCAAAGGAGGAATAGAGGGTACTTAAAGCTTATTAATTGTAGTTTGGTCGATACTGAAATACAAAACGATGAATTTTGCGCTTAAACTCTTGGATGTTGAACAAGTTCAGAAATACTGTACTATTGTTCCACATTCGAATAGTGCCGTTTATGTACAAGTTCCTAGACTGTAATGTGAATTACAAGAAGAACTGAAAACTGTTTAAGTGTGCTGAGCGAGATACAACTTCGCTTAATGCCATGCTTAGTATATGGAGATTGCTCAGGTGCTAAATCTACACCATCTCATCTGTACCAGCATAATGGCGCGATATAACTAGTGGGCGCCACTTATGCTAGGTGTTACCCCCTTAGCCACAAGCCCGGAAGAGCATGGCCAAGGAGCCAACACCATACATAAGAATTAAAAAGAAAAACCGGAACTCCTACGCCGGCCACACGGAGTTATCTAGCTCGCCGGAGGGGTCGTGGGGTGTGTGGCCGGGGCTTACCGCGGTTGGTTCACCACTTACCTGTGCCTGTGCAACTCGGACTTCCGTCTATCGTCCTCCTGTCCTCGCCTAAATCGCATCACCCTGCAAAGGAATGACCCCCTCCCTCAACCATTCCACAAGAAACAAATTTAACACATGGTCATTTTAATAAATACAATCTTTAATATAATCTTTCATATAATCTCAACCCAAACATAACATGGGCGCATTACCAATCACAATCTGATCGCCCGTCTCAAATATTAACAGTGAACGAATACAATCAAAAAGAAACCTACGAATTACGTGCACATGAGTAAGAAAGATATTCATAAAACGCGCAGCATTGGCCAATACTCCTCGCTTTGTACAAACAATATCACAAAAAAACAAGGTTACTTAAAGAGAGAACAATTGCCCAGAAACACCAAAGAATAAAAGATTTCCAACAATTAGTGACAACAAATTCACAATTGGTAATAAATAAAATTATCAATTTAATATTAACTACAATTAAAATTATTATTTTGCAATAAATTAAAGCATAAAAACAAAGTTGTTTATTTTATTTTGTGTAGTGTTCGTGTGGTTTTTTTTTTCTTTTTATGAGTATTGTATATTTTGTCTTCTTTTCTATTGCGGCGTACTCACAAAAAAAAATTGCAGTCAATTCCTATTTAAATTCAAATAGTTCATTTATAAATTAAACTTAATTTCTCTTAGCCAGTTTTTATAACAAGCCCGTCGCTTGGAACACCACTTTATTTTATTTTCTTTTTTTTTTTTTATATTTCAACCATTCTTAATGCACGGCACCTTCTGTCATCATTTCGTTTTTTTCTTTTATTTAGATTTAAATGATGTTGAGATAAACGATAGTAAAATACCAATAGATGCAGGATCTGTAGCCGAGAAACAAAAGCTTTGCCTAGTAGATACAGCAGCTCGAGACGTTCCAGCAGATTTTAAAAAAAATTTCGACATGGCCTTGCATTATCTTAGCAACGACTTGCTTATAGATGTCATGGGAACCTATCATCTACTAAATGTTAAATACGCACCTCTGAAGATAATAAAGCCACAATTCAATAATTCGCTACCAACTTTGCCACTTGCGGATTCCCTCCAGGTTTCAGTGAACCCCCACCACCTCCTCTTGAACTGTTTGATTTAGATGAATCGCTAAGCTCACCGCGTCTGCAAATATCATGAGGGTGTGTGTTGCAGAGCAGCCGTACGTCGTCGTCTTCTTTTCGGTCCTCTCGGTCGCCTTCCTTCCGTCTTTGAGGATGATTTATTCTTTAGTCTGCTCCCGCGCCACTCGTCAGTTATTTTTCGTACGGAGATATATATATAGAATCGTCCGTATATCACTCAATCCGCGCTCAATACAATAGATTTATCACAACATTAAGTTACATTATTCGCCAACTTTAATACTTTCTTAAGGAATTTCGGTCACCACCCACCGGATTGAGTTTTTTTTTTCTCCCAGACTCTATACTGACTGACTGACTGAACTCTAACTAACTCCTTTTTTTTCCTGACTAACTCAATTATTTTTTTGTTCTCGCCTACCTCTTTTTAAATTTTTCCTTTTCCTCAAAAGTGATTTACAATAAATTTCCCATTGCCTACAAGGTGATTTCCCAACTAAATTTCCCCACCCAAATAACTAATAATTCCGACCGTTACACATCTACTAATATAAAAGGAAAGTCAATGCAGGTTTTATAAGAGATGAGATTGTACTTCGTTTTGGAGGAATTTAATTCAACACGATTCTTGCAGCCCCAATCAAGAATGGATTTGATGTCAAAGCCTTAGGAATAGCGCAGAGTATCGTCATCAACAAAGCTTTGAAGTAGATTAAAGGAGATTAATAGCATGCCCACATATAGAAACACGGAAAAGAGTGATATGATTGAACCGTGGGAAACATTGACAGTAAAGATGAAGAGTTTTTTATTCATCACAATGCAATACTATCTTGATTTAACGTCCTGAATTTTAACTCTTAATCTTTCTTCTTCTCCTTCGATAGCTCTACAGCCCAATTCGAGCCTTAGCCTCCATCAGCTTCTTCCTCTTTATGAGACTTGACTGACTCCATTCTGTCCATCGATTTGAATCCGCTTTGTAATCCAAAATCCGCTGTCATATTTCATCTGCGCCCACGGCTTCATATTATCAGCTGCAGGACTTGTAGAGTTGGTGCCTTCATGAGTGCCGACTTTCTGGACATCATCCTTGTCTTTTCCCTCATATGGCCAATCAAATTTAGGGAATAAAGTTTTAACTACCAAAGACGTGACCCTTATATATCAATCTTCTTTTCTTCGAATAACTGTTTTCTTCCTGAATTTTGCGAATCTGCTGCTTTCTGCACTGCTCCCTTTAAACAGCGATTCTATTTCCACCTCAGTTCAAATAGTGACTTTCCAAAAGCACTACTTACCGTAGAGTTAAGAATTCGTTGCCAGTTTGTTACGTGTTTGTACACTTTTTGGGATTAATATTTTCAGAACATTGATGGAGCTTTGGAATTCCGCCCTATGTCCCATGAGGGATTAAAGGAGGAGCGCAATGATGATGAGCCTTGGAACTACCCAAAAAATTGTCGCTATTTTTGAACTTGTACAAAACATCCCTTCCAAGACTGTAGTGTTCGAATTCTTTCACTTTCAGGATCTCTGATATCAACCTACAAGCCTCACCCTTTTTCTTTCTCAAAAGATCTGACAACGGCCTTGTGACGGTGGAGTATTTTGGTACGAGCTTCGGGAGAAATCTAATCAGTCCAGACCCAGGAATTTTAGATTTTGGCGGATATTTTTGAAGAAATAAAACCTCTTCTGAGAGAGCTTAATGTTTCCATTTCCAACAATGTGACCCAACAACTCAATGCTTCCTTGCAGAAATCTGCATTTGATTCACTTTATCAGCAATCCGTAACCTAGTAGTAGTAAGAGTAAGTAATAATAAGCTTAGATTCTCTCTTTCATTTTCAGAGGGTATAATAATATCGTACCCTAATAATAAACTACCCTCGTACTCGGTAATAATAAGTGGCTGAAAAATAATCGAATGAATCTCTGTACGACTACCGAGACTCCAAAAGGGAGCCTTTAAAAATTGAAACGGTCCGTCAGGCTTGACGACTTTCCGACTTTCCTTCTTCACGTCGACATGAAAAAATCTATTTCTGAAGTCCAAAGTGGTGAAAACTCATGCATCGTAAAGTTTACCTAACAATTCTTCAGTAAGCGGCAACGGATCGATCCCTCACGGTTACCTCTTTCAGCGTAAGGTAATCAATAAACGATTTGCTTGAGCCATCTTGTACAAATTACAAGACTAGCGAAGTCGCGAAGTCAACCATTGTTTGACTTGACACGAAACAATCTAACCAGGTAATAACAACCGTATAAAACTCAACAATTTCTATCAATACTTAACTTCAATTTCCATTCAATTGTCAATACCAATGTCAACGATTAGTGGTTTGATCTATGCGGGAAAATAATAAAGGCCCCCTTCATATACAGGCTACCATATGAAGGTTTGTTGCCTTGAGACCAAGTGTAACCATATACTCAGCGCCCTTGAACTGTATGGGGCCTGCGCTCCAACAAAACTGATAAAAATCTTTATGTGTGCGGACATTCATCGTCAGTCCTTGCCTGAAATAGGAACTTCTTCTATTTAGTTTGAAAATTTCGTTGAGGCCAAATTCTTAACTTGCTACGCTAAACCGTCTTCTTTGCCTGTATATGTGGGGAACCATGAGGTCACACCTGCAGTGCACGGTGTGTCAGGCGAATGCCTCAAGTCTTCATCCCTTAGTCAGACTATGTAATAACCTGGTCTGTATGTTGAATAAGGGTACATTAACTGTAGCTTAAAAAAGGCTTCAATGGAAAATTTTGTTATTACTCCTTTGAAAACTTAAAAACTCCCCCAAAAAAGAATTTTACTCCCTCCACAAATGACAAAACGGCATACCGCCAATGATTTGAGCAGTTAAATGAAGCTTTCTCTAAGCTTTTAAACATTTTTAAGAGCTTTGCACCCCAACATGCGCCAAATATCACAAGGTTTGAAAACATCTATACCTACATTTTTGGCTCGGATGGTGTCTTTTTGGGTTGGTTCTGCAGTTCCTCTTTCTATACAATCGTTCTATATGATTTAAGGTGGTCAATGGATATTTTTACATTCCTTCCTTTAAAGTCGAGCGTGAAGTATTTTTCGTTCTTTTTTAAAACCTTGTAGGATCCTTCATAAGTGGCTGCACGGAATCTACTCTAACGAGCACGAATAGAGTTGAGTTGTTGAAGACTTTCTGTGAAAAAAATCTTTTTCACGGTGTAATCAGTTGTTTGTTGAGGTCTCCTTTTCTCTGACTTTTCCTTCAATCTGCTGACTTACTCTTGTTCCTGCAGCTTTTCTGGCGATGTAAAGAAGTACTAATAAAACTAATTCCCCTAGAGTTGCGTTTATGTCTCTCTTAATTGCATATCTTGCATTACTATTGGCAATAAACTGAGCCTTGTGACTGATAACATATTCAAAGATCGATGCCAACGTTCAATTAAACCATTCGAAGTTGCATGATATGCTGTTGGTAGTTGGCTCTGGGCACCAATTAAATTGGTTAACTCCTTGAAAAGCTTGGCTTCAAACTGCCGTCGTTATCAGTTGTAATTTTTTGGGGAGCTCCAAAACGAGCTCTAATTCGGCGTCTAATTCTTTCTCTATGGTTTCGGCTGTGATGTCTGCTATTGGCAATGGCTCCGCCCATCGGGAGTCTCTGTATACCAAAGTATACCCAACTTCGTGTGTTTATTTCATATTGATGTATCCGCTATTTTATTTAGAATTAGGTCAAAAAATGTAATTTTGATCTCACGCATATCTTCTCCTTCTCTATATCCTGGACAGATAGCGCCCTTAATAAGCATTCGAGCACAAGATATTCTACGAAAATTTAGCTAAAATATATCATCCAATCACAGTTCTCTTAATTTTGTACACCTGAAACTTCTTGAGAACTTTCCAATTATATTCAGCACCATTCATATTAATGTTCATTTATTCTAATCCGATGTCATCCAGCTTAACATGCCTAAGCTCTTGGCGTCCTAGTCTACGCTGCACAGGGGAGCTTGAGCCTCCCCGCTGTCCCACCCCCCAGAGATTTTTCCACACAAATAATAAAATCAAAACGAATTTCCTGGAAGATAGGTATCTCTATAACAGATCCTCCTCCCCACATCTACTTATGAGAGAAAAATTAGATCCGCTGCTGAACTCCACAAAGAAGTTGATGAACCTACTACCAAGAAAACCGGAAATCAGATTACTTTTCTATAATAGATATACTGCGAAGCTGCAACTTTATTGCAACTTCTGAGAATTTAGTTTTTCTTACAACTTTAAGGGCAGGTTCTCCTTTGAAATTTCGAAATTTTCGATTTTTTTTTCGATTTTCTGAAAGAACTATGTTTTAAAAATATTGTGTTAAAATTTTATGCCGATCCGAGCAGTAGAACCGATTCTACAGCTCGTTGATCGCAGCGGTGTCTCAATCGCAGCGGGAAAACTTTAAACACGAATTCCCAGGAATGGAGATATTAAAACTTTGCGTCAACTTTTTTCAAAAACGGCTGAACCGATTGACTTGAAACTTGCTGCATATTAAAGTAAAAAGTGTTTATTGGAGCTTATACTAACAAAATATGAACATTTATTATGTTAACTATTTTTTACAAGCAACAATTCACGAAAAAAACGCCTTAAAAACAGCACTTAATTTGTAAGCGCTCGCCATTTTGTCAATTTTCAACTTTTTTAAAATATTGTTAGTATAAGCTCCACTCCATTTATTGTAAAATGACTTACAATTTTTATTTTTTTGATTTTAGATTGATTTCCACCCAAGAACTTGACGGGAAGTTTACAATGTTTTTAAAACACGCTCTGCGCGGAAGCCCACCACAGCCGCCATTTTGTTTTTTTTTTTCGGAAAAAAATCTGAATGAACACATAAATGTAAAATAAAAAAATGTACCGAAAAGAATTTTGATACCTTTTTTCATTTTCCTGAAAAAAAATGCCAAAGTTGAGCTACTTTTCGGTCGATCAAAGGAGAACCTGCCCTTAAAGATTCTTTAAAAATAAGCTCGTCTAAATAAATTTAAAACTTCATCCAAAGTTCTCTAGACAATAAAATATTTAAGGAAAAATCAAAATATTTAAACGTGCCTGAAGACCCTACAATTAAACTGTCCGCAAGCCCCAAGTATTTATCGACAACAATTTCCAACTGTGGCCAGACTAGATTTTTCGAAAGTTCGCAAGTTGTTCGTAAGTTTTCCTGGTACAAATTGAAAGATGTCAGTAAGTTATGAAAACTTTAAAATTCTTAGCTTATTACTTTAAAATTATCTTTAAAAAGTGTTCAACAAGATTGTTAATGACATTCAGTACCCACTTTCCTCCCCCATGCTCACAGCAAAAAACACACAAAAGAAAACAACCCTTTTCTCCTTTTTTTTAATTTCATTTACTTTATTTTCGCACAATGAAAATGTATTTAAATAAAAAATTATGTCATACGTGAGCAGACAGCAAATGTTCCCAAATTTCCCCCAAAAACAATTCCTGCCCACCAGCAACACAATCCTTTATCGCAATTTCAGATGTTAGAAAGTCTTCGTAGTAACACCAGCGCCTCTGGTGGAATTCAGAATTTGTCCTTGCTGTGTAAAAGTTTTTGTCTTCGGTTTTCGAACTCCAGTCCTGGCAAAGCTCTGATGATGTCCTGCGGAAGTCATTTGATTACATTTCGGGTATCCTTACAACACCGTTAGAATGTTTCGTGGGAGCTTTGTACGGTTTTTGGGGAAGCTTTTGTTATTGTTGCTTTTGTAGAAGCTTTTTGCTGTAACGGTTTTTCTAACAAGATTCTTTCTTTTTCCTTACAGATGAAACGGAAATGATTTAAGGCCTTTGACGCCGATCAAATCTGCAATTGTCCCCGCATTTAAATAATATTCTAAAAATGTCCAGTCATTCGGGGACGATTGGCAGGAAGCGGGACTACTACTTCGGTGGGGATCAAATACGAAGGCAAAGGTCCGCAGAATGGCACAGCCGCCACGGATATAGCAGCAGTGAAGAGGAATATCAAAATAATCCACAGAACACTGTCGGTGCTTTCGACACTCAGCTCCTAGCATCGCTTCTAATCCAAAGCCAACAATTAGCAAGTAACTAACTAACTATCTCTAAGCATTTCCAGTAACTAACAAAATATCCCTTCTCTCTTTCAGATATAGATAGATCCTATCGTTCCGACTGTGATAACGAGGAAGTAACTGAGTCGCTCCTTACCGAATATCCCCAGTCTTACCATACAGCCGGAATAGGCTCACCCCACACAGCTGCCAAAAATAGCCGAAATCCGTTCAGTTTAAAGTATGAAATTCACCCTCCAACCGACCCGGACCGTGTTTCATTTACCGGTAGTATGGCGGGCTTCGATCGCCTGCAGGCCGCCGCGGAAATGAGTGCCAGTGGTTCGACCTACCTTCAAGCGAACAATTTGGCCCTCAATCCGAATAATACAGTGCGTTCGAGTCGATCCAAAAGTGGTAGATTGAATCGTGTCAGTGGAATGACATCTTCCAGTAGTGCGACCTCTTCCAACAGCAATCCAGCTGGACGCGAAAGGCAAAAGCTACACCAACAGCAGCAACAACAGCTGCAGAAGGAACTTAAGGAGGTTAGCAACTTAGAGAATTATACAGACTCCGATAAAACGATTTTCGAGCCGCCGCCGGATCCTGCACCTCCTGAAATTCCGCCAAGGACTCAGTCCTTGCTGCTTTCGATGCGGAAGCGTTCTGATTATCAATTGAAATTCGAGGAGAACGGCGACCAGAAGCACGAGGAGTTCATTCCGCAGAGCCAGCAAAAGGGTAAGTACGAGAACTAACTTAACGGTTAACACTGTTAGAAATTTCTAAAGCTTTAAAGCTTTTCTTTTGCAACAAGCATACTGAAAGCTTTATACTGTTAGAATTTTTTGTTGAAATCATTTAGGTAAAATTTTATTTGAATTTGGTTTTTTTGGTGAGGTTCTGAGTCCATAACACTCGCTGGGCCTACCCCTATATGTAATATTTGTATGTCAGATAGGTTGAACAGTTTCAGTAGTCCGCCTTGCCTGGTGGCTTGTATCTTAAGCCTGAACCAATGAAGTGCCGTACCGTAACCGTAGGTACCCTAACGAACGAACATTCGGAAATTCAATTAGTCAATTTAGGTCGGTGTCATATTAGCACTTCTGTTCGTACGTTAGATTACGTACGGTTCCGGTACCGCACGTCATATTTGTTCAGGCTTTAGACTTGAATGTTCGAGCTGGGTCTCGTTGTTTGACGCTGTTCGGTTATCATGAGGGTCACTCACAGAGAAAATCCTAATCCCACTCCATCCACCCTTCCTATCCTGCATAAGTATGACTTCGACAAGAGTGACTCAGCTGAGAACGCCCAATGCACCAGTGTTTTTGTAGACCGTTCTTACGTTCTGATGTATAGCGTACACCTCGGAATGAAAGACAGTTGCCAGGGTGCCTATGGGCCCTTTAATAGTGGTGTATATACAGTACATGGCTTACGGTTGTAGACCCAGGGCCGTGGCTAAGTATATGGCCGCCTGCGTACCTGACTATGTGGCCGCCTCCAAAGTAACATCATATAAATACAAGGAAAATATTTAAAATTGGGACTCCAGATAAAAATTGCTCCAAAATAATTCTAGGTGGTCAGAGATGGCTGACAAATTGAATTTTTAATCTCTTTCTCCGACGCCGGCCTGTGCGCAACACAAAAATTTATAAATCACTCTGATTTTGGCCTATAGCCTCTGTTCGCATCGAACATGATAAGAAAAATATGTTTCCCCACCTTGAAATATCTGTTGGGGAGCACTCAAAAAGTAACTCTGAATACCTACGAACAATTTTTAAGCTTTTTGATCTGGAGCCCCAACTCTAAACATTCACCAATACATAATAGGAAAATGTATTTGTAAATGTTTAAAATGTGGATCATATTAAAATAAAATAAAAGATCCACAAGCTCTGCGAAAGCCCCAAATTTACGCGTCTTCTTAACCAGAGCATCCATGTGATGGTCCAAGTTGAGCTTGGCATCTAGTGTAATCCCTAAGTGTTTGGCTTGATGTTAAAATCCTATAGTTCGACGTTGAATTCTGCAAGTCCCGGTAGTGTTCGTATTCTGGTATGCGGAAACCGAATCGTTTTGTCGGGATTGACATTTAGTCTTCCGCTGACGCACCAGCTGGGTATCATTTTAATTGTCAGCTTCTGGCGCCTTCTGGCAACATAGTCGGCGTAACCTTGAGCGCCATAGAGTAGCTCCAGGAGTTCACCTGCAGCAAGGCAAAACTAGAAGTGGAGATACAACTTCTTTTGTTATATTTTCCTCCAGAGACTCCTCAAGATGAGAATCTAATAGTTTACTACCAAAATGAAAATCGCAGTTTTTGTTTTTGCTGTTACGCAGCTCTTACTGTGTTACTCAAAATTCATTAAATACCTTCTGGTGTGATCTTCCTATCTTAATCCAAATCTCTGGGTGTCCGGACCTATGCACCCCTTGCCCGAAAGTTCGGTCTACCTCGCTGCAGCATATACCAGTTCCTACCGCGAAAGACTGCCGCCTCGAAAACAGCCTTAGCGTGGCTGGACAAGATGCAAGCCGCACCATCCAAACCTTCCACTATGGCAGTTTTTGCATCTTCATTTACCGCAGGAATGTAGCAGCTTTGTCAAAGTTGTATCCATAGCGACTGTTCCCCTGAAATTTTCTAACCCACAAACAAATTTACTAAACTACTTTGCACTCGAATACTACTAAGAGTCTTGAGTACATTTTAGTAAGCACCCAACCTTATGATCCACACGTGAATACTGGTATGATCATTGTCTTATACTCCATCAGCTTGGATATTATAATTAAGATGCTTGGACTTGTAAAACCTCAAACTGCAATCGGCTTCGTTGATCTTTAACAACCGTGTGCGTATTTCTCATCATCATCATTGTGCTCCTTTAAGGCCGGGACACACATATCCGCACCGTGTCCGCACCGCATCCGCACCGTGTCCGGGCAAAAACAAAACTCACGTAATTTGACTCGGTGCGGACACGGAAATGTGGGCACTGACTGGTAAAATTTTACTTGTTTACTTTCTCTCCGTGATTCGTCCGACACACGGTGCGGATGCGGTGCGGACGCGGTGCGGATATGTGTGTCCCGGCCTTTAATCCCTCATGGGACATAGGGCGGAAACAGTTGCCCTCCAGCGGACTCTGTTTTGCGCGACAGCTCTCAGCTCTGACCAGGATCTCCCAGTTGTTGCGGCCTCTGCTAGTAGGGTTCTCCTCCACGTTGTTCTAGGTCTTCCGACTCGACGGGATCCTTGCGGGTTCCAGTCAAGGGCCTGTTTGGCTAGGTTTTCGTTATCGCGTCGCAAGGTGTGGCCAACCCAATTCCATTTCCTTCGCCTGATTTGGTCGTCTATCCTTTCTTGGCCGGCACGGCGCCATAGTTCTTCGTTTGAAATTCTATCCTGCCAGCGGATTTTTAGGATACGACGCAGGCATCTGTTGACGAAGACTTGTAGGCGCCCTGTGATGAATTGGGTGACTTTCCATGTTTCGCAACCGTACAAAAGTACTGCCTTCACGTTGGAGTTGAACAGCCGCAATTTGGTGTTAGTTGAGATCTCCGTTGATCTCCATATGCGGAACAGGCATGCATATGCGCCTCGTGCTTTATTTATTCTGGAACTGACATCTTCTTCTGCACCGCCATTTTCGGTAATAATACTACCGAGGTAGCAGAATTTATCGACCAGTTCCACGTCACGGTTATTCAGCGCAGTCCGTTCAATGGTGTTTGCATTTATCCGCATTTCTTTAGTTTTAGTTGGATTTAGCCTTAAGCCTGCTGGACTACTTTCTGTTGCCAAATTGTTAATCATGTTTTTGAGGTCCTGGTGTCTGTGGGCCAGCAAACAGATATCATCGGCGTAGTCGAGATCCTTAAGGCGGTAAGGCGCGTATTTCTAGGGCCATACTATTGTCAGCCAGTTTTTCTGATAGATGATTCTGCAACATCATGCTCTATTATTTTGTCGGCAGGGCCAATGTTTGAAAGTTCCTTGACCAACTAGGGCCAACTTATATTTTAATTTTCTTTCAACAATCCTGAGTTTTCGAGCCTTTATTCAATCTGGCTGTCACTGCCTTGTACAACGCTTGCTT
Source organism: Thereva unica (assembly GCA_949987705.1). Lineage (NCBI taxonomy): Eukaryota > Metazoa > Arthropoda > Insecta > Diptera > Therevidae > Thereva > Thereva unica. The sequence continues at coordinate 78,517,154 of OX465284.1, read as the reverse complement.
CTCCTCCAATAATGTCGTTATTGTCTGTGTAACCCAGTATTTGGGTACACTGGTGGCAGATTATGCTCCTTGCTTGCACCATAATCTGGATCACTTTTTCCAAATACTGGAATTTGGTGCTGGATACAACCATATTTTGCACCATGGCGAAGTTTATCAGTCCTTATTCCATTATCATTGTTGTGCTCGTGCATACTAAACTTTCCGATTGTTGAAATGTTGCTTCCCGTCATATTTTTAAATTAGCGTCTCCAATGACTATCTTTGTCATGTCGAAGACAGTTGCTGTGTACTCTCTCTAAGAGCCATAAAACACTTCCTTTTCTTCTTCCGGTCTCTCTTCTGTTGGAGCATCTATATTTATAACTGAATAATTGAAGAATTTGCCCCTTTTACGAATCTGGCACATTCTTTCATGTATGGTTTGAGACCCTATGAGGAGGTGCTTTATTTCCTTCCGAACAATGAATGTTATACCTAATACGTGGTCTCTTTTTTGCAACTGTAAAATATGTTATGTAGTCTTTTTCAAATATTCTCTATCCAGTTCATCTCATCTCCTGAATGCCGGCTACGTCCACTCTGTATTTCATCAATTCGTCTAGGAGAATTTTTAGCTTTTCGGGATGGTATAGTGTTCTTACATGCCTTTTTATTTGTACGTTTGACAGTCAACGAAGTGCTGGAAGTCTGGGTGCACCATGGTGGCCTGTACTGATGATATTGTGCTGGTGGTGATCGGCAAGTACATCTCAACAATAAGAGATATAATGCAACAAGCATTGGATACTCTTGCTCATTGAGCTACTACAAAACGTTAACCCAGCCAAGACTGAAGTAGTGCTCTTTGCAAAGAAGCATAGACTTCCTAATTTTCCTTCTTTAAGACTTTGCAATGAAACAGTGCATCTAAAGGAGGATGCGAAATTTCTAGGTCTCGTACTCGATTGGAAACTAACGTGGAAGCCGAATCTATTAGAAAGAGCCAAAACAGCTCTCTTCTTATGCCAGAGAACGATCGGAGTTAACTGATCCCTTAAACCCCGCATCGTCCACTGGCTCTATACAGACGTAATCAGACCTATACTTATGCATGACATATCTGTATGGTGGACTGCATTACAGAAGATTACATATCGTAAGATACTGGAAAGGGTCCAAAGAACAGCTGAGCTGTGTATCAGTGGTGCAATGAGAAGCACCCCAACAGCTGCTCTGGATGTCTTATAGCATCTTATTCCTTTGGACATACACGCCGAGCAAATGGCAGCCTGGACGGTCTCCAGGACAAAGGCTTCTGTTGGATGGGTTCCATATTCATATGGCCATTCATCCATCCTTAGGAGGTTCGCCACCGCTGCGTACAACCTAGATAAACTACACCTATGTGGACCTTGGAGAAAGGTTTCAATACCATCATTCCGGCCAGAGATGACTGGTGTTATCCCAACTGGGTCATTATGTATCTACACATATGGCTCAAGCGTAAGCTCTGGTATTTTCTCCGAGGCATTAAATATAAATGCGATCTGGGAGGCTCTCGAATGGCTGAAGATAAATAAAAGAATATATGTATTCTATCGGATGAGGACCCCCTCAAGGCTCTTAGTTCTGTCGTCACAACATTCACGACTCTTCTGAACTGCCGCAGGTCTCTGTGTGAGACTGCCACTCAGTTTGATATAGCACTGTGTTGGGTTCGTGGACACAATGGGATTAGGGGAAACTGTAGGGCAGATGAGCTTGCTAGACAGAGAACCGAAGTGGAAAGGACACCCCACTTAACCCGAATGGGAATGCCCTTAGACACCTACAAACTAGCTGTGAGAAAAATCAGCTTAGCTCGAGCTGGGCTGAGATGGACCACAGCAACGGTGTGCCGCGCTCTTCATGCAATGTGGCCAACTTTGGACGCAAAGCGTTCAAAATCTTTTGTTCAGTTGAACAAAAAGGAGATAAGCCATGTAGTAAAGGTACTGACTAGTCAGTGTCCCTTTGGCCCGCACGCCGAAGAGGGACCTTCATTGGCTCATCCTTCCTTGATGGATTGAGCAAGCTGCAAAATACTGATGTTCCTAACCTTTGTCGCTTTATCAAAAGCTCAAAATGGCTTGAAATGACCTGAACTTTATCCCAACACTAGAATGGCATCACAATGGGCCCAATGTTGTGCCTAAGCGGGCTCCCTAGTGGGGGCAACCATTTTAACCTAACCTAACCTAACCTTGTACGTTTGTCGGGTAGTCTCCATGAAATCTGACCAGTCCGAGGCTCTGCCTTAGGCTGCATAGCAAAATGTTAATATCAGGAAGATTTGCTAGCCCTTCGTTGAAGGGCGATAATATAGCTTCTCACACTCGCTACTACAATCTCTAGTTGCTTATCCAGGGGGCACCAAGTGGAAGTTACGGTTCGATTTTGCACCCCATTGGTACAGGTGTACTCCTTCCTTAATGCTGGTCGTCAATTTTGTATTCCTTGAATTTCCTGCACCTGTAACGGACTTGTAACCGAACCTTGTAACGGGATACCTCGGCCATATTAGCATATCGTCTTTGTAGGTTTGTTATGAGTTATCGTCACTTGGAGATTGGGGGCTACAAAAAGTTATTCACTCTATTTTACTGATCACCAATCATAAAGTTGCCACTGCCACATAACACGATATAAGCTAGCCCGCCTCGATACTTTAAGGGTTAATGCGGACTGCCACCCCAGAGGTACGTGGTTCGAATCAACTTCGTGGCATAGTCCTTGGTTTTTCCAATTCTCCGACATAGATAAACTTATATTTTATGCCTCCCCTATTTTTCGAAAAATTTCCTGATCTTTGTCCTAGCATCGCCTGTAAGCATAATAAGCGTGTAAGCTACATATCTGGTGCTCTCGTGCTCCTGCTGTCCTGTTGTCAGCACTCTGGTACGGTTATATTGGATGGGAAGTCGGCGATATAAAACCTCGAATTGGCGTTGTCAGTTCTTTCACTCTTCTCTCCACTATAATTTCGACTTGCAGTCTATTATTATTGCATTGAAATATCATCAACAATAAAAGCCTCATTACCTTTGCTTACGCTAGCCTATCACATAATAAAAATATAACAAGCATTCTTGATCCTAGAAAATAAATATCTAGCTCTGAATATATATTGCTGATTAGATCCTTAAACTTCCAAAATTTTATCCCGATTAGCATTGATTATGATTCTGAAATAATGTAATATAAAAAAAATTCAATTACCCTTCCCCGCCACTGAGTTATACTTTAAGCTTATATTTGTTTATTCAAAAATAGTTAGTCTACCCGAAAAATTAATTAAATTTCGTTTCCTTTATTTACAGATTACTTAATGGCGGCAGAAAATTCACGTTCAAGTGAATTTCCGTCAAAGAATGAAACACAAAGTCAACAAGGGTGAGTACCGTTCAGAATTAATTAAGGGTGTCCCAAAACTCCCCATCTGTAATATGGTGAAAAAAAAACACATTGTCTCTGCTGATATGCTTTCAGCCAAGCTCAATACACCGCAAACCCATTATGAATATTTCACTTTTAATTTGGTGTTTTTTTTATTTTCAGCAGTGTTTAATTCTGTAATTAAAACGTATTGATGGTCCTTACCCTCCACCATGATCAAATTTGATCTAGCATTTTTTTTTTTTCGGATAAAGCCACTACACATTTCCTGAAATTAATTTTTGCGTTTTCAGAGGATAAATTTTATTGAAAAAATAAAACCAAAAAAAAAAAAAAAAAAAAAAAAAAATACAGAGAAACATTTTATTTGTCCAGCTCTCTCAATGACGCATTTCTGTTTGCACTCATCAGGATGAATAGCCTGCGGCGAACTAGAGTTCATTGGAAAATTCGGAACATACTGAAACGGACACACAAAGTGGCCAGGACTTTTCTATAGACGAAGGTTTTCCGATGAGCTTCCTATTATTATATGATACTATCCGGGGAATGCATCCCAGAAAGTTCAAGTGAAAATAATTCCATTGAAAAATTCCGGTCTTTGTCGTATCGCCCCCACCCGCCCCCAACTCCTGAACTTCACATTTTTCTTCTTAACGTACTCGAAGGACTTCAAGGATTTTTCTTAATGCAAAGAAACTTGCAAGAATATCGTACTGCACTCTTTGTTGTCACTATGCCGGGCTATGACCTGATGCACTGAATCTATTTTTTTTTTATTTTTTTATATATAAAAATCTTTAGAAAATTTATCATTCGCTTCCTTTTATATATATATCTAGAAAGGAGCTCTTCACAATCAGGGGAAGGACGACGACGAGTCTCGACAATTACGAACTATCTAGCAAACTTAAAGGCAAAAAAAAGAATGTTTGGTCACAAATTCCCTCTTTTCTTTGGATAAAATACATCCGAAACGGTTGTCCAGGTAGAATTTATCGATAGGTATAAGTCCTGGCTGGGACATTAGCTCCTCGAAGACTGATCCCATTGTGCTGGGAGTACCTCCTCATACGGCTTGACAGAATTAAGGATGAGCACCGCCTTTTATGATTTGCTTTTGTGTCTATCACTTTTGAAGATGTTCCTTACTGTGCCTTGTGGAAAAAGTTAATTTGTTACACACAATTGCATCTGCAAGAATGTAAGGGATATTTCGAGTCCCGGCACAAAGCTGGGATAGGGAAGGAGAGCTTGCATGAATAATCTTTGATGAATGAACGAACATTTCTTGTTTTTTTTTGTTGTTGTTGTTATTGTGTCGTGAGTGATGTGAAGGGTAAGGAAATACATTTCAACAATGTGGAACGTGTTTATATTTATCTCTTTTAAGTTGCTACAACAAAAAAAATCGAGACATTTATTCGGATAAAATTCCTTTATTGTCTTGTCTTTTGTGGGTTTGTCTTTTTTAACAAACGATCAAGTGTACTGGAAAGATTTATTGCTGCAATAACTTCATATTTTTTCATTTATATCTAGAAAGCCAAAATTTAATATTATATTTGTTCTGTACAGAGAAAGCAAATTGATACTAAACCATGAATCAAACTTTTTAAAGAGTTCGTAACCACAGTGAATCCCAAAACTACACTTGCACATGATTCCTGAACGCTTAATTTATTTGAACTATATGTATATAGCATCGGCAGCCCAGTCCCAGTACCAAGGACAAAATCGCAATTGTCACTGAAATAGTATCGCTTTAGAACCGCAATCGTAAAAAACCTTTCCATAAGTAAACGGCAGTATGACTTTAGATTGAACATCTCACGTCCAGGTACCGGATCATAGATTGAAACCACCTCTAATCTCGCATGACCTAAATTTTCCATCTCGCCTGGAAACGCCTTTTCCATGATTGCTTCTTTTCAAAAAAACGCGACAAACAGTTCGATCATTTACCAAAGAAAATATTTTCTTCGCTTAATGCAGCTAGATTAGCACGTCCTTTTGAGTGATGAAGCTCCTCGTAACAAATGAAAATATTCGGTACGCCAGCGACTCAAAAAGGACATACCTACACACATAATTTACTCAAACCAAATATAAGTAAATCAGCAATTTTCAAAGTTCTTACGTAAAGTATCTTAACTGAACGAAGAGCTAAAGTGTTCTAAGTGATAATAGCATGACATTAGAAAAAAACTTTAATTAACAATCGGTCTGGAGAAAAACCCACCCTGGTACCACGACGTTTTCTTTCTTGCAATAACCTTTGTCATTCTTTTCTCATTTTAAAATTATTTTCGACTAGAATATAAATCAAGATATGGTTTACAATCTCAACACACGCCAATGTCGTTACGACAAAAATTCTTCTTTACGGTGTGCCACAAGGTAAAATTCATCGTTATCATTAAAATTCATTGTTATAAGTTGTAATTAGTGGAGGTGAGGAATTTGTGAACGAATGTCAGTGAGAGAAAAGTTCTCTCAATCGGCTGATTTGAAAACAAGTAATAGTTTTTATTATGTGAGTTAAAATCAAAAGCAACTGATACTTTAACACACTAAAAACGCCTAAAAAGGATCTTTTCGCAAATCCTATCCACCGATGCTGAATATTTTCGTCGGAACTACGTCAGTGTGTTGAGGTATTAGTAGCTACTGAGATGAAAATGCATAACATCGCTGAAGATCAATAAGATTCGATCATTTAACCAGAATCAAATTGAAGCCAAAACCTTCAGCAATCACAAAGATATGAAATGAGCATTTGCAGAAAATTGTCACCTTCTTATAGGTACAAGAAGCTGCTTTGATGGTGTGTGGTCCCTGAATAAAATTTTTATGTGGATGAATTCGTTCTCGTCTATAATATGCATATTATTATAAAATATTCGATGTTCAGTTTTCAAATTTCCTAGATGGCCTTTATAACAAATTTAAAGCCTTTATACTGAATATGCCTGATACGCCAGAAAAGGCTCGATGAATCGTCCAGATCGGAGCTCTATTGTTACTATTCCGGAGAACCACCTAAAAGAAGATAATTAAAGGATTATATGACATCTAAGACAGATAAAAACCACATGATCTACTCACTTTATGTACCTTAAATTAAAAAAAAAATTAATATAATCCGAATTAGGTATTGTATAGATTTTATATCTAAAAGGAAATTAATTAAAAGAACGGGAACGCTATTTACTTACTTTCAATATAAAGCCCTAAAGGTTAATATACAACACGAGAATTCGCTTTGCGTATAAACAATATAAATGTGACAAAGCCAATGGTCATAAAAAGCTGTTTTGGACAATCGCATCACCAGCATCACCAAGGGCTTGATTATTTCGATTATTGTAATTCGTGGACAACATTACCCAATATAGAGATCATAATAGCTAGCAAAAGGGTGCCAGAGAGGGTTGAGCGTTTCCAGTGAAATTCCCCCATCCTTAGAAGGACAAAAAGGTCAACCCGATCAGCCCAAAAAATTATTATTATCTTCTTTTAGGTGGCTCTTCGGAACAGTGGCTTCGGGTAGAGCTATAAACACACAATTGGCCAAAACTTGGTATGCTCAGACCATCTCGCCAATATGTCTACTAGGTGTATCCACGAGATAGTAGTAGAGGCTCCACTATATCCATATGAACAAACCCAGTTTTTTTTTCTTTTATAGTTTTTGCATTTGTTTTGATCGGAATTTTCATTTATCCATAGAATATGACAGGACAGGACTGTTAAGGCTTTTGGCTTGTGGGTCTCCATCACGGCTAAAGTGATCGTGGTGATCGCGATCAGACGTAGTCATTTTCAGATATTGTTTCCCATATTCTGTTTTAAGGGTGGTCGAATACGGGCGACAGCGCGAGGGCGCCGCCTCTACCGTCGAGATCCAGTAGTGTTCATTTATTTAGTCATTAAATGATAGTGCCTCCACAATACTAGACACAATGCGAAATATGCACAGGAGGTAAACCAGGCTTGTGTTAGAAAAAACGTAAAAGACAGCCGGCAAGAGCGCTTTGCTTACTCGTTGTGATAGTCACCACCCAGTAGAAAAGTGAACTAGAATAACTACTTTCTAAGGATGGAGTAGTAGTTCTCAATTGGATAGCTTTTATATGAAAACAACCCACTACTTTTGCTAAGCGTTGTCCTACGATGGGGCTAGTTTTCCTCTCTGCATTACTTCCAAATACTTAAAGAACTAATTCATTTTGAAGTTCTTGGAAAACTAATTCTTTTTGAGCAACCTGGAGAATTAATTTAACTTGAAGTTCTTCTTCTTAATTTGGAGCTACTTGGGGAACTAATTCTTTTTGAATTACTTGGAGAACTAATTCATTTTGAAGTTCTCGGAAAACTAATTCTTTTTGAGCAACCTGGAGAACTAATTTAACTTGAAGTTCTTCTTCTTAATTTTGAGCTACTTAGAGAACTAATTCTTTTTGAATTACTTGGAGAACTAATTCATTTTGAATTACTTCGAGAACTAATTTATTTTGCACTACTTGGAGAACTAAATCATTCTGATTTAACGAAACTACTAACTAAGAAACAAATTATTAAGAAATATGTTCGAACTAGCTCCTCTCAGGATTACTTTAACACTAGTACTGGAACTAGTCAATTTCCCAGTAGTGCTAAATTACATATTTCTATGTTTTAAATAGTCAGAATGAAGTATTGATTGCAATTTGCAGATGTACATATATTACAACCTTGCACGTGAGTGGACTTTTTTTTGACAAGTATTTTGTTTTTCTAGAAATAGACTAACAAAATGACTGGAGTGTGGAATACCATTTGTTCATAATATCATAGACAAATTATTATGTAGGGGAGAAAAATAGCATCAAAACTGTTTCCACTTTGGTGAACTAACGAATAATACTGCCTGATCATGCCACTTCAATTATATTTCTTGTGTTAACACGTGTAATTTGGCCGACAAAAGCTCTAATAGTACAAACGACTAAGGAAATTTGCATGATCGCGTCATGCAATGGATTTACTATGTAGGGATATTTTTTGTAGTACGTGATCGGCCCAGGTGTATTTTGTTACAAAAAAATTTATTCAAGATCAAAGGGTCAAATACGGAAAACTTTGCATTCATCTCTTTAGTGATAAGTTTAATCCAGTCAGAGCCATTACTAGACGATTGGAGCCTGATGAATTACAGTATATGTATATACCTATATCGAATGCTGAAGATCCGCACTTGGTCTGGCGAACTCCAAGCGCCATCTCGATAAGCAGCGGGAAAATTTGTAGGATGCAGTTGGAATGACATCAGAATACTGATAGCCTTAATTAACGGACCGTGAGCGGCTTGAATTACTATGAAAGATCAAGAAGGAGATGAACCTGGCTCAAAGGAAATTGCCTTTTGTGTCTAAAATTGAATCTACAGTTTTCACTTTAATTTTTTTGTAATAAAACTCAGAAGAAGATCAGAAGATCATTTTTTCAAACTTTCCCATTCACCATCTATAAAAATATACTTCACAATATAATAAATTTTCCTCGTTACCGGACGGATAAGTAAAAATTTCCGTGGCAGCTGGATCTATTAGAGTATTGTTTGTAGAATACGATTTCCTATTTCAATTGATTGATTTCGTCGTTCCAATTCCTAGTCTAGACTTTTTTATGGATAATAAGCAAATAAAGTCTGAACCAACTTTAAACAAATTGGCACCCGATCTAAATATATTGATCAAATTAAAAATAAATTATTCTTTTCCATCAAAAAAAACTCTCCATACTTTTCTCACCACCTGGTCCTCTGTGCGTCTTCTACACTCATAAATTCGTTTTTAGACGATTTTCTTTTTTTTGGATTTTCCATTTTTCATTTCTATTTATATTTGTCAACAGAAAGAAGCTGAATTTTCTTCTCCTGTCCACCAGACAGCTTTTTTCTTGTGACATAAAGCATATCCACAGAAGACTTTTCCTAAAGTTTACGAAGCAATAAACCACATTTATTGTGGCTGAATCTGTCTGAACTCTTTGTGCTCTTTGTGATATAGATTAACGTCCATGAAATACTAGTTTATCGTGTGGTATAAAATCTCATTATTTGCCAGAACTGCATTTATTATTCGCTCGTAATTTCCTGCAGTTCAGATGATATATTCTATTTAATTTATTTGTGGGTTGATCTGTGCTGCGAATTTCCAGCTAAAGCGCCCTCTAAGTCAATTTTTATCAGAGCAATCTAAATGCAAAAACAAGATTTATAGCAAATTAATTGCGAAAAGCCATAAAACTTCCTCGTCTGCGGATGCATCGTCCTCGTTTGCCATCCGTTTGTCCCCCGAGAGCTTCACACTCTAATTAAAATCCCCTCGCCTACTTCTTTGCTCAATTGAAACCCTTTAACCGGAGCGGATCAGCCCCATCCGTCCCGGATCCATGCGGTAATTAAACCATGAAAGGCTGTCACAACAAACGATGGAATCACTTAAGGGATCAAGGCCATAATATACGGTGCAAGTACAGATGTCGGCAATTAACCAGAATCCACACTCCACAACCGAAGCGCAATCCACATAATGCACTCTCTGTACACCCACAACTGCAGCCCGGCGACTGGGCCCGTAAAAAGTAAATCCCTAGAAGAATTTTATCTCGCTGCGTGTTATTGCGCCGGGGGGACGGGACAGGCCAGGCCTTGGGATCGGGGCCTGTTTTATAAGAAGAAGCCGGGAATGTCTTAGAGGTCATCTGGGTGCTGTCCGGACCTATAGCTGGATCGTTCCATCGAACTCCTAGTGGTAAGATCATTGCTTGTTTGGAAACTTGATACGGCGGTAAATTGGGGATATTCTTGCTCTTAAGCCTGTTACGATCATGTAAGCTGCGCGGAAGTGCACATGGGGCCACACAAAGCGAGCTGATTATCGAGAGCCATCAAATTCAATCTCCTCGGAATAGAGCCAAGCTTCGGTGTGCAGACTCGATGTGACTGGAATCGCTCCATAAGTCATACTTGAGGCTCAATTCACTTGGGGATTACGCTGAGTTCCCAACAATTTGGTTTCCTGTTTTTTTTTTCGTTGATAGACATTAAAGAAGAAAGGAGCAGTGTGGAGCCTCCGGATTTTCTACAACCACACATTAACGGCTGCTTTATTAGAATCAACAAGGAATTAACGTAGCGCATTTAACATTTCTTTCCTCCATAATGCGTCACATGGGACACTGGTGAATGGCGGCTTTATGGGCTGGCGAGTGTTGTATGAATAAATTTTCGTGATTTGTGAGATAAGCTTCAACATGGGATGATTTTTTATGTGAATTTCGTAAGTGGTTTTTGAAATATAAATAAATTCAGTGTCAGTTCATTCAATCTGAGTAAAAAGTACCCGCAATTGAAATGTACCAAAAAAAAATAAATCTATTTAACAAATCGTCACCCTCCATCAACCCCATCAACTGCAATGCATACATTATATGCCAGCACATGACTCCGTGCATTCGTAGGCTTTCCTAGAATGATTGAGATATCGTCTTATCCTCATTTAACTAATTTTCTTTTATGGCCCCAATCTACTATGAAGGAGTTCGCTATATGGAGACTGTAGCGTGGGTCGCCAAAATATGAACTAAAAATTTCGCGATCCCTCACTATAATACTTGCTGAAAGATAAAAATCCAGGCAGACAAGAAACCAAAACTTGAATCTGATGGAGATTTTTTTTTTTATGTGAAAGACTAGAGTCTCAGGCAAGACCCTTTATACTGTCGACAATCTATTTTCTTCATATAGAGTGCAATGGCGAACAGCAGCTCTAGTCGGGGAAGGAAGGAACTGCCACAACCTACCCGCGATATTTTTTCAGTCCACCTACTTCCAACCATTACTATTGCGACTTTGGCATCGGGGCATCGAGAAACAACTCGCTGGAGTGTTATGCCTCCTGAAACGAGTTGAATCTCATCAACCAACCGATGACATGCGCTTTGGCGGAGCGGGGAAGGGCTAAGTTGATGGGGTTGATGGAGATGACAGAAAAAAACAAACATATTTGATCGTCATAAAATTGAGATACTAAGATAGATCGCACACATTACATATCCGTGACGGCAAGCCACCGACGCTTTCCGTGTCAGTGGCTTCCGTATGAATTTTTCACTGACATTAACACAGCACCGCCTTCTCCGTATCAATGTTTAATGTTCAATGGCTGTGGTTGAGTAACTCTGTAATTACTTTTTAATTTTGAAATTTTAACAGTGATCTGCATCATGGAATTAAGCGTTTAATATAGTGCTGCAAGAGCTCTTCAGGAAGTGGAGGGAGACTTCGTAACTTTATATAAAGGATTTGTGGACCACGAAACTAGTTTCTTCGAATAGTTTAAAATGAGCTAAAAGTTTAAAATTGATCCACTTGAAAATGACTAGAAATTGATCCACGCGAGTCTGTAAATATAGGAAAATAGGAAAATTCAATACATTTGGGCATTGAAGCAGCCTTACGTCAAAGTAATCTGCATTTCCTGCAAAATCCAGGAGTATATTTAAAAATATCGGTGGGTACGTATTTAACGGGGTTTCCGGGGTCCTGAACGCTTCTGAGAACGTCAGTGGCCTACTGCGTCGGATGTGTGGAATTACATCGGTCCGATATTTGTTCAATGATGCGCCGGTATTGCACTGAAGTTGCCGCCGGGTCACGGATGTGATGATATAACTCAAAATACATTGTTTATTAAATAAAATATTATTTTTGACGTGACAACGTCTATTAAAACGATGAACGCCGGCTGCATGCACGAAAAATGATAACTCATTGTCCCGTTATGTCCCGTAATAATTTTAAAAATTTGATCGTAGTAATCTTAAAAATTTGATTAAAATTGTCAATATTTAATTAAATTAAATTTGTCAAATTGTCAACAGTAAGCAAAGCAAGCCAAACACTCTGTCTCCTAACTGGGTGCCGGTGTATAAGAAAATAGTGAACATTACACTGACGAAAACTGTGAAATGCAAACGAAAACAGTTTCCTTGTGTTACTGCTTGTGCTATTACCATTCCCAAGTCGCAAGGTGGGACGTTTACTGTTATTGTTTATAAATACTCCTCGGAGCAACCACAACAGTTGGTGTACGTGGCGCTGAGTCGGGTAACGAATATAGACGGCTTGCACATCATCACAGGAAAAGATGCGCCTTTTATCTTCAAACACGGACGAGATGGGAACGACTCACAGACTACGCGAGATGTCCGTAACGAATACATTCGACTCCGTGGACACTTCTCTGGACACGAATTTTTTCTGCCATGAGCTGACAGAGCGCGAATATTTGATCAATGCATACTCGATGTGCACTAAATCCCACTTGTTGTTTCCGGCTTGTTTGCTCTCGACATTTCTACAATCAATTGTATGATTTTCGTAAATATTGGCCGACGATCGAAAGGAGGCTAATACCGGAACGGGAACTCATTTTGAAATTTTTTCAGTAAACTTAGATCGACAGTTCGATCTCCACAGGTTTAACATTATATGCCACTGCTAGTCTAAGGGCGCTGCTAACTCTTTCTTTATTTCGATGTGGAATTGACCATATGTTTAGCATTTTACTCTGAAAACCAATTATGAAATCAAAAATTTTGTTTCAGGAATATTGTCAAAGGGATTGAACCATTTGCTGCAAAATGAACACTAAAATATCCTGATAAAATCTTCGGAAGTTCGCCTGAACTATCTCTCAACATCCTTGAACCGATGGATTAAAATTTGATGATTTCCGCGATTTTTTGATTTTGGAGATATATACACAACAACCACTAAAAACTCTCTCCCATCACCCAGTTTAACTTGAGAAGCACATATATCACCAATAGCTGCTCGGATAACATAAAGTTCACGTGCATTTTGTATTGTAAGTTCCATATTCAGCGCAGTGATTCCGGATATGTTTTTGGATATATCGCAACTCACGCAGCTCTAACATTTTCCCGTTCAAAATTTTATTATTGTACTTAACTCAACACTTAACTTAATCTAGCTTAACCAAACTTTTAACTCAATTCTTAGCTTAAAGCGGAAGCCACAAAGAACACGTCTTCCGATCTCCGTGTTCCGTGCTCCGCTTCCTGTCAAAATTGATTACTATGTCTTAACACTACTTGACTACTTGATAAACAAAAAAAGAACGGAACGATAAAAACACGTACACGGAGAAGATAAACAAATTTCAACTTTTGAACGGATTGATGGAAACGTTACCTCACTTTTTTGTAAATTGAGTAAATAAAATTCGCAAATTCGCTCACTTGTCAATAAAATCCAGGATGCCATAGAAACGGACGCTTGTAGCTCCATAAAAATAAATATCGGAACACCAAAATACGTAGAGATAGAAAACGGATGATTGTGGCTAACATACAAATAAATATCGGAACAGAGAAAGATGGAAAGACGGAAAACGGATAGACGGAACTCGGAACACGTGTGCTATGTAACCTACGCTTAAGTCTTAAAAATCGACTAAAGTCCACTGAACTCAACTCTTTTCAAAATGTTTATCTCTATCTTAACTCACCGCAACTCAACTAAACTATTAACTCATCTTTTAATCCAACTTTTAACTTAACTAAACTTATCTAAACTCGAATAATGCTTAACTCTATTCATAACTCAATTTTAAAGTCAATTATTAACGCAACTGTTATCGCAAGTCTCAAACCAACTCTTAGCTGAAGGCTACTTATTTATACTCAATCTTGAAATCTACTTTAAACTCGACTATCCCGTTCTCTTACCTTAACTTAGGTCAACTCGACTTATCTAAACTGAACTCTTAGCCCAACTTGTACTTCAACTCGTAACTTAGCTCAAATATTAACGCAACTCATAAACCAACGGGTTACTGATCTCAAGTTATCTATGGACAAATATTATGAAATGCCGTCACGCGTGTTACATAATTTTCCGTCTCGCGATACTAGTTGATTTTACCTCGGTTTCACATGAAAAACACAAATTATTGACTTTGACGCATCATAACCCTGGAATTTGGTAGGGAGGAGCGATCACTTTTACCTATTTAGATATGTGGCAGTATTCTACGTGCATAGATGTCCTATTCGTGAACATAGATTCTAGTGATGTAGAGGAGAGCGAAAATGTCCATAATGGTTCAAGTTCAATCATCCCCAGCCCACACTACTCGTTCCTCCGGGTCTGGCCGCCAGTTACGATATGTTTCATGAAAGTGAGATCCATAGAAATCCGGCAAATCATTTGCTGAGTCCTCCTTTCGATGCAAACCTCTAAATCTCATACCACGATTTTCGAGCACCAGTTTTTTGCTTTTGTCGAAGTTCGCTGATATTGAAAAACTACCAAAACAATTGTTTTTTAAACTAGAAATTCTGCTTAAACCCATTCATCGCATGAAAAATTTCGCTTGAATCACAAAATTTAAGACACTCTTTACTCAAAGTATTTTGCCATTATAAAAATTTTCAGGTGAAAAATGACACTCAAATTCTGCGTGAAAAGTGTTATGTGTTTACAAAAAGAAACCCATCCTTCAAATGATAAATTCTGCGTAATTTCAACATCATTTTTATAACAAACTTTCCTAAAGAAAAAAAATCGTTTCAGAGAAGCTTCAAACCAAACGAATTCCACCAAAATTTCATTACCAAAAGTATTACATTCCACAAAAAAGGATCCAATTTAACTTCCAAACGCTCCTGTATTTCATAAAGAAATGACTGGTGGTGAATTTCCCGAAATAAAGTCTTTAGTTTCCAAATAACACAACACGTTCTACAAAATCCTATAAAGGAGCAATCAGGGAATTTCCAAACTGAACTCGTTTATTTCCCAAAAAAATATCCTTATGATTATAGCCGTGATACTTAGAGGAAAATGAACTGTAGGACATTAAATACATTTATCCTCTAACTCTAGAATAATGTCCTTTGATTCCTTGTGAATAAATATCCCCCCATAAAGGAAATATCATCTTACTCCTCTTCAAAGAGGAAATTTAGAAAAAATTCAGCACAAATATAATTCCCACTTGAGGAGAATTACCCATCTTCCTATAAATCCCCTTAAATGTCCCTTTCAGGAGAATTATTCTTCACCCTAGCATTTTTTTGTTCATATCCCCATATTTAAGAGCAAAATCCTAAAATCCTTATAAGAAACATCTTCAATCCTGCAAGGATAAAGGACAATTTTCTCCGTTTTTCATCCCGAAAATTAAGAGAAATCATTTTGGTAATTGCATGAAAGGATATCAACACACTGCAAAACCTCATCATGATCCCTTGTTGAATTTATGGGTATATTGACCCTTGCATTGGGGCTGCGCCTGTGGGAGTTTGTTTACTTACGAAAGGATATGATATCGACAGTTTTTAATGAAAAGTTATTTATATCAGCCATAAAGATCCTGAATGAAATTAATCCTTTAGAAAATTATTATTGTTTGCATTTCGCAATTATCGTAGAGAAACATAAGTTCTGAGATGGAAACTAAAAATTTATTGTTCGGAAATTATTATTAGATATTTTGCTGTGACAATTGTAGAATGTTTCTGTGTATTTATTTTATGACTGGACAGATTGAATGGTTTATTATGATATGATGTAAATGGAGCTCTACTTCCTACAATGTGAAAGTAGTGGACATTGTAAGATATTTAAATGGAAATTTTGGAGGATATCATAATCAGGCGTGAGTTTCATGTTTTTCGATAGAAATGTACATATGTTAAACGGGCATGATGTAACAGAAAATAGCCATTAAAAGTTTATATGAATAACATCTTCCTAAAATACCTCCAGTTTTGTTGAGTTTTTAGATAGTTTATTCTAATAATGATTATGGCATGCTCCCAAATTCGCATTCTGACCATCAGTGCTTTTGTAGATCTTTTCAGAAATTAACAAATTAACATCTACAGTATTGGCCAAAACTAAAGCACCCCTCTCAATGCAATGGATAATTGTCATCGCCACTGCCTAAACTTATACTCTAAAGGGCTAACGGTCAGTAACACCGCGAATGATAAAAAATTACGAAGCAACGAGCCAGTAATCACGTAATCATTGTTAACTGCTACATATGCTCAGCACAACTTCCTAAAGATTTTGACTTCGGAATACGCCAGAGAACAATCCGAGAAAAAATTTGAATATTTTATAGGGGGGCTTTAGTTTTGGCCGATTCTGTATATATTCTCTTTATTTTTCCCTAGTTTATCCATTCAAAAAAAAATCTTAACTTTAGCTTATTAGGACTAGTAAAACAGACTGTGCCCCTACAGAACTCTAGCCAATAGTTACTGGAAGCAATCATTACTGTCCACCACGTTAGAAAGCTGACTGCAGTGATCTAATAGGATATGCCGTTCTTCCTTATAGAGGCAATGGTAATTGTTCCAAGGGAAGGATTCGAACCACGAACTCTCTGATGGCAGAGCCTTAACCTCTTTACCCCTGAAATCACATTTATTAAAAACACTATCGACACTGGTACAATTATATTTAATCGTAATATCTGTCACGCGTGGATTTTTGCAGAGTCCAATCAATACAACCTTTCGCAGTCACTATTTCGGAACTAGTGATGAGCAAACGCAAGAAAACGACAAGACTAATCTAGTCTTGTTCTTGTTCAGTCTGTCTTGTCCTTGCAGGCATAACTAAGTCTTGTTCTCGCTAAATGTGCAAGAACAAGACAAGACCATTTTTGCTTATCACTATTCGGAGCTCCTACAGCATCCAAGAGTTCAAACTCACGATTGGCCGGCATCTTTTCCAGCATCCTCATATTCCTTAACCTTCCCCTCCCGTAGTACTAAGTTCATTTGGCCTATTTTACTACAACCTCTATACCTCATTTTCTGGTGAACGGAACCAGAATGGTTTTGTCGGGATTGACTTTTAGTCCTACGCTCTTGCATCAGGTAGAGACTAGATCTAGTGCCTGCTGCAGGTGTCTTGAAGTGGCTCCTTCAGTTTCACCTGTTACTACTATGACGACATCATCAGAATAACTTTGGGCGAAAAAGTGTCGACCGTTGAGCAACTCTAGGAGTTCATCTACAACAATACGCCAGAGAAGTGGAGTAAACCTCCTCCCTGTGGACAACTTTTTGCTATAGTGCCCTCCAGAGACCCCTCAACATAAGAGACCATTAGTTTGCGAGTTCTTAGCATAGAATCAATCCAGTTGCAGAAAGTGCTACTTAGACTGCGTCTACTTAAAGGCCTAGCTATAGTATCAAAGGATTTATTATCGAAAGCCCCCTCGACATCGAGGAAGGCCGTCAGCGCAACTCCTTTTTTTAGAGCTGAGCATTCCAGCCTGAGCACCAGATTGTGCAGTGCTGTCTTAGTGGACTTGCCCGCCTGGTACGCATGCTGACAGAAGCTTAGTGGTTGGCGTTGAAGATAAGTTTCCCTCATCGCCCGGTCGACAATTTTCTCCATTGTCCTCAAGGCAAAAGACGAGAGACTTATCGGCCTGAAACATTTAGTCGAGGTGTAATCCGTACGCCCTGGCTTAGGTATAAATGTTATGTTGACGTTACTCCAGACAAATGGGATGTAACCATGTGCGAAGGAAGCCCTGAATATTTTGCATAATATGGGAGTGACTAGGTCACAGCCCTCCTATAGCAGAATGGGATAGACTCCGTCTGCTACAGGGGACTTGTATGGTTTTAACGATCTAATCGCCTCCTTAATAGCTTCGTGGGCACTTTAGTAAGTGGGCCAGTTGGCTGCCCAACAGAAATTGTGTTCCCATTTGAATAAATGGATGTGCCTGGAGCAATATTATCAGGGTTTCTTCCCTAGACTATGTGAAAGAGCCATCGGTTCTCCTGATAGATCCAAGATCTAAGCTTTGTGGATTTTTGCTAGGTCTCGAATGTCTTCGACACTCTTGCAGAAGTTCCTCCAGCTATTTCTTTTTGCTCGTCTGATCGCCTTGTTATAGGTGGTTAGCGAGCTTTTATAACTCTCCCAGTTGCCGCTCTTCTTGGCTGCGTTGAATAACTTCCTCGTAGCGGATCTTAACTCAGATAGCTCGACATTCCACCATGGAGTTTTCCTGTTACGCGTCCTCATCAGAACGAGGAAGTTAATGTTGTAAGCGGCAGTACCGCCTCCGTAAGGAAGTCCGCGGATGGTTTTATATCCATCGTAGATTTGATTGAGTGCATGGAAACCTACGCTACTGAGTTCGCCCCCTATAATACGCTACTGAGTTCGCGCCCTGTTAATCTGTATCCTCACCACTGCTAGGTCTCTCGACGATTTATCTGTAGGGGGGACAGCAGTTTGTGTTTTAATTGTAAACTACACAGGTCCGAGGGTCACCGTCCACATCACTGCATTCAATGCTGTAGTCGGCTGCCTACAAGTCACATCAATAGCTTGCGCAAAGGACTGCTGAGGCTGGATTAATGTTTTATATAGTCTCAGTTTTCATTGGGTAAGGATTTTATATTATACTTGCTTTTACCGCAATTCCCTCCGTCCAAAACAGCATTTTTATTTGATGTGCACCAACAACCAATTCAACTACATACTATTGATCAGAATCTTTTTGATAAGCAGCGTTGATGGCCGACCTTATAAGCTAAAAATAAAATAAAATTATAATTTTTCTGATATCATGAATTAGTCAACAAGTTGCATTCTTAGATTTTCCCTAGAACCAGACTTTTTATTTACGAAGAATGTAAGTAATTCAAAAGAGATTATTACCTTTTAAGATTCTCATTCTAAAGTAAAGTTTCTTGGAAAATATTATTTATTCTATAATAAGAAATTTATCTTCTATATAATCACAAATATAAATGAAATCAATGCCTCCATTCGAGAGCTGTTGTTAGTTGTTATTGCGCGAATGCAGTTTGTTTTCAAATAGAAGAAAAACCCCGCCAATTGGTCTAAATTTAACCGAGAGAGTTGACAGAGATTTAAATCTCTCTTACAATAGCGTGTCCTTATAGGATTCATTTCTTGTTGAATATATTCTCTTTGTGAAGATAGTTCACTCGCTGGGAGTGAACTTCTTGATAACACCATATCCATTCTCTTTGTGCTATGAATGAACATTCCCTCTCTTACTATACAAAATGAACTTAATACATTCGATAAATTTTATCCAAACAATCCGCACCCTTAATCACTCATCATCTCTACCTGGTAAGCAAACTCGTCTCTCCCGCTCTCTTTCTTCATGTCTCTCTCTTTTTTTGATCCTAACGAAAATGCTCCTACTGTACTAACTGATATATCCATCAATTCATTTGTATATCATCACAGCGCAAACTCATCTCATGCTATATATGCCTTTTGGTAAGATAAAATTTATCCATGAAATGAACTCTGGTTCACTGTGAAACTGGTCTAAAGCGTAAAATGAAAGATATCAGAATATGCCATAGCCACAAAATAAAACGAAACAAAATCGTCATCGCGACCAGATATCCGAACTAGAGAAGAGCACCATTGGATGGATACAGAAAGATACGCGAACTCAGGATTTTCAGTCTTTAATGTATCGTCGGTGTATTAAGACGTTGGTGTCCAATCGGTGTCGCGCTTTCGATAAAAAAAATATATATAATTTCTATATGGAGTAACTAAAGATATAATAAGATAAAAAAAAATTAATCATCCCCTCCACAAAAATAGCATTCGTGCACCAGCCAAAAAAAAGGATTAGAAAAGTTGCATAAAAAATTTTGCCCGTTTCTCGCATACTGTTTTAGATGTGCTTAATCGCGCTTATTATCATAGATGGCGTTCATCAATAGAGTGATATCAATACTGGATATACGGGAGGGGTGATATAAATAAATATATATCTAAGTTATAGATATATACATATTTAAAAACTTTTGTGAATATATATTTTATCCCCATTCGATATCTATTTGCCCGAGAGTGTTTTGTCAATACTCAAAAAAGGAAAAATGATGGATTACCACAAGGTTCAATACTAAGTCCTGTGCTGTTTATTTTTTCATGCAAGCGAAATCATTTTGCGTTCGAAGAAATGCTTGGCCTTTAATGTTTGTTTTTTATAAGTGATTATTCGGGTAAAAGGATGAAATGAAAATATACGAAGGGGAGAAGAAAGTGATGTTTTAAAACGAGAAGTAAAGAAAAAAATATAGTATATGGAAATCGGTGCTAAGTGTTGATATTGTGATTTTAGATAAAAAAAAAATAAAAAAGAAGAAAATACGAAAGAAGGATATCAGTGTGGTTTTAAATTCTTAGTGATTATTTTAGAGAGTTAATCGACGGGCATCTTTATTCTTCAACTGATGTGAAAAAACATAACGAAAAGTAAGATAAAAGATAACAAAAAAAATATATATACATTCCTATTAAATTTATGTCTATGCCTGATGTTTCTCCTGATACCCGAAAGACCAAAAGATATCATGATATAAAAAGGATAAGAAGACCTTACCGTCCTCCGTTAATACAATACGAAAAGAAATACTAGGCGACACTTTTAGACATCTGTGGATATACTATATATACTTCTATGTTTATATATATATATATTTATATAGGGACACTGTGAGTGATTCGCACCTATCCGAGTGATTTACGAGCCCTCTTGAAAAGGGTGAAGACATTATTGCTGTGTTGATTACGCCAAGGGATTCTGACTCTTAATTATTTTCGCCTTCCATTTCGTCCTTAAACGAAATTAAATTTTTAAATAACAAAACAAAGCGCAAAAAAAATGTTTAATTTTTTTTGTGTGTAAATAAAAAGATAAGGGATGAAAAAACTTACACAAACAATGTCTGCGGTTAATGGAATTTCTCTCAAAGGATAGTCGGTTGCCGTTTTCGCTCTCTCTGTATTGTAAAGGACTACAATTCTTTATATAGTATAAATTTTTTTTTTTTTGAAGATTGTTGAGTGCGTTTTATGGGACATTGGTGTATAGAGTAGTGTGCCAAAAATTTTACGTTGTTTATGGTTTAAGATAAGCAGTTAGAGTGTCCTTTTTGGCACAATATTATCGGGAGGAATTTTTGCAGTCACATATATATATACATATACATACAGTGGTCGGACTGCTATTTTCTGTCGTCCTGTATATCTGTATCTTAAGGATTTTGTGGGCGGACCGTGATATATCCCATGAGAAGACAATTCTGTTTTGACCCTATTATTGTTGTTTGGGCTTGAAAATACAGATATATGCAAGAAAGGGTTTCTGGATACTTGCCCGTTTATCCTGTTATCCGGTTCTATGTAATAATGGAGATGGTAGAAGACATTGGAGTCACTCTCGTAAAGGATACACACATAAATGGGACTCTTGTCTCGGAATATTATTGAATTTTAGCCAATTTTTTTTTTTTCAAGGAATTTATTGGATAACCAGAGGACGAATAGGGAGGATTTTGTCGAAGCTAGGGTTTTTGATACACATATATATATACAATATATATTTTTTCATCTCCTTGTTACTCCTTAATGGGGGATGGGGTATCGAGAGCAACAATTTTAGCAATTTCGAATTTTATGGCTTTTAAGGTCCTTTTCGAAATAATTGTTTCTTTCGTCAGCATTTTTGTTTTTTTTTTTTTATAAAATCCTTTAAGATATTAAGTGAAGTATTTTAATGATTCTTGTCTTTTATTTTTTTATTTTTTTTATTTTTTTGTAAAAAAGTCCTTTTGAACTCTGATGACCAAATCAAATAAGAATTTTTTAAATTACATTGGTTTATGATTTTCTAAGATGACTAGACTTTAACTTGAATTTCTTAGATGAGAGCTAAAGTATAGAAATTAACTTAAGTTATACTTAAGTATGCATACTGGTTTCACAGTTTCAACTTAAATTTTACTTAAGTATAACTAAGTGGCAGTTTCTCTAGACTTTAGTTTTTCTTTAGTTTAGTATGCATAAAAAATTTAAACGTCAGTTAATGCCAGCACATTTCAAAGAAAGCGCGATTGAAAGGGAATTTTACAAAATGTGTTGAAGAAGGTATAAAAAGTGATGAGGAAGCTGAACTTTTAAATATTAAAATTAGCTGACAACTTCATGTCTATTTGACATTTCTTGCTTTAACATAAAGAAGTGTATTCAACTAGTTTGCGTTATTTTATGTGTTCTTTATTAATTTGTTCAGGTTCATCTACTTCTGTGACGTCTGTGGTTTGGCTAGGACCTTTTCCTGTAGAATATATCCTCCTCTTATCTTCGGCAAAATATAAGTATTTCACTGATTTTCTTTTTCAACATGAACTCGGAGAATTGAAGTTCATTTTACTAAACCTTGAAAAAACGAATTTCCAAATAAAATTCGGCTATATTGTAAGTTCATAATTTACAATATTGAAGTGCTACCGTAAAAAATAAATATACTAGTAAAAAGGAGAAGATGAAAATGCACTGTGAAAGCAAATTTGACTTAAGTTTAACTTAAATGAAAACAATTACTCAAGTATAAAGAAAACTTAAGCTTATGACTGTGAAACTGGCCCTTAGATGATTGAATATATTTTTCTACACTGATAAAAAAAATTGACTTAAGACACTTTTTCTTGTACCAAGCAACTAATGTTTTGGATATAACGAAAATAAAATTGTCTCGGGACCAGCAAGGACAAAAGTTTACTAGAAGTAAAGAAAAAATTTCTTGATTTGTGATACTCATTTTTCAAATTTAAGCATCTCAACTTCTTAGTCAAAGAATATCGAATTCGTGAAGCAAGCAAATCCATTTTCTTGTCGGCTGTTTTGAACAAGGACTCTTATTTTTTCCAATGATCATATGCTAGTTTCAAATTGACCACATAATAAAATAGTGAATCGTCTAAATGCAATATTCGAACTAAAACTTCATCGTGTCGTGAATTAATACAAATTTTGTTTTGAATGAAAAATATTTAGTTTCTTGAGTAAAAAATTAAACAATCGTATTTCGGAAAAGACATATCTTGGTCGAAAAATATAAGTATTGAGCGAAGAAATACGATTGCTTCGGTCAAGAATTTCCAGTGTCTTACTCTGAGACAGCATTCTCATGTTAAGACTGAAAATTTTTTCTAATCAAGACAACGAATTGAAGACTGTCGAAGTGCTGGAATCAAGACAATTTTCTGTCGGTGCAATAAATTTCTAATAAATTTTCAATGTTGCTAAGGCCCGAATACACCAACGAAAGTAACTCTTAATTATGAAATTATCACAAAAATCGACCAAGAATACCTCAGACAAAATCTGGGGTTGAGGGTAAGATAATGATGTGTTACAGCTATAGTTTGCCATGAGTAAAATGCCGAAATCCGAGGTATACAAATCTGAAATCTCACAGCACTTTGAACAAGCTTGAAATAAATTTTCAGTAATTATAGACATATAAAACAATTTCTTAGGTTCTTTGGTGTTTTCCTAATAATGCCCTTTTGACACTCGCTTTTTTTCGGTTGATAAATTTCCTAGAAAAAATGGTTTTGTCAAAAAATAGAAATATTTTGCGAAAAAAGAAACATTGGTTTATTATATCTTGAAATACGCTTTGACAGCTCTAGCTCTTTGTTAGAAGTAACTTGTTGTTTGTGAGAAGTAACAACGATTGGTGTTTTATTTATTTCTGTACATTGATGAAACACAACTCAAGTTATGAGTCGTTAAAGATGACCGTTTCCTCCCCGAAAACTGAACTCGCACCATTCGAAGTTAAATAAAGACAAACCGACGAATTTTTGGAGAAAAACTTAGACGTTATTTAAAATACTTGAAAATACTTATACCTTTAAAATGAGCTTCGGTAAAATTCATTATCATCAAAACTTACGTAGTTATGATGAAAATAATAGGGTTGACAAAAAAGCAACAATGAAACGAATGACATCACGCAAAATTGCATGGAAACGAAACCCATGTACAATTAATTTTGTTTAGGTATTAGCAATATGTTCTAAACGTTTGAACAGTTTAGAATGTTTATATTTGAAAAAAAGGTAGATTTATATTAGGTACGTTAATAATAAATTTTGAAATTTAAAAAAAAAAAAAAAACACTTTTTTCTGCAATAAGTGAAAGACTAAGTGAGATATGAAAAAATTCCGAGGTACAAAAATTAAATTGAAAAAAATTGTTGATTTTTCTTTTGATTCTGTACGATGAAAAGTAATTGAAATATCTTCGTTGCAACTTTGCATGACAGTGCGCGGACGACGTTTCCGGGCACTTTAAACATTAAAATCTCAAAAAGCAAAGTTTCAAGATAATTCAAATTTGTGGGTCTTGTATCCCTTGAAATTTTCTGCGAATAGAATTTTGTAGCGATTAGGTATCTTCAAAATTAAGGAAGTTATTATTAAAAAACAATCGCATTCATTGTAGGTACTAATCTCGTCAATTTTACAGCATTCAAATTACATCTAAAGGAAAATGTCCGCATGTATATATGTATGCCTAAGCATATTCTCATTGGCAGCAGACGTGTATAAACGTATGTGTATATATGCATTAAACATATGTATAAATGTATGAAATTGGATGGCTCTTACTTCTGGTTTTGGAGATCCAATACCCCCGCCCCAACTTGCGTTAAGGAAAATTGTTCCCCCGCCCTCAAAGTTCTATTGTACCACACAAGAATCGCTCTTAATACCTCACAAAAATTAGAGCAAGTTTAGCCTAAAGCTCAAATTCACCCCCAACCTCCTATTATAGAAGGTGCCTCTCTTGCCATGAAACTACTTTTGGGGCACTCAAAAATCACCCTTAATGCCTGAAAGTTTTTTTGGAGCGATTTTACTCAATTCTAAACATTAACTGGAAATTTTACTTCAATATAAATGCATCATTCTAAAATCTTCAATTTGTTGAACTTTCAGTCTACAAATTTTGTAATATGTGGCAGTTTGTACAGGTTCAGACATTGCAATGAATTAGAAATAATAATGAAGCAGAAATGCACGATTAAAAATGTTTAAACTGTTATAAGCTAATTTTGTTGTGAATTTCGTCATAGAGGGTTTTGAGGGGATGAAACATTGAATTTAATTATAAATTACACTCCTGTATATAAAAGGAAGTTTATTTTACATATTTAAATATTACTTAATCGAAATATTGCTTAAATATTTGCTAATAAATTTTCAATGTTTTTAAGTTTGTTTTCATTAACTGAACTTTTTAAATCAAATGTAATTCAATTATATTTATAGGACAGATTTGATTGTGCTTTTTCTTCAAAAAAAAAAAAAAATACATACTTACAATATTCTTACCATTTATCCTTGAATATGAATTTTGCAATAAATTCGATAAAATAAATTTTTTTTGCTAAAAATACATTCCTATAATGATGTGAACCAATATTGCAAAGTGTCTTTTTGTCGATGTCATATTTTTCAAGAGTTTCTTGAATGAAAGAAAATCTTTTACAAATTAGATTTTATTTTATCTATTTATATATCTTTTGTGTGTCTACATCATAACCTTTACTTGCTGACTTTTTTGTGATCACAAACAATTATTCAAATTACCTTGTTTTCTTTTGTTTATTTTGTTTCCGAATCTGTTGCGAATATAAAATGGAATAAAACCTTTGTGTTTTTTGATTTTACAAAATTTTGTAAATATTGATTTCGAAGATATTGAAAAGATATTTGACAATGAAAAAGCATGAATATGTTAAATAAAGTACTGACAAAAAAATTGCCAATTGTATAATCGATCTAAAATGTGATATCTCTTCTCTTTGTTTTTTAATTAAATCATCTCAGTGTTATCAACTTGTAAATTTATTCATGGAAATACAAATAAAAAAACATATTTTTTTTTTCGGTTGTATTTGCTTTGTAGAAAAGTTTTTTTGAGGTTTTTAATAACAGTGCAATTGTTTTTGATATTATGTACTTAAAAGAGAGAGTAGATCCTTGAAGATGGTTTTATTTTATTGCAACAATAAAGCAACAAGTTCGGCTCTTTTTACTTAATTCTTAACTAAATAATACTCTTCATAGTCTTTTCTATATTCTTTGTTAATGCAACAAAAATTTAAATAATACCACAGAGGTTTCTTTTCAATTGACAAATCTAATTAGATTTTCGCTTCGGTGGGCCTTTGGTTGAACATCTCCTTCTTTTCCACCAAAATGATGAATTTGGATTAGGTTAATTTCGAAACAATTTTTCCCTATTCTATTAGAAAAATTTAAAATTATGCAAGTTCTTGAGGTTTATCTGACCCTGGTTAGGTGTTCGCAAACAGATTCAGCAGTTTAAGGGTGCTTCAAGCCAAAATGTTTTATGAGCTGAGCGAATCTTAGGTTATCGTATTGTAAAGGCCATACACTTGACTTTAAAAGATAAATTTCCTAAAACGCGGATTTTCTTAAATTTTTGGCCAAAACTTATTGTTTGATTTAAAAGTTTAAAAATCTGTAGGAAACGAAGAAAAAACATGAAGCTGAACTTTTACATTTTTAATAATGCATGTGGAGATAATCTTAAATTTAAAGAATCTGTTGAGAATTCATTTGGATATACTAAGTACTTGCCAAAAATAAATGTTCGTTATAAGAAAAGTATATTAGAGACAAATATGATTTTTTATAAAATTTTATTTCAACCATTCAACGGTACGCAAACATTAAATAATTTTCAGTTTGCTTAGGTCCTTTCAATAAATTTTTTTGAAAATTTCATAGCTTTAAAAGCATGTTGTCGATAACACCAGTTTGTGGAGAAGTTTCTAATGTTCTTCGTAAAATATCCAGCCCACCTTGGACATCCTCGGCAGTAGGTGAACTTATTTGTGGATAATCAATGATTTCTGCTTTGTCGCTATCGCTCACCTGTTTGATAGCAGCTATGCTTTTAATAATTTCGCTATCGATAGGATGTTGACAGGTAGCTATAACATAGTCTGCATGAATAAAATCGCTGCAATGTAGACTAGTAAAAGTGGAATTCAATTCGTTCCAGCTATTGCATAAGCTTAAAATTTTGGTGGATATCGATAGAATTGATAGATTGCAGTCTTAATTGCAATTAGAATAATGATATGTGGTCTTCGTCTGTACATTCCGAAATTAAGGAAAAATCGGCTTTTCTAAAGCAGTTTCTTTTATTCACTCTAAACCGACCAACCAGAAGAAATATCTCTAACATAATCGAACAAAGTTATGTCATTAACTATATAAAAACCCCAAGCTTAGAGATCACCCTTTGTACTACCAGTCCGTCCTGTCGTTCAGTTCATGGTGCAATGTCTAGTAGTAAGTTTAGTTTGAAGGATAGAACAGAGTAAGAAAGGTTACAGCGGGTCTGGTGGTGCGGATGCTCGAGAAGATGTGATGAACCTTACGTTTCAATTGAGATAGAAGGTAGGTTTATCTCCAAAACAAATGCCAACGTTTTATTTTGTAAGCATTTGAAAAATAAACCTGCTTTAAGTATCGTCATTGAAAATACTACTCCTCTCCGACGGGCAACTTGCATCGCAACTATGGATCCGATTTTTTGTCAGCTTCCTTGAAGATATAAAAATAAGAGTCTCGTATAATAATGCTTTATTCGAGGAGATCAATGTAAAGTGAGGTGTGCCTCAAGGCTCGCAGATAGGTCCTAAACTACATATTTAACCTTTTCCTTGCAGACTTTCCTCATGTACATCAAACCTCCTACAATGTGATTAGCTCTAAATCAATACATTACGCTGATGACTCTTTTAGCTTTGCTAGTGACCCTAATCCCGACAGGGCATAAGCAAAAGTACAAGAACAATTAAACGTTATGTATTAATTACAAGGCCTGCAAAATCAAAGTAAACCCAAATAAATCTGAAAAGATTTGTCCTGAACTGAACTAAATGCACTGTATCATAATACGAAATTTAACAAAATGGGTGAGTGACAGGACAGTATTTTATATGTCCATTCATTTATTTGGCAATACGATGAGCCTTTTTAAACATTCATGCTTTGACCCAAAATAATAAAAGTTGTTTTGGCAAATTTACATTTTTCGCCAAAATTTTCTGAACTTAGAGGCCATCACTGCCTTGGCAATATTTTATGGGGATATGCTAGAAAATGTTTCTGTGTTAACACGGTCAATTTTCAATTCGAATTCGTTAAGTAAGTATTTCAGTATTATTTCGAGCAGAGTTACCAGAATTTCATTCATTAAGTCCTTATAGGGAATTTCTTTAGTTACAAAAAATCGTTAAAAGGGTGTTCGCAATTTATTAAGAATATGAAGTTTTATTTATCACAGAAAAACTATGAAATAACATTTAATAACTAAAGTAGATATAGGCCTCGATTCCCAGATTCGGCGGTCGGAAGTGAGTGCGGATTTAACACTTTGCGATTCTCAAATCCGCAACCGCAGATATCTCTTTGACTTTTTCCGCGCTACAAAAGTGTGATCCGCAACAAATTTTCCTCGGATTTGAAACGACAAATTCGTCTAAGAAAATCCGACATCGCGTATTTCATAATCGCGTGAGGCTTCACTCCAAATTTTTGATTTAATTGAATCCGCGACTACGGATTTGAGAATTGCAAAGTGTCGAAAAAATGTTAAATTTTTAAGCTAAGCGTGGCTTAATAAAGGCAATCACGACTGATAACGAGAACGAATATTGTGGAAAGAGTTTTCTCTAATTATACTTAAAATTAATGCCATACATTATAAACTGAGCGTTAAATACATGTACAGTACATAATATCCCCAAACAAAATGGCACGGTACATGATCCTACAGTCATGACTTCCTCCAAATTTATGGGCTTAAGACCTCTGTTAAGTTGGCAGGACCAACTCGGAAAAATATTGTCCGCTACGGCTCAGAATTATCCGCTTTTTATCCGCTAACGAATGCCGCGTTTTTTTTTACCATCATTTTTTGAGAACCATTGAAGAACGGCCAAATACATCCAGATGTAATTCCTAAAATATTGAATTTATACTTAGTGGTAGCGTCCCTAAACTTAATTCTAAAAATCCCAAAAAACTGCAGTAATACTTTTTTATATAGTGGAACAAAGTAACAGGGTGCCCCAAAGAAAATTAAGAAAAAAGTTCTTTAAGGACCACTCTACTCTACATGCTTTGATGTGATTCCATTCAGGTATATGAATAATTTTGCAGATCTCACTCATCATATCTTGCAAATTCAATACCTTAAAATCCTTCACTAAGATTCTTCTGCTTAGGTCATACTTAGATGACAAATAAACGGTACTCGTTTGTAGTACAAGTTTAGAACTTTCTGTGATACATTGTAACTTCATTGGGAAAGAGAATGGGCTATAGATGTGCTTTCATATCATTTAAAATTCTTCCTTACCTAAAAGCCGATACAATGATTTGTTAGAGCTTATGTGTAGCTCATGTTAAAATTATTTAATCTAGAATTAAATCTAAGAACTATAATTATACTTCTTCCAATCATTTCATGTTTCGACTAATTTTTCATACATATCTCGTGCAGAATTTTGTTGAATTTCATAAATATTGTGGAGATAATTTTTTTTTTGAATACACAAAACAATACAAACTAGTAGGTCCATTTTAGTCCAATCAATGTGAATGCGTGACCACATTCGTGTTTTGTTTAAACTTGCGACTTATCTGGTATTTTTATTTTACATTTAGTCTGTTATCAGTGACTTCCAAAGAAATTGTTCTGTACTTTTACTCTTCCATGTATTCATAAAATTCGTGTTTTTTAAGTTGTTATGAGTTCTTATCTCGCTGGCTGTAATTATTATTAAGTAAAAATTTGCGAAATACCCCACCATAGTATATACAAAATTCCGCTAATAAGCCACTCTCAGTATACAGCTTAAAGTCGTGTTCTTTTCTGTTTCGACAGGAATAAAAAGAAGGTCAGAAGAACTCTGTTAGAAGATTTACATACAGCTTAGCTACCTCGCTTATTGTCCACATACAAAGAGGGCAAGGTATTGCTGTAAAGATTGAAGCCAAGAAAGAAGGCAGAATGTACTGCTGGTGTGGGTATTGAAGAAAAGGGGGACAATGTTGCTTCAAATCGAACCAAGGACCTCTAGAAAGAAGCCACGCGCGTAAACCCGTCTTTGCTACCCATATCGCTAGAATTCTATTCTAACTTCTAAAATTTGTATTTGTATCCCCTTCAAAGGCACAAATGAACCAATTTCATTATTATAATACTAGCAAAGGCCCATCATGCGGACGAGTGGTACTTACAGTACTAAAATTTCTAAAACTTTAGAATTATAAATAAACAAATGACACTGATTCAATTAAATATAAATAGAAAATACTTTAAACAAAAAATAAAATTGAAAGTATATGCAGTAAAAAAGATAACCCGCCCACAGAGATGCTCCGTCGTTAATAAATGAAATGATATCACAAAAAAATTAAAAATCAAAAGTAATTTCATTCTGTCGAAAGGCATCGCAGTGATAAGTTATTGTTTAAATTATATTGTTTTTTCTACAAATACGAGTTATTTTATGGATGAAATCGAGTAAGATCTCTTAATTATAATCAAATTTGCGTTGATTCAATTTTATTGTGTATTTTCGCCTAAGTAGATATCAAATTACTTAAGTTTTCAATTTTATTGATTCACACTGCACCGAAGACTACGGAGTCAAAATGTTTTGTTTACTGCATCAAAATTGTCCCAAAGAATCAGAACCACGAAAAGAAAAATATAACACCAAAATGACTATGCGTGTTTTCTTGAACAATTTCTTTTAGAAAGTTTGGTTTTAAATATTTTGATTACATTTTTAACAAATTTTGCATAGGATCGTTTTTGTTTCTCAGAAATAAAAAATTATACTTTGTTACTAAGATGACACAGATGAACTATTTTTTGAGATTAATAGACCGCAACAACATATGTACATTGACATCGAGGTTCAATGTAGAGAATCAGTTCACTTATAAAAATAGAACAACTCGACTGTGGGACAATCTTCCACAATTAGTAATCCCGGACTCGTACAAAATCGAAAAGTTCAAATGTGAAATTGATGGCGTTGTTCCTGAGCACTCCCCAGACCACACTTACATATCCCATTTTCTATCCTTTTAACTAAGCTTTCCACTAGGACTTGAACCGTGATCTGAACGCGTAAATAGTTGTTTCCTAAGGTACTAATGGTGATATTTCCTTTTAAAGCTGGTTAATGTGTGTGTGCGTGTGTGTGTGCGTGCGTGTGTGTGTGTTTGTGCGTGCGTTTGTGTAAATTTTTATATGTGCGATGTAAAGCATATGAAAGCTCGTTTTGTTTACAGTTCATTATTTGAAATGTCGCTCACGATGTATGAAGAGAAGTTTCCTTTGTCGATGGTCAACAAATGTCAAGGTATAAATTTGTGCGCTGTTTTTCGAAAATTTGTTACCGTGAATGTGAGCCTAATGTCGTTACAGCCCAATTGAGGAGCCTCTCTTTCTCCCTTCATTTGACGATCCCTCATTGCATGATTCCAGTTCTAGATGTTGAATATTGCCTTTGCGTCATAGAGTCTCTCGTTCTTCTCTTGGATTTGTCTTCTTGTCTATTGTCCGAGACATTACTTCCATCATGAGCCGTTTTGGGATGCCATTGCATCCTGATTAAGGGGTCATGGCCAGCTAGTCTTATACCCGTATGAAGTCACAATGCAGTAACAAATGTGTGGTGAGTATTAACTTGAGGCAATTTGGTATTCTAATTTTGCAGTCAGCATTTAGACAACGATGTCACAAAAGCACGATTTTGACCTACCTTCTACGACATGCCAGTTTATATTTTATATGTATTTTTCATAATATCAAACACACACTCAACTCTTCAAACTCCCTATTGGCTTTCATACATCTTTTATTACCTTTTTATTACCTCTTGTTATGACTATGGATGCAAATTAGGTTGTTAATTATTTCATTTAGTCACTTTTGCCTCAGAAAATTAGTCAGCCTCACCGTCCATCACACTAATACAAACATAGCATGATAAAGATGCAAAAACAAAAAATTAATAGATCGTATAATACATATATGTATATAAATAACCAGTTTAACTTGAGGACCGAATAGGGATCGTGAAATTTACCCCAAAGACAAATTCAACGCCTTAAGTAACGTTTCCCATTTGGTCAACTTTGTTTTATTACCTTTTTATTACCTCTGTTTATATCGTTATGCTTTATAAGAAACTTTTGAAACATTTACCAAGAACAATGCAAAATCTCTATAATATTTCCAAGAATTTAAAATATAAATGCTTTTAAAAATTATTAAACACGTGCACTAGGTAAACTGATCACGTGCTGTGAAAAAGCGTTAATTGGTGGCAAATTCCTCAACAGAATGACACTCTTGTACTATTTAAACGTGTCGTAATACTTTACCTGTTTTATTATAAACTTTTCAATGGGTTTTATATATGTATATTTTTTTTTTTTTTAGATTTTATATAAATTTTTAAACGTCTAAAATCATTTTATTAACCCCATAAAATCACAGCATACGTGTCTCTACATTTATTTAATATGAATTTAAAAGCACCCAGATAATCATAATGGCCTTTTGTATAAATTTTCAATTTATAATAAACACACCTTGCATATAAACATAAATCCAAGCTATCACAATCAATTTCCATAGTTTTTTTTGCACAATCTAAAAACAATCTTCCTTTACAAAATCCCTTAATATAAATAAAATTTACATTTGCAACTAAATAGACCAAAGAATTTCACGGGGCCCAGCCCACATACGAAATTATAAAAAAATTTATGTAAAAATTCACACCTCACACATCTCGGCGCGCATTGCGCAACTGATTTTCCTTATCACAAAGCGCGCGGTGCGAGATTCCTTTTAATTCGAGCATTTATTCAGATAGAAGAAAATATAAAAATTTTCATTGAAGCCTCACCTCAAAAGGTGAATGCTGAAAAGGGCATAAATAAAATATTCAAAACTCGGTCACCGCAGGGCTAGTTATAGTGTGCCTGAGAGCTGGTCCGAAGCCTAAAATATGATCGCAGTTATGGGGCCAACAACAGCGGCTTTAATCAAATAGTGGAAATTTATAGACAATCAAAATCGTGTAATTTAACACCTTGACTGGGCAAATGCGGGAAATTTCACGTTTCACAGTTTTTTTTAGTGCTTTTGTATTCATTTATTCTGAAGGAAATTTGTTTACCTTTTTTCCGTTGCGTTGTGTTGCGTGAGAATGATTCATGCTTTATAAATTATTTCAGATGACTTCAAAACTATCAAATATTTGTGTAAAATTCCTGATCTTGTGTTTACAGGTAAATAAAAGTGTCATTTGGGCTTTCTAGTGGTGCGAATGTTTGTTTGGAACAATGAGTTTATAAAATTAGGTTTGATATTGAAATGAAGTTAGTATCTTCTCTTTTAACTACGCTAGAATCTGTAATACTGCAGCCTTCTAAATGGGCGGAGTCAAAAAAAGATACTTTTGATTACCAACTGCTTTACCCCTTCCAAAGATGAAGTGCAGCGGAACGACTTGTCCCACTGCCGCAACTGCGAGGATACGCCCTTCCTTTGTTTTAAATGGGCCAAGTCGCCCTAAAGATAATACAGGAAACCAATGCACTCTACCTTTTGCTAGCTAAAAGCAGCTGGTAGTCAAAAATAACTTTTTGGACTTTGCCTATTGGACTACCAACTATCTCTACCTCCAAGCTCACTGCTTGGCTAAGGAAACAAGTTTTTCTTTCCCATTTATGTCCCTATCTCCGACAACTTAGACAAGAGTTTCCTTTACCGAGTTTACCTAACTCAGCTCTGCATCGCTTGTAGCTCAAACTTCTTCAGAACGTTCCCATTTCTTCCACCCACTTCTTCGGGGGGGCGAACGGCTAACAAAGACCTCGGAAAGTGGTGGCACCCGATTTGTCACTTCTGTCAAGACCCGAGAAAAGTCACTGCAGACGAACACCTATCAGACCTGTTAGAAAGTCCTAATCCCACCTCTCCGCGGTGCCCCCTGGGGTATTTCTTCGGAAGGAGCTAACGGGAGACGGGCGAATGGCGAGCTCTCTGCGCCACAAAACAGAGTTTTAAGTCGGTTGGGCTGAGGGTTAGCAACCCGCTCCCATAAAAACACCATTGCTACGAATCGGCAAACAACGCTTCGAAACCGGATGGACAACACGACGACGACCTTTGCTTTTCGAAGCAAAACAGAGTCCGCTGGAGGGCAACTGTTTCCTCCCTATGTGCCATGAGGGATTAAAGGAGTTTAAAGAAGAAGAAGAAGACTTCTTCAGGGTATATCGACGACGAAGTCCTTCCCTCCTTATCGCAGGCCATTCTATGGGGCGCGTAGTCTATAGTGGCGATCATACTCTCGGGTAGAAAATGAAAGATGTTACTAAGACCGTAGATTTTGAGGCCCAGGCCCAAATTCCCTCAGTCTAAGGGGCTGCACAAGGTGTTTAATTGATCTGATCTTGGGAGGTGAAACTAAACGTCAAGTGCGTTCATGGGCATGTTTTCATGGCAGCTGTGGGCCCTATTCCTGCCGTCCTCTGGATCCCTCCTAACTTTAAGACGGTTCTTGTTCAGCCCATCACACCGGGGGGCCGGGCACCGTCCAATTTGGCTAGATACCCCATCCCGAACTTCTTTTTACAGGCGCAGAAAACTGTGCAAGCTTTCTTTACTTTTTCCTCAATATTCGACTTCCAGTTGAGTTTTGAGTTCAGGCCATTTGCTTGGACTATTGTTATACCTTCCCATAGTTCATCAAACCGCTGGAACAAACTCAGCAGCCTGATTTCACGAAAGGGGACTCGAGTATGCTTCGTGGGCTCCCCAATTCCACTCTAGCGTTGATTTGAATCCTTTTGCTTTGACCCTGTAGTGAGTCAGGAACCTTAGGGCGGAACGGGGGCGGTCTGGGTCTGCTTGTTTTTTTATTATTTCTGGAGTCCATGCTTCCTTGGATGATTAATATTTCCCCTAGATTAAATGGAAACTGGTGCTGCCAATTTCTGGCGGGTTCAAAAACTTTGGGTAGAGAGACGACTTTCCAGGTCGGCTTCTTGACTACCCGGGCTCCAAGCAGTCGTCCTGCCTTTGGTCTGTAGGGAAGGAGTTCACGATAGCGGGGCCCGGGTGTCCCCGCGGGCTGTCCAATTCCACTTCGGCCCTGCTTGCCTTTGCCCTTTCCAGATTAATTGGTTCACAAAAATCTCATGAGTGTGGGAGGAAGGGTAAGGTTCATCCTGACAGAGCCTCTATATCAGAATAGGGCGTTATAAAACTTTGTGCGCCCGGTGCCCAGAGGAGATCGTTAAATGACAGTGCAAAACCTGCCCACTACTATGCAGCCCTCGACGCGATAATTTTACATTTTTGCTTGGTAGGCCTGGTCATATTAGCACATCGCTTTAAGGACAGCTTCTAGTGGTCACCGCGAGGAGGTTATGGTCGCACTTCCACCAGTCCGAGATAGTTACGGCACTAAATACACTAGAAACATCCCTGACACCATAATCACTAGGTCGTCTACGTGTTCCACAACCTTAGCTCCACTTCTATCTAGCTTTTGCCAGAAGTGTCAGATTAGAATTTGAAATTCTAGACAATTTTTCATCGCCCTCAGTTGTTTGTGCCTGTAGTGCTTTTTTATTTGCAATTCAACCTCAACTCAACTATTCAACTTATCATGTATACGTAGTAATGGTTTTGGCTATTAACGACGGTCATAAGATCAATGGCGTCATATGCATCCATTGCATGCTCGGTGCAGACGGTCGGCGTGTTTTTTAACACCGGAATAACCATCTTGGACAGCCGAATAAGCTACATACGCACACAGGAACACACGATAATAAGCAACGATGCAACTTTGATAGGCGACGGCTACGCGCAGGCTGGGGTAACTTGGCACTTTTTTCTACTTCTGAATTCAAGCGTTCTGCGTAAAGCATTTTAACCCCAAAGAAACAACTTTAATTATTAATTCTTCGAGCGCCACTCTACGTCTACTACAATACTTAATGCACTGAATTTCAACACATCGTCTGCACGCTAGATGTGAATAAACGGCGTTTGCCGGTGTCTGGCACGCTAGATTTCTGTAGATATAAACGAACCTCTTGCTCTAAGCATGCACTTTTGGTTTCCATGCGCAGTGATTGAGAGTATCAACTCCCCAAAAGCTAGCATTATCACTCTATTTGTTTAAAACCGCAAATAACCGGCTAATTTAAAAACATTTCCACAAGATAGAGCTCATTTCCCTTCTTCTATGGCGAGGGCTGTAAAGAATTACACATTTAAATACATATATGCAAAACTATTTTAAAACTGCACACACAAGCCTTTCATTAAGACGATTCAAAATTAGGACTTAGGCCACTTTCAAAATAAATGGCCCATATACTTTATTCGTAATTATTTCCACAATTTTCAAAAAGGGGTTTATATTTGTAATTTATTTAAAAAAATTTTTGATTTGATAAAATTATTTTCATAAAATTTTTCATTTTTCACACGGTTAAGTGCAGGACTTGATCTTATCTCTTATGGAATTTTTATGAAAATAATCACTATCGATAGGGTTAAAACAATCCGTTCTTTTCTTGCTATTCATAGTTCCAAAATGAGAAAGATTTGCTTACAGTCACAGTTACCGGCACAAATAATTACCACACAGCAATTTAATTACTTCAAACCCCACTATTATCTCTTCTCTAATAACCCTTTTGCTCCTTTACATCCAAAAAAAATTTCCAAAAAATGCAAATGACATTGCCCAAAAAAAAGAAGAAATCTATTAAACCTGGTCATTTTCAAATACTTATTCTCTCAAAAATAATTTACCGTAATCCTCTCGACAAAGAAGAAAATAATTGAATAATTACAATTTCTACCGCACATCGTAATTTAACTAAAACACCTGCAATTAGCTATCTTAGAAAAAGATCTTCACAGCTACACACCTTTGTCGGGTGGTAGCAAGGTCCGCAATTTTCTTTAAATAACACAAAAAAAAATGTTAGGAAACCACAGGTAGCAAAAAGGTATTCACTTTTTTTTTTGTATGATCAAATTTCCAAGTGTAATGTGTAATTTGTTCGAGGAATGAAGAAGAGAAAAAAACAACAACTATTACGTCAATTACACGCACCTGATTCATTGCGGAACGAATTATTTAATCAGAAGCTCCTAGGTAGCCTGTGCGCATATATGGGGAGGCTCTAGGTGGAAAAAAGAGGAATTTGCGTTTTTTCCTTGGCTCTTCTTAATTTTTAATCAAACGTCGTCGTGTGCTGGTATGTAGCAGACGGAGGAGCCGATCGAGCACCCCGTATCGAGGTTACGATACTCTTGGGGAGTAAAAAGTTGATAAACGCAAATTGATTTATCCCGGCCCTCGTCGAAGGTGTAATTATTAAGAAGCACCTTTCTTTTTGGAAATTAAGAAGAAGAAGAAAAAAACGGAAATTGAATCCCGAAACAAAAAACGGTTGAATCACCGCAATCCGAACGTTTTGCTTTACCTTGCGCGTACATCTGGTCGACGCGCCGGCACGGACGGTAAACTAAGCTGCGCTGCGCCAATTTAATTGTCATAATTTCTATCATTTTTATTGGAGCAAACCAATTTTGGGGAAGACTGTTTTGGGTCAAGGCATACCCCCATCGCGTTTTAATAACCGATTCACATTCAATTGCTCGGTCAATAGATTCACAAGACCTCTCCCATATCTGCCCAGATGAATTTCTTTATCTATCCTCATTTGTATTCCTTTAGAAATAAAAAATGGTGACAAACGATGTCTAAATTGGTCCCAATTGAAGAGTTGAGCGGGGCGCACTTTGTTCAGTTCTTACGACATCAATTGCCCGAAGAATGCCCGCAGCCTTCCATGCTGCTCCTCGCTACTATAATCTGCTCCAGTAGCCCTGATAAGCTGTCAACATCGCAGCACTTCAAATCGCATCCACCATATAATCTTCGGTGGCCATCTTATTATAAAAAGCAGAAAAATAAAAAAAGTTTTATGACGGGGAAAATTATATTCTTGATTGACGACGATAAATGCGCCAAAACGTCCCATTGCTGTCCCGGGGCCTCTTTTGTTATCAATTTAGGATAAAATTTTAAATTATGCCGATAGCAGGGGTTATGGCGACCAAGTGACATCCATCCCGCTGATTGCGCCGATTGACCGCTGATGTGGATACGGACTTATTTGCCGAGCTCCCAGTTAAGCAATTGAATTATTCAATAAAAGTTCTGCTTTCATTCGATTTATTTAGTTAACGTTGGGGCATTGCGAGAGCGGCGAGATGATGATTGTCGTACCGCTTTAATATCTTTTATGGATTAAAAAATCTCAAATTGTCGGCCGGGTCACAGGGCTTGGGGACATGAGAGTTGATGTTCAGTTTTATTTTTCTGGCGGCATGGACCATCACATCTTTGGGAGGGATCAATCGGGTCCAGAGCTATTTCCCTCCAGTTTGGAATATCTGTTTCCTGGAACCTTAGCAGTGCTGGGAACCTTGTGGGGCTCGGGGTTCTTGAAGTCAGTTCTTCCAGTCATTTCTACATTGTACCACGTTTACCACAATACTTGTTCACTGGCACTGCAATAAATAACTCTCTGCCTCCACGTCTATGTTTTTCCCGCAACACAAGACTAACAAGATCGGCTCACGCATACCATCTACACACGCATGGAAGGCATGGCGGCTAAAGTTGTGCAGCATTTCCAAGAATCCTGTCCAAAGTGAGGACGCAAACCGATGCGCTGCTTCCTGTTGGCGAGGGTGGATAGCTCAGTCTAGCTTTACGCAGTGCCAGTGTGGCCGGAAGGGTTGAACAAGAGGGCTAATTGATGCAAAAAGAGACCTGCGTGCGTACATTGCGTGCGGTGTATGTGGCGAATTTGTGGCGTACTTGGGTTCCGTCTAGTCTTTTACAAATAACCGACGAGTACATGTGAATGTTGTGTGTTTTTGTGTTTGGGTATTTGAGACTATTCGAATGCGGCCATGCTGATAAGTTGGAAGTAGATCCACTTTTGTGTTGCGTGCGTTACATTTACGTAATTATATGTCAGTTTGCATGTTAATGCACGTATTTCTATTAAATCAATCACCCCAAGCATCAACGTAAGCACGTGTAGTGTTAGATAGATGGCGATGAACTTTCCGTTTGAACTCTTGGGTGTTGTATGAGTTCAGCAATACTGACTGTGGAGGATTGTGCCATAGTCGAAGTGTTCTTGTTGTAAACGAATTGCAGGTGAAATGTTGCCGAGGAAGCATGAGGCAGCAGTCTTTGTGTTAGAAGCGGCAGAATTTCGCAATTTGTTTCTGCATAGTATTGCTTTAACTTTACTGTTCGAGCAGAGTATCGTTGTAAAAAGTATCACTGCGGTGATCCCGGCCAACTGGAGCTTCTCGGGTTCCAGACCGCAATCTTGCCTTCGGTCTGTTCGGAAGGAGTTCATAAAATCGGGGGCTCTCTCCAGCTTAATTGGTCCATGAGTATGCTAATAAGGGGAAAGTCCATCCTGACAAAGCCTCCATATCAGGATAAGCCATTATACAACTGAGTGCTTCCGTTATCAGCACAAAGTCTGGAATTTAACGAACCTCTTGAAAATTGGCCCTTATAACGAAAATATGTGACTTAGAAAACTCTTCACATGGAGACAGTGATCAACAAAAAGCTTATGGAGTAACTTGAATGTAACCAACGATCACAAAAAGTCTGGGGTTGATCTTCTGATGTTATATGCCTAACGGAGCATATATGCCTAAGGGGGCAAACGGCTAACAAAGACCTCGGAAAGTGGTGGTACCCGATTTGCCACCTCTGCCAAAACCCGAGAAAAGTCACTGCAGACAAACACCTAGCAGACCTGTTAGCAAGTCCTAATCCCACCTCCCCGCGGTGCCCCCTGGGGTACTTCTTCGGAAGGAGCTAACGGGAGACGGGCGAATGGCGAACTCTCTGCGCCACAAAACAGAGTTTTAAGTCGGTTGGGCTGAGGGTTAGCAACCCGCTCCCATAAAAAACACCATTGCTACGAATCGGCAAACAATGCCTCGGAACCGGATGGACAACACGACGACGACCTTTGCTTTTCGAACAAGGACACGAATCGGATCATGGAATGTGAGAACACTGCTGGCTGAGGGACGGCTGGATGAAGTCCTCAACGAGATGAATCGATATAAAATCAAGATCATGGGACTTAGCGAGACCAGATGGCCCGATGCGGGGGAACATATCTGCCCAAATGGTGAGTCCTTTTTATATTCTGGCAGAAACGAAACTGAAAGCCGTAGGAGCAGAAGAAGATGTCAGTTCCAGAATAAATAAAGCACGAGGCGCATATGCATGCCTGTTCCGCATATGGAGATCAACGGAGATCTCAACTAACACCAAATTGCGGCTGTTCAACTCCAACGTGAAGGCAGTACTTTTGTACGGTTGCGAAACATGGAAAGTCACCCAATTCATCACAGGGCGCCTACAAGTCTTCATCAACAGATGCCTTCGTCGTATCCTAAAAATCCGCTGGCAAGATAGAATTTCAAACGAAGAACTATGGCGCCGTGCCGGCCAAGAAAGGATAGACGACCAAATCAGGCGAAGGAAATGGAATTGGGTAGGCCACACCTTGCGACGCGAAAACGAAAATCTAGCCAAACAGGCCCTTGACTGGAATCCGCAAGGATCCCGTCGAGTAGGACGACCTAGAACAACGTGGAGGAGAACCCTACTAGCAGAAGCCGCAACAACTGGGAGATCCTGGTCGGAGCTGAGAGCTGTCGCGCAAAACAGAGTCCGCTGGAGGGCAACTGTTTCCGCCCTATGTCCCATGAGGGATTAAAGGAGCGCAATGATGATGATGAACGGAGCATATCAACCAAAAGTACGCATTACTTTGGGAACTTTAGCTTAGTTGCTCTACACATTCCAGCGTGAAATAGAAGCATTCAATCATGCATGAAGAAGCTATACTTAGGCTGCTTAGAAGAAGTGCTTTCCTTCCGTATCCCAATCTGTCATATCATAATTTCTATAAACCGCATCACCGTAGTTAATTGCTATCAACTTCTCTTACTGTCTTACACTTAATGGAAATTTAAAAAAATATTCACATTCAAAGAATCTCTCAAAACAGACAATTTGCCAACAAAGTTTTAAAATGACTTATTTGTAGCCATAGGAAAATCTTCCAAAATAATTCTGTAGCACGACCAGGAAGCACTTCCAATTCGATTCTAGATGAAGCTGTTTCCACTTTTCCCGCTGGGATCTTCTAGGGTTTTGATAGAGTGTATCACGCTTCTCATTTGATGGAACAACATTCAACACTGCCTAATTGTTTACAGCCAAAGGGCATGGATTTATACACTACCATCCCAGCGGGGAACTGAAACGCTTAAAAGGAATGCCAACGCGCTTCTTATTTATATCCCAATCCCTTTCCTATTGTTGAAGAAACGCAATCGAAGCTTCAATTTAAAGCGAAGTATCAATTTTATCGTTTTCTTGCTGAAATCCAACCTATACTAATTTTTCAGTTTCAATAATTAATTTTTGCACAAATAGCTGAAATACTTAAATAATCATTCGACAGCATTTAGTCAATAATAAAATTTCACTTATTGATTTCGCCAGAAGTAGTATTTCACAACTGGCGCGGTTTTACAAAAACCACAAATCTCCCAAGTAAGAGAAATATGAGAAAACTCGAGAAACACAAAGCAAAAAATGGGAGTATAGAGTTCGTGCTTCCACAGACCTTCCAAAGCATATGAATTGAAAGCACTACCATGACTCAGCCCAATGCTCGATTAAGGTGGTCAACCAGCATATGATGTGGTGAGTACCAAGTTAGGGAACTGCTTGTTGAAACCGCTGTCATCTCTCGGAGAACAAAACTAAAAGCATTTCGATCCCGGAGCTTATTCACACATCACATTTACAGGTCGCCATGAATTCTTTATTAAAAAGCAGCTTTTTATACTTTTCTGACTGCTTCAAAAACGCTTCTAAAGGAGCATTAAAGGAGTTTTCTCCAAAGAGCAAAGTTCTAAGTAAAATATTTCTAGAAAGGACCGCCCTGTATAAATGAATACCTTGTGAATAATAAATACACAACCTATTGAACCAATTCTTCATTTTGTCGTCATAGTTCGTACATTG
This sequence comes from Thereva unica, assembly GCA_949987705.1. Taxonomy (NCBI): domain Eukaryota; kingdom Metazoa; phylum Arthropoda; class Insecta; order Diptera; family Therevidae; genus Thereva; species Thereva unica. The sequence continues at coordinate 78,474,485 of OX465284.1, read as the reverse complement.
AGAGTATTCTGTGACGTGTCAATACTGAAACCAAACCAAACAAACTCTCGATTGCAACCCAACGAGGTATCCGACATCCTTGTGAAAAGCTAAATTAAATCGGATAAGACCCTTGTTGAAAAAGACTGCTTAAAGGATGGGATCTCTTGGTCAAAACTAAAAACTGTCACATAGAAGATGTATAGCCGAATCAAATTGCCTACACAAACTATTATTAAAAACTGGCAATGAAAAGATCCCAGGATATTAGACATAAAATGCTTGAAACATCATAATACGCCGAAATAAATTTTTCCCAGTGCCATCTATGAGCAGTAGACTAGTAAAATTTGATAACGTAACAAAAGCCTAAAAATAATTTTTTGATATAGATCTTTTAATCTTTTGTAAAAGTTATTGACACTTCCAGCCGGAAAAGGGAGTGCTCCAATAGCCATGTTTGAGCACTGCTTAAAAGCTTACAGTGCTCCCATTCCCAGCTTTCTAGGAGCATTCTAATTTTTTTTTTTAAAACGAAATATTAATGCCCGCCTGGATATGTGATCCAGTATCGGAAAGCATTTATTTTGTTCATCTTTTGTAAAAGCCTTTTGGTTTCCAGGTGCGAGTATGGTTTCACCAAAACAGTCCCCAACTAAATGCTCACCACTTCCAAAGCTGCTTGTCCTCCGTATCGAATGAGAGCCGGTCCATTGAGTGTGCTAATTCCACTCTTTATCGACAGGAAGATAATTGCCCGTTTCCTTTGTTCTATAAAAATTATGAAAGCTAATGTAATGCTCTCTAGGGAGCATATTTAACAGCGCTCAAAAAAGGCTCCGCTGAGCAGCGCTCCCAATTTTTCCGACTGGGTTTCTACAAAAAGCTTTGTAATATTTTGCAAAACAATGTCGAACTGTAGATCAAATGTGTCCACATAAGATAAGCTCATTCTACTATAAATTAAATTTTATTTATGAATAAGGAGAACTACAAAAAGACGATTTTAATCAACTATTTAAAGCAAACTCTTACCACACACACACACGCCCATAGAAAATTGTTAAAGAAATGTTTTGCCTAATTGTGATTTCGTTCCATTCAAATGAGACAACTTCATAAGCCGGAAAAGAAAGATTTTCCAATTAATTCAACCAATCTAGCCAGAACAGAACTTTAAATCTTTCCGAAGTAACCAATTGAAATTGAAAACATTTTCGATTAGTTGACCAGCAGGTAGCACAGAGAGAAACAAGTCATCACACACCTGAAAGGTTCTCACTTCGTGGCCCATGCAACAAAAGGCGCAACAAAACATAAAAATCAAATCATTAAAACGAAAAATTCGTTCTGCCCAGGTACAATATCCTCGACTAACAACTGTGTGAACAGCGCAAAAAGAGCGTAACAAAAATTGAAAATTTCAATTTAAATTGCAGCTTCCATTGCTGCAGCAGTTGTTGTCTACATAATGTCTGCGCGTTCACACACCACACCAATCGACACGCCGAGGGATTGGAAAATGTATCGGCTGAGTGTTGCGAGAGAGCCTCGATTTACTTTTGGCCGCGGCAACAATTGAAACTAATCAACGCGCGCCTATTATCCGACACCAGAGCATCAACAGCTATTTTGTCCAGTCATTGTCCGGCCAGATGAGTCTTAGATTCGGATCTTGTCGAGAGAGAGATCTGATCAATCTACCAGCATCGATTTCAGCCTGGTCATCACCACCATCATCTTTGTGTATCTCGACAACGTTGCGCGGAGGTATTTTGTGATCCGGACTGTTGGGACTTGCATAGAACAAATATTTGGGACCAATCAGGGCCGCTCTCGACAGCCGAAGTGTCGGATCTGGATTTGAACTAATCAAGAGATCATTCAAACCTTAATCAAAGCGAGCTATTCATTAAGAGAAGTGGTCTTGGCAATGAGATCAGAATAGGCCATAGCCATCCCGGTCTTGGTTTCCAGATTCCAGATCCAGAGGCGACGACGTTCTTATTACTTGCATGTCTGCCTCCTCTCGGCCCGTCGTCTTGGCACATTACTCGGGTGAGTTCTTTCAACTTTCTTCAATCACTGCTCCCCACTTCAGAGCCAGGCACTTTAAAGCTCTTCTAGACAGAGCCCCACTGTCCGATTGTTCTGGGCGCACTTAAAGCCGTTGCGGTGGAAGTGAACGAAAACATAAGAAACTTCAGTTTAAGAACAGCGAAGAGGCTTGGGGTGACTTAAAGACGAATGGGACCAACTTTTTTTTGTAACTACGTGAATAAAATTGAAGGAGTCGGATTTGAGGAGGAAAGGAACTTCTTTAAATGGCAATTACTGAGCACTATGGAAGTCATGCCCAAAGTCTAGAAATTAACAAGTCTTTCATCTTCATATGGTTAATGAGTGAAAGGCGAACAGCTGCATGCACAAGTTTTTCAAATGACGATGTCAGGCTATCAGAGAGAGAATGCAACATTTTTATACGCGCTGGAATACAACCATAAGTCGGAAAATTTTATGAGTTTATATGGGGATGTATTGGTGCATATTTGCTCGTTTGTTTTGATTTATGAAAGAAAACAGCTGATTCAATTTTCTTTCCTTTTCTGTTCTGCATACTTTATCGTAAAGAGAGAATCTGGCTTTGTCTGTCCGAGTTCACGAAGTATGTGTTGAATTTTGCTCAGCAGTGATGTTCATATATGCACGCACACAATCAACGGTCGGAAATTTTTGTATGAAGATGAAAGACTTGTTATTACTAGACTTTGGTCATGCCAGGAACATCATCCACTCATACAAGAGTGCGCGCGATGAACAGCATGAAAAGTGCTCCGAGTACGAACATAAAATTGATAACGTACAGAAGATATGCCACGACGGACACTACGGCGCAGCGGAACAATCAAAGAACCCCCATAATCAAAACTTGCCTCGGAACGAATTGCTGGAAACACGCAACCACACACACACACACATATATACTCTATCTTTCCTTCTCTGTGATCCACTAATGATGCCGGGAGCTGAAGGGCGGAAGCCGCTAAAATCCCGGCTCATCCGATTTTTATTTCCAAAGAATTAAAACCACTGGATACCCCCACCTTAATGTTTGTGCATCGATTTGGAATCCTGATAAATTGCAGGACGACATGCATTTCATTTGGCACCATACATAGGTACACCCACACCGGCATAAGCAGGACGAAGGACGAGAAATGAACAAAAATATTTTTAAGCCCGCAACTTTGTTTCAATTAAAATGTAAATTTCTGTTATATCAATGAAAATTGCTCCCTTTTCACGGGATCGTGTCCTTTTGAAAAATGATATTTAAATCGATTCAGAGTTCATCTTTCCACAACCAACCCCACCACCCTTCAAAAAAAATATCTATTCCAAGAAATTCGTAATTGCTTAACGTTTGTGTGCGGTTGTTAATGTTTCAAGGACATCGAGGAGTTTTTAAATTAAAGGTATCTCAGATAACGAATTCAGGTGAATTATGAAATTAATTTATCTAATCAAAGAAATTTTAATTGGAACGTAAAAGAAACCTATGAATTTTGCGGTTTACGTAAGAAAGCAGTTATTTTCATATTATTTGGCCGCAATTAAAAAGGCTCTCGTTGCCGAAGTTAAGCGCCACCTCATTATTCATCAAGGGTCCTCCTCTACTTATTCAGAATAATTAATTTGAACTGAATAGATTTTTCCTTCCATAAAATCCACAAATTTTGGCAATTAATTTTGTTTTTCGAGAAGTCGGTTTATTTGTGGAGCACGAACTTTTCTCTCAATCTTACCTGGCCCTCGTGTTTCCGGGGATTTGATTTTATGTTAGTGATATTAATACATTCTTATATTAATACCGCGGGGGTTTTTAAGATCAATCACCACGGGAACAACGCTGATCTGAACCCACAATATTTCTCGGGCGTATGGAATTTTTATTTTATGTTTTTTGCTTGAATGGTAACACTTGAAATTTTTTTGATATTTTCTAAAGAATCTGCTCGCTGGGAAAAGAAAATCCCACTTAAGTATTAATTCTGCTGTATTTGAAGCGAATACATTTGCGGATTAACTAATATCAATTCGAGAGCCATGCCATGCTGGGTTTGAGGCAATCGACCTAATCCTATTCGTAGTCAAACCAAACATAGAGTTTGGAGATTAACACGTGGATCTGGTCCTCCAAATTGGTGGATAATCGCGCCATTAACGACGGAGTATTGTTTTAAACTGGAGATAGTGAACCGAATAAGAACTTGGAATTGTGAAAGGAATAACGACGGAACATCCTGACTAGAATTTTGGGGGATGCAACTGGGGCCCCTATGAGGGTAGCCTCACTGCTTATATTTTTGTTGCCTCTTTTGCAATTGGGTCTTCTTCCTTCCAAATTCGTGTGTCTTTTTACCAAGCGTCCCCCAACTGACTACTCACAACGTCCCATACTGCTTTACTTCCGTAATTGACCGGCTTACGCTAAATGACACCTTTTATGGCCTTACCACACGACACAAGCATGCGTACCGTGTGCGTTTTCCTTATAATAATATATAATTTTGCAGGCGAAAGTATAATAATGACGTAACCAAAAGCAGCAGCACCCGAGCACAAAAAAAAACTCTGGTAAAGCTCTTCATTACATTCCTCTCACTCGAAGACGAAGCTAACTCAAAGGTTTTGACAATACTTCTTCACTCGAACTCGCAAGCGGAATAGGAGGGGTCTGAAACTATTTCGGAAGGTATTGATTACTTCAATATTCCTGATTATTTGTGGTGGCCTCATGAGCAACTACGGCGAAATTCCTCTACCCATATGCCCCTCTTTCCCCACATAAGGCCCACATGCTTTATGATAAACGGGGTTTGGCAATATTCTATTCTAATATCTTCAAAAATCACTAGAATTTTATATCGATGCATTTGCTCACTTTTACTCATTTGAATCTCTCGCTGCTACATTTATTTCAATGTAAAGCTTAATGTCAGAGTAAAGCTCACTCCAATATGTGTTCAGTTTGTGCTTGAATTTTTTGTCGCTTTTTCGCCAGAAGTTAGAAATGCAAAAGCGCACTGGAATGACATTCCTTCCCTTTCATTCCTTCTTTTGAGCGAGCTTTTTTCGAGCTTCATGCTCTGTTCGGCGAACTAAGGCTTTATTTTTCCTGAGTTCAATATGAAAAAATGTATAGGAACTCAGGCAAAAATTGAAGTTCAGTACACCAATTTGCTCGATATAACACAAAACCTTTTAAACTGCTATTATTTTGCTCATGTACACCACTTTTGTTTTACAAAACACATTAGCGAAAGAATACTGATTTGGGGTCCTTTTAATTATTTGATATAGGTTTCTTGAACAGCCAGTGAAGTGAAGTGCGATTACATCCTTTGGGGGCCTTGGTAGCCTAGGGGGTAAGGCGACTGGCTACTATCCGAGAGGTCCCGGGTTCGATTCCCGGCCAGCCCCACGGTCCTTCGCCTTTTCCACTTTTTCACCTACATAACTTTCCTTCTTTCTTCTTCCCTCTTTACATTCCTGATTCCTTCTGTCATAGCCTTCCTTAGCCCTTCCCCGCTCCACCAAAGCGTATGTCATCGGTTGGTTGATGAGATTCAACTCGTTTTCAGGAGGCATAACACTCCAGCGAGTTGTTTCTCGATGCCCCGATGTCAAAGTCGCAATAGTAATGGTTGGAAGTAGGTAGACTAAAAATATCGCGGGTAGGTTGTGGCAGTTCCTTTCTTCCCCGACTAGAGCTGCTGTTCGACATTGCAATCTATACGAATAAAATAGATTGTCGACAGTATAAAGGGCCTTTCCTGTGACTCTAGTCTTTCACATAAAAAAAAAAAAAAAGCCTGAAAGACAGGTAAAAAATTGTCAGGTAAAATATAACGCTCTCCAGAGAAGGGATAATTGGATCTTTCTGATAATTTTGCTGTGTACGAATAAGAAAAATTCGGATTTGTAATTACATTAGGGACAGAAAATTTGAAAGAAATTTGAAGAATTTTGAATTATACACAGGTACACAGCCGGATTAACGAGTTGCTTTGTTCTTCGTGCTTGCACTGTGTTACACTGCTAGAAGTGCGATTACATCCTCCTGGCATGGTTATGACTCTACCAGGAGCGCTGGCTAATGGTAGTCAGACAAAGGGAAAAACTATCCTGCAGAAAAATGTCACCAATTAAGATGTTGATATGACAAGAGATGCAATGCCTATGTGTTTGGTCGCAGCTCGATAGCTAGCTAACTCTGTATACTAGGTGCCCTGCAGTTTCAATTAGCCTTTGCACAGTATACGGGCATGCAGTGGGTGCTCTATTTTCCCGTTTAATCGGATATACATATACATATATGCAATTGATAATACTAATAAAAAAAAGTATTGAACTTAATGCAGCTCTGACAGAATAAATATCGTCAATTACTCCTACGACAGCCTTATCTCAAATGACCAGTGGAACACCAGAGAAACCAGCTGCCTCAACTAGCGGCGTCATTGAGCACGTGTGTTGAACAGACGGGTTGTCAAATACTGAAGATGAGTCGTCTCCAGCGCTACTCTAAACTGAGAGAGTTTGTATTCAGTTATGTTCAGAGCTGCAAAAATTGTCCGAGGTTTTCAACACATGGAGCTTGGGAATCCAGGGTGTGTTAAGTCCACCAATCGCCAAAAGGAGCGCTTCGAAAAAACACAACAAAATTCATATCCAGGGGAAAGATTCGGAAAAAAGCTTTGACAATGCACCCCGGAAAACCGAGCTGAAATAATTTCGCTCACAGGAGGAACCACCGAATCGTCCGGAACAAAAGAGGACCAAGATGGGCAAAAGACCCGCTCCTTCACTTTGTTAGACAGATTGTAAATAGTGCCAAGCTTGGCCTTATTTCGACGGATATAGTAAACCGCCGGCTCGTGTGATGAAAGTCGAGTCGTCACGACACAACAAGTCGTTTGAGTTGAAGAAAGGGGCGTTCCAGTCGAATTACGATTTTCATCACAGGGGCCTAGAGTGGAAATGCTAAGTTGAGTTTATGTAGTCCCCTGTTCTTAAAGTCGTGATTCGACTGAAAAGTCACTTTCTTCAACTCAAACGACTTGTTGTGTCGTGCCGACTCGACTGACGGAGGTTAGAACACAAATTCACTCGACACTTTCATATTACATACACACCGAGCTTTCTTACGGGGCATAAAAACACTTTTAGGGAGAAAGTATGGAAGTATAGCTAAGTTGGTGCAGGCCACCTATTTCATAATATTGCGCAATCAAGTTTTTCGTTTATTCCTTGGGCTGAAACTTTAACGGTTTGCGTTTTGGGAACCTGTTGCCGTTTTGTGAGCTTGTTTTTATGTACATTTACCCATATGCGTGAGACTTCGCTGTAGTGTGTATTGGGTGAGCTTTCATGCTGGGGTAATCTACAAGGCAGACCAACCTTTCTGTCTAACTGTGTAGCTGGCTGCCTGTATAGCTGTCCACCTGAGATCTTTAACTTAATTTATCATGTTTCGTATAGAAATTGAGTTTCAAAATCCAATTTATATGCGAAACAGTACAAGTTCACCAAACCGCAAACGCTTCCCAAGACACAAACCGAAGTATCAGTCCAAGACACAAGCGAAAAGCTTAATTGGTTTCACCGGACCAACATAGCTATCCTTTCAGGCATGGTTCAATGGGCGGGAAGAAGTACAATTCAATGTTGATGATAAAATGATGTACAATAATATATACTGCAAAAATAATCAGCCCGGAGCGCCGAACTAAAATATTTATGGAGCAGGAATACAGGAGGGGCTGAATGGCTCAAATACGCCTTTTTCATTGATTCTAACAAAACATCGGGTGAATTCAAAAACTCAACACTGCAGAATTCAGCAATTAGAAGTCTGTAGCTGAAATCTGCAGTGTTGCGGCAGTGTTAAGTTTTTGAATTCACCCATCCTAGTAAATTTATAGTGCGGTCCCTAGAAGACGGAAAGGTCGTTGCTGAACAAACTTTTCATCATTCGACTGATCCTGGGTACTATGTGTAAACGATGCGATGCCTGTGCGGCAAAGTCTGTGTCTTAAGTGGTGGACTGCATAAAATATTTTTTTTGTAGTGCGGCCCCTAGGCAAGAGCCTATGTTGCCTATGCTTAAATCCGGCCCTGGTCCTTCCATTCGGCGGTATCAAAGTATCTTTATGTGTATTTCTGTGATAGAAGTATGTACCACCTGTCAAAAGTCAACGAAGACTACCAAAGTCAACGAGAATAAGAATAATGCTCCTTTGACATTACAAATTTGAATCATGCTTTGGCTCGCGATGGCATGTTGAAGATCGGTGTAGTAGGGTCGATTAAAGAGTTATTGTCACCCATTAAATTAATTAATGCCTCCTCCAAAATGAAGCAGAAGACTTCATTCAATATCGTGTAAAACTGGTCTTTGAAATCATCCTCTGCGTCTTCCGTTGCAGCGTAGTATCGAGCTTCGGATAATAGGTTAATTTTTTTTGATCCACTATAAAATAATCATTCTTTCAAATGTCTTATTTAAAAAATGCTTTCCTCTCTCTCTCTATCGAAAAAAATTTTCTATCAAAAAATTCCTTCAATCTCTTTGAAACTTCACACGTTTTTATAAACTGAATTCCTTTAGAAAAAAAAAAATAAAACAAGTATTTCCTAAATATAATCATCATTCAGTCTTATCACCTTTTCTTAATCGAAATGAATATTTAATCGACGGAGAAACATAAAAGAAATTCAAAAATTGTCATAAACATTCAACAAATGTGTTAATGGTGTCGATAAATCCAGGTATCAACGAGAAACAACAGGCATTTATCTTGCTTAGCATAACGAACAAAAAAAAAAAAAAATTAATCCATTTTTTTCTTGATTTTTTCTTCTCTTATAGCTACAACTAAGGCACATCTACACCCACAGATACATAATCAAATGCTCATTAAGAATGCATCTAAAATAAAGTGATGAAACTTTAAAACGAAAAAATTTAATCGAAAACCAAAAAAAAACCTTCTCAACCTTTTATCGGGTTTTGGACATTTTTTTTAATCCGACAAAAACCAAACCGAAGCGCATCAAACAAAACACACGATAATTAAAAAACGCATCAAAATTTTCATAGAAATCATGACAAAAATGATTTTTCGTCAAGTACTGAATTTTAATCCTATGACAGTCAAATTAAAATAATTAGTGGGATATCCTATGCAGGATAACATCCCCCACCACGCGCGCGTCCGAGTGTTGTTGCTTTTTTACGTTGAGAATATGAATTCGGAAAAATGCTCGTGAATTTTTAACAACTAATTTGCAACATTCACAAAATTACTGACACGAACGGAATTAAAATCCGTGGTGAATCCTTTTTACTACAGTATTTTTTTTTTGTTCATTGCTGATTAATTCGTGGTCGGAATTTAATTGAAAAAGGTAAAAAAACAAACAGGACTAAAAATGACTATGAAATCAATTAAATATTCGGATTGTGACACAATCATGGATAGCTATAATCCAGTGCCACCGCCCCTTCCGCGAAGGGTGCCCCCCGTAAGAAATATTTATGCTGAACCATTTGCACATGAACCAAATCATCAGAACAGGTAATTTAAAATAGTCATAAGCACTTTAGTTCTTAAGTAAAGTTCAATATGGGAGTTTTTGTAGTGTTGAAATGTAAATTAAAATTTTATTAAATATATTTATCAGCATTTGAAAAAATAATTTCGGTAGACTCGAACGAGAATAGATATTCGCTATATCGTTTAACCCCCGTTTTCTAAAAGCAGTCACAGCGTAATTAAAAGTGTGTCACAATAAGTAAGCGGGAGTAGCCAAAGCTTGTGATTTATGACTGGTCACAATTTTAGAATAAGGGGGTAAGAGTAAGGAGAATTTTCGATATTTCGATAATATAAGGATCTTCCTTGATAACATGCACAACAAACTCGACTCCTCCTGTATACATGGAAAAACTAGGACCAGCCTTTTAATCTCGATCCAACAAGAAGATCTACCAATCGATATTACTACTCTACTCACACTGTATACTAAATATCTTGAGCTATACCTAATAACTCCCCAACAAGTAAGCAAGGATCTCGCCACTTATGCTTCCCATATAAGGTTTAAAGCCGTGACGAAATGAACTAATATTATCGCCCCGAAGCAGTCACTGCCTCAACGACTAACCCCATATCGCCTCATCAACCTAAACCACCCGAATAAAAAAAAGGCCTTGCAACGGGCGAATACCGCCGTTATTGAAACACAGTTTCAGGCCATGTGCTTGGCATCAGACGGTTATTTGCAGGACTGTACGGCCTACACCACACGCACACACACACACACAAACTGACGGGTTATTCCCCAGTTGTTTGTATATAATGCGATTAAAAAAAATCTAAGTGTGATAATCTAAAGGGCGATTGTACATAATGAAATGAATGTTATCCACTTGGCCCTTATATGCCCGTGAGTACAGATCAGTACTTTTAAAACGTTTGGTCGAGTTTAGCCGTCCAGGGACCCTGGGGATATATTCCAACCATCTGAAGGAAAGTCGTCGTGGTTTTTGTCCTCAAACAGGGCAACAGACCCCTGGAGCTGCCTAAATCGTACAGACTATCAGCTTAAGCCATTTTCTTTTGAAAGCAATAGAAAGGCAAGCTGGAACTCTCCCTTCCTCGGCATACCTCCCAATTCGCTTACTCAAAGGATAAATCAACAGAGGTTGCTGTACACCACCTGGTCAGCAAAAAGCGAAAAAGCCTTCCTCAAGGAATATCCCGTTCCTTGATATCGAAGGTGCTTGGCTATGATTCTAGCTCTAGACCACTGACTCTCAAAAACCTAGATCCTCACACAATTGACTGGATAAATGCCATGCTTGTAGATCGGGACATTTCTTCTACCCTATGTGTCTCCGCCGCTGGTGAAAATAAAAGCTATTAAGAGCTGCTCTCAATGTGGAGTCCTATCCCCTTTACTCTGGTTAGTACTTTTGACCAAACTATCCGAATCTGGGTATGATGTCATCGGATGATCCTGCTATCATCGTCTCTGCAAAGTTTGACCTGACTATTACATAGTTCTTTAAAACAGCCATCCAAGAAGTGCACAGATAATGTACCACTGTCAATCAACCCAAATAAGACTGTCCTGGCACCCTGCTCCAAACGTTACAAAGTGGACCTAGCTCTTTTTGAAGGGTACCACAGTTGAGTACTCAGACTCAGTCAAATATTTCGGAGTAAAGTTAGGAAAGAGACTGAACTGGAACGCTCAACTGGACTACGTCATCACTATAGCGAAAAGGGTCATATAGGCCTGCAACAGGCTTTTGGGTAAGACATGGGGTCTTAAACCTCAAATACTACAATACAATCGTATTGTATCGTACAATACAATACATATGTGGTCTCTTATACCGCAATAATTTGGTGGCCCAAAACTTAGCGCGTTACGCCAATCCAATATAACGGCTCGCTTGCCTTTCCATTACCGGAGCTATGCGGACCTGTCCCACGGCTGCAATTGAGGCAGTCATTGCATTGACCCCATTGCATATCTTCATATGGAAATCCGCCGCCATAAATGCCTTGAGGCTTCAGATCTCATCCAACTGGCCCTGGCACATGGATATCCTTAACAATATCCCAAACACTTCCATTTGCCGCGTATCCGAAAATATGGAGATTCAGGGCGACTATACCCAATCTGTCTGAGTGGGAGGAATTCATTCTTCCTGGGGATCCAAAAAATCTGCGCTGGTTTACCGACGGGTCAAAAATGGAGTATGGTACAGGGCTGGCGTCACAGGACTCAACTCCAAGGCCCTCAGTTTTCCAGACTGAAATACATGACATTAAAAGCTGCGCTAGCCTCAACCTTTCGAAAGGAGTGGATTAACGGCACCTAGCCTATTGGGAGTCAGTCCCAGGTCTTAAAGAAACTAAAGATCTTATAAGACCCTTTACCTTATCGTGCATCCATACTACGCGGACCTAGGTCATACGTGCTTTTGCTTCGTTTTTCATAACGGCCAAACTGCGCGGACATAAGGCCATGTTTAAAAAGGTACATTGTACATCCACATAATACGGGCTTTCCACAAGTGCGTTCGGTCTTTAAAATGAAAATTGATTTGTTTTCTCAATTTACTCACAATTCAGAAAATTAAAAGCTCATGCGCGTTTTTGTCTGAGGCCGTACGGCGAAAAGCGCGTGGGATCTAAGTCCATTAATGGGTCGTCCACACTACGCGGACTTAGATCCCACGCGCTTTTCGCCGTACGGCCACAGAAAAAAGCGCGCATGAGCCTTTAATTTTCTGAATCGTGAGTAAATTGAGAAAACCGTCAAGAAGCCCGTGTTGTGTAGACGTACAATGTACCTTTTTGAGCACAGCCTTTTGTTCGCGCAGTTTGACCGTACTGCCTTTGCCATTAAAAATATCGCAAAAAAAGCCATTATACTCTATATGAAAAAAAGAGGTAAAAGCGCGTATGACCAAAGTCCGCGTAGTGTGGATGCACCATAAGAAGCATCATCACTTTCAAGAGAGTGGACCTAAGGCTGTTAGTAAGTTATATGACTTGGCATGTAGAACCACCCCAACCTAGACTGTTTCAAGAGACAGAATTCCGACTCTGCATAGAAGGCTATGAGACTTCCACAGATATTCTTTGCGAATGTTTTGCTCGGATCTGATATAGAAAAGAACATTTATCAGTTAGGTTATTAGCCCCGCTCAAGTCCGGTCTTCATCAATTATAGACGTTCTTGCCTTCATCCGGAAGGCTGACAGTCTGTTCCGCTAGTGGGGTACGTACGCAATAAGCCTAACTTGACCGCAAGGTTGATTTTATGGATTGCCCCCTCACTCCCTAAAAAAAGTCTTGAAGTAAACTTAGATTAATAGATAGAAAAAGAATGGGAGCATTTGGATTGCGTTGGTAATTTTGAGGGATGACCAATGAGATGGCGAATAACCTTACAACTTTATCTGTAGGATGTTGTATGACTTCGGAAATATAGACTGAGGAAGGGAGTTCCACAGTTGACTTGCTATATTTAGCAATGAACTTCTAGATAGTAGTGTGCGCGGAAAGTTGCAGAAAGAAGTAATGAAACAAGCGGGCTAATCTGACGTAGCGATAAATATTCTGTCATGCAGTTAAGAGGGCATGAGGTTTGCTTTGCTAGGAGGAGAAAATGTATTGTCAAAGAAAGGCGCGGTTTTATATTTTTGAAGCCACAAGATAAACGATTTGTTTTTAGAACGGAGCCCAATGTACGGCCGCTTGCTGCCTGAAGAAGAGTCTGTATCTATTAAAAAATCGCAAGCATTTAAATAATAGAGATAATACCAATGCGGTGGAAGAACCTCGACGAATGTTTCACATAGAATCAGTATCAGCATTTTCATCCAACTCGAATTTAACTTTATCTTTGCTCAGTGTCCTTGATGATTGAATTTACCATAAGTTCACAATTACGAAGTCAAGTTGCATTTCATTTGCATATCTTATGCTACCATTATCCCCCTGCGAGTAATTTGATTACTGTGCAGCACTTTTGCCATGTGTAAAACCTGCAAACCCGAGATAGAACCCGCGTCATAAAAGAAGGCAAATGACGAGCTCGCATATGGACTTGTGATTGAGAATAGTTGTCTCATATGTTGGTATTTTATACAGACAGAGTGACTTTGCACCCGATTTTGAAATCCCCTTTTTTATGGTGCGGGCTATACTTTGAAGGCGTAATCTGAGAGCTTTTTGTTTAACTACCGTGGTTTGAGACGTAGGAAAATGGGTTTGTACATGGCTCTGGCAGCTTTTATTTAGAATACCAAAAATCGTAAACAGTATTGAAGTGAGCTTTACTCTGTACTTGGGCTTTTTAGTAAAATAGAAGCATGAGCAGGAAAAGGTCCATGTGCAAAGACATTTGTACAAGTCTGTCTAAAAAATCTCAATGATTTTCGAAAACATTAGAAAAGAATTTTCAAACCTCAAAATTTTCATACTGCAAATCCAGAACCCATACATCGGACATTCTAAAAAATATACTTTGTTTTCGTCAATGATCGGTAATGAAACATTTTTCTATATAATAATCATAAAACGTCACGGGTTTTACGCAGTTGCGCCTCAAGAAGGACTCATCTTCACGCCTTTGTGATGCCTTATTGAAAATTCAAATGTATGTACTTTGTAAGACACACCATTTGGTTAAGCTGTTGAACCATACCCAGAATACTTTGTAATGGAGTGAAATAAAGTATTTATATGGCACTCGAGCACACCCCAAATTAAAGTCAGCCTATTATGACTTTAACTACACATTGACGGCATGTTTAACTTCATTATATGAATAATATCGAAACATAAATTCAGACCCTATTCCCAGGACATAAAAGTCCACTCATCCATGTGACAGTTTTCTTATTTATTTGATACCTATTAAAACTGCGCCATTATAATTGCCATTGTATGTCCACTTAGGAACTATAATAAAACTGGAAGAGTTTCTCTTTTTTTTTGTTTTTAATGTTTAGACATTTTGTAGCGCAACTTTATTTCTTTTGGCAATTTCTTAACTATGTTTGGTTGTGTGATATTCGAAAGGAAAACACCGGAGAAAATTTATGGAAATTTTATCATTGTGAGGTAGAAAATTCAATAAAAGGGAAAACGAGCTGCGATTTCCCAAAACACCTCCCTAACTAGATAATTTGTAGCGCGGCATTCATTATTGTGACAAAATTGTCGCATGCTTTTGTCTTTAGTTTTTACACCATTTAAACGTCATTAAATCGTGGGAAAAATGCCCGAACGAAATTGAAAAGTCAGCCCCCGGAAAAGCGGCCCGGCCAGAAGGCATCGTCATCAGCTGCTGTTTTAGGGCGACGCACAATCATCATAATTTCACCTATTGCCGGGTCTCCTATAATTTTTGTGACATTTTGAATTGTACCGTGGCGGCCGGAAATGGGAAGATGAAAACATTCAAAACAGGGGACGCGAAGGGCCTTGCATGACCCACTCGACAGTCCTCTTAATTGGTATCGGTGAGGGTACTCTGATGGTCTGGGGCTGGTCAACCGCCAGAGTCTTAAGGGCCACTTGTATATACTTCGCCCGAAGACCGCAAATGCTATATAGGGTCCGGGTTTTGGGACAAATTTTTCTATCTCTCGCGCAATCAGAGAGAATTTTTTCGTGATTTATAGCCGACATGTGGCACGGTGAGAACTGACTGGGAAAGAACCGAGCCGAACAGAACAGACAACGGAAAAGAAGACGTTCTTTCAATTATTTCGGGCTCTCACTTGCTTCTTTGCTTAAGACTAAATGACCCAAGAAGAAGGGCAGCCAAAGACGTCATTATCTCTGCCTCAGCATCCGCTGCTGCTCGGGCCCCAAAAGGTAGACAATATTGCGTGGCTGAGGTATTTCCTTTATTTCTGTGCCTTATGCGGATGCCTACGTTGGATATATCTTTTGTCTTAGGGCCCTGGAATGGGGCATCTTCTGCAAAACCACCATCAGAGGAGCAGAAGAGTGGAACAACTATGCTAATAGCCGCGCCGTCGGTCCTCTGATACACCAGATATCCAGGTTCAATGTAACGAGTTTTAGCCCATGGAAGCCCGAGAAGCCAGGTAACCAAGGTAAGCGAGTTATATGAAGTAGTTAGCTGCCCTCTGGGAAATTATTTCGCTGTTCTGCCATTCCCTTGGCTTATGTCCTTAATTCCACCCTTCATTCCCCTTTGCTGATTCTTTTTTTTCTGCTGTTCCTTTTCGTTGTGTAACGACGAGAGTTTGTCTTCGAGGCTTCAAGGCATTTTCAACTGTCCATGGTCGCCCTCCGCCCCCCCTCCACTGTTTTTGTGATGTTGTTGTTGTTGTTGTAACAAACTTGGATAATAAATTTAATATTTAAGAATTGCATAAACACGAGGCAGAAAGTTCCGTACATTTTGTGTGTAGGGTAGGGATAAGAGGAGGGCACGATACTCTGGCAGGGATGGAACCGAAAGACAAGGACACAAATGAGCCCCTCTTTCTCCCGTTTTTATCCAGCGACTTTCAGTTTAGTATGAAACATTTCACCCCGACCTGAGCAACCCTCCTTTATTTTAACAATGGTGTACCTTCGACCCAACTAAACATGTCAGCACCAAGAGAGGGGGTGAAGAGCCCCAGTAACAGGGAATTTGTATTAAACGACGGCTTTAGCTTCAAGCCAGAAGGCGATTTCCACCCCTCTGGAAACAACAACAAAAAAAAATACACAGAGAAAACTTTTTGACTGGAACAAATTTTACCATTTTTTTTTCCTTCTTTTCTTCCTTTTTTTATATAATTTTTTTATTTTCTCTCTGTTTTTGTTTTACTCTTAAAACTTTTTATTTTTAAATTAGGGTTGCCAGTTGAATGTAGCATTCAAAAAGGGGATTCGCACCTGGCCCGGTGCATAATTGTTTAAAAAAAACAAAACAAACGGGAATTGTTTGCGCTGAAGGGAAAAGACTGAGAATATTTATTACAAAAATTTCTGTCTCAAGCATTTTTATTGTCAATAAATAAAAGTGGAGTTAATTACGGCCTCGACTCGAGGTGGACGCAATTAAGTCTAGAAGTAAATAATAAGGAGGCCTGAGTGTCGGGAACAGACTTAAACATGGTCTTGTTTAAAAAAAAAAGCAAAAAACAAAAAACGACATCTGTCCGGACCTCTAAATTGTCACAAAGTTTATTTTAAGTAAATTTGCGAACCATTTTGGGAAATAAGAAAATACAATGGAGATGACTTTTGCCCTGTTACGTGGCGACCTTGGGTTGGGGGTATTTTTGTTAAAAAAAATCCTGTGCGCAGTTTGAGTCCTTTCCGAGTAAAAATAAACAAAATGGCCTAACAACAGGCGAACACCGGCCGCTTGGGGTTTCAAGAGGCATAGGATGGCGGTAGAGTTTTTAGCCATTTTAACCTGGACCACATACGGGCCCAGGGCGGAAAAACGACCGAATAATTTAAATTACCGATTACTGAGCTGTAAGCACGGGCATACAACGGGCATACAAAGGCCAAGTGGATAACATTTTTGTTATATATCTATGTACGTTGTTGGTTTTGGTAGTTACCATGCTAAATACGACAAACTTCCATCATAATAACTAATTTCCGTTGTAAAGAAATCCGTGTGCCGAGGGAATAAGAAGATAGGCTTGCCTGTACCAACAAATGTTTCTGAAATCTAATGTTTTAGCCTTGTTTGAGATTAGGTTAAATTAAATGTAGGGTTGCTTAAAGCCATCCTGTGGGAATTAAGGATGCTTGTCAGTCATATTTCCAGTCCGGAGATCTCTTTTAAGTGTTCCAGATCGCAACTACCTAGCGTGCCCTGCTTGGCTAATACCTGGCATTTAAAACACGAAGTAAACAAGTGCTTCTCTCTCGCCCGTCTCCACACAACTACGACAATAGACGTTGTGCGGAATGGCTACATTGGCAGCATGGTTTCTTATGAGCGAATGTCATGCGAGTATTGCTGTGATTCTGGCAATATTTCGTGTGTGCCTGTTTAGGAGGCCCATTGATCTACTAAAATTGGCTTAACTCGCCCGAATCACTATATTCTTTTTCTTTCTTGTTCGTAATGGATACGCTGTGCTTCTCGAACTCCGTTCAGAATTTGTTTCCATTCTCGACAATCTTTTGGCGTACTTTCGACCCTTGATAACTGATAATCGTTGTTTCTTTAGTCAGGTTTTCATGGTATTTCTGCTTCGATCAGTGTCTACTGATCGAATCTTTGTCAACTATTTCGTTTCAAAAGCGATCTCGGAACTCTTAGTAGATGCCGAGAATCTGCCTCAAGCATCGCCTTTGGAAAACCTCGACCTTGTTGACGTCCGGCTTGAGCATTGTCCACCTTTCCGATATCGAAGGAAGATTCGAAAGGATCAACGTTCGGTAAAGGCGTACTTTCGTTTTTATGGTAATATTGGTTCATTTCCTTATGAACCACTTGAGCGAGGCGAATGTTGCTGTTGCCTGACCGATGCGGCTGTGAACGGCGGCTGTCGTCGATGGCACTTTATTTTCCTCAACCAACGATCGCAAATATTTGAACATCAGAACCTATTCCATTTGGGTTCGATCAAGGCGAACACTGGCCCTCGATCTGTCCGTTGTGGAAACTTTGGTGTTTCCAATGCTTACATCCTTGTATATGTTTAAAATTCAGCATCGGGCAGGCCGCAGCTTATAAGGTCTAGGCAGTTCCCACCAGATCAAACAGATCTGTCTAAGTAAGTATAGAAGTTTTCAAACGCCGTGACACAAATAATTTGAAGGGTTCTGCGCACCTCGTTGCCCAATTTCATAAATTTTGTTCTATCATTTCCCCTCTTTTAACTTAAAAAGGCAACAAACGCAGAAAAAACTCAACAAAATAATTTGGGAAGGGATGTGCGCATGCCGGATGAATAAAGTTAAGTAATCTTTATATGTATTGAGCAGAGCTTTTAAATACATGTAAAACTCCTGCTCAACAAAGGCAGTTTATCTATTGTAATAAGCATAATTTTACTATAATTGTGCTAAATATTTCTCATCCCTAAATTTAAAATAAATTAAAAGAATTGCTGGAAAAATTTCTTTTAAAGATATGAGCATTTTCATTCATAAATTGAGAGTTCTCCGCAGCCGCAAGCAACACAACCTCCCCAGGCAGAAGCGCGCTTGCGACTGGCGGAAAATGTCAAAAATCTAGTAATCAAAGTGATAAAAACACAAATATCGTATTTTTTAGTAGAAATTACTACAAATTATTTCTGTGGCATATGTGTAAAATATAAAAACCTTAAAATAAAAAAATATATAAAAACGGGTGTTTTTCAGTCATAATTTGTAAATTTTTTATATAATCATTGAAGTCCCAGAAAGATACACCTCCCGGTAGCAATACGCAGTCGCGACTGATTACATGGCAACAAGTGATTTGATAGGAGGAGTTAACCGAAGCTTTTGTCTGAACTTTTAAACATTTTTACGAGCTTAGCTGGGGAATATGCGCGGGATGTCACGAGGTTTGAAAACAACTATAAATCGCTCTTGCCTCTTCAACTCAAGGTCGTGACTGAGCCATACCCAGCTCTTGTACATGACCACCAGCCATTGTATTACTAACTCAGGTAATTTCTGCAGCATGACTGCCAGCCCGGGTGTTGTCAAGTGGGAGAAGCTAGTAGAATAGCTATAAGCATACGGAGTCGCCTATTTCACAATATTGCAAGGTCGAGCTTTTGGTTTGTGTCTAGTTCTGAAACTTTTGCGGTTTGTGTCTTGGGTTGAAGAGTTCACTCGAGTCAGTCATTTCGGCAAAACGACCAATGACATTTACACACACATGTATGATTTACGTTGCTGCTTTCTTGCTTGCAGTCGAAACTGCGAGCAACAAAAAGCAGCTACATTAGCAGCTTTTCTCGAATCTTGAACACAAAAATAGCAGCTTCGTTAGCAGCTTTTTTGCTGTCTTGAACAGGAAAAGCATGACAATAGCTGCTAAAAGCTGCTATAGCAGAAATCTTGAACAGACCCCTGGTATATCCCTCGAAGCAAGCTTATTATTAAACATTGTACAATGACATGACCAACGACATGACGGACTGGGATATAAGGTATAAGGGTGATTCCTGGGCTTAGAGCAGCCACAACAACAAAAATAGGTTCTACGTTGTATTATAATAAATAGTACAGACACCACAGCTTGAATGAATTAAAAGTTTCGATTATTAAATTAAAAAAACCATGAGATTATTTATACATTTCTGTTATATTATATAATATCCTTTCGCAGAAGCAAATTCAATTAGCGAAGGTTGCTTCGGCATAACTTTTACCGAATTTGAATCCCTAGCAGCACAGCACACACCCGAAAATTATTAAACTGTTTCTCCTATCTTTTAATCATAAATTTCGTTAAGCATTCACAATCATATCTCTACCACTTTAGCTAAAAGGTAAACATGCCCAACACGCAACGAAAGTGACCTCTTAACCTAAGAAACTTTCGACTCTATGAGTTCCAGCCCATGGGAACGGCCAGTAAATTGCCAGAAATTATTTTCTCACACAAATTCCATCCAACCCCCAGCCACCCAGAAAGTGGGAAACTTTTGCATACATGCATGAGGTGCGGCCTGGCATCCTGGATCCTGATTCTGCTACCAAAATTTCCCCGAGAAGTATGTTCTTCACTTAACCCTATATAACCCATAACTCATAGACTAAGAGAGTGCTGGAATCCGATGGTCCGGGGCCCAGACAGGATCCCTTTCTAGCGCACAAGGAATTGCTATTCATAAATTCAATAAATTGTTGTTCATTGTTCCTTTTCGGGATGCTACTGGGGATGGTTCCGAAATGGAATACATCAAGACCAGAGCACAGACCAGGGCTTGTCTGCCAAGACCTGTATGTATCCTTCATCTGATTTCCCACTCCGGGGCCTGGGGCTCTGCTAAATTGCACTGAAACGTATTAAATGCAAATTTTGGGTTTGGGGTCCTTGTGGTGTGTGTGTGTGTGGGGCACAACCAGGCACCAATGTCAGTCATCGGCGGCAGAATGAGCCTCACAAGCCGTCGTCGTCTATGGGCGGTTTTCGTGGAACTTCTTCTTCCAGTTTCACCAGACAGTCATAAATTTAAGCGAAAGACGAGCCCAAGGAGAATTTCAACAACAACAATTTTTTTCTTTTTTAAAGGGATACACGGAGAGGAGAATGGAAAAAACGCGTCCAATAAATATCCTGATCGCCCGACCATTTGTTTTCATTCCAAACCCTAAACATACGTTCGGCATTCGCATCTGACGTGACTCTTGTTCGAGAGGGCTAGGGGGGAAATGCAGGGCCCTCTACATTGTGAAACGGCAACACACGAGCTCCAAAAAGGTATGAAGGGTATGAAGGTGCCTTGCACGGGAAAAACAAATTACAACCGATGTGGCTACGCGTCAATAACCCTTTTTCTTCTCGACCCATAGTTTATGTGTCCCAGTTTCAGGCTTGGCCGAACTTGATTTACTAGTAAAGGATCTTTCGTTTCGTTAGGTATGCAATTACCAAGCAAATGTTATTTTTCTCCGCCCGGGCGTCCGGGCTCGTTTCATGTCTCTGGAATTGAATGGAGTCTTTGGCCCAGTTTTCGATGTCATCTATATAATCCCGCCCCATGCCGCCGTATCCCCAGATCTATGCATAAGAAGAAAATTTCGGAACGGTCCCCCCATCCGGAGATCAGTCAATTCGTACTGACAGTAAACTATGAAAGAAGCCGCTCGCTCAAACTATGCCTGGGCTGAGGTGGGCGATTGGAGGCGGTTACTAGTGGTGACAGCCCAGCTCCAAAGGCCTCCTATAACATGTCACCCGTTTTCGATGGCAAAAAGTCAACAGAAGTAGTCACTGGGTATCATCAGTGGCGCTAGTGACAGCAGCGGCGTTGGCGACGTCAGTGGCGACGCCATTCACCCATTAATCATTTTCCCAAGTGCCGAAATGCCACTGGGCTAATCCATCACCCGGCAATTCATCATCCCACGGGACAAAATTTAATCAGATCCAGGAGGTGAAACCATATAGCCCACCTATGGATGCCATACGATTCTACGTCGATGGTGTGCTGGTGTGTGTGTGGGCACGGGGGCACTCCTTTTTTTCTGATTTTTTTTTTATTTTGAGCTCTTTTCTCTCACATTTAAAATATTGTTTTACACCAGGAAATCTGGACAAGGAGATTATGGGATTGAATGTAACGAAAAACGGCGTTAATTACTGCCTTATCAGTAAAAAAGTTGATTTTTTTTAAACGAATTTAAGAGCTTTTTTAAATTGATCTCATTATACATTGCAGCAGTTTTTTGTTGCAGTTACGTGGATTTATTTGTTCAAGGATTAGTGAAGGACAGGTACTCGCCACCACAGGTACACCTTCGCATCAGAATACGGCAGTGTACTTGTGACCTTATGTCCATCCTTACATATTCAGGTATCGGATATGGAGGAGTCATCCTAATTTATGGTGTGGGTTCCTAGTTCGCTCCACACATTTTGGTTGTTTCTTTGCTTGTTCCTCTTCACAGCTTCGGAACTGGATAGTAATTGTCAATCTGGCCGAAGCATCGTTAAGTGTCGCGTGATCTCAAATTGTTGTAGTCAGGCGAAGTCTTTCTAGGCTCTAAACTCCCCAAGCGCGCATCGCGGCCTGTTATTGAGTACATGGAAAAGACCGTCAACCTTCCAAAACAAAAAAGCTTTCCGATAAACGTTCTTCTTCCAAACCAGCTCAGGGCAGCACATTAACATAGATCATGGGTGGAAGTCTTGTCGCCTTTCATCCAGTGCCAGAATTCTATTTCCGAAGCCCTTTGTTAATGTTGTGGAGGTGACACCATAGCCCAATATGGCCAGTCAGATATCCTACCAACAGAAAAAGGTCTGCCCTATTTTAAGTGATAACCCCCTTAAGGCAAAGGATTTTATTAGTTCTGGATCCCAAGCTATTGTTCCTCAGCAGGCTCTGGAGATCTTCAAAAACAGTCCGAAAATATAGGCTTCAATGGCATGTGTTTCAGTCTGGAAAACAGAGGGCAATAGTGACCACTACATACCAGAACCGTATCACAATAGCGATATAATCACTTATATGTAGAGCCAGTCTATCATGTGTGGTTTTAAGCCCCTTTTTTGGTGAAGGTCGTGCTGCAATTCATCTTTGAGTCCAAAATAAGACCAAAGTACTTTGCGAAACATGGAATATTGTCCTATCGATGAAAAGCAGCAATTCTCTCAGGCTGAGCTCACCAAATGCCATTTCGGCGTATATGTGACTAATATCTGAGGAGTTGTCGGAAGCAGGGCCGGCGCTTGGGTTTTTTGCGCCCGGTGCACTATGCCACATTGCGCCCCAATGTTCATTTTAGAACGCAGTGAGGCCAATGGAAAAGACACAAACACTCGATGAATGGGAGAAATAATTTTCGTAGTTTGTGCGAAATTTAAGATTCTTCATGCGTATTCTTCATCTTATTTTTAAAGGGAATTGACGATTACAGCCAATTTTTGTTGGTTGTCCATGTAAAACTAGCCATATTAATTTGTTAGACAGTAATACCCCGGCTTCACCGGCTGCACTGGGCAAGTTCGAGCAAATTATGCCTAATCTCCAATGGAAAAACCAACCACGAACCAACCACGTACCAGTAGGCTGAATTAGCTGACAAAATGTGTTCATACACATTTCTATCACTGTAGATGTGAATTGTCAGAAACGTCTGTTTTGTTATTATTATTACTAGATTCGACTTTTCTGTTGTCATATTTTTTGGCGGGATATTGCAAATACAATTTAATGTCATTTATGCATTGATTTTGATTGATTTTTGACATTTTTTGTACTAAATTGCCCGCTGAATTTCATCTGGCAACTCAAATGGTTTAACTAACACATACGAAAAGTTAACCCATGTCAACCAAAACACGAGCGAGACGGGAAACTCAATTTACAATGAGAAGGAATAGGAAACAACATTTTGTTTGGTTGGTTCGTGGTTGGTTTTGTCATTGGAGATTAGGCATTAGTATACTGAACTTCAATTTTTGCCTGAGTTCCCATACATTTTCACATATTGAACTCAGGAAAAATAAAGCCAACAGAACATGAAATTGAGGTTAAACGTAAAAGCTCGCTTAAAAGAGAGTAATCAACTGGAATAATGGAATATCATTCCAGTCTTGTTTTTGCCTTTCTAACTTCTGGCGAAAAAGCAACAACAATTTCAAGCATGAACTGAACATGGCGGCTGGTGAAGCCACTTATGCGGATTGAATTGGACTTTAGTGAACTGAAGCCGGGGTATAAAGCAACAAACAAAACAGAGTAATTAAAGGCCAGGTCTCGCCGCGAGCAGTTTTGTTGTCCTCATTTCGAAACGGAACAATTTTTTCTTTGTGTGAGTGGATATGGTGCTATTATGGAGAGATTTTTCTTTCACTTGGGAGATATTTTACCGAATTTCTCGAATCTCGAAGCTAAAATCTCTGGAAACTTCCTACACAAGGAGAAGTGAAATTTCCCCGTTTTTTCTTGTATTAGGAAGTATAGGGACAAAAATTGGGTAAATTTGTGTAATTTCTTGCACAATAAAAGTTTTATTTTTTTTAATCTTAATTTCTGAATTTGCGCCCCTGACAAATTGCGCCCGGTGCAAGTGCACCATTCGCACCTATGAAAACGCCGCCCCTGGTCGGAAGCTACATATATATTTTTATCCCTTCTTTGGAATTGCTTGTTCGTCTTTCTAAACGCGAGTGTCGTTTTACCAAGCGGTCCCCCAACTGAGTACTAACTACGCCCAATGTTACTTGACCTTCGTAATCAAACGAGAACCGATATATAAGTATGCTTAATGACACCCTTCGCTGTCACCAACACAACTACGTTCAGGATCTCCCAGTTGCGACCTCTGCTAATAGAGTTCTCCTTTACGTTGTTCTAGGTCTTCCGGCTGGACGGGATCCTTGCGTATTCCAGCCAAGGGCCTGTTTGGCTAGATTTTTTCATGGGCGACTGCAGCGGTGGGGAGAATTCCTTCACCAGCTATACAACCACGATTCGCCACCAGTTCCAGCACCAGCACCTCCGATTATCGAACAGCCGACGAATCAGTTTCTCGATACAGAACCGACAATAATCGAGGTGAAGGCAGCAATAAATTCGCGCCGGGAATAGATGAAGTAACCGCCGATTAATTATCAAAGCCGGAGGTGATGTGTTATCACAACAGCTCCATGTCCTCCTAACACACATATGAAATTCTGATCGTGTCCGGCAATGAAAGTAAGCGATCGTTGTGGCAATTTTGAAGAAGGGCGACAGCTGTGAATGCTAGAATTATCGCGGTATTAGCCTTTCCTTTCGATCGTCGGCTAAGTATTTACGAGAATCATACAATCTAGGCTACAGAAACATCGAGAGAAAACGAGCAGGAAAGAACAAACGGCATTTAGACCACATCGAGGATGCAATGACCAAATATTCGCTATCCGTCAGCTAATGGAAGAAAGAATTCGTTGCGGCAAACGAACTGTCGTCATTTCAAATCCGCGTCCGATTGCATCGATTGGAGCAGTTTGTGGAAACCCTAAGGAACCGAACACGTACCATTGAAAATCATCCAACTTCTCCAAAAGCCGTTCGATGCTCAACCAGCAGAGTTCGTATTCGAAGCGACTTATCCGAACAGTCCCCGATTCAAACAGGTGCCCGACAGGAAGACGTCGTCGCTTCGCCACTTCTCTTCAAAGTTGTGATCGACGCGATTATGAGTGAAGCATTCGATAGACGACGCGGAGTTAGATACAACGAAAAAAACTTCGTAACCGACTTGATGTTCGCCCACGATAACGCCGCCTTTGTCGACACCGATGCTGAAGCAACGGTATGAGATACGACATTTTCCGCATTGCCCGGTCATACAGGTCAAAAATCAATGCGGAAAAGACCAAAGTGATCACAACGGACGGTTCGAGGGCCAGTGTTCACCTTGATGGAACCCAAATCGAACCGATTTCGAATTTCAATTATTTGAGATCATTGGCCCATGGCCCAAGTGGCATCGACGGCCGACGCTCACAGCCACATCGGCCAGGCAACAGGAGCATTCGCCTCGCTCAAGTGGTGCATATGGAATCGAACAAATATTACCATCAAAACGAAAGTACGCCTTTATTGCACGTTGATTTTTCCGATTCTTGTTTATGGATCGGAAACGTGGCCACTGCTCAAGTCGGACGTCACTAAGTTCGAGGTCTTCCAAATGTGATGCTTGAGGTTGATTGTCGGTGTCTCACTCCGCGATCGCCTTCGAAAGAACACAGTTAGACAAAGATGTGATCAACAGACACTGATTGAAGAAAAAATATAGAAATGTCGACTACGGTGGTTTGGACATGTTTGGATGTTAATCGCTTGCCACGTAAACTTCTCTAACGAGACCGTCCAGCAGACTGGAGAATTCAGCGATCGGCACCGAATAAAACCTGACCGCACTAGCGTATGCGGATGACCTGATTGTGTACAGGACGGGGAAGAAGATTGGAGTGATCCAGACGCTCTTACAACGTGACTTCGAAACAATCGAACGGTATAGTGATGATTGGAAATTGAAGATCAATTTTAGCAAATGCGAATCGATCCTTTTCCGGACTCCTCTAAACAAAGCTTCCCGCGATGTGCGGAGGAACTGGAAAACACTCAAAATTTCGAACAATGCGGGGCAAGCATTAGAAAACAAATTGGAAGTGAAATACCTTGGGCTTTGGATGGACCAATACCTATATTTCAATAGAAATGTAAGTGCTGCTCTTACCAAGGCAAACAAGGCGTTTCATATGACCAAAAGACTTTTTTACAGCAGCCACCTAAGCCCACGGGTCAAGGTGATATGCTATCAAGCCCTGGTCAGACCAATGTTAACTTACGGTTGTCCTGTATGGTTCAACATATCTCCTTCTTACATGGAAAAGCTTCGGGTTTTTGAAAGACAATGCTTAAGGGCGTGCCTAAGATTGTATCGAACACCCGAATCGGGCTTCGTAAAATATTACGCCAACAATATCCTCTATGATAAGGCATCTGTTAACAGGATCGACAATTTCATAATCAAGTTGATTCGACGTCACGTCGCTAGAGCGACGGAGAGCGACAATCCTCTTATTCGGGGAGCGTTCTACCCGAACTCTGAATACCACAAAGCAGCTTGTGAGCGCGGGTTTATCCCCCCAGAAGCATTTATTTACCTAGATTCCAAAAAATTGGTTCAGGATGATTCGGGGTTACCCCTCTTATATCACATGCATCGCAATGCATGTGATAAACGAGTGCGCGCGATTCAAGAAGGCAGAGAAATACGGGATCTCCTGAGGTTCAGCACGCGAATATCAGAAAAAGATAAAAAAGAGGCCTCCAATGCCAGTAATTTGTACTGGTGGCTGAAGGACCCCCCTTAGTTGGGTATTTGCCCTCTCTAATTAAGTTATAGAATATTTTTTAATGCATGTTAGTTTTAAAAGATTAGCTTAGTACTTAGATAGGATTTAGTTCTAGTTTTTACTTTGTAATGAAAGTAGCTTTAAGTAAGTCTAGGTTAGTTGGGCGAGCTTCCACGAGCTATTGTTATTTCTTGCAGCTCAAGCCCGTGGAAGCCCGTCGCCTGGACGGGGGCCACCCGAGAGAATTCAACTCTGCTGCCCCCCGCCCAGATAGGTTTCTTAGGGTTAAGTTAGTTAGTAGAGTAGACTAAGTTAGCTTAAGTTTTATACAAAATAATTAATATAGCATCTAAGTTTTCAAATTTTTTCTTAGGACTAATAATATATAATATAAAAATTAATAAAAAAAAATACATAAGTTTTAGCCGAAAGGCATAAGTTAAATTAAGACATAGATTAATTTAGAGTGCCTGCTGAGGGCCAGTAAGTTAGATAGATTAGAATAGGTTAAAAAAATTAACTTTAAGCGTTTAGTCAAATTTATATTAGGATAGCTGTTAGGTTAAATAAACGCTTTTTTAAAAACTAAAAAAAAAAAAGACTAAAGAATATCCAACCCAATTCCATTGGAATTGGGTTGGCCACACTTTGCGACGCGAAAACGAAAATCTAGCCAAACAGGCCCTTGACTGGAATCCGCAAGACCTAGAACAACGTGGAGGAGAACCCTACTAGCAGAAGCCGCAACAACTGGGAGATCCTGGTCGGAGCTGAGAGCTGTCGCGCAAAACAGAGTCCGCTGGAGGGCAACTGTTTCCGCCCTATGTCCCATGAGGGATTAAAGGAGCGTAATGAATGAAAGAATATCTAGGGCAACCCAAAGAGTCAACGATTATCAGTTATCGAGGCTCGAGACGTCGCCAAAGATCGTCAAGGATGGAAACGATCATTCACGAAGCTCGAGACCCTGCAGCGTGACAGGCAGCGTATCCGTTGTGGGATGTCCCGTTTGGACCGCCAGCTAACGGATCAAAGAAAGAAGAAAGGTGATGCTCTACGAGACACTCTACGAGAATGGAATGATCATTGGTGTATCATTTTAGGATTTCCAATAGCGGCTAATTTAGCTTATTTATTAACAAAGCAAGCAAAGTTGAAGTGGGTCTCGTCCGTAATAATATTTTTTTTACTAAAATATGCGATCGTCTATTCTAAGCGTTGTTGTGACGTTATCAACTCCAATCCACAAATGTCAAATATGAATTAACAAATGACAGCCCAACCAAAATGGCCGCCAAAACCAAATCGGTTTGAAACATAAAACGCACCCTGTACATACTAAAATTGGAAGAATATTGGATGCGGGAATAATTTGCCGAATTCTGTTTGGCCCCATTTTTGGCCCCAACTTTCAGCAAATGACATTAATTGGACATTCGAAAGTTTCGAAATTTGAGACTAAAACCAATCCGAGAAGGTTTTATTCTAAAATCAAACTTTAGCAAATTGTTGTTGGCAAAGCCATACTGGAATTGGCGAAATCTAGCCAATCATGTAAGACCAAAGTGGAATAGATGAAAAAAAAAACGAATGCCAGTTGGAATGTCGATGCCATTTGGGTTAGTTAACTTTTTATTCGACAAATCGATCGACCACAAAGTTTATTTACAGACTCAAACTAATCCACTACGTATGCTATGAGATACAGGAAAAAACCGAAATGAATGACTAAACATTAAACTCTAAGAAATCGATTTTTAATTACCGCCATCCATTCCAATCATCTTCTATCATTGGCTAAAGAAATTGATTTTTACATCAATAAATAAAAAAAATCTAAGAAAATATCGACAGACGAAATTGTTCATAAATTTTCAATATTTCTCCATCAAAAACGTTAACTGCGGCGGACCCCACAGACGTTCTGACAAAGAAAACAAATAAAGAGCCGTGAAAAATCACGAAGCGCCAAAGAAGCAGAGAGAGAGCCCGCGGAGTCTCGGGTAGATGGATCCGTGGCTCCAGAAATTGATCTCCCATCAAAGCGTTTCTTTATAACTTTTAGCAAAGTGATTTATTCCCCAATCGGAGCTCCTTAAACAAGAATCCATCAAACACTTTGTAGCCGCATAGCGCACCTCCCACCGGAAATATCAGCCACCTGACTCTCAGTTGTTGGTCGACACACAACACTCTTTTGAAATCAAAACACCACACTACAACGGGCGACGAGGGGCCGGGTTCCCATCGAATGATTGATGACACTCAGAGATTGACCGTCATTAAAGCGCCGTCAAAGGCAAATTACCAAATTCTATCTCGGCAATGCTCCTTCGCGAGAATCGTCGAGAGCTGAGTTTGTCATAAAATTAATCGCTGCGCAATAAAAGTGCGGATCCATTAGTGGCCAGGTATGTAGGTATGTATGTCCCCGGCGCTGCCGCACATTTGTCAAGGTGTCCTGAGCTCTCTGGGTCTTCGATAATATGCATCTGGACCTCTTAGGCGTGTCGGGGACGACTTTATCTCTCAGTTGGAGCCACCGATGACTTCTTGCCGAGATAAAGGAGGAGAGCTCTTTGTGGAATTTGAGAATCTATCAAAGTCTCTGCAGAGAGATAAGAGTGGGTGGGAAGCGCTAAGTAACAGAATCTGTCACGTCGCCAGGAATGTCTCGGGCTTGTTCGATGCCTGGCTGCACCGCGAAGATTACCGCAGGTGAGCGAGACATCAATCACGCAACACCTTGACGGAAATGAGCGCAGCCCTGCCCTAGAAGATTCAATTAATGAAATTTACGACGTTCCGTGCGCCCTGATCTAGTCCCGGTATCTCGCGAAGGGATTCTGTGTTTACATCCATTTATCTTGGAATGTCGTTGTTCCTGGTGGAACCTCATCGCCCCATAATCCTTTAAAGCTGCCTCAGAGTGCAGCGGTTGGTAGTTTTCCCATACGGAATAAGTCCCATTCCCCCTGCCCGGCTCCGGATAGCCCGAGAACTGTTCTCGTTTATCTTTTTGGTGATTCCGGGCTAAGCGGATTCGATCCCCCGAATGCATTTGTATGGATTCGGCGACCACACATCCGTATAACACCCGAGTTCATCGGCAGCGCAGGAGGAGCGGTACTGGGCTGCACATCACCCATCGCGACCCACAAATAATGCACCAGGGACAAGAGGCTGACTCAACCGCTCTCCGTGGCTCCATAGACGTCGGGATAATTTGTCAGACGATTTCGGGATTTGTTTCGTTCGAAAGAGTTCGAGTTGCGTTCTCGCTAGCCAAGAGATGGGGCCGATGTGCAATCCTGCAGCGGATGTTGTTAATTCAGTTTTCGATGTTTCTTTCACTATAGAGTTTCGGAGTGCACCAATCCACCCTCCGTTGCAGCCCAACCTTAAGCCCCAAACATAGCTCCGGTCTGGCACATATGTAGTGGTCTCGGGGCTATGTACTAATCGGGATGATGTCGTCTGTCAAACGGAGGAGGAACTTTCCTAGCTGACGCTCTTCTGGATCAATTCGATTAATTCTTGTATGGTGCTCGCTATCACGTTTGATTGCTTTCATGGTCGGATAATGGCTTTGGATTTTGGTGAAGAGACACATTCTGAGGCTTCTTGAATGCTCTTTTGTCTATTTCAAGTGCGGCTTAGCTTTGAGTTTCGAAATTGATTTTTTTCTCTATTATTTGGGAACTTTTTGCGGAAGCAGAAATAGGAAATTTCTCTGTTAAGAAAAAGTTCTTTGAACTGTTTGAGGAAATCAGGGTTTGAGTGACTCTGAAGTACTTTGTGGGAAAGTTGAAAGGTTTTTTTTATAGATACATATATATATTTTTTTTTGGCTTTGATTTTTGTTTAAGTAAACTGGAATAAAAGTGGGGCTGATGCTTTTCTGGTTGATCGATTTTGATTACTTAAAGTATTGATTTTGGAAGCTTGTAGTATTTTTTTATTTGATTGATGACAAATTGTCGAGATGTTTTTTTGTATACTCTAGAATTTGTATCATCAAACAGAATTCGTAGTGCGCCATTTTCTTTAAATTATGTTTAAAGCTCCCAAAATTTATTTGTGGAATTTAATTCTTTATTTTTATGCCTATATGTGTGCGCTTTAAACTATAAGCAGGACTTGCAAAATTGTAGTACAGTAGAACTCCGATTATCCGAATCAATTGGGGATGGGGGCAATTCGGATAATCAAATATTCGGATAATTGGATATAGATTGGGAATCAAGCAAAAAGAGGTATGTAACATATTGTACATTGAAGAACAGAATTTATTAAGTTGTTATAAAGTAGGCCATGACTTCAAAAACGCAGCAACGGATTTTTCTAATGAAACTTCAAGAAAAGAACAAAATGTGTGGGCATGAAAATTTAGCGAAATTTTTTTACTATCGCCCCGAAAATCGATTCGGATAATTGGCGATTCGGTTAACTAGCGTTCGGATAATCGGCGTTCTACTGTATATTAGAAATATATCCGCAGACTTCTCAAACGTCTTGGTCGACTCAACGTACCTAGAATAGGAAATGGAAAAGCCAGTCCCACTATCCGAAGCTAAGTAGCTAGTGGAAAGGTTAAGAACTAAAGGAAGGAATCTTCTGTCAGCCTTCTTACCAGACCAGGCTGTCAGGCTTCTTACCAGATTTCTTTCCAGACCTCAAAATCTCAACAAGGTCCATGTTTGTGTTCTAATTATTTTCTAGTTTCTGGTACAGCTTATGATTTCAAATAAAACCAGTTAACTTAAAAGTTTTTTTTACCTTTGTTTTTATTTTCTAGTTTTTAGTTTGATCTTTGGCTCGAATCATTATGCAAATTCCTTATCTTTTCCAACTCTTTAATTGCATCTTTATTGCACGGTTTCTTACCTGGCAATCAAGCTTCAATGAGGCGAGGCGAGGCGCATATGCATGCCTGTTCCGCATATGGAGATCAACGGAGATCTCAACTAACACCAAATTGCGGCTGTTCAACTCCAACGTTAAGGCAGTTCTTTTGTACGGTTGCGAAACATGGAAAGTCACCCAATTCATCACAGGGCGCCTACAAGTCTTCATCAACAGATGCCTGCGTCGTATCCTAAAAATCCGCTGGCCAGATAGAATTTCAAATGAAGAGCTATGGCGCCGTGCCGGCCAAGAAAGGATAGACGACCAAATCAGGCGAAGGAAATGGAATTGGGTTGGCCACACCTTGCGACGCGATAACGAAAACCTAGCCAAACAGGCCCTTGACTGGAACCCGCAAGGATCCCGTCGAGTTGGAAGACCTAGAACAACGTGGAGGAGGACCCTACTAGCAGAGGCCGCAACAACTGGGAGATCCTGGTCAGAGCTGAGAGCTGTCGCGCAAAACAGAGTCCGCTGGAGGGCAACTGTTTCCGCCCTATGTCCCATGAGGGATTAAAGGGGCACAAAGAAGAAAGAAGAATCAAGCTTCAATACAAAGCCCTTCCACAGGCCTTACTTGACTCAATGCTACATACGCTTGACCTTCTACAATTTGGAGCCCAAATATCCCCTTCAGCATAGTCAACAGTAGATCTACCCTGCATTTTATGGACAGTGGAGGCCCACGACAAAACTCGGCCGTTCCATGCACACTACAGAAACGTTAACTTAGGTGCATAACCATTTGCGTCGTATGCTCGTTTGTACAACTCAGTACTTGGCCTTTGAAATTTTCCGGTCTAGTTTGGCCGCCGCGAGACCCCATGTGCTCCCATTAAAAGTGGTTGAAACTCTACGACCATCATATGCCCGTTAAAAAGCCTAGTGACCGGTGTATGCCCGTTGTAAGGCCATTTTTTTATTTGTAATCGGGTATTAATCGACAACTAATTGACATGGAGACCAAATATAAGTTGGAAAACGTAACATTATCTGCCACTGAAACAACGAAATACGTGATGAATTACTCCATGCTTCTGTTTTCATCGATATACTTGTCTTGAATTAGCATATGTAAAAACTACTTACTGGTTAACCCTCATTCTCTCCGCTTGACTAGCTTACACCATTGCCATAGGGCTGGATCATCTATCTAACTGCTATCTCTACTTCTTTGGACTTCGTATTGCTCAAGCCTCTGGTGAATGAGGTTCAGCGACACTTCCACCATCCTCCACACATCGTCCGATCTCAGCATCTGGTCTACGATGTTCCCCGGTATTAGCTGAACCTTGGTGGCTGTTTCCAGGACTGTCCAGTGATCCACAAATCTCGCGAATTTAAAGAGGATATTCTCCACGTTCTCGTTATCGTCCGGGTGTTATAGGTGGGTAAGTCTATGGGTGCATCGGCCTTTCCTTAATAGAATCGTCCCACCGGGTCATACATATAACTTCTTACTCTCCGCCGCTAGAATATCATTGGGGGTCATTCCTGCAAAGCAGCATGCTCACTTTATCGGACGTAGTATTGTATGCACAGCAGAGTTGAGCAGAGCCGCACAGAGGCAAACCGGTCGTCGAGGGGGCCTCCAATGATGGGAAGAATATTTTCGGAAATGCAGTTTTGCATGAGTTCTAATCGATTCAAGGCTTTTCTTCAAAATGCCATCAAATGACACAAACAGTACACACAATGTAAAGCTAACATTACATACATTTTGATTACATGGTGAATATTCTTCGTAACAAAATTTGTGATTTTGGAGGGGGCGTCCAATTATATTTTGCCCTGGACCCCTAGAAAGTTCTTGCGCCCCTGGAGTTGAGCCACACTTACACGAGGCAGTACATTTGTTCCTTACACGGTAAATTGTACTGAGACCTCAATCTTTTGAAATGTCCCGGTTCAAAAATAATGTCCAACTGGTATATGAGCGGGTATCAAGATAAATGAGGCGAGGTGTTATCGTAAATACGAGCTGGAGGGACATTTCTTACATTTTTCGATGGAGTTTTGTACTGGAGAGGCATGTATTACATTTTTCGAGGAAGTGAGATGTCGTACTGAAGAGACATTTCTTTCTTCTTTTGCGTTGGCATAATTTCCAACTTGAAATACGGCCAGGTGGGATTGCAAAATATAAATGTTGGGGAGGCACAGAGTTTTTACTCACTCTAAGGCAGTATAAATACCATTAGAAATAAACTTTCTAAAATGCTCACCATCTTGGTATTTATTTTCTTTTTTTCTTTAATTTGATTGCGTTTGTTCTTACAATAGCAGCTCGCCTCATTTGAAGTATGAAATTGTACTGGCTCAAAAGAAAAAAAGGGAGGGTGATTATCGTAGAACCTTGTGTCAAGAATTAAATTGTGGCCACTGATGGTGCCTACCTACAATAAAAATTTCATGAAAAAATAATGGTAACTTTTCGAGTAAATCTCAAAAGTGTAAAAACACCTTTTTCACAAAAAAAGGTTGAACAAGGCCAACAGTGGCCCTAGAAATTTTTTGATTGGCATTCTGGCTCGCAAAGGGCTGCTCTACAACTCCATTTTCATGAAATGTATGTAAGGTTTGATTTAACACCTTAAAAGCCCGTTTGAAAACTTTCCAGTTTTCCAGTTTACTTTTTCCAGTTTACTTTTGAGCTTTTTCTTGAAAATCGTTGTTCGACAGTTTTATTAACTTGTTTTTCACCTGTTCTACAGGTCCGATTTTATTCGAAATATATTCATATTCCTACGATTTTTCTCTTAATATTGTTTGTTTTTAAGAAAAAGCTTACAAAGAAAACTCAAAAGAAGAGTTTTGAATGCAAAAAAATTAGAAAAAGGGTGGTTTTTAAACGAGTTTTTAAGGTGTTAAATCAAACCTTACATACATTTCATGAAAATGGAGTTGTAGAGCAGCCCTTTGCGAGCCAGAATGCCAATCAAAAAATTTCTAGGGCCACTGTTGGCCTTGTTCAACCTTTTTTTGTGAAAAAGGTGTTTTAACACTTTTGAGATTTACTCGAAAAGTTACCATTATTTTTTCATGAAATTTTTATTGTAGGTAGGCACCATCAGTGGCCACAATTTAATTCTTGACACAAGGTTCTACGATAATCACACTCCCTATAATTAAATGTCACAAACTCGCCATTTTTAAAGGTTTTTGAATTTTTCTGCAAAAACCTGTTGACCGATTTCAATGGTCCAAAACTCATATTTTTCGTCTTTTTAAACACTATTATGTACTATTTTTTGTTTTCCAAAACAATATTTATTTCGTTCCTAAATCGCGAAAAACGTGTTTTTGCTACTTTTATTAAGATTTTACCACCTGTTGCCCTGGACCAATTTTATCCAAAACACATTCATTGAATTCGTACGATTTTTCTCTTAATTATAGCGTCAAGAAATCGCAGGGTAGATTTATTTCAACTTTTTTGCTATTCTTCCTGGACTATTAACCGATTACGCAGAGATAATTCTGTCCTTATTGAACGTTCATAAATAGCTCCACAGCCTGTTATTGGCCTTGGCTTCCTGCAACATCCTCCTCTAGAACTGTCGGTCCCTGGCTTGAAGTCTCCAATTTCTTATACCTAGGGTTCGTAGATCTTCTTCTGCGCTGTCTATACATATGTTTATCTCTTTTTTGGACGTCCCGTACCTCTGTGTCCGTCTGGTCTCTTGTTTATAATAATTTTTGTTATGTTGTCGTCACTGCTACGTTCAACATGTCCTGCCCATCGGATTCTGTTAATTTTTATAGTTTTTATGATGTTTGGATCTTTATACAACTGATACAATTCGTGATTGTATCTTCTCCTCCAAACACCGTTTTCGTTGATTCCTCCATATATAGTGCGCAGGATTTTTCTTTCGAAGCACCCTAGGAGGTGTTCTTCGTTACTTCTTAATGTCCAGGTTTCGGATCCATACAGTAGTATTGGCTTCTTCATATGTTCCTTGATAAGAAATGTTTACGTAGCCCAAAGTAGCATCTGTTTCCCAGCGCTAATCTCCTTTTAACGCATACAATAGTACAGAACTAACCACTTTCGTTATACGAAGGGGTCGTCTTGGCTTGGAGCCCCCTATGATAGGCAGGGTCCCCGCAAATGGATGCTATGCTATGCTGTGGTCTCCACGTTCTACTTGCTGATTAGCACTACTTCCAGTTAGAAAATAGTCCAGAAATACACTGCTCTTTTTACTACAGGAATTGGTAGTTACTATCGCCTGTAGTCAATACCTCAATTCGACGTACTGGACATCACTCCCAATGGCCCTCTAAGTATACTTGCGTAAAAGTTTTTTTCACGAGTGTAACATCAACGTAATCCTTTAGAA
Source organism: Thereva unica (assembly GCA_949987705.1). Lineage (NCBI taxonomy): Eukaryota > Metazoa > Arthropoda > Insecta > Diptera > Therevidae > Thereva > Thereva unica. Next base: position 78,438,135 of record OX465284.1, on the reverse strand, counting down.
TGAAGGTGTAGTGCTGTTTACGAAGGCGCAAAGGATAACATTCTTGCGAATTTAATAAGGACTCAAGGAAACAAGAAAGCGGAAACCCAAAAAGCATGAGGCCAAGAACAAAGTAGTTTCACGGCATATCTAGTTACATGTGGAGATTAAATGTTCCAAACTGGAGGCAAGTGGTGCTGGAGCTCGCAACATAAAACCATCCATGCAGAAGGCTAAGTCCCGCCCAGAGATGTAACATCAAGAGAGAAAAAATTTGAGGTATAATTAAGTTGTTTTAAAAATGCTAAATTTCTCCTATTCGGATGAGGTAAATCTTAACAGCTATCATTAATAAACTAAAGGCCCGAGGACAAAACAGTTTAATTGTTAAACTTGAACATTTTCGACCTTAAAATCTTATTCGTGTGCTCGCGGCGCACGACTTCCTTCGCATCATTAATATATGTTCTCCCAGCCAGACATAATAGAAAATTCATAATTGTTCTCTATTCATTTTTCATAGAGCTAAATGCATGTCTTGAAAGAAGTTATTAAGCTGCCAGTATGCCCTAAGAGCCTTTAAAATTGAATTCAATCTTTTAATATTTACTCGGCGCTAACGCTTAACTTAGCATAAACATGTCAATATTCTCTTCAACAGGTCATCTTAATTTGAATATACACACTGCTTCTATTCTTGCCTCAGAGCTAAACTAATTAAAATTTCAAAGTCACAAACTGAACACACAAAATTCATTGATCTATCGCAACATATCCACAATATATTAACAACTATGCACCTACAATCCGTGATCGACTAATTAACAACATCGGGCCTCCTTCATTAGGAACGCGACTCATTGTTGTGGAATAAATCACCGCCCAGCAATCCATATCTTGTCAAGACCTTCCCAAAAGAACACCACCATCAACCGTGACGCACAGGTATTCGTCGTGTGCAGATCTCGTATATCACAAGCTTCTCTTCCTCATCTCCACACACAACTCCTTCTTTACGTCAAGGTAAATTCTTGTTCCTAATTAAAATTTTGAGGGCATCACCATAACCGCCGCGTGCCCATACCTTGAGGAAAAATGTTGAAAAGTGCCGATCACCGTGCTGGGGCTCCTACTCTTGTGTGTTATACCTCTCTAACTGGATATAGCGTGTTCACCTGGAGATAAAAGATCTTTATCCCTCGTGCATTCTGAGTCTTAAAGACACGTTCAAAATCAACACCGCCCACGCTTATGTAAAAAACGCGATCCCATAAAAATGTTCTCATAGTGTCCACACACTCCTTGGCCGCGGTCGTCGATCGTCGTCTGCTGATCATTAAAATATAAGATAAAAAAAGATATAAGATCATCCTCTGATAGCAGATAAATTTTCATCTTCAGCCTCTCGTCGTGTTTATTTGCGCCTGGGCTCATCACGACTCGGCAGATGTAAACTAGCGATCGCGGCTCAATCAACTACGGCGTCGAAATATGAAAACAGATCGCGGGTGAAAGCCGCCATAGGAAAAGGGTTATGGACCTTTACTATTGCGCACTGAGCGCATCCAGAAGGAATGTGAAGATGTGTCCTTCCTTTACACTTGTGGCCTGGAATCTATTTCGGTGCGATCAGCACAAGATCGATCAGGGCTGGTGTGGACTCATCTCTACAACGATCGCGCCACGACGATTTATCGATGCATCGATGTTTGCTTGATCAATATCCGCGGGGCGAAATGTTTTCTTAATCACCGCCAATGTTATTGCTGGCCTGACACTGACAGAAGTATATTTCGAAAGATCGCTTACAGCGGCGAATATACACATGGGCGAGGATCCATTCAGATTTTAATTAAGGCCCACTTGGCGGGCACTCGATCGGTCGTCGAGTGACTCACTGTAAACAGAAATGAAGTGTCGAAAGCCTTAATTTTGATGTGTCATAAATTTTGGGCTCGACTGTGTTTTATTAGCGGCGATGTTTCCAATTTTCGAGATTTTGTTTATTTTATTAACAACAACGACGGGAAAAAAACATTTTCGCCGCCGCCGCGCGTTCGTGGCTAATCTGGTGGGAAACCAGCGGCAAGAGGCGCCAGATTTGATTATGCTGAGAGACACTGCGGCTTTAATTTATCTTGACAGTATTTGGGTGGCATTGATTAACAAATTATTCAGTGTTTTATTTGTATCTAATTACACTGGGGTTTTCTATGAAAAAATTAAAATAATTTTGTGTGATTGATTTCAGTTCATTTGAAATTTAGAAAGTTATATGAGAAATGCCGTTGAGGAATGACTATTGGGGAGAATTGAGCTGTAGAAAAAGCCATTTATCTGTCATAATAAAATTTGTCTGCAGTCGTTTCGACAGCTTGGCTGTATCTTTCAAACAACCAAACCCAAGCGTCTTGCTCACCTTGGTTCTATTGAACCTCTCACATGAAATCAATGTCAGTCCTGAAATTTCAGAAAGATTGATGATATTATATTAGCGAAACTCGTTCCTTTTGGTTGAACTTTGAGAAATTAATTGTTATTGAGTAAATAGTTGAGGCATGTATCAATGAGGCACAATGAAGATGTTTCTTCACCAACACCATAACCATAGGGCCATGGATAAGTTGATTTAGTAAAAAAAGAGAGGGGATTCTAGGTTGTGTTCTTCTAAGAGATTCTTAATATTTACAATTTTTTATGTTGCTTTAAAATTAACTACAAATAACTTAAACGCCTCTTTGTACTGCCTTCATTCATTTACTCATTAAGGGGGCGTCTTAACGGTCTTGGGGTTAAACCTTGGAGTAAAATTGATTTGGGATTCATTCCGTCAGGAGCTCTGCTATTCTTTTAAGCTCCCACGTTTTAAAATTGTAAAATATACCCCCTCTAGCTTTATCGAATGAACCCTTTAGTCCTAGGTCCAATATCCACATCAGCGTAACATTATTGTTCCTGCTGAGAGATTTCAGAGACAGGAGACAACAGTAAGGGTAGTGCCAAAGGCCATGGATATTTCCCCATTTGGGCCACACGCCATACGTCGTACCTAATTATCGGTTTTGGAACAGTCTCTAAACTAAAAGGCCGCGTTTCCTCTAAAAAGGGGCCTGCCCTGTTGCCATTCTGGCCAACTAATAATAATCGTCTAAAACGGTTTGTCGAAGTTCAAAGCGGCAGGAATCGTATGGAACAATGAGATCAGCTCTATTGTTAGTTCTTTGAGAATCGATTGTTAATCGAAGAGGTCTTCTGGCTTAAAGGAGAATAGCCCCCGTAGAAGAAGCATCCTCTTACAGGCTCGTTCTTTAGTAGTAGATGCAGCAGTCACTAGGCTCCTTTGATACCCTCACCCGAGCAGGTGCCTTCGCTCCCTTGGCCTTGATACTGAGATAGGCCAGACTTTGTCACTTTTCCCTGCTTAATAATAGCACCTTTTTGTTAACCCGCCATGCGTTACGTTTTTAGTGACAATCGGCCTTATGATCGTCGTATATATACCCCGTTTATGACTAGGGTGAAAAGTTGCGTGTAGGTTGAGTTGAAATTTTGACCACCCTATATGATGTCGAGTTGAGTTTACTTTGGGTTGTCCCTCTGCTTTCATACCAAGATTGTCAGTTCTTCTGTGATTTTTGTTGGCGGCGAATTGACACCGTATTGTATGCATAAGCGTCCCAACCTATGACCAACCGATACAGAAGTTTTGATGAATCTATTACAATAGCCCCACTTTCGGTTACTACACGCGCATACCCGTAAAGTTTGCGAAAATAAAACTTTTTAGAGTAGTGCTTCGCCAATGCGCAGGCTCTCAGTCTGTTATTCGCATAGGTAGTAGTAACAGTAGGGAGTATTGAAGCTATCTCTGATCTTACTTTTATAGATCCGCCGCTGTTGAATGAGAGCAATTTCCATAGCTTCATTTCACTTTACCACCCTGCAATAGTATTGTAAACCACTCACAATCCAAAGCATCCCACCGCTGCCACCATTTTTTGTAGTTTAGTTGTAAATTTTTGTGTTGGACATCAAAACGCGAAAAGTTATGACGCCATTTTGCACCACCATAAGTGAGCTACCCTCCTGTTTGAATTATCTGTCAAATAAGTATTGTAGCAATGTAATCTGGAGAAGAACGTCGAATGATCAGCCTCCTCACACTCTTCTGAATTTCGCGACACTACACTTTCAAGTAGATTCTTTTCTATAAGCCGGTTGCCAGACCATAGATTTTTGTTCACGCCCCTAAATGCAATGACCCCGCCCTTTAAGCTGCTACCAATCATCAAACCAACCAAAAACTCAAATATTTATCATCTGCTCATTACCGCTAAACACAGGGGGACGTTGCTCCATATCTGACGGTATTACTAAACTAATAACTAAGATCCTCTTCCAGCGGAGGTTGAGTCTCCCTTGCTGTCGCGTTTCAAAGATCTTGCTGCAGCAAAGTAATGTAAACAAACGTTTTTTCGTTCTGTGGACCCGTTAAGATATATACATAGTAACTAAAACAACTCAAATTATTGAAGCTTCACAATATAGGAAAGATTTCAACAAACACGTGGACCTTACCCTGTACATGCTACTGTATTCCGAAAGAGTACTATATGCCCGATTTCTTTATTATCCGTTTTAACATTGGATAAAGTTGTACTACATAATTTCAATATGTTAAGGAGCGTCCGATGCATAACTTTATCCGAAGTATATTCGAGTGAGGACTCAAAATCAACTCTTTTTTAATGCCCCTACAGTCTTTATAGAATTTGGACGCTTCAAGCTATCCCCAGTTTGTTATACTAAGTTTCGTTTTCATTCTCAAATTCGCAGCCGCGGATTCAATTAAATCAAAAATTCGGAGTGATGAATCACACGCTAATGAAATACCCGATGTTGGATTATCTTAGGCGCATTTGTGGTTTCAAATCCGCAGAAAATTTGTTGCGGATCACACTTTTACAGCGCGGAAAATGTCAAAAAGAAATTTGCGGTTGCGGATTTGAGAATCGCAAAGTGTCAAATCCGCACTCACTTCCGACCCACCGGATCTGGGAATCGAGGTCATTAAGTTAAGGTATACACAAATATAATCAAAATATTTGGACTTGTCTCTGATCCAGGCATAGATTCTTCAGATAGGTAAAAGATAATTTAGAATCCCAAGATAATTGCTATTATTTTTTAAACTCTTTGATTAAAGACTACTAAAACTTTATAGATAGGTAATCTAATATGAAAATTTCCCCCGAAAAATGTTCTGCCCTTTAAAATTAAAAATTTAAAAAAAAATCGCTAAAAATATGCTCAATTAAATGTAATTTTTTTTTTTTTTTTGAAAAAATATATCCTAAAACTATGCAACAAAATATAACCGGTCCACAGAGGCGCTACATCTTTAGTAGATTAGATAGCATATGCCCTGGAAATTTTTTTAGAAGCAGTGTTTATTATCTAATTTTGACAGAAAATAGTAGTAATTTAGTTGCTAAGATACATAAATAATCTTTGTATAGTATTATTTATACTGTTAAATATATGAATGAACGAACAGTAATCCAAAACTTTCTCTAACTCGGCTCGCCGGCATAATCCCGATTATTTGTCTTTACTATACCACTTAAACTTTATTTTGTAGAGCAACGATAGAACCGTATAACAGCCCCAACTAAAGTAGCATTAAACAAAATTTACCAAAAACTTCGATTCAAATAAACGTCAAGGGTACTTAATGTGCCGTTAAGCCGTTTTAATATTATGCAGACACAAGGACCAATTATTCACCTTCTAAAAGCCATAATTCTTGACTAAAGTTTCGTATAGCCGGATACCCCCCGGTTGATGTTGGGGAAAATAAATTCAGTTGTACCGAAAATAATTTCACCCTTTAATCTTCACAGACACACCTGGCAGCACTTTCTGTATAGAAAGAGAGAATATCCAGGTACGCCCATCAGGTATCCAACCCAGTGTGATCCAAATATCATGGGGCTCCTGTAACGCTCATCTCCAGCACCCATTGAAGCGCATCTAATTGGATTTGTCATTTCGCACTAGTACCTCCTCGGGGGAATTATCCTGGCTGATTCAATTATAAAATTTACGTTCGTTGTGTTGCGTTACGTTCCACTGGTATCCACCTAAATTATGTCTTTATCCCAGCCCTCCCAAAGCCCCCCGTTCCTAAAACAGTCCTACACCTGCCGCCATTGCTCCAATATTCTAGCATTTCGGGCGCAGCATAGAGCATTTTGCAGAGGGTGAAAATTTGTTTCTTCTACAAGTTTTCTCTCCCCCCTTTTTCTTGTTTTTCCCTGCAGAGCCCACACCGCTGCTTACTAACTCTTCTACGTGCCTGAAATATCGCCGACCCGCCGCGTAAAAAAGAGCAAGATACAAGCCCCTTGCGAGCCCTCTTTAAACTTTCTATAGACCTAACTTTCAGCCCCGCGCCGAGCATCCCCAGTGACGTAAAAAAGGCGGAAAAGAAAATTCACATCGCATTATCTCGTCTCCAAAAATTATTTCGCGAATAAATTGGAAATTTATGATCATCCGAGATTTTATTTTCTCCAACTTGGTCTAGGCGGCCGGAGGGGGTGGGGATGGTGCCAAAAGGCTGGGGACAAGGCCAGGTCTGACCGTTTCTGTTCCGTGTCTAAAACTTTCAGTTCGAAATGCGTGTGTTTTTGAGGGGACTTTAGATTTGGCAGAGGAGGGGGCGGAGGTCTTCCTTGCGCCAGTTGAGTTTACCTACGTAAGACTCTCGCTCCTCGTCTAGGCCTAAAGGTACCCAGATGTTCTTGGGGCTGCTCCTCGTCCTTGACTCTTCACCTCTGGCGAGGGACGTTGGTAACACTTTGACTGTTTTATACCAAGTTTCCTCTTCTGGGTTTGCTTAAGGAAGAAGAGAAAAAACTTTCTGGGGGTGGGTACGCCACGCGAGAGGGAGGCAAAACTCGCAGTCTTCAAAAGGAAGATTTGTTAAGGATGGTAGCTCAGGGGGTGGTTTATCGCCTTCGCCCCCTAATTTATAATTCATCTGGGTATTTCATTAGGTTTAATTTGAAACACTTTCATGTTTTATGGCTGATCCTTCCCCGGGTATTCACTACGGCCGACGGTGCGAAGGAGCCCCCCGCGACACCTCTTTCAGGTTTTATGCCATCCCCAGACTGTTGTTACTCGCGATGTAGCTGTCGTTGTTGCTCAAAGCCGACGCTATATCCTGCCGTGTTCAGCATCTCTCATGGATTGGTGTAGGATCGTTGATGGGTTATTTAAGGAAAGCCACCAAATTTCCAAACTTCCGCTTGAATTTTTGTGTTCTCGTGTCTTGGATGGATTTTCTTCGTATTTTTTTTTTACTCTACTTTTTTTTTGTTAAAGGGCATAGGGGGCAGTATTGCTGAGAGGGTGACTTTGTGATACCGTAATGTGTTTTATTGGCTTCACAGAAAGTTGTTAGAAACATTTGTTGGCACGTAGATTGACGTCGTCAAGATTTTCTCAAGTTTCCGAAGTTTACGACTCGGCTTCTGCTGTTGCTTCTGCAGCAGACAGATTATGGGTTGTAGTTTGAGAAGATTTTACGAGGGGAAACTGCTAAAGTTAAGGAAAATTTCCAATGCGGACCACTTTTGCTTTGCCTGAGGCCAATTTATGTGCTCGCATATTACATAGGTTTTCTTCGTACAGAGACACCGAAGAGAGGGAGGCTTGGAGATGATAGATATACTCGTATTCCTTTATGATTGACGGATTTGAGCAAGCATTTCTTCTTATGGTGGAATAATTAAGGGAAAGTTTTGTTTGCCAGAAGTTTTGTTGAGGGTCTTTACTGCGTTATAATATAATAAAATCTATAAAATTATTATATTTTGTTTAATCTAGTTTATTTATTTTCTGCACACGAGATAATATTTGAGGAGGGATTTTGTATAAGGGAAGTAAACAAAGAAAATGTTATCGAGATGTAATAAAAGTCGTAAGATGTAAGAGATTCGTTGCCAACCTGACTTCCTGTAAAATGCCACATAAAGAATCTGCAATAAATATCATCTTATTAAAACAGCGTAAAAATTTGGACATACATAAATTTCGTTCTCGTCCATGGCTACTATATGACTACAGATAATATCATTTATTCATTTCACTTTTAACTTTTTAGTAAGTAGGGAGTTGTGTTGGGTAAGACACGATTATAAAATGAGTTTGTAAGAGGTTCCTCTTTTTCCTTTGGAGCCAGTATAATGAGGCGAGGTACTATTGTATGCCAAAATGACAAAAACGAGAAAATTGAGCTGTTTTACGAGTTTTATTCTAATTGTATTTATATTTTACAATCTCACCTTGCCTAATTTCAAGTTGGAAATGTTGTTGCCGCAAAAGACACAAGAAATTTCTCTCCACTACGTTTTTACAATCTCGGTTCACCTCATTTAATGTTGAAAATTTCAATTCCTCAAAAGAGTAAGAAATGGCTCTCCAGTACAAAATTTCACTTCCTCAAAAAATGTAAGATTTGTCTCTCCAGTACAAAATTTCACTCCCCCAAAATATGTAAGGAATAATCTCTCCAGTTCATATTTACAATTACACAATCAATTAATTAGATACCAGCTCATGTACCAAGACATTATTTTTAAATTGAGGCCTTAGTACAATTTACCATGGTGTGAGGGACAAATGTACTGCCTCGTGTAAGTCCGGCTCAACTCTACTAGGTAGGTAGTTAGAAGCGAAAGTCCCATTCAAGCCGAAAGCTGAGATATAATAGGTACTGAGTTGTGCCGTTTTTTTAACCCCAGTCGCGAAGAATTTTTTCGTTAGAATACCACTACTAAAAGAAACTATAGATCTCGTCTCTCATACTTGGAAACCGAATCAAATCTCCTGTTTGGAGCTTCGAAATCTCCTGCAATGCTTAAAGAAGAGGTTTCCAAATACACGGTGTTTGATACTTATTGGTAAGAGCCGGACATCTGTAGAGATAGTGTTCTGTTGTTTCATTGGCGGAGTCCTCCCCAGTTAGCATAATGGGTGTTTTACGGAACACTCAATCTAGGTTCCATTAGGCCCAATTGGCCTGCGTCGCGTTATTGTCGTGGTAGCGTGGTATCCATAAGGAGATCTTGCTACCTTTGGTTGTAATAACAAGGCCAAGTCTTCCAAGCCTTGACGCATGATGATAAGCTCCTCCATCTGGAGCCAGCTACTGACAGAAATTACTTGGGGTTTTCTCTCTTTATCATGCGTAGTGGCTTCTGTACATTCTCGACCGAAGGGATTGCGAGAGTTCCCCGAACCTGACCAATCCATCAGCCTTTTCGTTGTCCTGAACGTGCCTGTAACCAGGTACCCGCTGAAGAGGGATCTGGGGATTTGTGTAGCTCTTAAATTTTTGTATTGAAGAGGTCGATTGAAACAACTTACGTGAGAGCTCCTTCTGGAAATTCTTGACCAGCAGGCGGATGGTGGTCAATCCCGCAAACTTCACTCTGATCCCCTTCAGCAGTTATTGGGGGACTTTGGCTATAGCATTTTTCAAAATTAAGGAGAGGGTGCAAAAAACTGAAGCACCTGCACCCAGCCCTGATTTCCATCCGTCTGTGCTCCAGACAACTTCATGGTCTGTCGGGTTAATAAAAATCATCCCATTCCTCTCTGATAGGAATTCGGACATTGAGATATGTGCCGGAATTTAATTTTGGAATCCTGTTAGACCATTTTCGTAGTAAAAAGCGCTTACGAAGCTGGATACATGTGCAGGTTGTCTGCTCTCGAGTAAAAATAATATATGGCCTTACAACGGGCGAACATCGACCGTGATTGAAAGATATTCCTCGGCCATTTGACGAGCATCAGAATATCGTTTGTAAGACTGTACCCCCCCCCCCCCACATACACATAAGCACCCACATACGCACACACTTTTAAAGCTGGATAAATCGAAAGGTCTATTGTACATAACGAAAATGATCAAGTTACCACAAAACATATTCAACAATACCTTTAGTCGGTGCAGATTCTTTTTTTGGCTCACAATTGCCTTCGTATGCCCGCTCGTGCAGTTCAGCAATGTAAACCTTTTGGTCAAGTTAGGCCGTCATGAGGCCATATGTGCTCCCATAAAAAATATTTAAATTATCTACGACCATCATATGCCCCTAAAAAGCCAAGTGGCCGGTTGTTGCCCGTTGTAGGACATTTTTTTTTAATTTTACTCGGGCTGTCTGATGTCTAAATCTATTGGCAGCAGGTCGAGAATTACGTTGAGAGCGTTCGCCAAAGTTGCGTCTACTATTCCAAAGCCAGTCTGGATCTGATATATTCCTTAGCAAGAAACGGGCCACTAAACGATGGACCATATGTCAGCACTGGTCTAATCACTGGATCATGTACGGTTTTAAACTTCATCTGTTACTGAAACTCTGCTTACAGGGATAGAAAACTATAAAAGCATTCCTTGTCCTTTTTTCGTTATTTCACCTCCAATTCTGCTTAGTTAACTGACTGGAATCGGCTGAGTAGTCGACCGTTTATTGAAGGTGAACCAATGGGGATGTTAGTCCTGTTGACGAGGTACCTTGCAGTGGTTAGACCATACGCTAGCCCTCCCAAGAGCCATCAACATTTCATCATATGAGAGTCGACCCCCTCGAGAGTTTTTCAGTCGATCCCCCAGTCATAGAATACCTTGTTTGCCAATGAATGTAGTGAGGTTGTACAATTTGCTCTTGGGTGAGATTGCATTGTTTTCGCGCAGCGGCCGTCGCGTCAAGTTATTTCAGTTTTTAGTACAAAGTAGAAGAAGAACATTTATTAAATCGATTAATTGTGAATATTCTTGAGTTTTTTATATTGTGTGTATGTAATTTTAAACAGGAACATTACCTGCTGTGAATTCCATCTCTCTCATTATGAGGAAAACATATCGGCTTCTGCCAAAACTTAGGTTCCACTGTGGTTTTTCTCAATTGGACTCTTTAAGGTCCGTTTATATCTACAGACATCAAGCCTGCCAGCCACACACCGCGCCAGACACCGACAGACGCCGTTAATTCACATCTACCGTGCCGCATCAGACGGCAGACACTAGCTATATTTTTGTTACAAATGTTCAAACACTTCTCAGTGAAAGATATCCAAGAAAAAATTTCCGCACGGCTCAGATGCTTTATTCATACTTCCCGACAGATACTCACAGACACGTACAGACATGATCCGCGCAGACCAAATATTCTTTCCGTGAATACTGGCCGAGTACGACGGAAGAATATCATTTTGTCTGGCACGCTCGATATCTGTAGATATGAAAGGGCCTTTACACTCCTTCTTACTACTATCTCGTGTAGATTGGTCTTGCTCCAGAAAGCTTGAATTAGCCTTTGTTTTTAAGTTGTGTCGTTTTGACCCCACCTGAACCTATCTGAACTCTGTGTTGGGTTTCTCTCTAAATGTTTATCGCGGGTATAAGTTTTTCAGTTTATTCCACTATGACCTGCATCAGCGGAAATCTGCACGAAGTACGAGTAATAGTCTGTTTCCTCTTTTTGATTGGACCACGTTCTTTCTTCATCTTCATAGCTCTACTAGGGAACTCTGTCTCAACCTAATTGCGCAATTTGCAACATTATTATAACAAATTTCATAAATACTCATAAACACCTTCTGTTCATCTAACACCTGTAAATTGTGAGTTTCCGTTAAAAGTCATTGCCTTGGTCGGTAATGTCTCCTATCATCACTGCCATCTGTTTATCAATATTTTTTTCTAACACAAAAAAAAGCACCCGACCGACTCCACACCGGGCAAATTACCTAGAACCTCGAAAGCCTGTGATTATCCAAAAATTACGGGTCCATATGTATCGTAATATCAAAAGTTATCGACACCTTGAATTTTGAGTCTTCTTCGTGCAATCACGTCATAAGATCCCTTCCCAAAAATTCCAGATTCCGTACAATTACACCGTCAATGGTGCAACATCTGTTCAAGAATGTTTTTTGCTTATTATCTTTGGCCGGGCCAAAATTCATCGTCCATGGGTCTTCTTTAATTTTGTCTTGAGATTGTTCATTCAAGAATTTTGTTTTTTTTTTTTTATTCTTCGTTCTTTTCATCCTCTTAAAAGGAGCCCTGAGCCGTGAGGTCTATTTATAGAAGAGACTTAAGTATAAAGTAAAAAAAAAAGTTATGGAAACAGGTCTGCAGGTAAGAGGCTGAAATCTGTCTTAAGTCTGCCCTCAATGATCAGCCGGGGTGCCTAAAAATACACGGACACAGAATGAGTAAAAATATAAGGAAAAAAAACGTTAAGACGACTCACGTTTTATTCAGGTAAGAGTCTAGGTAAGACGGTCGTCCCTTGAGTGCCTGCTCTCGAAATTGGCAACCATATGTTGCACGTTCGCCAAGGGCCCCTGCTAACTCTTATATTGTGTTCCTTTGTATTGTTCCATTCAGGATTTTTCAGTCCACCCAGTTTCCTAGGATACGGGACTTGAAAGATGGGCATTCAGATTCTGATGGGTGGATGCCAAGTCGTTCGGGCTCTTTCGAAAACGTCTTTTTTGCATCTAAGAGCAGATTAAATTACCTTTTTGGGCCTCGCCGGTGCTATTGAAATCTTTTCCACCGAACCTACTTATGTATATACATATATAGGGACATCCTATGATGGAAACGCCGTCGTGTGTTTTATTGTACAATGAGCATGTCACGTCCTCTCGGATATCGCCTATACACAACAGTGCACACGTCTTAAGATTTTAAAGAGGGCGACATTCATGCAATCGCATTCTTTCAACGGCGGGAGGGATCTTGTAATATAAAACCTAAGGTGCAGGACAAGTTAGTCCATTGAAGATAGTTTCACCAAGTAAAGGGTTAGTAGCTCAAAGGTGGGCACCCGTATGATACGGGCATGTATGTAATATGCAACGTTACCATAGAAACTTATTGCTCGTTATCGTATCCTGTCACCAGCCAAGCAAAGCGAATTTTCATTCTTCTATCACCGCCAGGACTTAGCCTATGAGAGCATGTCTGCACCGATATCCTTCCCCAATTACGTCTATGGAGCCTGGATAACATCCCATTTAACTGATAATATTTGCCAGGACATTAATCAAAGGGATGCAGGCAAATTTATGTTGCGCATCTTCACACAACGATGAATTTATGAAAAGCGGATGAGGGCTGAATATGCCCTTATATAATGGAGGTCCTTTCATTCCCCCGTTTCAGGATACCCGATATCATGTAGACAACTCTTTGTCCTGGGGGCTCCTTCATGTGTATGCTAACCAAAAAAAGGGGGCTTCGGTGTTTTTTTATTTTATATACATACATACATACTGATATATATTTTTTGAATTTAGCGTACGCAAGGAGTAAATTTGTATCTGCGTTATATCAGTGCTCCCTTGATATAGAGACACACGCTTTCAATTTAGTTCAAATGCAAGAAAAAAAAAACGAAAGTGCCGAAAGTGTCTGAAGCTCCTGGGACACAAATTCACCAACACAACAATTGCTTCGCTCACGTTCCCTTTTGTACGCTTGGCTGAATGAATTTGATTTGGTTCATCTTCTGCGTTTATCGGGAAGGGTTCAGTTTTCTCAACAAAAAAAGAATAAAATATATTTTGGTGCTCTAAGATGAAATATTCAAGGCTTTTGGTTTTCATTTTTCTGCCTGAATTTAAAGTTTGCTATAAAAGCAAGAAGGCATACATACATAAAACAACACAGAATGCTTTAAATTTACTTTTCAGAAGTACTGCATAGCTCAAACTTTTGCCTTAATAAGTTTTTAAGCCTAAGGCAGGGTCAACGTTGCAATTCTTATTAGCAATTTAAATCTCTGTCTTAAGTCTTCCATAGTGATATACATCTCCTTTTTAAAACTACACAAACCCTTGGAGTAGTACGAGAGGTACTTTTAACGACTGTACAACTGTTATCCGGTTTTAGCCTCCTGCAGCTGTTCTGTCCATCGGTCAAGTTTCCAAACCAATGTCATTCAGTTTGGCTCGGGGCGTTCTCGTCTACGCCATGCTTTCAGCTAGGCTGGGCTGTCGCACCCTAAAGATCTAACTATTACCCCGTTTATGACTAGGTTGAAAAGTTGAGTCGATGTTGAGTTGAAATTTCGACCAACGTATATGATGTCGACTTGAGTTCACTTTGGATTGAAATAGAGTTGAATTGACATCAAAACATAACCTCAAATTTTTGTGTGAAATTCTCAGTTAAGCAGGCAGACCAGACCAGATTATAGATGGTGATTATTCTAGACAGTGTTTCGGAGATCTTCTCTTGACTTGTAACATTGGTCATGATGAACCTACATAATTGTGTGTGTGTCAGCTTATTGGGGATGAGTAGTATAGCTTTGCAACTACTGAACCATTGGAGCTTTTTGATTTGTGTCTTTGGTAAAAGCTTATTTTCTGATTGAGTCTTGACTTGAAGAGGTGCGCCATCTGTGAAAAATAAGTTGAACGTCGAGTTGGCGGGCTAGTTTATATTGGCCTCGATTCCCAGATCCGACGGGAGGGAAGTGAGTGAGGATTTGACACTTTGCGATTCTCAAATCCGCAGTCCCGGATTGGTTTAAATCGAAAATTCGGAGTGAAGACTCACGCGATAATGAAATATATGATGTCGGATTATCTCAGGCGCATTTGTCGATCAAATCCGCAGAAAATTTGTTGCGGATCACACTTTTACAGCGCGGAAAATGTCAAAAAGAAATTCGGGGTTGCGGATCTGAGAATCGCAAAGTGTCAAATCCGCAACTCACTTCCCTCCCGTCGGATCTGGGAATCGAGGCCATTAGGTGGGCTTTCATGCTGCGGTCTTGGGTAGGATGGTCAAGGGGTCTTGGAGGAGTCGGTATAGTATTTCAATAATAAGATATGTACTTAAGTTACCGAAAATACAAGGTGTACAGTCAGAATACAAAAAGAATTGACGGAGTCCTTCAAAGTAAAACAAGGCTTAAAGAAGGACCATAGGTTATTTAATCTTTGTTTAGAAGAGGATTTGGTTTTTGTTCTACTTCTATCGCGTATCTGAATGAACGAAAACATTTTTTTTGCCTAGAAAAATATTTACAAGGCTTAACACCGAAAAGGTTCAAAGTCGAGTTGGATGAAGCTCTCCCTAGAATCCCTGAACGAGTGGATAGCGATGGATAGCTATCATGTTAGAAACCAGAAATATTCAAATTAGCAGAACGCTTAGTGAAGCCATACCAGAGGGAGGTGTGCTGTACGATACCGACGGCTTCTGGTAATGGACGAACTTATCAGGAAACTACAGGAGCAAGGAACTAAAAGATACTGACGACCTGGCACTTCTATTTTCTGGTAGGCGTTTCTCTGTGGTCTAACCCTTTAATTACAGAACCGTGGCCGTTAACGACAACATATAGATTAGTAGTATGATGGCCGGCATTAAGAAAGGCGTAAAGTGTACGTATCTAGATAGGATCGAAAGAGTAGCATACAATGCTTATGTACCACAGGAGCATTGCGTACAATGCCAAGGGTCGCGTTAAATGACATCATCTGCCTTCTTCCACTGGCTTTCAACTGTAAGGATCTAGTTGAAGTTGAGCAAGCTTCGGCTCCAAAGCGGTTCCAAGCAGTCGTCCAAGCAGAACTGCTAGAAATTACAATTAGAAACAAAAAAGAGAGAATATGGCGAATCCGACTGGCAGCCAAGCTGGTATGAAAACGGCGGTTCGGGTTGGAGGTAAGTACAGGGTATGTGGACCTCGTCACTTGATGAGTTGATGAGTTCATGGCTCCTGTAGATGTGACTTTAACCATTGTAAAATCTGAACGTAATTCACTTAAAGTCTATGCGACGGCCACGATGTGACGGCTAAGTTGAATTCACCCGTTTTAAAAGTAAAATATCGGATGTCATTGAACATTGATCATCGTTACGGAAAAAGGCCGTACTGTTTGATGTCATTGAAAAATTGTTTAGAAATGGGGCTCCAAAACAAAATCCCCTCAAAAAAAATTCCAGGTATTCGAAGTGATTTTTGAGTGCTCCAATAATAATTTGTGGTTTTCGAATTGGGACTCCAGGCCAAAATATCTTTACACAATTGTTTAGGGTATCCTGAGCTATTTATCCCATCCTCCCACTGATGCCAGATCTGGGAACATCACTAAAACTAATAACTAATCAACTCTTATAGATAACATATCCCTATTCGTCGAAGACATCATGACAGGTTTAAACAATCTGGATATCAATAAAGGTCACGGTCCCGACAATCTGCCTCCTTGCTTTCTGCAGTGCTACTCAACTCAAATTCTATTTCCCCTCCATCTTATTTTCAACAAATCCTTATCGTTAGGAAAATTTTCTATAACTTGGAAAAAATCATACCTCATACCAATTCACAAAGCATCTAATAAGCATTCGGTGGACAACTACAGGGGCATTGCAATATTATCAGCAATTCCTAAACTTTTCGAAAAGCTTGTTTACGATAAGATTTCCCACATAATTGATCCGCTCCTCAATGACCAACAACATGGCTTCAGAAAAGGGCGCTCGACAACTACTAACCTTATGACACTAACCTCCGAACTACTATGTGGTATGGAGAACGGTCATCAAATCGATGCTGTCTACACTGACTTCAGTAAGGCCTTTGACCGTGTCGACCACCATATCTTAATAACAAAACTACTAAAATTCGGAATATCTGGGCCTGTCCTAAGATGGATAGAATCATATCTTAATGGAAGAACACAGGCCGTTAGATTTTAAGGATTTCTGTCAAAAGAAATCGAAGTAACTTCCGGAGTCCCCCAGGGTAGTCATCTTGGCCCACTTTTATTTAACACTAGGTTTACGAAGCGCGTCAATTTGGCATTCACAATTTCACGTAAAAAAATTTGGAATTCGGTAAGATTTATCTCTTACTACACATACTTACTATTATCCATTTAGCGAGACGAATATTTGTCAAAATTTATATTCTTTCCTTCCCAATAAATAAATTATTTATTTATTTAACAAAATGCTTATTTTTTAAACAAGCGTCAAATTGACGCATGCCGTAGAGATAGATATATAAGAAATCTCAGTAAACCTAGTGTTAATATATTCATCTCAGACCTGTCAGAAAAACTAAGTAATATACGACATCTCTTTTATGCCGATGACCTCAAAATATACAGTGTCATAAGGTCGAGTGATGACGAAACTCTCCTTCAGTCGAAGCTGAATACGTTACATGACTGGTGCTCCACCAATAAACTGCAACTAAACACCAGTAAATGCCACGTAATTACCTTCTCTCGTAAAAAAAGCATACAGTTGCACTACTATTATCTCAACGGCAGGGTATTAGACCGCGTTGATCAAATTGTAGATTTGGGTATTGTCCTGGACAATAAATTAAATTTCAATTTGCACTACGATAATATTATTGCAAGAGCTAGCAAACTTCTAGGCTTTATAAAGAGAAGAGCCAAGGAATTTGACAACCCTCGAGTTACAAAAACCCTTTTCTGTTCGCTAGTCCGCCCGATTTTAGAATACGCTTGCCCGATCTGGAATCCTATTTACCAGGTAAGCAGTAACAGGTTTGAGACGGTGCAAAAGAAATTTCTACTCTTTGCTCTGAAAAATCTATACGACTCGCGTGATTTTCTTAGCATACCACCCTACATGGACAGGCTCAAAGTGTTGAATCTCATGCCTCTGTTTAATAGGCGTAAGTTGCTTATATCACGCTTTACTTTGGACGTCTTGAACGATTGGATCAATGTTCAGTTTCTGTCAGACAGGATCAAAGTTAACGACGATGTCCGTCACAATAGGCATACGAAGATGCTTAGGGAATATTCTCATCGGACCGAGTATGGAAAGAACGAGCCCGTCAACAGATGTTGTATGATTTTCAATGGCCACAGTTCCTGCTTCTCCCCTGGAATGAGCAAATTATCCTTCAAGAAAAAATTGATATCCTTCCTGTCATCCGAATTATCCTGAACTAACACTATAACTAATGTACCATAAGTTATAAAGATATACCTGTGATAAATTGTTAAATGCAAATGTACTTTTAGCGATATATGTATATATTCATAAGTTACTTTCCCTGTGTAATATAGTTTAAGCATGCCTTGTTTGGCGTAAATAAATAAATAATCAATTTTTCAGCACTCACAAATCACTCTGAATACCTGAAAACCCCTTTTTGGAACGATTTTGGTCTAAAACGAGTGTCGACAGCGGTTGCACCAATCGGTCCCCCAACTAAGCACCAAACACGTGCAATATGCTGCTTGGCCACCGCATCGAACGAGAATAGGTCTATGTTTACACGTTTTTGCGTCTCATACAATTCTTTGATGCTTCAATCGGAGCATATTTACATCGCTTCAAATTCGCTCTCTTCAGTAGCGCTTCAAATTTTTCCCGCTGAGAGAGCTTCTGGATTCAGCGAAAAGAAAGACGAGTACTGAGCCCCAGAGCTAAGCGCAAGTGCCTGTTTCATTCTAGGTTGCACTAAGGACCTTTAAATTCATCCTCGAATAAAGAATCGACCGTTCGGTATCTATATTTAATGCTAGACTAAACTGCCTTGTTACCACTAATTTTTTTAGTCAAAGATTTTTGGGAATTTCAATATATTAAAGGGCACCCACCCAAACAGGTCTAGCCCAGGTCCTGTAAGATGATGTGGCGGGCCTGTGCACAATAACGAGAACGGCATAATGGCCTGGTAGTACAAAAAGTGACTTCTATGCTTGACATAAAAAAAATTAGACCAAATAAATTTTCTGGCATCGCAATAATGCACGAACACCTGCGAAATTTCCATGGCTCTGATTATGGAATTAAGGCTTCAATTATTACAACCACCATCAGATTCGATCTCCAGTGATTATTTATTTTCAAAACTTAAAAAAGGGCTCGGCTGGAAAAGATTCAACATCCAAACGAGAAGGTCATCGCCCAAACAGATGCCTATTTTGAAGACCATCTGAAATCCTAGTTTTTGGATGTCTTAAGAAAGTTGGAAAACTCTGGGTAAAGTGTATCGTTCTAAAGGGAGATTATGTTGAAAAATAAAACAGAATCTTTTTGTAAATCTTATTAAAGAACCCACATGTATATAGTTTTGTGTAAAGTATTGGAGAGAACTTGAAAAAAAGTATAGATCACTAGAAAAAGAGACTTGAAGAGGTCCGGGCTCTACTAGGACTGTAACACCATTTTAGGTAAAAATAGAAAAGGCTGGGTCTTTACTAGCTACGGTGGTAAACTTTTAAGGCTGTAAAAAATAGCAATCGATATATTAAAAATAATTTTCATTACCTTGAATTACCTTTAATTATAAAAATTCACGCTTCTGCGAGGAATAATAAAAATTATAGCACCTTTCTCAAATGATTTAAAAAAAAATGAAAACAATTCCTCGTAAACCCCTAAACATAAAATGTTACTATTTGCTTTAAAACAGAAAATTTATTCTTCGACACGTTTAGAATCAACAAGAGAGCGAGCACCTACCTACCTTTTGAAGGTAATTAGTGCTGCGTTTAAATCACTGGTAATTACGAAATACCTGACTATAAAAACCTCAAACAAATTTACCGACTGCACGACGAGAATCCAAGATGAGTCTCGGAGCAAAAGCAACTATACTATACTATATTGAAGTGCTACAGAGAGAGTACAGGACCACATCTACCACGCCCAACCATTGGTAGAAAAAGGCATGGAATAATGAAAACCGCCATATCCTGACCGTCACATAAACTTGACGGGAGGACAGACTGATGGAGAGCTACCGTTGTTGTTCTGCTGGACAATTATCAAAGTGCTGCCTTGGCCGTAACAGCATCTCATAAAATCCATCATAAACCTGCTCAGTCATAAAGTAAATGGCACCAAGTGAACCGTCCAGAAGTGATTTAGAGAATCCGAGCGCTATCGCCCAGGTAAAATAAAAAAAAACTCACCGCCAACCATCTCCTTCTCTGCACAATTCCGCCATTCGTCATGCAATCCGAAGCGACTGGGAACAAAATCATCCGACTTTGACTTGCAGGAATGAAGGTAAGAAAAGTGGTTTTGGATCTTAGAACAGGAAAAACTCCAGGAAAACACTCCTGGAGGCAAAGATTCCGAGGTACCTAATGACCATTCGAGATGTAGCAGCAAGCAAAGATGAAAAAATCGTGCAACACCTGTGATTTTCCCTTTGGCTCGATGAAAGACGAACTGCGACCGGGGTATACCGCCGCCTTCTTCACCGTTGCAGAGCGAATCCTGTGAAGGTTACAAGGACCCACAAGGCTAACCCCCTCGGCCCATTCCTGGCGCAACTACAACTCTATCCAAGGTTGTGTAGTGAACCTCTCAGAAGGTCCGGAGTTAGAAGAATCCCTGGAAAAAGAATCAGGAAAATGAGGCAAATTGGATGAGTTTTGTACCATCGATTCCCAGGAAAGGAAGGGATAAGGATCTGTTCAGGTAGTTCAAAAGGGACGCAAACGACTGGGGAATAGGAAACGACGCCACGTATCGCCCCCTCCGTTCCCCGTGCTACCATTCCTTTTAAGCAACTTAATTTGAAACCTGTGCGTGATAGGGTTGTTTTCGTAATTAATGAGATTTAGTTTGAAGTTGTTTGCTTCGCTTCTTTAAAGCTACACCGACTGAATCGGAGCGGAAGGAAGTACCTCAGGGCTGTGTATTGTAATATAGCCCAGTCTGAGGAATTTTGAATCTAGAATATCTAGGTCAAAGACACGGCGACCTAATCAGTATTGTGTAATCGGGAGCATTATTTTGATTGGTGGGCTCCACTTTTCCTACCATAAAAAAATCCTCCTTGAAATGCTCACATTGCCGAGAGCGTGACACGCTGATATGAATTATGGAAATGGAAGATAAAAAAAAGAGATTTATCTGACAACCAAAGAAGTGAAATCATTAATTTAGTTAAAAAGGTTTCTACCTTCTACCTTTTCTGGGCTTTTTATTCATTTTTCCCGTGGATTTAAATTCATCAACTGTGAAATGTTTTTTTTTATACTCTCTCTGTCTCGCTTTTAGAGATGAAAATTGTTTTTTATGAAAAGGTTTTTTATGGGCTTTAATGTCATTTAATTTCAAAATGGACTTATACAAAATGCGTTGCTGGTGCTGAAACAGTTACTGTTAAATGGATGACGCCCACTAGATGGCAAAGAGAGGAATATAAAGGACGATTAGTGCTCTTTTCCATTAAGTATATAATTATCTTCGCAAACTAATGAGAAAGTCATGAGGTCACAGCTCTCTACGTTATTCGACCAACCGGAATTAGATATGGTTGGTTTTATACAACTAACTTTTAATTTTGAATAATTCAAATATCTTACAATTTATAGTTCTATCTAATATGATTTTGCGGCCGCCGCAGCCTATATCGGTCGGTTGATGAAATTTGCGTAATACCCAGACGTGTGGTCACTCCTGTTGGTTGAAATGGCGGCACTAAGTGACATTCCAATTTTAGCTCATGCTTAGTTGGATCAGTAATAGTGTCAGGATATTCCTTTTCACTTTTCGTTCTGATTTTCTCTCAATGAGGCCTTAGGTATAAATAAAACCGCGAACGCGGACCTATTATACGATTTATTGAACCTGTTTCACCTCAGATTTGTATGTCAGACTGCTTGGACAGACTCAGCAGTCTAAAGATTTATTAGTTTGCGCCGAATAATACGACTCTGCACTTTGCTATGGCGAACCAGATGAGCAAACACAAGACTAATATAGTCTTGGTCCAGAACATTTAGTTTTTACTTGGAGTAGTATAGCAATGCCGGTTCTGGGACACTATCTAATGTGTATTTATGTGTATGTGGAATTTCGCGACATAAGCTTTAAAGAATAAGATTCGTGTCTTAGATAGGATGAAAGCTTTTAAAGAGAATTTTGACATGAATCGCGTCTTAGCTAAGAGGGAAGCTTTTAAGGGGGAATTTTGGAGGTGGTTCACGTCTTCTCTAGAATGAACGATTATTTTTGGGGGGAAATTTTGCAGCTTCTTCACCTTCCCACTTAGGTTCGTGTATTTTGTTAGGCTTTTCTCACACATTTTTCCATTACTTCGTTAGCCTATATTCTGATATATTTTTTTGTTTAGTTAAGCGGTATATTGATGATGAGTTAAAAGACGTTGAGTTAAAATTTAAATGCAGAAAAAAATTTATCTTTTTTTTTTTTTCAAATTCCACTTTAATCGGGCTGATAATAATTTATTTTTGGCTGATAATACCTATTCGACCAAATATCAAACTAAAAGCATACAAAATTACTTACTTTCTATTTTATTTCGGGGTTCATTCGATGATTGCAGTGGACGTGAACCGGCACCGGGTGCCAGCACCAACAGCACTTTACAGCATCGCATTTAGATGCCGTGCGATGCTTGTATCTGTGTGCGCTCATTGGACTTTGTCCTTTAGGCCTAAATCGATACCAATAGCTAGTAGTTTAGACAGTAGAGCAGAGTGTGGTACTCTGTCAAAAAGCCTTGGAGAGGTATCTTTGAGCTATAAAAATACAACTTCACTTATCATACTTGATACGGTCGCGTAGTTAAAGGACAAATTTGAAACCTCGATTTGCATGTCTAGAAGGGTCTAGTCGACAAGCCATATTGAGCAAAAGTTCTCTATATTGTCAGATCGCTCTCAGTGCTGCCAATAGCACACTTGGTATGTTATATACACCCTCAACGTGAAATGCAACAAAAGTCGCTAAACTCACCCTTAGTATTTAATGAGAAATGGGAAAATTTCCTTTCCAAAAAAAAACACGTCCAGGACTTATAATACCTTCTCCCCCACCCACTCAAACATAATATGTAAAACACCAACGCAGACAGTTTTAATTGAATGAAACTACCCCTCAGCTATGAGCCACGAAAACCAGCGTTCATCCACTTTTATTCAAATAAACGCTTTGCCAACATGACAAGATGACTTGTATCCACTCGAGAGACGTCAAACAAAGACAAATTCTGGCCTGTAATTAAGTTATGGAGCGGCATTCCTTGACTCCCTTCCACTTGACTTGATGTGTTTGCAATTAACGCAAATTTATTACATTACACTCCTGTTATCAATTCATCTACGTTTCTGTCAATGCGGCCTCGTAATTTATCTCTCAGGTTGTCTCGATATGTCGGGGGCTGGTGGCGCTCACCCCTTTTTCCCACCAGTATTTCTAATGATACCTCCTATAACATAGAGACTCACAGATAGATGCCTGCTCTGGTGTATACACAAGGACTCGACGTCGTCGTCGTCGACGTTAAATACAGAGGCGAGAATTCCAGGCAGGCCTACGCCAGCTCCAACTACACTTCGCTTTAGTCCTTATAGTCCTTGAAGCGCTATTCGCAACAACTTTCACGATCATGAAACCATCACATTTCATGGATAATTTATCGAGAGACTTTAATTTGCATATTTGAAATTCCCGCTATTGAAGCAGCCCGAGCAGAGGGATTCGGCGGTTGCCGTTCTCTATCGATATCCTGATATGCTGATGCGGCGCTGAAGGAATCCTTTCATCCGCTAGAGTCATGCACTCTGTGTTTGCTTTCGTGCTGACTGAATGATAAAGTTGGGAGTCCTGGTTTTATTTAGCAAAAAGGGTGTAGGCACAGTCCGTTGGGGAAGGTTTTATTGATTTTCCAGACATAACCTAAAAACTATTTTGGAATCAGGCCACTTTGGGTGTGTACGAAAACGAACCAACAAAAATTCTTGGCCATCTTTTTCGAGTATCGAGTGCGGCAGTGGTGGCGCGTAGTCTAGCCAACACCGGAAATGGAAAAAATTCGTTTCTGTCTACCATAAAGGGGCCAGCAGCCGAGGACACCCCCAAAAATGTGGACAATA
This sequence comes from Thereva unica, assembly GCA_949987705.1. NCBI lineage: Eukaryota > Metazoa > Arthropoda > Insecta > Diptera > Therevidae > Thereva > Thereva unica. The sequence goes on along the minus strand of OX465284.1, from coordinate 78,414,195 downwards.
GTTGCGGGCATCGTGGGAAAGAACTGTTTACATTTTTGTGTTATCGAATTTTTAAAGAAAAATTTGTTTCCTATCAAAAGAATATTTTTTGTTTTCAATATTCCTATTAACTAGAATTTTCCAAATAACGTGTTCGTTATAGGAAAAATCTGAATTCCCTTTAACAATTCCAAACTAATGAAAAATCTTCCTACCTTCACAGAAAAAATTCATAAAAATTGAAATATTCCAGTAGAAAATTGTGAATTTGAAATTCGTTCATATTGGCTTTTGTTAACCAAGCGCCACTTAGTCAGTAGACCAAAAAAAGCAATGATTGCCGAGCGCCGAACACAAACGATTTTTGAATTAATAAAAAGTTCGTCCAAAACTGGCCTTGTCGACCTGTATCTATTGTCGACGTATGAAAAGAAACAAATAAACTTATGTCGAGTTGCTTCGTAATGCAATATTTTTCAAATATTGTCCTTTTTCTCTAGTGCTGGACGGCTGAAATGAACAATCGAATCACGAACTGAAGTTTGCAATAAAATGACGATTAAAGTCAGTTAAAGGCTCAAGCAATATCAATTTCTGACTTAATAGAATGAAATAGCAGGTTTTCTATAAACAAACGAAATTTTTAATATCTCGTACATTGGCAATTTTTTTCAATTCTACGCTTAGATATCACCCTTCTCTACTATCAGTCCGTTATGTCGATGGCTACCGTATATTGCTTAGTAACAAGCTTAGTAATATGCAAGGATTGTACGGAATACGAAGTAATGATGGCGTTAAAGCCTCCGTTTTAATTCTTGGACAATGATAAAGGCTCCGTTAGAATTCTTGGATGCTGGAGAAGCTCGGAAACATTAACTGTGGAAGGTTGTTCCACTGTCGAACTGTTCCATTGTTGAAACGAATGAAAGCTTTAGGCAGACATAATGAGTAGAGTGAGCTTTTAAAGAAATACTGCGAGGAATAACATTAGCATGAACCAAAAAGATCATTTATTTCAGAGTATCAAGTAGTTTGGAGGCGATGAAAAGAGGGTCATTTATAATGATTAAAATAAAGCACGTAAAAAAAAGTCTACAGAGGAAGATATGAAGTGGAGTGCAAATTTTTATTCAATTAATACAACCCAGACCAACCGACCAAACAGGGGGCTCGCAATCCAGATCTTCACAGAAGAGCCTGGTCAAAAACGTTCCAATTTTATGCCAACAGAGTTTCTTCTCTTCTTTTAGATCTCGTCTGCGCATAATTTATGCGCAGAAAGAGGAATTGTTGCGTTTTTGAACTCAAGATCTGTTGAAATATGGCTTGTTTTTTAACAGGGTGAACATGGCTGGTTTTTGAAAATCATGAGTCAATTTTGACCAGGCTCGGAATGAATCAAACTCAAGAGCTGGGGGTTAACCCCACATGTAGCGCAAAAAAAACGTCGTTTTCATAAATTCTTTAAAGAAAACTACGAAACTTTTTAAACGATCATTATATCATCTTAAAGAATATACATTGAACACCTTTCAGTAATTTTTGTTTTTGAAAAATTTTACATAGTTAGTTGAGTTACAATTGCCGGGCAGTCAAAGTTAATGGTTTGATTTTCACTAAGAGCTTTGGACTCTATGGACTTTTGACTCTAAAACGGCCATTTTCGGTTCAGTAGTTTTCGAGTAGTTTTGGTCACCGACTTCAAAAATGCCAGGTATCAGACCATGCAACAGAACAATGGATAGAAACCGGAGAGAGGTTCGAGCGCGTCAAACAGCAGACTAGCCGTTCGTTTACGTAACGCGTTCTTCTCTTTCAACGCTCATCTCAGTCAACTTTGTTCGGATCGGCTTGAAATTTTAAGCACGTAGTCTAAGATAGTTATACCAAACTAACCAAGACAATTCAAAGTTACAAGTGGGGGTAACCGCTTCAGCCAACTGCGAACTCTATCTAAATTCTTGGAGATATCTAGATCAACCAGACCAAACAGTGGAGAGAACAGTTGCGAGAGGCCAGGACCGGATCCCGGTTGTAGAGCCGTTAAAGAAGAAGAAGAAGGTACACTTAAAGATTACCAGTAGACTTTCTTGGACTATAGCCTGTTGTTTGGAATTCGGTTCGATTTTAGGTACCTTATAATCTCGTTGTTGATTTTCGTCTTCTTTGTTTTTGAAGAGAATAGAAGCAATTGCTATGTAGCAATTGCAATTGCTATGGAAAGGTGTACAAGTCACGTTTTAGTGCAGACTAAACATGTAAAAGATTCCAAAAAGTTGGATCAACTCCGGAGAAATATCAAAGCGAAAAAGATTTTTCTCAGAAGTTTAGCCAGGACCGTGGCTGAGTGTCAAGGTATGTGGTCGAGCCCAAGGTAACATCATATAAAAAAAAGGAAAATGTTTGGGATTGGGACTCCAGACCGAAATTGATCCAAAAAATGTTTAGGTATTAGAGTGATTTTTGAGTGCTGACAGTGTTGAGTGATTTTTGGTACTCCTCTGGCCGGCGTCGCTGTCGTTCTGAATTTGATTTTAGCCTAGAGCCCAGTTCGCAATATCCCCCGTTTTGATAAGAAAAATAATGCTTCCCCCGCCTTGAAATTACTATTGGAGCACTCAAAAATCACTCTGAATACCTCCATTTGGTGTGGATAGTACAAAAATAAGGTGCCGTTTGAGAGACATGATTGAAGAACATAATCAATTGTCTGCATAGTATACGTTCACTCACACTAAAAACAGGGGTACAAAATTTTGAGGTAGTGTCATCGATCGCTCGTGTTATTAGCTCAAGCCAATAGCACACTACCGTGGTGACATACAATGAAGCTAAATAGAACAACGCTATGAGAATCAATAAAATTCAAGGAAAGACCTGGTTTACCTCAACACCAGGGCAACTCGTATCCATTCGTCTATCCTGGATTTATCTTAGGCACAAGAACGGACAGGCACATTATTTGGGACCTAGCCTTTTAAATTCCATTGAAATCGCAACCTCTAAAAAACTGTGCTAAAATTTCACAATACTATACTCAAAGTCAAGTATCTAAATACTAGGAAAAAACTTATCCTTGTTCTTAATCTAATACTTCAATTTCCATCCAATCAATAGAAATATAAATAAAAAATATTGCGCCTAAAATTATGCAAAATTAAATGTAAATAAAAAATTGAAGAAGAAACATCGACCCTAAAAGTATGCAAAAAGAAATTCTGTGAATTCTCCTGTTGACTAGCAAAAAAAGCTGACTGGTCCACAGAGACTCCACGTCGTTGATAGATTAGATTTTTGACCACAAATAGAAATCGACTAAAAATTCCAATGAAGTTCATTTAATCATGGTTATTTGGTAAAAAAAATGAAACGAATTTTCTGCTTTTACGAAATTAACAAGACATTTGAAAGTTTTACGAAAAAAATACTTTTTTGACTACTCTACGTAAAAATATTCAGATGATTGAAAGTGGCAACCTTGTGCACGTCTTCAGAACTAAAAAAAAATAAGAAAGTTAAGTGTTTTATTTTTACTAGCCTTGTTCCAGATTTTACCCAGAAACTATTCTCATACAACGGGAAGAGAATATTCGGCTTAACTGTACTTCAACTTCTTGGTTTCTATCCAAACACTTCCAACTATCGAAACTCTCAAGTGAGTACTTTCCCAGTTCTAGCTTTTTCGAAATAACCATCCGGAACAAACATCTAACAAGCAGTCCTGCACCAAGGTTTTAAAGTATCCCCTCTACCGTTCGCGCTCTTCTCCGCCAACCACTAAAACCCCCATTCAAATGCATGTAACTGGTTTAATTGTAAACTTTAATTAGTTTAGGGCTATTTATTTTTTCCGGTTGGTAAATACAGAGCTACAGATAGACGCGAGACATGTTTATGAGGTTTTGCCAGCAACTATCCAAACCCTGGGTCTGGGATCCAATACGGCAGTGCAGGCTTTCAAGTGTATAGATATATAATCCACGAACGAGGTACACCCTGGCTAGTATAGTATAGTATAGTATAGTATCCGTGCAGCATCCCAGTAAAAGAACTGAACAAACAAAAGTCTTCTCTCTCTACTCTGCTGCTTTTAGTCTGATTACATGTGGATGGTGTCCTGTGAGTGCGATGTAAGGACTCTACTTTCTAGGGGTGTTGCAGCTATACACCATGAACGATCATCGAGGACGCACAACGCTGAAGCAGTTCCCGTTTTAATTGCGCAACTATCAGCGTCGAGAATCTGGACTAGCACCCGGGACATTGTTATTTCAGAGAGTGACAAAGTGTTCTTGAAATTCCCGTTTGACAACGCTGGATAGTGGTGGGGAGAAACTCAATTTCTCTGCTTTTATAAACTTCAACAATTTTTTCCCTCTCTATTTTTTTTATATTATTTTGAGAACAAACAATCCCAAGAGCTGAATTTGCTCTGATAGGGTATACTTACGGATCCCGACGGCGGGTGCGAGGCCAGGATTAAATAATTCCCTGCAGGGTCTAAGTGCACGCAGACGACAAATATTTACTTAACTCTTAGGGCATTGAAATAAATCCTGCAATGATTAACTACCCTTCCAAAACGCTGTAACGTAACGAGAATTAATTTTTTTTTATTGTCTTTAATTACAGATTGGCAGCACCTCTACAGACTACAAGTCAACAGCAGATGCCGCAGAGCATGTCCACAGGAAATAACTCTGGGGCACAGCATTGCCAGCTGAGTGGGTCATCGCCGCTTGTTATGCCGGGATTCCCTCTCAGGACTTCGCATTCAGCTCACACTCCCCACTACTCACCTTATTCACCCTCCAGGTAAGACACGTAAATTTATTTTATTATAACTGGATGATCGCCTTTTATATAGAGAGTGGCTGGGCTGCAATTTGTGCCCTGAATTGCAGTAGAAATAAATTAAATTGAATGGCTTTAATTGCACCACCTCCTTACCTGAACGTGTGTGGGATCAATGCAGTTAAAGAAGTTTAATTTCGGTTTCAATCCTTACCTTAGATCTGGAGCGGTCGCTGTGCACCTGAAAGCACTGAACCAATATGTTTTGCTTGATTGCCTCACAATCTGCATCAGTTTCTGTTAATTTATGGAATCTAAGATTGCATAGCCTGCATACCCATCGTAATTGAGATGGTGGCAAAACTGGGTGGATACTGAATGAAATATTAATTTAATTAATGGTTAACTGAACTGGCAGTGTTGAATCTCGATATCAAACCAATTATAATTGTTAATACGGCAATCGTGCTTTGTTCGTTTACACTTGAGAACAACAGTGCGAAGCAGGTATACATATACCTGTAATTGGAGCACCTCTTTCGACATTATTTCATAATTTAACATCATCTACGGCTACTGCATAGTTCAGTATTTTACGTTAAAGGGAGAACTAATTCCAGGAAAAGATGCAGTGCCTTTAATATTGTAGTACAGAAAACTGAGCCGCATTTCAGGTGAGATCGACTGGTAGAGATTCGAACCCTCGACCTATAATATGGAACATAGATTTAGGAACTTGGAACGTCAGAACGCTCAATAGGACGGCACCTCTGTGTTCACTTTAATTATCATTAAAAAATACGACATAGCGTTCAGAATTCTATAAGAAACCAAACGTAATCACAGTGGCATAATGGATTTCAGACCGCAGACAGTACTCCACAGTGTATCATAGAACGGCAGAAGAGAGCTTAGAGCAGCATTAATTGTGGAAAAGAAAATTAAATTACTGATTTTGGAGCTCGAGCCTGTAAGTGCTGGAGCGGTCGCTGTGCACCTGAAAGCACTGAACCAATATGTTTTGCTTGATTGCCTCACAATCTGCATCAGTTTCTGTTAATTTATGGAATCTAAGATTGCATAGCCTGCATACCCATCGTAATTGAGATGGTGGCAAAACTGGGTGGATACTGAATGAAATATTAATTTAATTAATGGTTAACTGAACTGGCAGTGTTGAATCTCGATATCAAACCAATTATAATTGTTAATACGGCAATCGTGCTTTGTTCGTTTACACTTGAGAACAACAGTGCGAAGCAGGTATACATATACCTGTAATTGGAGCACCTCTTTCGACATTATTTCATAATTTAACATCATCTACGGCTACTGCATAGTTCAGTATTTTACGTTAAAGGGAGAACTAATTCCAGGAAAAGATGCAGTGCCTTTAATATTGTAGTACAGAAAACTGAGCCGCATTTCAGGTGAGATCGACTGGTAGAGATTCGAACCCTCGACCTATAATATGGAACATAGATTTAGGAACTTGGAACGTCAGAACGCTCAATAGGACGGCACCTCTGTGTTCACTTTAATTATCATTAAAAAATACGACATAGCGTTCAGAATTCTATAAGAAACCAAACGTAATCACAGTGGCATAATGGATTTCAGACCGCAGACAGTACTCCACAGTGTATCATAGAACGGCAGAAGAGAGCTTAGAGCAGCATTAATTGTGGAAAAGAAAATTAAATTACTGATTTTGGAGCTCGAGCCTGTAAGTAACAGAATATGCACCTTCCGCATTGCAGCAGGCTTACGTAAACATCCATGCACTCACAGAAAACAAGACGGAAGAAGAGAAAAAGGAATTCTATCAAGAGTTAGCAAACGGATTTGAAGAGCAAAATGAGAAAAAAGCGAAGCTCCTAAGAGTCATAGGAAAGCACAGCCTGCACAAAAACAACGCTACTAATAGCAGCGGTAGTAGAAGGTCAACATCGTGATGATGGTATCTACACTGTTCTGGCCATTAAGTCGCACAGAGTGTCATCAAAGACTGTCCTGGATTGTCTTCAATCCCTGAAATTCCTCAGCAGGAACAATAGTGTCACGCTGATGTGGATTCCGGGCCACGAAGGTCACATTGGTAATGAGATTGCCGATAGCCTGGCTAGAGCAGGCGCAAACTCATTACCTATTGGTCCGGAACCTTTCTGTAGCTTAGCAAGCTGCCACGTAAAAATGGCCTTAAAGAATTGGGTTGACCAGATGTTTCTTCAAAGCTGGTCTAGGTCCCAGGGTGCTCGTCAAGCTAAAAGATTCATCCAAATCGATAAAGCTAAGGCGGGCAAACTTTTAAATCTCAAGAGGTGGGAGCTAAAAATAATAACAGAGCTCCTGACGGGCCACTATTCGCTTAACTATCACCTAAACAAAATAGGACTGGTGGCAGACTCTGGCTGTCGATTCTGCGGGACAGCTCCCGAAACCGCGGAGCACTTGATGTGCGACTGTGAGGCTACAGCGAGGAAAAGACTGAGCCTTCTCCATCGTGATTTCCCTACTCCCAGGGAGATTTGGGACAGCAACCCTAAATCAGTTTTAGGCTACCTAAGAAGCCTTAACCTTGATGGTTTTTAAAGAAGGGGATGGCACAATAGACCAAACAAAATAGGTCGCAGTGCCCGCTAAAGCGCCCCTCAACAAGAATAATAATAGAATCTACACTGTTATTATTTCAAATGTCATCAAATCATTTTTTCATACATTCCCCTCTTGTCCTGCCTAATCCTCTCTCATAAAAAATCGGATCGACCAGGCTTGTAGATCTCCCACCGAAGAAAGAAATCGGATCCACCGAGAATACATCACAAGGCTCACAAAATCAAGCAGTGTAAAGAGAAGAAGAGAGAGTATCTAAACAGGAGGATCTTACAGATACAAGAAGACTTTGATGAAGGGAGAATTGGACAAGTGTTCGAAAGAGCTTCCCAGTCACCAATAAGTTTCACGAACGGACATCTGCAGAGACATAGAATGGGGACCTATTAGCAGACCCTGATAGTAGAAAGATGGAGACAATATTTTATTATTAAATTAAATCCAACCCCAAGAGTAAACGGAGACCCACAGACGGATTAATTGTAATCCTTTAAGATAATATTCCAATAGAACTATCGACATTTAATGAGGTGCGTGAAAAGGCAAAAGGCGACAAATTCTCAGGCATCGAAGGAATCGCACCTGAGCTACTAAAGGAAGGTGGGTCGCAACTTTAAAGAACCTTACACGAAATCATATGCGACATCTGGGTGGAAGTAGTTATTGCAGATGACTACAAGAAAAAGAATCTACAAGAAAGGAGATAAAGTAAAAGTACGGAGGCATCTCTCTCCTTAGCACCAGCAACAAAACTTTCACAATCCTGGTGAAACAAAAACTAGAACCTATAGCGAATCCCCTTATAGGAGAACATCAAGCTGGTTTTAGAACAAACCGGTCAACATCGGACCAACTGCTGACCTTAAAACCTTAAAGCGAATTCTGGAAAAATTCTGAGATACATTTTTCATATACCAGATATTTGTCGATTTTCAACAGGCATATGACGCAATAAACAGAGAAAGGCCATACAAGATCCTATGGTAGTTAGGTGTCTTCTCAAAGCTGGTACAAATGATAAAATACGCCACACAGGCCCAGGTAAGGATCGCAAATGCTTTAACACAAGAGCTCGAAGTACGACAAGGACTTAGACATACGGTCGGGCTTGCCCCAATGCTCCTCAACCTCGCTCTATAACGGATGATAAGGAAAACGTTAGTCCAGAAAAATGCATCGAAAGCTACACAGTTGATACAATTACTTGGTTATGCGGATGACGTGAACATCGTGGGAAGGTCCTTTTCGGTAGCAAAAGAAAGTTTATGTCGTACTAAAAGAGGCGGCAAAGGACGGACATAGGCCTGAACATCAATGAGAAGAAAACAAAGGTGATGCAACAGTACAGAGCTGAAAGATTTAGAATGAGAAGAATCATAACTATCGACGAACACAACCTAGAAGTAGTCGATAAAACCGTTTACCTTGGGTCTATAATTACAAAAAGAAACTAGTTGGGATGTGGGTTCGACCCTTTCGGTCCACACGATCAACTTCCCAGTATGATGGAAGGAAGCTCTTTGAAATAACGATAAGAATGGTAAATCCGCAAGGCTTTTCTAAAGAACTTTTTTTTTTGTTGAACAGTAGCAAACAAACATGTCCTTGGCACTTCGTTCGCTACACTATAAAGCGATTTCATTTTGAGCGTGTTGACGCGCTGATGATAGACTGCAATGGTAAAAACTTCATTTTCAATTCGAACGATTCCAGGAGATAGTACCAAAATTAATCAATGTAACGGAATTGTCAAACTTGTTCGAAAAGGCCAAACTGTAATCACTGGAAATCCCGCGACGAAATCAATTCCCAAAACTGTAGGACATGTAAAAGCATAATGGCGCGACTATTTATTGGGCGCCACTTATGCGAGGTATTGCCCCCTTAGCCATAAGCCCGGAAAAGCATGACCAAGGAGCCAACACCATACATAAGAAAGGAAACTAAATTCCGGAACTCCTACGCCGGCCACACGGAGTTATCTAGCTCGCCGGAGGGGTCGTGGGGTGTGTGGCCGGGGCTTACCGCGGTTGGTTCACCACTTACCTGTGCTTGTGCAACTTTGAATTCCGCCTCCCTCATTCTCCAGTCATCGCCACTGTAGTTCGGTTCATTGCCAGCTCATAGTCTGGGTAACCACCAGCTGGCAAAGAACGACACTACTTAAGAAACCTGAAAAGGAATGACCTCCGCCCCAACCATTCCAGCAAAAATTTTATATACCAAATTAGCCTTCCATTAAAAAGACAGGTAAGTTCAGGTAAGATTCCAGGTTTAACAAAATTATATTTTTACGTAATTGCTTACAGAAAGTTACAACGACTTGCCAATGGGGCAGTTAAAGTGTATGAATGCTTAATGTAGATGTAACAATATACCAACCAGTGTACTGGGGGGAAACACAGAACTCAAAACAGGTGAAAGATGCCGGTGCACCCACTACCAGATGATTAAATACACGCCGGACTAGGACAACGACGATTTGGCCAAAGCGTAGTGTCAAACGTATCAGTGTCAGCGTCAACCTGCCGACTAGGACTGCAAATATCATAAAAACTCCGCTCAAACTCAACACTCCTCGATGAGTACCATAACTTCCCACCAGGAACAATTATATGGTGTGTTTTGTGTTTGCAACTAAACTGTGTAATTAGGCCACCAAATGACCATATATATATATAACTGTACAAAAAAAATGAACATATTTGTAACACAAAAAAAAACCTGAAATCAATTTGTATTTAATAACAGTAAAAACTAACTAAATAAAACTAGATGACGTCTCGTTTTAGTGACCTCTGGTAATAAATTATTCCAAGGGATTACCCCGCCACACTGGGTCCTTCCCATACGAAATTGAAAAATTGTTGAAGCGGATTTGAAGGGATTTTGAGCCCTCCGATATTTCTGTCCGGAAAGATAATTCGTAAAATTAAACGATTAAAAAGATTCTTCAATTAATATCACAGCCTGTTGTTCTTTATGTCGTCGATTGTCGCTCTCCGTTCCATACGAGATCAAACTGGGACTCGTAGCACCTCGCATAGCCAAATGACTCGAATTTTAAATTTGGTTCTCTTAATGCAGGCCGACTTTATAGCCCCCTTCTTCACTTCTCACTTTTATAATATAAGGTGTATATGTACCTGAATTCCTCATTTTCAATTGATATTAACTGCTGATGTGGACCTCGAGTTAGTTAAAAATCAAGCTTAACCTTCGTCTGGGCTTACTGCTCAGCAACTCCCCTAGATGTTAATTCGCAACCTCCTCTAAATTGTACCGCATCCAAGTTCCAGTATCTTCATACACCAACCTCCCGTCCAAAGCAACAAACTTCTTTTTCTACCAAAAACTTTTTTTCATTTTTTTTTACAAGAAACCGGGCCTCTTACTGACACTGTCCTTTCTCTTTTTTTTCCAAAAAAACTCCCTTTGCAACGGGTAGTTGTTTAATAAAAAAATTTGGTTATTTAAATAAAACTATTTTTAACCGACTTCAAAAAAAGAGGAGGTTACTCAATTCGACGTGTAGGTATTTTGTGGTCCTGTTCACGCATAACTTTGTAACCCAATAACTTTTTTGCTTTTTTTTTTGGTTCATTTGAGGGGGAGCTTCCCACGGTGGTCCCGTTAAATTTTTTCTAAATTCTGATAACGGAGTTCGAAGTTAGGCAGAAAAAACTGTTAAAATTCAACCTGTTAAAGCTCAACCTAAACATTTCATGGGCACCGAACAAATTACTTTATCGTTGAAAATCTGGCAGCAGGCCGATGGCGGGGTGGTTGGAGCGTCGGATCCTCGATTCAGCGTTCGCTGGTTCGATTCCGGTCGGTGCAGACCGGTTCTTGTCTTTTTCTCTTTTTCTTCTTTCTGAAATGATTTATTAACATATTGGTCAGCGGCCGATAGTACTTGACATAGCGCAAAGGGCTAGAGATAAGTATTCTTGTCTGTGGGATTTGTGGGGTGCGAGTTCGATCCCAAGGGCTCGCGGTGCTTTTTTTTCTATATGTCGACAAAATAATTATTTTTTAATTTCCTTCGGGGAACTTTGTTCCATATTAAACAAGTTTTCGACGTGAATGCGTCTGTAAATTTGCTTCCAGAACAAAAGCCGATAAGAACGAAATTATGGCGAATTTGCAGCTCAAAAAACTATTGTTTATATCGAATAAATAAATATACCATGACATGGATGAAGAATCAAAGAATTTTATTGTTTACATTTAATTTCCCCGATATCAATGGCAACTTAACTTTTTATATGCCTTATATTATCTTGATCTGTATGTGTGTATAGTGTAAACAAATCTTGCAACTTGATTTTGACCCAGTTCCATATAACCGATCAACTGCAAATTTTGCACATAGTATAGTTCGCATGACAATACACTCTGCAATCAAATTTTGCAATTGCGCTCCCCAAGACATGGGTATCAAATGAAAAGGTGTGACAAGTAGAATACACTTCGCTATGTGGCGTCGTAAAAACGTAGGCTCCTTGCAATGACAGGCAATATTAAAAAATGAATGGACTAAAAAGCACGAAATAAAACAAAATTTTAAAAACCGACTTCAGAAAAAAACCCGCGATGCACAAAAAAGGATGAAATAATTGTTTGTAATTCTTAACAACATCAATCCAATAAGAATGGATCTAGAAAGAAGAATCACTTTTGAAGACGGTGCCAGGTAGTAGTTGACTTTGATTGCACTAACTCTTGCTTCGGCAATTGTTTACATTTCTTTGTTAGGCTTATGCCCTTAATATATCACCCACATGTGTTAGCACCGTCTTCAAAAGTGATTCTTCTTTCTAGATCCATTCTTATTGGATTGATGTTGTTAAGAATTACAAACAATTATTTCATCCTTTTTTGTGCATCGCGGGTTTTTTTCTGAAGTCGGTTTTTAAAATTTTGTTTTATATTACTTATATACAGAATTTAAGTGGCTGGTAGAGTACCGAAGTGGTCGCATCTACAGTCTACGCTTGAATGAATGAATGACGAGAAGCGTCGCTGTTTTTATAGGCTGGGCTGGACAGCGTTCTGGGAACGCAGGTTCCTCTTGGTGTGAGTGTCGTTTGTTACAGTCTCCCCCTCTGGAACGATGGTCGGGTCGACGTCGTGACAGGATTCTTGGGGTTTTGGAATTTTTTTTGGTCGTCCTCGTTTCCTCAAAGGCCGAACTGGTTGAGGTGGATCCGCTTGATCACCAGCATACGGTACCAATGCTGACGCATGATAGGTGCCGAGTATGAGGGTCAAATCATCTGGGGAAGCTATTCGATACGAAGTAGGTCCATGTTGTTGAACTATAGCATAAGGTCCGTCCCTTTTTGGTATGAACTTTGACGTAAGTTTATTCTTCGAGCTGCTTAGTACATGGCTGCTGACCCATACAAGATCACCTTTCTTGTAGGATGGTTGGGGATGTCGTGTTTTGTCTTTGTAGCCCTTTTGACGTAGGGTTTCCTTCTGATGCATTTCTTTGGCTAGGTGGAAAGCTTGCTGAAGACCCACTAGCATTGGTTGGATTTCTGCTACGATGTTGGACGTTAATAGTATTCCACGTAGGTCATGGTTGACGTCATCCAGTGTTCGCATCTCCCTTCCAAAAGTGAGATAAGCAGGAGTATGCCCAGTAGTTCCACAGATAACCGTATTCATGGCGAACCTAATAGCGGACAACTTGTCTGGCCATCGCGTGTGATCTTGTTCCACAAGGATTGCGAGTTGAGTTTTCAGATCTCGATTCTTCCTCTCGACAGGGTTGGCCTCTGGATGGTAAGCGGGAATAAGGGATTGGTGTATCTTGAGGGAATGGAATAAACATTGCATAATAGCAGAAACAAATTGCGTGCCATTGTCGCTAATGATACGTCTAGGGAATCCGTAGCGCAGGAAGATTTCGTCAAGTAAAAACGTAGCACAGTTAAGGGCTGTTGCCTCTTTCAACGCCTTAAGTTCAATCCATCGGCTAGAAATGTCTTCAATTACAAATATCCATTGATATTCTTCTTCAGAACGTGGCAGAGGACCAAACAGATCTATTGACAAAACCTCAAATCTTCTCTGCATGGGAGGCGTTTGCACCAAACCATGCGGTTTTCGGTTGCGAGCCTTGTACCGTTGACATTGAATGCATTTCTGAACGTAATTGGTGATGTCCCTTCTCATGCTTGGCCAGTAATACCTCCTTGTGATTCTGTGGATAGTCTTATCAATGCCATAATGTCCAGCCGTCGCCGCATCATGATATTCGTGTAGTATGTTCAATCTCTTGTGAGAAGGTATCGCTAGTTGTGCTTCGTCAGTATCGTCTTCTTCGGAATAATGGTATAGAACTCCATTGTTCATTAAGAATCCTCTCTTGGTCCATTGTACGTGATCGTCGTCGCGAGTTGTAGATTCGAAAGAGTTTATAATCTTTTGTAAATCTGTGTCTTTTAGTTGTTCATTTCGTATGCTTTCCATGCTTTCTGCAGGAATGTCGATTTGAACATTACATATATCTAATGTATTCTCCAGTCGTGAGAGGGCATCTGCTACTGAATTAGTTCGACCCGGTATATACATTATATCAATCAAGTATGGTTGCAATTGTAATGCCCATCTGGCAAGACGACCAGTTGGTGCTTTGAGAGACAAGAGCCATTTAAGTGGCTGGTGATCTGTCTGTAAAATTATTTTATTTCCTTCTATGTATCCTCTGAATTTTGATAAAGCCCATATAATTGCCAAGGCTTCTCTTTCAGTGGTGGAATAATTCCTCTCGGCGTCAGTTAGTAAACGACTGGCATATTCGATGGGATGTTCATCCGTTCCCTCCCCCTGGACCAGAACTGCTCCCAAGGCGTAACTGCTTGCGTCGGTTCGGATAATATACGGCTTTGTCTCATCGGCTTGTTGGAGAACTGGCGCGCTTGTCAAAGCTGTTTTTAGAAGATCGAAGGCCTTTTGCTCATCTTCATTCCACTTCCAGGCGGCATTTTTCCTTGTTAGGTTCGTTAGTGGTCGGGAAATTTCAGCGAAATTTGACACAAACCTCCTGTACCATGAGCAAGTTTGGATGAAACTTAATAATTGCTTTATGTTCACTGGAGCTTTCCAATTACGTACCGCTTCAGTTTTCCTAGGATCTGTACTAATGCCATCTTGTGTCAATACATGCCCCAAGTAACTAACACTATTGCAGCAGAAGTTGCACTTGCGACGCTGCATTCGTAATTTGAATTTTCTCATACGCAGAAACACACTACTTAGGTCGTCTAAATGTTTCTGGAACGTTTCAGAACATATGATGATATCGTCCAAGTAACACAGTATCATAATATTAGGTAATGGTGCTCGGAACCTGTCCATAAGCCTTTGGAAGGTAGCTGGTGCATTTCGCAATCCAAACGGCATTCTTATAAAACGGTAGAGACCAAATGGGGTTATAAAAGCAGTCTTATCCCTGTCCTTTTCTTGTACTTTGATCTGCCAATAGCCTGTTTTTAAGTCCAATGTAGACATATAAGCGGTTTTCTTGGTCGAATGCAACAAGTCATCTAGCCTGGGTAAAGGGTATGAATCGGGAACAGTTATGGCATTTAGTTGTCTGTAGTCGATACAAACGCGAACTGAACCATCTTTTTTGGGGACCATGACTACTGGTGCAGCCCAAGGTGACTCGCATTCCTCCACGATGTTATGGTTAATCATATCGTTTAATTCTTTCTTTAGTTGGTTACGACGTATGGGAGATAGTCGATAAGGGTTTGTTGCTATAGCGGGATGATCACCTGTGTTAATCTCATGATGTGCATACGGTGTTGCTTCTCCCTGCTCATTAAAGAGATCAGCAAATTCATATAACAGATGTCGTAATCTTTCACGTTCGTTATTTGTTATTTTAGTTGCTTCATCACTTCGGAGATTAAGCTCCATGCTGCATATATCAATCTTTCTGATTCTCTTCTTCTTAGGTGTGGGAAATAGATTACTTCCTTTGTCTTTCTTTGGTGTAGTAATAGTGGATGGTATGGTGTCACGAAAAATATCTTGAATTGTTCGCGGAGAGTATCGGGAATCTTCTGTAGAGTCTGCATGTAGCGGTCTGGATTGTACCTTCTGGATAGGCGCACAATCTATGTGTCCTGCCTGATCGTCATCAACATAATAGTCGAAAATTGTATTCGGCTGATCTGTAAAGTGCCAAGTTCGTTGAGCTAAATCAAGTACGATTCCTGCTGCTTCAAGGAAATCGATGCCTAATAAAGTTCGATTTTTTTCGGCATCTGGCAAAACTATGAATCTTGCTGATTTCAGTTTGTTACCAATGATTATATTTACTTTGGTTGTAAGCACCGTTTGACATTGCTTTATACCGTCAGCTAATGTAATCTCAGCCAGAACCTTTGTGAAAGTTTGGTTTTGTTTCCTCAGGTGTTGATAAAGTGTAGCGCTAGCAACACTTGTTCGTGCCGCGGTGTCAAAATGTGCAACTCCGTCTATACCAGCGACAGTTATTGGGATTGTTGGTATTCCTGAACCCACAGATACATTTACTGAGTAAAAACGCACATTACTAGGGCTGTTAGCAGCCTTACTACACTTAGGGCAATTGCTTCTAACAAATCCTTGCGCTCCACAACCGAAACAAGCAATCCCGCTTGGCTCGGGGTTTTCTGGTTTCACTTTATGTTTTAACGTTTCTATTTCTTGTTTCTTTTTTCGACACTCTTCTTCGTTATGGCCATAGTATCGACAGAATCTACATTTGACTCGTTTGGTCTCTTGACGTGAGTTGAAGTGAGTTTTAACTGCCATGTTTTCTTTATCCCTATTTTTGTGGCTTTCTTTCAGGTTTGCCTCGATATCACGTGCTTTGTTTAATAACTCCTGGAATGTTTGGATTTCTTCTCTTGGCAAGTGTTCCCTAATATGTATGCCTATTAATCCGTATACTAGGTCTAGCATTACGTCCTCAGTGTGACGAGATGAAGGTAGTTGAGAGAGGAGCGCACGTTTTTCGCATATAAATACGTCTGTTGGGGTATTTTTGTCCTGTTTCTTCTCGAATAATTCCATATATATTTTATGTGCTGGTTTAGAAGGTGCAAAGGTAGCTCTCAACGCCTTTATCGCGTCATCCCATGACTTTGTGGTATCTTTTACTCCTTGCCACCAGGTATTAGCAAAGCCTTCTAGAAGAAGAGGAAGTCCTCTTAATGCTTCTTTATCAGATATATGTTCAATATCTTTATAAATGCATGTGGTTGTTATAAATTCCTCCAATTTTGCTAGGTTATGTTCACCGGAGAATCGGGCTGAACATCTACTAAAACTTCCATGTTCTCGACTACCACCAATAGTTTCTAGCAATTCTTTAAATTGTATGTCCGAAAGAGTTGCCATTGTTGTTGGAGTTCTACGCGTTGGAATTCTTCTTGGAATTGGTGTTATGGGTGCTGACTTTCTTTTCGTGTTTTTCATAAACGTACTATCTTCCCTTGACGAACGCAAAATGTTTTTCTGCCTCACGTGCAATGAAAATTAAAAGATAGAACGAATTTACCGGGAAAATAAGGATTCGTTGGGTACAACTGAACACTTGTAAAGCGATTGCAGTTGACACGATTCGCGGAAATTTGTTGGTTTTCTGGAACGCTGCAAAGTTTTTTCTTATTTTGGAAATCAAACGCGTCTGTGTTTGTGTTTCCGATGGTCTCTTTTTCTTTTGTCTGCAAAGCCGCAATCTTTCGTGGAAGTCAAACGCGTTTGTGTTTGTGTTTCCGATGGTCTCTTTTTCTTTTGTCTGCAACGCCGCAATCTTTCGTGGAAATCAAACGCGTCTGTGTTTGTGTTTCCGATGTTCTTTTTGATTTTGTCTGCAAATCTGCAATCCTTCCTGTTAATTTTGGAAAAGCAATTTTCATACAACTACGTTGTATTTGCTTATTTATTGTTTTTGCTCGGGCGCCAAATTTGCAACGGGTAGTTGTTTAATAAAAAAAATTGGTTATTTAAATAAAACTATTTTATTACTTATATACAGAATTTAAGTGGCTGGTAGAGTACCGAAGTGGTCGCATCTACAGTCTACGCTTGAATGAATGAATGACGAGAAGCGTCGCTGTTTTTATAGGCTGGGCTGGACAGCGTTCTGGGAACGCAGGTTCCTCTTGGTGTGAGTGTCGTTTGTTACACCTTCCTAATTCAGATTTTTTTCCCAGACTGCCTCAATTATTTTTTTGTTCTCGCCTACCTCTTTTTAAATTTTTCCTTTTCCTCAAAAGTGATTTACAATAAATTTCCCATTGCCTACAAGGTGATTTCCCAACTAAATTTCCCCACCCAAATAACTAATAATTCCGACCGTTACATACCCTCGGGTCCACGAGGCCGACTCGCGAGGCAGTGAGGAGCCGAAAAAAACGGTCGCCGTAGGTCTAATATCTTTGGCGCCAATGTGGGTCTCGACTCACGACCTGAGAATAGGAGTCTCATGTTCTAGTGAGCTAGCCGGGCATACGTGAACTAGTTGGTAATATACGAACCGAGTGAAAAGCTAACTATAATTTAGGTTCATGCTTGCAACCGTAAGTTGCGATGGCCAGTCTGAAAAATCTCCCGGAGGAATATCTGAAGGTACAAATATCAGGCGGAAGACAATACCACATTGTCCCCCGACGGATATCAACAAGTCTCCAAACATTTCGTACAAACCCGGGTTGCTTTCGCTCCACCGGGCCAGTCTCCAGCAATACCACATTGCCTTTGACTCCCCCCGGTGAAACGATAGTCAAACTGTCTGCTGAGAGATATTCTCCAGACTGACCGAAGAGGAAGGACAGTGTGAGGAGTGTATACAAACCTGTTGACCGTTGGACAGTCTGCAGGTTCTCTCGGAAGAATATCTGGAAGGACAAGGATCCGGCTGAAGGCAATTCCATATTGTCCCCTTCCGGCGCCTCTAATCTTTCAGAAATTCTCGCCCGAACCAGTTTCCCCTCGCGCCCTGGAGTCCAACTCACGCAATCCCACATTGCATGGAGTTCCCCAGTAGGACGACAGGCAACTAATTCGCCGAGGGAAACCTACGCCTGACCAAAAATCAAAAGGTGAAGAGGACCCCTTGAGGAAAATCAACGACGTATGTCTTTGCCGTGATATACACCTATGCTCTTACCTGCCAAATCCTCCAGCTCGTACAAGCTGGTTCCAATTTTTCTACGTATCCGAGCTTTCAGAAACCGGGGTGCCAATTTGGCACTAAAACGACCCGCTCGGTTACTCACCCAGAAAGTTCTCCGGTAAACCTCATCTCCGGGACGAAAACTGCCCACACGACACCGCAAGTTGTATTGGGTTTTATGTCTGATGTGTGCGGCGGCTAAATTAACAGCAATCCGCTCACGAAGCAGCTGCATTTTGTCCGTCAATGGCAAAAAAGCTATGTCACCCTCCTGTAACACGTTCAGTGTTTTCAGGACTGGATATGCTGATCCGTGCAGAATCATGTGGCTACCAAACAGCGCCTTATATGGGGACATGCCGATCGCCTCGTGGTGGGTACTACGAAGAGCACATTCAATGGACGACAGATGTCTATCCCACTCACGATGATCCTCCTTTAAGTACGCCCTAATGGCGGTTAGGATGGATCTATTCACCCGCTCGGAAGCGTTAGGGTGAGGCGAATATACAGCCGTGCGCACATGGTGCACGCCATAATCCTGTAGTAATTTAGCAAACTCCTTGGAGGTGAATTGCCGACCATTGTCGGAGAAGACCGTTTCAGGAACTCCAAAGGCATGGAAGATAGTTTGCTCGAGAAACTTGACGGACACCGCCGTGGTCTCAGCGGACACGGGGTGCAGGAAGACAAACTTGGTGAATGCATCCAATACAACAAATACTGCCGTGTGACCTTTCTTCGACCTGGGATAAGGACCTAAGAAATCGACGTATAAAAATTGGAACGGCCTCGACGCATCCATGGGGTTTCCCATAGGTGGTCGAAGTACCAAGCTGGGGGCTTTGGTGGTCTTGCAGACCTCACACTTGGCGATGAACTCCCGAACTTGTTTTGCCATACCTGGCCAAAAGTACTTACATCGCAATCGGGCTAGGGTTTTCCCTACTCCACCAGGCGAGGCTTGGGGAGGCGAATGAGAAGACTCCACGAGAGACGCGGTCAATTCCATTGGAATCCACAACTTCCATGTCAGATCGTCAGCAATCGGGTTTCCAGTACGTGGTGATGTACGCTTGAAAACGTACCCATCTTCAACTCGCAGGTCTGGTAGCTGCGGTGAGGCTTGCCTGAGGCTATCACCCAGACGAAGATATTCACGGGACTTGAAAGACGGGGCATTTAAGTCCACGTCGAAACACAAGGACAATTCGTCAACGCAATCCATGCGTGACAAGGCATCGGGAACCACATTGTGGGTGCCTTTACGGTGTTCGATTGTAAAGTCGAACCCCTGAAGCTTAAGACTCCACCGGGCTAAACGACCGTTAAGCTCCTTCTGGCTCATGAGCCATTTCAGACTTGCATGGTCAGTAATGACCGTGAAAGTCTGTCCCTCAACATACGCTCTAAACTTTTTTATACTCAGCACGGCTGCATAGCATTCGAGCTCAGTAATGGTGTAGTTCCGTTGTGCCCCGTTCAATTTCTTGGACATATAAGCAATCGGATGTTCTCCTCCATCCATGTCCTTTTGAAAGAGCACACTACCTACACCAGTCCTGCTGGCATCGCACTGAATATAGAAAGGCTTAGAAAAATCTGGAGTGACTAAAAGAGGAGCTTCCGTCATCAGCTTTTTCAAAGTCTCGAACGACTGCTGGGCCTCATCATTCCAACTAAAAGATTTAGACTTCAAACAATCCGTGATTGGAGCAGCCACGCTAGCATAATTGGGTATAAAACGCTGATACCATCCGGTCATTCCCAAAAACCTCCGGGTCTGCTTATGAGACTTCGGAGTTGGGAAGTCCATGATGGCCGTCACCTTATTAGGATCGGTTTTCAGAGTCCCATCACCAATTATGAAGCCGAGATACTTGACTTCAGTCACGCAAAATTTGCTTTTAGATAAATTGATGGTTAACCCAGCACGACGGAGACAGCTGGCGACTTCGTCCAGAAGCTTTAGGTGGGAGTCAAAGTCAGGTGAAACAATGAGCAGGTCGTCCAGATAAACAAAAACGTTTTCACGTAAATGGCCCGGGATGGTCTTATCCATCAAGCGACACATGCGCTGTGGGGCGTTACATAAGCCGAAAGGCATGACTGTGAACTGGTACAGTGGACGACCAGGGACAGTGAAAGCTGTCCGCTCTCGCGACTTCTTCTCTAAAGGGATTTGCCAGAAGGCGTCCTTCAGGTCTAAGCTCGTGATGAACTTGGTGTCTTGAAGACGACCAAGTAGACCATCAATGTGTGGAAGAGGATAGGCGTCTTTGACAGTGACACTGTTCACCTTGCGAGAGTCAAGGCACAGGCGGACCTTACCTGGTTTACGAACCAACACCACTGGAGAATTCCAGGGACTATTTGATGGCTCAATCACACCCAGCGACAGCATCCTGTCCAACTCACCATACATCAGCTGTTGTACAGCGGGTGAGACCGGATAATGCCTCTGTTTGATAGGAACTGAGTCACCAGTGTCGATGATGTGTTCCTCCAGGTTAGTCTTTCCCAGTCCGAAGACATCAAAAGAGGGAAATCTGGCCTTGACGCGTTCCAACCGTTCGCATTGCGTAGACGTTAAGTCGTGCATTTTTGCAGACACGGATGGAGCGTTTATCTCGCCGACTATTTGAGGAGCTAGGCCGAAAAGATTCCAAAAATCCATCCCTAGGTACAGTCTCTGGCTGAGACTGGGCACCACATAGATGGTTATATCACGGGTCCTTCCTCCAAAGGATATCGGAACTCGAATATAACCGCAAAGTCTCTGCGGAGCCCCGTCAGCAGTATGCACTACAGAGCGCAACGTGTAGACTGTCACTTCGGGATGATTGGCTAGAAACGCTTCGGCATCTCTTCCCAGACAGCTAACAGTGGCACCACTGTCCAACAACCCAACCACTTCCTCGTTAGCTACGAGGACCTTCGTAAACAGCCGAGGATCTGACGAATCAGAGATGAAGGCAGAAACAATTTTCTGCAAACATTGTCGCTTCTCCTTTGCTCGTACTCTAATTTGGGGAGGGGTGCGCTTGGAAGTTATGGAGTCCATGAAAGGTGGAGATATATCTCTTCCAACGGGAAAGGAACGAAAGTTTAACCTCCTCAGAGGGAAAATCAGGAAGAGCATCAGTTGACGTAAAGTCGCTGATGGCAGTCATATCAGGGGTAGTTAAAGTATAAACAGGGACAACGGGCGAGCTTAGCTCGGGCGCGGACTCCCGTACTGTCTCACACCCCGGCTCCGGTTTCCCTGGCAGGTGGGGCACACTGGTGTGACGACTCCTGGCTTGCCACACTTGTAGCAAAACAGGCCACGAGTTTCAGACGGGCAGTCCATAAATGGATGACCCGGTTGTTGACAATTCCAACATCGGAGCGATCGTGGATTCGTCTGGGTCTGACTCGAAGAGGTTAATGCGTCTACTCCTGGTGAAGACAGGTCTGGGGGTATTTGATCAGCAGAATGTACCGGCGGCGGGTGTTCAATCTCGTGTATTTGTCTATCGCCCCGACGTTCTAGTTTCTTTTGTTGCTGCCAGCGTTCAACGCGAACACAGGTTTCACGCAATTGATTCATACTGGTGAAACTATGTCCGATTACTGCCGACCCCAAAGCGAAATTTAGATTTCGGACTATTATTCCTATTAAACCGCTTTCAGACATAGGATGACTCATTCGGTTGTGTACCGACAACAATTGGGCGGTGAACTCATCAAAGGAAAGATGATGTTGTTTAGTGTCCATCATCTGAAGTATAAGTTCTTCATCCGACTCTCGACTTCGGAAATAGCGAATGAACTGGGCCTTAACTGTTTCCCAGTCAGGATCTACGAATTGGCGCCGAAACTGCGACCAATACCAGTCGGTGGCTCGCCCCGACAACAAAGAAGAAAAATGTCGGCAGACTTCTGATTGGTGGACTCCATCATCGTGAGCCTTCAGCTCCACCCGGAACAGAAATTCCTCCGCCGACAACAACTTGTCCTCGCCGGAGAATTTTAAATTCCAGAAGGTAACTGGAGACTTGCGATGCTGGGTCCCAGGCAAAAAATCTAACCTGCCGACTGCAGATGGGGACGCCTCGGGGGTGGACTGCTGATCCCTGGGTACCCCAGGGTTCATAGGGACCTCAGCAGGTCGCTGCTGGATTAGCAGGGTGTCTAGAACTTGTCGCAACTGAGCAACTTGCTCCTCCAGCGAAGGAGTAGGGTTGGGGTAGGTTGGTGAGTCCCCCTGGCCGGCTTCGGTTCCGTTAGGGAGATTGCCTCCACCAGACGTGGTACCTGCAGTCCTTCCACTTCTGAGCTCCATAGTCTAACCCCACGATATAACCAACACCAAAGCAAACGCTAACAAGTGAGCACAAGGTTGCAGTAAACAAATCAAATAGATTCAAATAGAGGCTGATAAGATTGTAAGATTGCGTATGTATCCCAAAAGAAAACCAAAATCAACAGCAATTAGTATAACAACAAGTGCCTAATAATAAATCAAATAAATTTTTATATTATGTGAGTGTACCTAGAAAGCAAAATTAACGCCGATTAGTGTGTAGCGACAGAACAATAAAAGTGTATTGGTGTATATATAAGTTAGTATAGGTGCGTAATTATATGATATGCTTTAATTCAATCTAAGGGTGGAATGGTTGAGACGGATAACAATTCCCCTCAGGACTCCCGCATGTCGATGGCCTCGATGCCAGCTGGTGAAAACTATGAAGCATAGTCATCACCAGGTGTCATCCAGGTCGCCGACCCAGCTTCAGGTAAACCCGGAACGAAGGACGGAAACAAAAAGTCAAAGGGCATAGTCACGAAAGGGAAACTTCTTCAGAAATAAAAAAAAATTTGGGGAATCCGCTGTTCAACCACAACTGAGCTACCTTTCGGAAAATCAATCAGTTGGGAAGAACAGACGAAGAAAAACGATTCAGGACAAAACAAAAAAATAGAATTTAAAAATCTGAATGGACCTTCAGAAGGAACAAGGGGCGCAGTGGCAGGCGGTAACACGCCTGTTACCAAAGACGGTTAAGCCCTTGCACCAACTTCAACATCCACCAGGAAAATTAAAGAAGATCCTGTTCAAAGACCGACGCAGTGGCAGGCGGTATCACGCCTGATACCAGAGTCGCCGACCCCAGAAGCAGGACAGGGATGAACCCCTACTACCCCTGCACGCATAGCCAAGCGAACACCGCTTGTTAGCAAGCCGTGCAGGATAGCACGATTCGAAGCTACTCCAAAACGAAGAAGTTACCGCGTAAGTGAACGGACAGGCCTAAAAGCGAAGACAAATAAAAATTCACATAGAATTTAGACAAGGATGCTGAAAAAAATTCGACAAAACAGACAAGGACTAAGGCCTCGCGGTACTACCTTAGCCCACGGCGAGCGCTGGGTAAAAGTGATGAACCATAGACGAAAAAAAATCAAACATTGTCCGTGAAGGCACAAGTGGTATTAAACCAAAAAAAAAATTTAAACTTCAGGGTCCGTGTAGGACAGTCAACGGGCTTTAAAAGCTACGTTGGGCGCCATTTATGTAAAAGCATAATGGCGCGACTATTTATTGGGCGCCACTTATGCGAGGTATTGCCCCCTTAGCCATAAGCCCGGAAAAGCATGACCAAGGAGCCAACACCATACATAAGAAAGGAAACTAAATTCCGGAACTCCTACGCCGGCCACACGGAGTTATCTAGCTCGCCGGAGGGGTCGTGGGGTGTGTGGCCGGGGCTTACCGCGGTTGGTTCACCACTTACCTGTGCTTGTGCAACTTTGAATTCCGCCTCCCTCATTCTCCAGTCATCGCCACTGTAGTTCGGTTCATTGCCAGCTCATAGTCTGGGTAACCACCAGCTGGCAAAGAACGACACTACTTAAGAAACCTGAAAAGGAATGACCTCCGCCCCAACCATTCCAGCAAAAATTTTATATACCAAATTAGCCTTCCATTAAAAAGACAGGTAAGTTCAGGTAAGATTCCAGGTTTAACAAAATTATATTTTTACGTAATTGCTTACAGAAAGTTACAACGACTTCCCAATGGGGCAGTTAAAGTGTATGAATGCTTAATGTAGATGTAACAATATACCAACCAGTGTACTGGGGGGAAACACAGAACTCAAAACAGGTGAAAGATGCCGGTGCACCCACTACCAGATGATTAAATACACGCCGGACTAGGACAACGACGATTTGGCCAAAGCGTAGTGTCAAACGTATCAGTGTCAGCGTCAACCTGCCGACTAGGACTGCAAATATCATAAAAACTCCGCTCAAACTCAACACTCCTCGATGAGTACCATAACTTCCCACCAGGAACAATTATATGGTGTGTTTTGTGTTTGCAACTAAACTGTGTAATTAGGCCACCAAATGACCATATATATATATAACTGTACAAAAAAAATGAACATATTTGTAACACAAAAAAAAACCTGAAATCAATTTGTATTTAATAACAGTAAAAACTAACTAAATAAAACTAGATGACGTCTCGTTTTAGTGACCTCTGGTAATAAATTATTCCAAGGGATTACCCCGCCACACTGGGTCCTTCCCATACGAAATTGAAAAATTGTTGAAGCGGATTTGAAGGGATTTTGAGCCCTCCGATATTTCTGTCCGGAAAGATAATTCGTAAAATTAAACGATTAAAAAGATTCTTCAATTAATATCACAGCCTGTTGTTCTTTATGTCGTCGATTGTCGCTCTCCGTTCCATACGAGATCAAACTGGGACTCGTAGCACCTCGCATAGCCAAATGACTCGAATTTTAAATTTGGTTCTCTTAATGCAGGCCGACTTTATAGCCCCCTTCTTCACTTCTCACTTTTATAATATAAGGTGTATATACCTGAATTCCTCATTTTCAATTGATATTAACTGCTGATGTGGACCTCGAGTTAGTTAAAAATCAAGCTTAACCTTCGTCTGGGCTTACTGCTCAGCAACTCCCCTAGATGTTAATTCGCAACCTCCTCTAAATTGTACCGCATCCAAGTTCCAGTATCTTCATACACCAACCTCCCGTCCAAAGCAACAAACTTCTTTTTCTACCAAAAACTTTTTTTCATTTTTTTTTACAAGAAACCGGGCCTCTTACTGACACTGTCCTTTCTCTTTTTTTTCCAAAAAAACTCCCTTCCTAATTCAGATTTTTTTCCCAGACTGCCTCAATTATTTTTTTGTTCTCGCCTACCTCTTTTTAAATTTTTCCTTTTCCTCAAAAGTGATTTACAATAAATTTCCCATTGCCTACAAGGTGATTTCCCAACTAAATTTCCCCACCCAAATAACTAATAATTCCGACCGTTACAGACATGGAAAGCAATCCGCCGTTCAAGCAGTTCTGAACTAAAGTTTTAAAATTTCGTCATGTTTGTAATGGTTAACGTATTTGTTGAATGGTTTTTAAAGAAAACTCGGATTTTGACGAGTGATGACTCTTTGGGAAGCTATTGCTCGGCTGAATCCCTAAAAGTGAACTTCATTTTGATTTCCAACGCTTCGAATGGCACCTCAATGAAGTCAATATCATTTTTGGTTTGCGTTCTATCGAGCATGCACAAAAATCACTTACGCCCTTTAAACATAGATACCGCTTGATCGAATTTTATGATAATTTTTTCAAAGCGTACTTTCGGTAATACGCTACGATCGGCACCTCAAAGAAGTCGGTATCATGGTTGGTTCTTGCTATATCGTGCAGGTACAAAAATCACTTACGTCGCCGCTTAAACAAAAAAACGGCTGGACCGAATTTCATGAAAAACTTTTCAGATCATATTTCGGTTAATACACTTCAAACGACACCTCAACGAAGTCGATATCAGTTTTGGATCGCGCGATATCGTGCAGGAAAAAATGACCACATCCGTACGCACACACACACACATACTTCCTCCCAATTTTTTGCTTAAAATGCTCCTGGGACCTTGAAAGATGAAAATACGTAGAAATTTTCGATTTCGATTATCGGACCGATTACAATAACTTCCTATACTGGGAAGATAACAATGAGAAGGAAGAGCTAACTCGACGAATACTACTGGCTAATAGAGCCTTTTATGCCCAAAAACAAATACTGCACTCAAAATTTGTGCACAGAAAAACCAAACTTTTACTTTACTAAGCAGTAATATGACCAGAACTGTGCTATGTCAGCGAGACTTGGACTATGATCCTGGACATGGAGCAACAAGTCTACAGGTTTGAGAGAAAATTTCTCAGGTTCATAATAGGCCCAACGAAATAGGATGGAATATGGAAAAGAAGATACCACAGCGAGCAATATGAAATTTTTGACGATCCAGGCCTCCCAACTTTTATAAAAATTAACAGACTAAGTCTAGTAGGCCAAGTAATCAGGATGTGGCGCAACGGTATCCAAAAATAGCCCATGGTATCAAAAATTTCGGAAAATATCAGTAGGCAGACTTTGTGATGGCGGACCCACAGCCAATGCACAGCATCCAGAACTGAAGACACGATGCAACGCACCGCCCAACTTGGAAAAATGTACTAGAGAACGCCAAGGATTGAATTGGGCTCGGATCGATGAAACTCTAATAGATTGTTTGTGTGTTCTGTGCAATAGTTGCTTATTGAAGAGCTACATTTAGGCTCTTGAGCAGCCTTAAAATAACTGAGATTTGTGTTCTACACTTATATCTTCTTCTTCTTAAATGGTCCTACAGTCATTGCAAGACTCGGGCCTTTCGAACTCTCCTATTCCAGTCGTCTCTACGTCTTGCTGGCTCTCTCCAATTTGTTTTTGAAGTTTCCGTATATCTTCTAGCACGTCGTCCATCCAGCTATTACTTGGTCGTCCTACTTTTTCCTTCCTTATAGTCTTTCATTAAAAATCCTGGCTAACAACGTCCGCAGCTTGTCTCCAGTTTCTTCCATTGAGCAGTTTTGCTGCATCGGCCTTAACATTGTCTTCCCACCGTGGTTTGCCAACTGGTCTTTAGCTGTCTGGGAGTAGATACAGGGCTTTTTTGGTATCCTTGGATCATCCATTCTTAGGACATGACCGGCTCATCGTAAACGTGTTAGCTTGGTATGTGTCGAGAGTTTGCAATCTTTGTACAAGTCGAACAATTCGTGATTATAGCCGTGTTTTTTTTTAATGAACTACTTAGTTCTTCCCCATACTAATCTCAAGACCGAGGTTTTATCGGGGTCTCTATCGAGATTTTGGGAAATTTCAAAATGCAACATTCCGAACTTTTTAGTAAAAATAGCTCCATGTAATTTTTGCGTTAATTGCCACCAGGAAACAAAAAATATGGTCATATAGGAAAAAAAAATTCTAAAAAAGATAGCGTTTTCTTTTTCTGATTTTGGAATGTCGAACCTAACCTAAAAAATCCCGGAAAGTGTAAAAAACGCTTTTTAGCGAATAAAAGATAGAGATAAGTAGTATGTTCTGTTTGCGGCATTTATTCTTCTTTGTACGTCTATCGTTTTATAATTGTGCTTGCTGACCCCAGGTAGTTAAATTGGTTTACCCATTCGACGTTGGGTGGTGTTGTGGTTTCTTTTTCTTCTCTCCATCCTTAACTGAATTAGAATCTTACTCTAGGCATTTATTTGAAGCCCTATATTTTTGGCTCCATATTAGGAGGATGCTTCGTTCCGAATCTTCAGGCATTTTATCTTTTGTTTGTTGTATCGTTTTTCTTCAGTAGACAGCCGACATCTGCATCTAGGTTAAACTAGGAAGTGGTCCGATTCACAATTCGCACCTCTCTCTGGAGGGTACTGGAAGCTGCCCTTCTGCCTATGAGTATACGGTCTATTCGATTGGTGTGTCTTTTACTTGGAGATTGCCATGCGTATTTGTTAATATCTCTTCTTGGGAAATATGTTGAGCTTACCATCATATTTTTGCTCATTGCAAAATCGATAATACGTTGCCCGTTATCGTTTAATGTTTCGTGGAGACTTTCTTTTCCAATAATCGGTCTGTGCCAGTTATCTCTTCCAATTTTGGCGTGAAGGTCTCCTATCACCATCTTCATATCATTAGAAGGGGCCGTGTCATATGCGTGTTCAAGCTTATAATAAAAATTGTCCTTTGTCGTGTCCGTTTTCTCCTCCGTTTCCGGATGTGCGGATGTTCGAAAAGCTGAAGAATTTCGTTCGGAGTCGAATTGAACGTAGTCGTTCACTTATTGGCTTGAACTCTATGACATTATCTATAGTTGACTTGAATAGTAAGAGGCCTACTCCTAAATGATATTCCCTTTCGCTGCTGTAGAATATCCTGTAATTTCCAAGGTCCATTATCCCGCCACTCATCCATTTGATCTCTTGTATTCGCGATTAATTTTATTTTATATTTGCTCTTCGTTTAATAGTAACTTAACGGCTGTAGTTCTGGACATACTTCGCGAGTTCCGTGTTCCGAAAAACATTTTCAGGTGCTGTTGCCGTAGTCACGGTTTTTCCTGTCCGTTTCTAGGCTTTGCTTCGGGTTTGTTAATTGATAAGTTTTTACAGGGTCCGGTAGTTAGCCCAACGCTCAACCAGACTACCAAGAATACCCGATTCCGTGAATTATACCCCATCAGATAGGATGGCTTAGCTAAAGCCTCAGGCACGTCCGTCGTCAGTTGATATCCAGGAGGCACCTGCGAAGAGGTGGCGGTACAATTTTACCCCCCAATTCCCCAAAATTGTGTTACCGCCAATATGTTTGGACCCGCCCTGATACTTGATCGGCTGCTATGGTCAATTTCGTAATTGAGTTTTTCTGTGGTCTGTTTTGCACTTTCCACTCACTGGAAATTCCCATTTGGCACTTGCGAATAAAAATAGATTTAAATATTTCAAAATATTTCTTTTAACACGTTTCATTGGATAAGAGCCAAAAACTTTCTTCCTTGTATTATAAGTTTGCAAAATAATTGTTTCTGTTTCTTGTTCCATGTTTTTCCCTTGTCATTGTAAAATCTCCCTTAACTGCAACTGAAATTATAAAACTCTACTTAAATTTGCATAAATCCCCAATGCCATATACCCCACCTAGAAATGATTACTACAACAGCAGTTGCCGCATTTAACATTTCCCTTATCATTATTTGGTTTCCGGTGAACCTTTTACACCTTTTTATGCCATTAAATTTGTATACCCGTGTCGGTGCGGTGGAACATCCTTGGCGATTGTCTGATTTTTCGCTAGAACCTGATCATTTATTTCTCAACCTCATCACACGGAGTCTTGCTTGCCACATCGTTATCTTTCGCCGGCCAAAAGAGTCGGTTCAAGTGGCCTCGCCCACGAAACGACTTTTGCCTTTGCCAAGGCAGCAACATGAAGTGCTCTTATCCGCTATGACGGTATCGCAATGCATAATGCATTAAAAAGTGCATTTCCGAGCCCATTTGGCTGTTTACCCAGCTTCCACCGGTGTTGTACTATATAGCATCGTGGTTGTCGTTTGTTCGTGCAGAAAATACACGCGTGGGCCTCAAGCACGGCATAAATCGAAATATAAATCGGAAAACAAAAATCGCCAACCCGGCAACAACGAAAAAACCCAGGAAACAGCAGATCGTTGGAGTCCTTACGTTTTTGATGTATCGATGCACCGGCGAATTGAAACATGCAAATTTCAACACTACGCCCACGTCTGAAAAGTTAAAACAGCAGGGAGCCCTGCAAATGGGGCCCCTGCAATTGACTTACTCTTTTGGCCCCCGGTCGAGCACTGCAGATGATCCGGGAGAGATGATGATAAATAAATAGACATTTTCCAGGGCTTAGTACACTGGGTGCACCTTTCAGGATACTGAACACACGCCAAATTTCACATAATTGCAATGTGCATTCCGCCACGCCACCGCTAATTTTGGACACATGCACGAATTTATCATCCAAGTTGAATGCAACAAAAGTCACGGGAAATTAACGTTCTTTTGAAAAACTCGAAATCGTTCAAATGAGAAAAATTGAAACAACAAAAGAAATTGTGTAAAATGCATAAAAATTGCATTCCGCTCTTTCAATAGGGAAATGTGCAGCCGCGGAACAATCGGACAAAATGCCGAAAAATTCAGTTCTTGTGAAATTCCGAAACAATTCGGAACAGACTTAATATTTCTGTCTTCATTACTAATTCCAGGCTGCGTCCTTGCGGGCATTGAGCTGCCGTTCTGGCCGTCATCCTTTCACTCCGCACAAAAAAAAAAATAAATTGAATTAAAAACTTTTCAGCAAATTAAAATGTTCAAATTAGTGAAATTATAGTGCAACGCCAGCCTTTCATCCTTTCCAATTAAATTTTTCGCTCTTTACTTGCGGAACTGGAGCACTGCGCCGTGCAGAGCCTGCAGAAAGGACTCCTTGCGCTCCGGTGCACTATGCCCCCTCCGCCCGGTATCCTCGCACAGTTTTGCCCCCGCGCTCATATCTGCCCCAATTTTAAATTTTTAATCTCGATTTTAATTTTTGTACTAAAAGGAAAGAAATTTTATAACCCCAACCCCCAACCCTCTATCTCTTACAGGTTTCACATAGATAAACGATGTCAGCACAGATGTTCCTGGAAGTGCTTGAGTATCGCCTTAATACTATTAGCAGTCCTCCTAACAGCCATGCTGGCCTACTTTGCAGGTAAGTCGGAAATTCAAATCCTATATTTTTATACAGATAAGCTAAAGGCAATTAGCGTTTGCCGTTTGGTGTCAAGTCTTCAGGTTCGAGGCGTATTTTCAGTCTTTTGCACTTTTTATGCAGCTTTGTGGAAGCTTCGATGGAATAGGTGCAAGCCTGGGTGGTGGCCTCGTGCCTGCACAATTTATGATGGGGAAGAGTGGTGGTGAGCGGCGTAGAAGAAGCGATGCCCTCCCTATCTAGATCTAGCCACTTGCAAATGAGGACTTATGACTTCAAGGGTGGTATGCATGTCATAATTTATGGGCAGGAAGAAACGGATTTATGGGGTTGAAAGTTAAATTCGTCACAAGGGCGGATTGCATTTATGAACGCTTTTTCACTTTTTGTTTGCAGCCAGGAGAATTTAAATTAGTATGGTATAAAGTTGAATAAATTCTATGTTATTATACTATCTACCTCATAAATGTATCATGGGGGGAAAATTATTGTGCATAATACGTGAAGATAGCCACATTGGAAACATAACTCAGTTTATAATCGGATTTATTTAATTGGAGAAACTTAAAATAAATATCTACAACCGGGAACTATCCCTCAATGAGTCAAGGATCTAAAACAAATGTCATTCACTTCTTAAGCTCTGGAAGTCCAGATTCACGCCACCCTTTGATTGGTGGTTTAGTTCATTTTCCTGTAACATGCCATAAATCGTTCCCTAAAATGGTTCTCAAGCATGCATCGATGGCTTTGCAATGTGCACTTAAATAAACAAATAACTTGTTTTAACCATTTTATAATGGCACATTTCATATGATTTTTCGGAAACAACCTCTAGAGGATCTTGAACTCACTCATCCAAGAAATAGTGAAATTGAATTGCAGGATACAAGTACTTCGATACGTCGTACGATAAACAAAGGCTGCTAGAATAGAACGAAGAAAAAACCATGACATTGGCACCTGCATCGAAGTATATTCTAAAACTAAGTTAAAAATTACTTATTGCACTACCAGCCCGACATTTCATATCATGCTACAATGCCTAGTAGTAAACTAAGATTGAAGAATCGTTTCTTAACCTTTAAAGTATTGCGACCCCCGAAAAGCCAAAAAACAAGTAAAAAATCCTGCGACCTCTCTGTAGAACACTGGTTAAAAGATAACAATCCAAACATTTGGAACGCTTTTCTCGGTAGGAAACCAAAAATCGAATCTGATGAAGACGGCAGGAAAAACAAAACAAACATGCTTGATCGGCTCCTAACTTCTTCCGTCAAATCGGTCGTAAAATTGAGTTTCTAAGATCGATCACACACATCCGTGACGGCACGCCACCGACGCTTTCCGTGTCATTGGCTTCCGTGATGAATTTTTTACGGACATTCACACACCACTGCCTTTTTCGTATCAATGCTCAATGTTCAATAGAACATTGAAATAGTTTTGAAATTTGATCAGTGATCTCAAGTGCATCATAGAACTTAGCGTTTAATATCTTGCTTCTTAGACGAGGAGGAAAAGAATGAAAAAGAAAGTAAGTTCATCTCATGTGGACTCTTCAGGAAGTGAAAGATGGACCACGAAACTAAATTCTACATTTAGTGATTAGATTCTCTAAAAAAAGCCGAGAAGTTGTCCACATGAGTCCAGACGGTGGCAAAGTATTTTTTGTGTTTTCACGGACGCCTAACCCTACAGTTACTTTCGACGCTCGTGACGGTGAAGCTAGCTACGCTGAAGACGCGAAATTTCAAAAACAAATTAAAATGTAACGAAATACATCCAAGTAGGCAAACACTCCGTTGACACCACGGCGGCAACGCCGACGACGGTGTAAAGTTGGCTCTATTTCAACTTTTTAACGCTTTGCCGCATCATTTTGACAGATTTAATTTGTGATTTCAAAGGAGTAAAATAAAAGTGGAAACTTAAATAATGGTTTTCTAACCATGTATATGCTAAATAACAAGTTAATAATATTAAGTAGATAACAATTATATTCGATTCGCATTTAGGCATTTTAAATTTGCAAATATTTATCAATAAACAAGAATAAGAACGCTTTCAGTTTGCCTACTTAGAACCGACACGAACTTTTCCAGCGTCGTTTGACGTTTCGCAGCTTCACCGTCGCCGTCAAGAGCGTTGAGAGTACCTGTAGCATAAAGCGTACAGAGAACTTCGGTCGGTCGGATGGGTGGGAACTTGCCGCGCCCAATTTGTTTCCATGGAATTATATCGCCAATTTTTTTTTACTGATGTGCCGAATGCAGCTAAAGTTTGATCTAAATAGCATGAACAGATAATATGTCTGTATGTTCAAATTTCTATCTATTTAAAATTTCTTGAATTTGAGCGAACATATATCTATATATTCATTGGTCAATAGCCTTCCTGATCGTTGATTATATTTCAGCTTCTCTTTGCATTCAAAAACTTCCGTACAGCTTGGCGACTGATCCTCGAAAACTTGTTTTAATGCGTCAATGATTGCACCATTACTCCAAGCGAGTTCACAATTGAACAATCGTTCGTTCAATGTAAAGGGCTACAATTTCTGCGCATTTTTCGATGTGAATAGACTCATAACTAAAATGGTACTGAATGCCGTTTCAAAATCATGAACATTTGTCGAAATAGATTAAAAAATGCCAGAGTTATTCCATATTGAAATACCGAAGGTCTAGATGGCGCTGAGATATACAATAAAAAAGACATAATAAAATTTACCTCTCCTTTGAGCTATAGGGGACTCCAGTTTGGAAACAGCTGGTTTAAGGTGATGACTGATGAAATTATCAGAATATTTTGATTTCAATCGATCAGAACTAATGGAATTGATGGAAGATTGGTGACGGCGGTCTACTAGCACGCTGTATATATGGTTGCGAAGAACTCCATCAGATATGACGACCTAACTTATGAATAAAACTAGTTCTGGCAACGACCGAATTCTTACTTGTACACTGCGATTCGTTGGTGATGTGATTACTGTTGAAAAAGAAGCTATAGAAGTCGACATACCATCTGTATACCTACCGACTTCAAATCTATATTATCATGCAAATTCGAACAGAGAACAAATTTTAGTATCTTGTTGAGGTACTTCCAAGAAGTTCTGTTTCGGCAGTTTTTCTATAGATGCGTGAACATTTTTCAGGTTTACATGCTTAAATGTCCCTCCCATAGAAGGCAAAGAGCGCGTAGATTTCGTTTTTCACTTTAAAGTTACAGTGGCTTATATGAGAACTTTAATATAGCAGGCTTGTTATAAATTCAAGCTTATTATTTGGTTTCTTAATGTACCTACTCCAAAATTTTCAACATTTATAACCAAATCTACTTTAAACACAGTTGGTTTTGTTCAACGAGTAAAAGTTCTTGTCGCAGATTTTATCACCACCATAAGCGTCAATTTCTCAGAATTAGTTTATACTCTAAAAAAGGGTTTGAGGTGATAACTAGCTATCTAAAGTAATATTTCTATGCATTATCTGCTTACTACGAAGATTTAAGATATACTAATAGTCATCGTTAAGTATTAACCGCCTAGCACCACCCTAATCCATCTCTTACATATTCAAAACAGGCACAATTTCACCATATGTATGCACATGTAAAAAAACCCATCAAAATTGGCTAATGACCCAATTTAGACAGTAAGCCTAAAAGGTAATATACGGGATTATGTTATTAACAAGGATTACAACATCGAACATTGACACTAAATGGCGTTTACAATTCGGTTAGAGCGGGATTTTCTTCTTTAATACAAACAAAAAAACCTTCGACCACACACCCATACATAAGAGAAGAAAGTGGTGTATAATATAATAGTTAATGGAGAGAAACTTTTATTTTTCCACAGTATACAGTCTTCTCTCTTATTTTTATGTGCATACACACGTTTATGTTGTTTATTTTGTTATGCGTATAAGAGCCTTTTCCATCAAGCTCTAACCCTCTATCCACACAAAATGGAAAGCAAAATTGTTCGATTTCACAGCTTGAAGCACTTTGCCGCAAAACCACTGCTATTATCATTGACCTAGTTTCTTTTAAACCCTCTTATATTCTTCTATAAACTCTTGCCTAAAACCACACCCCTAATTTAAACAAAGCTTTAAAATTTCTGTCCCATATCTATCGGAAACCACCAAGGAAGAAATCGGAGCGGGAATTTCAAACTTCCCTAAAATCAATTCATCTTCCGCCTCTTTGTGCTCGCAATAGCCCACTTCGCATTGCCCAACACCACCACCACCAGCACCAACCACCCACGCCCCTCTAGAAAAGGAATCCCAGCTATTCAGAGAAACTTTTCAAATGTGTGATATTCACATCCCCTAGAACACTTTCTAAAACAATTTTCGCCTCGCATCCTGGTGAAAAAAAAACACAAAAAATACGGAGCAAAAAAGGAAATCACAGAATCTAGGAAAAATCCTTGCGTTGTTGTTGGTATGGTGGAAAGTTTTGCAACAATTCTGCCGAGTGTTTTAGCTAAAAGCTCCCCCCCATTTGTGTAGTGAAAAGATTGTCTCGCACATTGAAAATACCGAGGCCATTAGAAGTTGTCGTATTCACTATGGGGCTCCCCTTTCTTTTCGGGCGGTTCGGGGTCCCTCGGTGCCCCGCCCACCCGCACAGCAATTTACCATTTCAAATAACTTCATTACCGCATGATTGCACCATCAGAAGGTCCTAAATGCCCAAAAGTTTTACCATTAGCACCACAAAAACAGATTTAAATCAATTCAGGCATCCAAAGTAGTAATTATGTGCTCCCCGTGTATATATGTGCCACAATGGCGGATAACTGCTTCCAGCGAAGGTGGTGGTGCCCAACGTGGGGACGCCGCCACGCTAGGGTCTGGGTCCGGGTCCGGGGAGAATTGTAACCCGAGCCTGGGGTAAGGTACCACGGACAAAAGCTTTTGTTGCTCGAGCCTTCTTCTTATACGAAAGCTCCTTCCTTCCAAGACTCTATACTCGACACGAATAGGCACCGATCGACCCCCACCTCCGCTCACCCACCCTCACCGCCCGTGCGTACTTTGGGCTTTGTCCGGAAGGCAGAACAGAAAAGCAGTAACCTACCCACCCACCCATCGCCGCCACCCCCACCTCCCGTACAAGCTTTTGCCTGACAGTGTGTAATTCAACACTGGTCTTCGCCAGGATATCAAATTCTTCCCGTGATCGATTTTGTGTCAAGGAGACAAACGACTGCAGGCACAGCCATAAAATGGGTTATGGTAGGATAGTTACACAACGGCACTGAACTAAATTCTGGGCAAAAACCAATATATTGTCTGGCACACTGTGGTACTGTGTAGGGGCCCCGGCCCGGACTCTGGAGCATTTCCATTCACTGATCCGATCTAATAGTATCCGAGGAGCGTAGGACGTTCTCTCTCGTTGTTCATCCTCGTCCTGTTATTGTGCAAGTCTCTGGGAGGTTTTAATTTACTTCGGATTTGTCAAAACGAATTAAAACTTCTGCAGCATTTTGCCAATTCCATTTGAGATGTGGAAAATGTTGATTCTGTGGGCCGTCGAGCTGCTAATGGAAACGTCTGTGTGTGTGGCTCTACGAGCATTGTCCTTTTTAATTTCTGGCTGCTTACAGGGAATTCGGGAATTTCACTGTAATTTTTCGTAATTGGAAAGCTTTTTTTTAGCTATTCCCAAAAGGACTTTTGAGATATCCTTGAAGAGCAGGGCTTTCGTGCTGATGTCTGCTTTAGTGGAGATTTTGTGAAAAGTGGTATTCAGTAGAAGCAAAATCCTTCTTTAAAGACTTCAAATGAATTAATCACAGACTATTTTTTAGGCTATCATATGTGTTGTTTGTTTTCTTGACAAATATTCACTAGCGTACGATAACGAAATGTGCATTGAAGTAGTGTTAGAAATAATATCGCATTTCTCACTTTTAATAACGACATTCAGACATAGGGTTTTAAATGTTTCAGACATAGGGTTTGCATTGCCAGACTCCTCTTATCCCATCCTTCATACAAATCTTACTACTAGACATTGATTCATAATATGAACGGCATTACGGACTGGTAATATAAAAGGTGACCTCTCAGCTTAGAACTTTACACACTAAAATCGCGTGATGTTTACATATTATAATCTGGCCAAGCCTTGCATGATGTTAAACTCTTAGACCTGGAGCTGTCTCTTGAAAAAAAAAACACACACACACACAGTTGTTGTACATTATCCACTGGTGTATCTAGAAGATGTTCTCCTAGTCTGACCTATTCCCCTGCCTTTTTGTTATTCCTAATGTTTATGTGCCTCCGTACCAACAATACCGGTGATACTCTACCTCCTATCAAAGAAAGAAGTCTACTGTTGGCAGATCATGCCTAACTTGTAGGTTCTATAGATCACACCAAGTAACTGCACATTTTCGATTAATAAACATAATGTGGTACAAAGAATACATGAAATCAGAATTGGATTTTTTTCAACACCACTACAGCTCGAAGCAATATTTTAAAACGAAAGAAGTAACATATAAGTACCTGGCGATGAAAAAATGTTCCCAGGGTCAAGTACCCCAATACCTGCTCAAGTACCTTGATACCCACTTGCTTAAAACTTCAAAAGTAAAGGCCGTTGCATAAAAATTGTCCAGACAATATTCATAGGAAATCGTCTAAGCTTTCCAATTTTGAAAAAAAAAATATTGCCTAACTACGTATTTTTTGGAAAATAAGGTAGTTGAAGTTTCAATTTTAGTGAAAAAAAAAAAAACAAAATTTTGACTTTGACGACTCATTGCTCTGGAAGTTGACTTTTACAGTTTTAGATAGGTGGGAGTTTTCTGCGTAGATGGCGGCCTTATTCATGAAAATATCTTATAGGGTTACAAAAATACAGGGTGATATGTAAACCTCTACCAACAAAAATTTCAATACGCCCTAGCGGCTAAACCGTTACGATTTTCGTTAATCCATATAGACCTGGATGTATTTCTATCACTTGACCCAGCGAGATGGTGGAAACTACTCGTCTTTAATAAGAAGGAAATTCTCTTCTGTTAATGAGGGATTTTACTTACTCCACTTGGGTGTGTACTGAAGACATCCAATGTATTCAATAGACCATTTCCTCCAAAATTGTTGGTGCATTCGTTGGATACGATCCCACCTTGTTAGCGAGCTTGCCTTGTCATGCAAGTGATTTCAATCAGGAGCAGTGAGTAATAGTGATCCCGTGAGAAAGCGACCCGGCGTGAGGATATCTAAGCTTTGTGGATTTTCAGTGAGTGAGCATAGCGGACGTGAGTTTAAGCACGCTTCAATTTGCGCCATTAACATGCACATTTCTTCGTATGTCAGTCTTGGGTTTCTGACAACTCTGCATATATGATGGTTGATCGATTTTACGCCAGCCTTCCAGACTGTTATTTATGAAAGTCAGTGATAACGATATTTTTGGCGTTATCACTGTAGATATGGGTCCTCTTCGGCCTATGAAACATCTGAAGTCGGCAATGAATGCAGCCGAAGTTAGTTCAGTGACTATCTCTATGTGTATCGCCTTTGTAGCTAGACAGATGGAGATTGCGATGTTTCCCTTGCGTGTTTTCTGGCCTCTGGCGCTATCTAGTAATTAATCATTGGGTCAAGCACAATCAACTTCAGAGAGTGGTAATGGTGGACTGGTAATGACCCTGGCCTCTGGTAGTATGTCCATCATAACAGAGAATCCGCTATATATTGTTGAAGTTGTGCGGTCTTCGAAAATCCCCTTAATTTTCCTAGTCCACTACATAACCTGAGGTATCCAGCTTTGTAGAGCTGTCTTCTGGTTATGCCATCATAGCCGGATTTAAAGTCTCCGAAGAGGTGTTGGATTGCGTTTTAAAACTCTAGACATTTTTCCATTGCCTGCCTCAAGGTGAAAGTCTGACCAGTTGTTGATTGGCCTGAGGTGATGCCACATTAAAAATCTACCATTAACGCGGCCAAATGGCTACCTTGGCGCTTGGCGAGGACATTCTATAATGACCAACATAATTTAAAAGTCTCCGGAACCGAGGATGCTATCAGACTGCATGCCCTTGGAGATTTCAAAATTTGAACCCCTTCGATGGATGTAAAGGCAAGCTCACCTGAACTCTTCTAAAGTATCGTAAGGCGAACTACCATGGAACACGGATGGCTCCAAAGCAGAGACAGATGTGGGCGCCGAAGTCTAGAGTGAAAGCTTCAGCAGAGTGGTAAGCCTAGGAACCCTAAGAACTGTCTTTCAAGCAGAGGTGTACGCTATGCTGACACGCACTCATAAAAGCTTAAGAAGAGCCTACAAAAACAAATGAATCTTTCACTTCTGTGATAGGGTCCCGTAGGACTAAGACCAAATTGGCTTGAGAACGTCAATGTGCGACCTTGATGGGCTGAGCGATATTATTTAAGCTGTTTTTGTTTGGATTCCGGGTCGCGGGGCTTCAAAGGCAATTAAAATGCTGATGCCTTGGTTAAAAAAGGCTTCAACGTTGTATTCATCGGTCTAGAATCGGCTATTGAAGCACCCAAAAGCTTGCTTTGGCCGTTGCCTTCCGGATTTGGATGAAACATTCGGAAATCTGGAAGATGTACTGCCAAATCGAAGCCGGTCCTCCCTATGCCGACTTCTAAAGCGCCCAAGGAATTTTTCAAGCACAAGTTGGCTTGAATAGCGGATACTGCCCCCTAAATTACCACACTTGAGAAGGACCCCATTTTCAAGCTTTGCCTTGAGGAGGATGAGTCTGCCTTTAAGGTGAGTGCTCCGCGCTACCTACTTATTAGCTTTCCCTACATGTGCGTTACGGCTAGTTATTGCGGCGGTCCTCAGGGCTATGGGTATAGTGAGGTGTTCGGTTTATTGTCGGTTTTTGGTCGGATCATACCTTGGCACTAGTCTAGAAAATGTTGCCGGAAACACTGTCAGATCATACATCCCGATAGGGTCTGCCCAACATCCCACAGGTATTCGGTATAGGTTTTAGGACCGGAGCAGGTGACCTCTCTGGAACAAGCCTGGTATAAGACTGACTTTGGCCTGGTAAAGCGGTTTATTTTATAGCTAGAAAGCTCGTCGGGATAAGAGCTTTAAAGCTTCGAAGTGAACTTTCAAAGTAGAATCACCTAGCCTGCTGGGTGAATATTTATTTTCCTAAATCTCTATTGGGAGAGGGATTATTAGTAACGAATCGTGGTTCGTTACACACCTCCCCAAAACAATAAAAAGTATGCATATAAGTAGGACTGTAGGTTGTCAGAATGAGCCGAGCGGGCTAGTTTTGCGTTTGGGGAGAAACTTTGCCGGAGTGTTTTTTTTTCTAGTACAAAATTCGGCCTGACTGTTACCCTTATGGATACGTTATTGCACCTTCGCTTCGACCAACAGCATATTTAATAACGTACTTCTTTTTATTTATCTTATATGAGTCAATTTTGTATTTGGAAGCCGAAAATACTTTTTTAAGTATTTTCCGGCGGACTTACCGCTACAAAAATAATCCCCTAAGTTAAATTTTCCTTTCGTTTTTCAATAGCAATCAAATTTCAGTTTAAATTGTTAAAAGCGCCACTTTCAGAAAATTATGTCTTGTAACGTACTTGGCATAAATCTTGAAAACTTACCTTTATAGAATCTAAACAAAAACCCCAAAATTACACCCCCTTCAGCATAAACTTTCTGAAATTGCTATGTTATAAATTTAATCTCAATCTAACCATAAAAAGTGATAGCCTGTAAACAAGTTATTTGAAAGGACTATTCTTGATCCCTTAAAAAAAAAAAAAAAACAAGAGTAAACTTTTAGTCCGTTTCTTTTTTTTTTTTTCGAAAAAAGGGGGGCCCACGTTAATACACACATTTTTATATGCGGAAGAATTTTATTACAGAATGAAAGTCAATAAAACTTGAAGCAATAAAAATAGACAAACAAAGGAGTGAAAATATATAGCGACAGCTAAACAGTTTGAAAATGCTCCACAAGCAACCGCAATGGCTCGGTAAGGCTAGGAGAGAAAACACACAATGGCAATCCATCAAATCCAATTTACTTTCCGTACCAGTTTTACCACCCCTTTAAATCCCACCGCAATTACTTACCAAAAAGTTTAAACTTTTCCCATTAAAGGGATCCAATAAAAACCGAAAAGTGGAAAAGTGTAAAGGCAGAGCAGACGGGGTGAAACAAGTAAAACGCTCCATTCTGCGATAAAAAACGGTAATGGGCCGTTCAGTTAGGGGTAGAAGCTGAGGTATAGATATATAATACGACATATACAGAAACAGCGCCTCTGTAGAACACACAGCTCCCCCCAAAACTCCCTTTTATCGCGCCCGAAATTTCTACCGGAAGTTTAGCCAAAGTTGATATGGCCAAGCCCAACGAAAGCGCCTTTAAGTGCGATTAATAAAATCCCCGTTTATCAAATATTCCCCATATGGGAGCTGAAAGGGGTTGGTCGGAACAGGGGACAATCGATATACACGATGGCTGCTCGGTGCGAGGCTTCTAAATATGTAGAAAGTCTCCGAAGCTCTTACCCTCGAGTGATCTGAGTTATTCCCCCGAAACGAGCTTCTGAACAGCTCCTTCGATTACAAAACAGCCATCGACTAAGAGGTCTTATTCGAGAGGAAGTAAATCGGAGGTGAACACCCCCTGAGCATTTTTCTACGGATATTAAATTACAAGACTAACAGAAACTACTCGGAAAGAATTTTGCAGCTATGAGAACGGAGCCCACCCCCATCCCCTTGCGCTGGCAAACTCTCCAATGTGGCCTGGAGTGAACTTCATTTGGTAAAGAACGCCGAGTGGGTGTGGGTGGATGTGACGGGGGTAGGGGTAGTGCATGCAGAACAACTCTGTCGACAGCGGCGAACACTATCAACACTGCTACTAATATGCACCCCACTACTTAGGAAGATTAGAGATGGCTCCCGACTATATGAATTTATCGGATAATTTCTCAGGACGTGCGTCTGCTCTGCAAGTGCCCGAGGGGGTGACAATTTGCAAATTTCTACCCTGATTACCATTTAGCAGGCATTTCGCAGCGCCAATTGCATTTACCGTCGAGTCCTCTGGATTTACTGATGATGTACTTAAGCCCTTTAATAAGTACAACCTATAGACGTGCGCCTCCCCTCCCACGAGCCCTCCAGCAGCCTCAAGCCTCAACAGCTTAATGTTCCGCTGTGTAGGTGCCAGACACAAACACTGTGCACTGCATGCTGC
Source organism: Thereva unica (assembly GCA_949987705.1). NCBI lineage: Eukaryota > Metazoa > Arthropoda > Insecta > Diptera > Therevidae > Thereva > Thereva unica. The sequence goes on along the minus strand of OX465284.1, from coordinate 78,371,699 downwards.
TGCTGCAGCCTGGAATGGCTGCGTTACGAGGTGTGCATGTCATTTAATCTTGGAAACTGCAATTAAGCAACTGCTTCATAAATTTCCGTTAACTTTGTATTTTCCGGAAGTTTCTCGTCGCCATGTTACCAGAGCAGCAAGCAGCGCCGCGATGGTTCATATTTTGGTGGCGTGCAGAGGGGTTCGGAACTGTGAGTGGTTAGATAACTGCAGCCCCAGTGCCTGTACGGTATATGCAATGGCAAAAAATGGTACATGCACCTCAGATGGGGGTGGCGTTGCGCTACAGCCCTTTATGGTTTTTAAAATATCGCCCCGACAAATGAACGCAGTGTGTCCTTAGCACTTTTCTGTAATTTATGATGGCGAAGGGAAGCATGACACTTAAGCGACATCTGGACTAGTTGGCAATGTGAAACTTTTGTTTCTGATAAGGTTGGAGGCGTAACTCCGAGGTATACCAAAATTTCACTATAAGGTTTTAAATTTTACGTTGAAGTTTTTGATAAATACTTTACAAGACGTTCACAATGTTTGGAAACTGTTCTACAATAGTCCAGGGTTAGCTCCAATGGGGCGAGTTTGGTACATCAAAAAGAAAATGCTGCAGTAAACACTTAACAAGAAAGTTGAGGTACAAAAGTTTGATCTACGGCTGTCTGTCGTTCCTACAAGGGGACGAACAAGAGAAAAGCACTCGTTAACTTCCTGTCCAAATGCCCGGGTCTAGCTTAATCCAAGTAGTCCACTCTAGGTAGTTACGTTTTGGAAGATTTAAAAGATATTTCCAAACCAGGAGTGGAGGCACTGATACTAATTCCAAGGATGGCTTATCTATCTGAAAAAAGTAGCATTTTTTATTAATTTTGAAGAGCTCGATACATGGCCGTCATTAAGACGAAAATACGTTGTTACGACGAATATTCAGCTAATTCAAATCAGCTGATACCCTATGATACTGGGAAAAACGCCTAAAAACAAGTGTTTTGCATTAATCTATCGATCGGCAGATGGTCCTCTCTTTGAGTTTCCGTCGCTACAATGCTGTATATTCACGAGTTTTCGTCATAACGACGTCCGTGTGTCAAGAGCGTTATACAACAACCTAACCTTGGATGATGAACTCCATCTCTATAGTAGTCGACGACTTAGACCCATTGCAAAGTACAATAAACTTAAATTTTCAAACACACAACCGATTAAAGACTTGCCTTTTACCTTTTAAATTATAATTAGCACTAGCTTATACCCACGATCTCGTCCGCTGCAAATATCTCACATTATACCTTAATCTAGGCCCCCGGGTTTCAAGTCATGGATAACTTACACAGAACCTCATGTCTGTGACATAGATGTTGTGAATTAAATAAAGCTCGGTAGGCTCCAGTGGGCAAGTCATCTAGCTCGTATGAGCGAAGTTGAACCTGCTCAGAAAGTTGTCCCCGGTAAGATATATGGGGTGCAACAGCGAGAAGGTCACAATATCCGCTAGCAGGATAGCGTAGGCCAGGACGCCGAGAGCTTAGGGATACCAAATTGAAAGACATCGGCTCAGAATCGGGATCGGTGGAGAGAACAGTTGTGAGAGGCTGTCAAAAAACAAAAAGAATGATGGTGGTGTGTATCCAGGACATGGCTTTCAGTTATGAACCTCCTACGCGCATATTACAGGCAAAGAATCTATAATCTCTAGAATCTAGACCAAACGGTGGCAACCTTTTTGCTACATGGGTCAGAATAAATTTTTCGTTTTTTCTGCGAGTCGTAGTAGCCATTTGACACCTTTTTGTGACCTGTAATTTTTATCGAGTTAACCCGGACTAAAACGAGGCAGTACATTTGACTCTTACCTCATTTCTTTAAATGTCCCAGTTCAAAAATAATGTCCAAGATTAATGAGTTGAGCTGTGATTGTAAAAGCGTAGTGGGGACACAAATATTTCTTCTATTCTGACTTCTTTTGAGGCAGTAAAATTTTCCACTTGAAATTAGGTTAGGTGAGATAAATATACATTGTGTAGCCATAGATTTCTTGCTTAGTCTGAGGCAGTTTAATAATTATTAGAATCAAACTCGTAAAAAAGCTCTTCATTGGTGTTTATTTGCCTTCTTTCTTTATTTTGGCATTGCTATGGCGCCTCGCCTCATTTGAAGTATGGCTCAAAAGAAAAAAAGGGGCATTTCTTTCTCACTACTTTCCATTACTCGCTCCTCAACTCAACTGTATATCTGTGATGCTAAGGCAAAACCCAATAAGTCCATATGGGATTCATACCGACATATCGGGTTATGCCCAAGTATCACAGGTATAATGTAGCTATTGCACTAATATTTGGGGTTTGTTAGATTTTTGTATTATTTCTTAGAAAAATCATGGCTATTGCCAGAGGTAATTAAATGGTAATAAAAGGGTAATAAAACAATACATCATAAAAATTCTATGATCATCGATGCTATTGAAACCTTATAGCTGTCTCTCTACAAATGTCCAAAGGGAAAGAACATTGCAAATTTTGGTACCCACCTCCAATAACGAAGTGTAGAGAGCTAAACTTACGTTACTATGGCGCCTAGTGTGAAACGTTTGTCCGTTTTGAGTAATACGTTCAGAAATCTACAAAGATAGAGTTTTACATATCACCCTGTATTTTTGTAACCGTATAACTTATTTCCATATGGTTCTATCTTACCAACTTTTGGAGTAAGTCGAAATTTTTGATTTTTTAACAAAAAGGTCAACTTCACCAAAGACAAAGATTTCGAGCTAGGCCCCATAATAACCTATCCAACGACGTATTACACATCGCTATTGAAGGAGGTGCCAAAGTCCATACATTTTCTGGCATCATTTTTCGGTATGCACCACCGCGTACGTTTTATCTGTGTACATAATGTTTATTTTTATGCAATTGTAATTTTACAATGCAACAGGAAATATTTGGAGCTCTACAAAGGGCAGCGAATTTTTAGCGCTGTTAATATACTCAATAGACCGGTTCTCCAACGTTTACGGAGGTCAAGCAGCATTGGGTGTGGTTAGTACTTAGTTGGGGGACCGGTTGGTAAAACAACCCTATCGCGTTTGGAATGACGCAAGTAAAAGTAGTGCTTCCTTCTGCGGATATGCAATGTTAAAAAAATTTAGAACTGGTATGCGAAAGAAAACGCTCTAAACTTTTTCCGCTGGGTGGGTACATATGAAAACGGAATTTGGTTTTTGAACTTCTTGAACTGCTTGAACTTCCATTTTCTTAGTAGTATTAAGGTTTGAGAAGTATCACGTGACTTTAACTACAGTACTTATAGGTATGAATCCGGGTCATAGACGGACGGACAGAGCCTGTGAATAAGCTTCAGCCCTAAAGCTAAAATGTTAATATCTTTCTATATATTTAAAGATGTTATAGTTTTCGCAAGCAAATTACCCCTTACCGCAATCCTAACGCTTTACCGATGTTTAACCTCCCTGTAACTTTCAGCAAGCTTTTACAGTTTGAAGCGAGTCAAACACTCCAGATACTGTGGGTATGCTAGAAAACATTTTAATCAGAATTAAATTGCTAATAAGTTTTCCTCAAAAACAAATAGCCCGTAAGTACCCAAGTTTCTACAAAAACACAGACTACACAGCCACCAAGCAAACACCTAAAACAATATAAAAAATAACCACACAATAAATGAAATGCAACGCAAAATCCTTTTTACGATCTTAACCTTTGAATCCTCGGAGTTGTTGGGGAATACACCGTCAACAATCCCCAACAAAACGCCCATAAATCAGCTGAAAAAAGAAAACGTTGATTTAATTTTCTATGAAATTGAAGGAAAAACAAATTTTATGATATCCCCCGAAATTGGCCGTTAAAATTCTGGACATTTATTTCAAAAATTTTATGACAAACAAGCAGTAAAAACGTTACTGTCACAGCACCAGCACAACTCCCCGAAAATATTGCGCGATGGTGAAAATATGAAAAGGCATAAAATCGCAAGAATCCCAATGTTTCAGATAGAAAATGCCGTAGAACGGCAGAGAAATTAATTTCGACTGTTTACCCCGTTTGTTCGGGGCGAATATGTATGTTTTTTGGGGAGGGTTGGGGTTGGGAGCTGGTGACGGCAGGATTTCATGGGGATTTGAATGTCATTAGGTTTTTAGGTAGGAATTTTGTAATAATTTCCAGATAATAAAATTTCTTTTTTCTTTGTTTTTCAGCGGTTAGCTCTATGAAACCGAATTTGGATTCGACAAATTGCATCCTGGTACAAGATGTGAAGTCTGTAACACATGATCAAATAACACAGAATTCGGGCGGCTCAACAGCGGTACCAACTGAGGAATCGATACAAACAAGCACTTCAGACCATAGTACATACACCACCGGGCAAAATAGCATGGCATCACAGCAGCAGCAGCAACAGCAGGCGCAACAACAACAGCAACAGCAGCAGCAACAGCAGCCGCAGGACCAACAGTATACTGCACAGCAACAACAGCTGAAATGGCCGCAAGTTGTTGAATTACGAGACTTTAATGAAATGTACCATGCCACGATCCCTCCATATCAATTCTGGAATTTGGAGTTCCGGAACAAGCATCCGGCCTTCATTCGTTTCAACTTCACCCTGCCATGGGGCGCCAATTTTGCTGTCTATGGGCGACGGAATGTGGCACCAAGTGTTACCCAGTACGACTTTGTTGAATTCATTAAGGGTGGCCGACTTGACAGTCGACTGAGAAGAAGACGTCGACGGGATACACAGGACTCTAATGAGGACGAACTGGCATATGATATTCTGGCCGACGAAATCGGGGGCGATGATGACGATGCAAACCAAGATATTGGACATGACATCGGACGAGCCTTTCACTTTGATTACACCAAGAGACAAAAACATGTGTCAGCACGAGATGCTGCTGACGGTATTGATCTCGAGCGACCTATGGACGTTGCCAAGCAACAAACAGATAGGTTGCATCTAATTCTGAAGCGGTCATCAGATGGATTACCCTCGCTTGATATGGACACGATGATGGTGAATGTGACACTCCTCCAGTACCTGGATACCGGTCTGTGGTTTCTGTCTGTCTACAATGATGAATTGCTGGCGCACAGCGTTACGTTGATTGTCGAGGAGGCGGAGGGCGTCAGCACGACATGCCCTAACGACTGTTCCGGCAGGGGTAGCTGCTATCTTGGTAAATGCGATTGCATCGATGGCTACCAAGGTGCTGATTGTTCAAAAAGTAAGTACAATACCATAGGCCAGGTGTTTGGGGAGAATTTAATTCAATTTATCCCCTTCCCCAAACACCATCCACCAATCACTCCGTTTCCGCAAAATGATTCAAGTAGCACCTTGAAATATACTTACAACCCTCTTTGTTGATATATATAACCATCCTCCATTCCAGTCCTTATCCCTTCACATGTGTGTGTAGTACCCGTTTCTCGTTTGTTCTTTGTTCCCGATCCACTCGTCTGCTTCTTGCACATTTCCATAACGTTTCCTGGAACCAAACTTTCTGGAACAATAACTCGTTTTCTGATTTTGAGGGGTGCAAAATTTTAGGTAACTACGAGAGAGAGAATTTCGAGAGTTTTTTTTTCCCTGAGAGGGTTTGCTTTGGGCTTTTCTACATTCGGAAGAGGATCCTAATCCCCAATTGAAGGGTGCCTTTATATTCCTTTTTTATTTATTGTTACTAAATACTAGACAATAAAAGGTAGCTTTAGTAAATAAAACGGGGGCTGAAGAGGAAATTGTATTTGAATTTACGGCTGCTTTTTAAGAGTTTGACGAATAAAGTTATGGGGAATGAAATCTTTACTGAATCTTTCAGAAAAAAGTTAATGGAACTGGGGTTAAATCGTAAATAATTGTTTACATTTTTACTGGCGAGTTTACATGGCAGATTTTTGAGAGTCTAAATAAGGCTTATGTAGTATTTTAATATTCTATTTGAATGCATCCTCGTCATAATCAGATGGCATTTAAACCCATGCGAGTCTTAGCCTCCTCATCTCTGAAATTTTTTACTATGGAGCATCTTACTAGGTCCTGCTATCGCACTAACTTATTTTTGACTGTCTTGCGGGGCGGTTACCTGCACGATTACCTACATAGACTAGAGTTTCACGAGAGCGAGACACGACAACAGTTGGCCGCGGTCTCGATCTCGCTGCGCGCGAGTGAGACCACTGTTGTCTTGTCTCGCACCCCAGTGCAACAGTGATATTATATTGCTGTGTCGCGATAGTATCGCGTTACTCTCGCGAGAGTCAGTGTTGCACTCTCGACCTCCCCCACCCTCCGTTTTTGCCCTGCGGAGAATTTAAATGTACATATGGGGAATTCCTTCGCAAGCGGCCGCCGCCACGACCTCTGCGACAATCTGTTTGTGCCTTTAAGGGGGTAGATTTAAAAATTGTTGAAATTTTATTAGGAAATTTATTTTAATCCCACCCCTAAATTTAAACAGAAAATTGAAAAAGAACTTCTTTTCGTAGATGCAAATAAAAATTAACACCAACAGAAATTTAACATAAAATAACCATTTAAGAGAATTTTTATTCCCTCCTAATTAGTGTTCACTCTGGACAGCATACCCTTCTCAAGAGAATCCACTCAGAGTGTTCACTTAGTTTTTATTTACACCACCCTGTGTCTCCGCGAGAGTAGTGTGACTAATTAGGGGCGAATCTCTCGATGAGACAATGGGATGTTTAGAAGGGTTCACTCGCGCTCTCGCCGGCGTGTTGGGGATTTACTGGCAACTTTAAACTCTGGAAGACTGGGGTTGTCCAGCTCATAAATATATTACCGACGAAAATCTCTGCTTTCTATAGAATCGGGAAACCCCGCAACGATCCGGGAAAAAAACTAACCGACTGGGAAATCCCGCGAGTTCCAGCGAGAGCGCGACAGTCTCGCATTCGATAGTGTTGTCTCGGCGAGACTAGGATTTTTTTTACTGTCGCGCTACTCTCGCGATGGGACAGAAGCTGTTGTCTCGCGTGGTGTCTTGTCTCGCATGCGACAGTGCAAGAGTTGCAACACTAGTGTTGCATCTCGTGAAACTCTAACATAGACCCTCTTTGACATTTTATTTTCATCTTAACTAATTAAATAACCAAACGAGTTCAATCAGTTACAACCAGTTCAATCAGTCACATCGAGTTATTTTGCTCTATGAAAGTGCTTATTAAATCTACAGCTATACAGCAAATATGAAAGAACTTTGTACGCTATGTTCAACAATGTGGGTATACCATATGGAATTGGAGCATTATGATTTTTGAATTTCGCTATGTCATTTGCAACATTTTTTCCTAGCTATAGTACGAGTACCATCCGATTCAACTAGTTATAGTACCATCCTTTCTTCTTACCATGGTATACCTAGGTGGGTTTTTATCCTTTCTTTGATATGATTACTTCTTTGCAGAACCAACCACCTAGTATTTTTATTATTGATGCCTTGTTTAATTGGTTAGGTTAGGTGAGATTTGGTGTAAGCTCAAATACTTAAGCACTGGGAAGTGACAGATAAGGTGTTGTACACTTTCCTCCTCGTCCAGATTTTTACAGCTTTTGCAGAAATCATAGGTCTCGAGACCTATAAATGGACCGCATCCGTCCCTATCAGGTAGTGACCGGGCAGCACTTCCACTATAACAGGGAGGTCTTGTCTCCCGAGACTCTGCAGTGAAGAGGTCCGCCTGAGATCGTAAGTGGGATTCATTTTGGCTGAGGTGCATTTGTTACGATCTCTCCCATGAAATGACTCCTCCTCCTACTCGAACCCCGAGCTTAGAGCCATCAGTGAAGAAATTTATGGCATCCTACTATGTGGTATATTTCACCGTATAAGGTATAACTCCACCTTCACGAGACACAGACAACTTGAGGAAATTTTCCTTTTATGATGGTAGTCTTGTCATCCGCGTACGTCCGAACGTGGTGTCCCACTGCATCCACGCATTGCAGCAGCTGGTTCACAGTCACGTCCCATAGGAGAGGGGAAAGTGCTCCTCCTTAGTGGGTACGCTTATCGGTTTTTAATAACAAAGGTGGGGTCATTACCCTTGTTACAAATTGCAAGCTTGGTGTTTAGCAGATAATTTAAAATAGCTTCATCTCGGTTATTGGCGACCGTGTTGTCCCATTGTATATGGTATGGATTTTCATCACCCCCCATAACCAGGACCGTGGTAACATTTGGTAGCTTTACCTGGTCTTGAAAGGCCATAGGAGGTAGAGAGCCTTCATATTCGTGAACTAGATAGAAAGAAGCATCCTGAACAGTACACAGTAAGGACTCCGTCACTAAATTGAGGGAGAAAGAAGACGTTAATATCGTTTTTTACCAAAATTCCTGTTCTGGGTATAAAAGCGATTAAATTTGGGCGTTATTAAGCCACAGAACCTGTTATCAGACTAGGGCAACATCGACCAAAGCGCAGCAAACGCCGCTTTACAATACTGAAGGTTTATCTCCAACACCTTCATCATTTTGTTTCTTATTGACCTCGGCGAAAGCCACCTCCGCCTCTTCATCGCTGGAGATGTCCTCGTCGATGTCCGTGCTAAGGAGCTGGTGCTCCGTGTACGTGTCACCGATGGCTCTGCCGGAGTCTGTTGCTCTGAGCGGCACCTTCACCATCGGTTTCAATGTCGTCAGCTTCTTCGCCTGAGGCCATGGTGCAGGTCTCCCGGTTTACTAAGGTTTCCGTGTTTTATAGACCTTTAGCTATATCTTTTGGAATCCACAGCTCACGGCGTATTTTTCCTTCGCCAGCTTCTCTAGGTACTCTTTATTTAGCAACAAAGTAATCTGCATTGTTGCTCTGTTAGTCGGCTCCGTTGAAATAACCTTCTAGTTATTTGTTATGATCTGGTCGTTGAAGGCTATGAGCATCGTGAGAATTTCATCCGGCTCCGATTGAGCCACTGGGAACCATACTCTGGCCTTCGAACGTGGCGGAAATTCAAATGCCCCTACTGTTTTGAGTCGGCACCAAGGTAAACCTCCCCGACTCTACCTATCGCAGCTTTGTACAGCTTTGCAGGCCTGGTGTTGTCGTAAGCCTTTAGCTTAATACTGCTTTGACACCCATTTACCATCAAGGCACGAAAGGGTGACCCTGGGTTATACCTCAGGACCTTCATGGCAGCTTTAGCTAGGGCGCGTTACATCCGCCACCATCTTAAAAAGCTTAAATACTCCTGTAACATATGAGACTTTTTAGGGTTGGCAATGCTTTTCAAATATTGCCAAAATTCATTTGATTGACATTTTGCCTGTTCCTATTACCTGGTATTAGTTGGAGTAGTTCTGTTGAATATTATATACCTCGGAATTCCCTTTTGAAATCCGATGAAATGACCCATAAACTTTTACACGGGCGAACTCCAAACGAGCGAACTAGTCAAAACTTATTGTCATAGTAAACCAGGCGTAAAATCATTATGTTAGCCTCAATCCTGGATTTTGTCTGAGATAATCTTGGTTGATATTTCTGATAAAATTAAAGATTAACTTCGAGGGTGTGCAACAGCCCCTTATGGTCAGAATTTTGAAGACATTCGACTAAAGACAATCAATTTTTTTTCATACATATATGCCTGCTGTATTAAAATTTTATTTAAAAATTCCCAGAGAAAAGTTCAAAATTTTCAATTCCTGTTTTTTCATTTTTCAACATCACTGTAGTATATCACCAAATATTTAATCGCTTGTAAACGACCGGGAAATTTATGAGAAAAGTGAAGAAAAAAATAAAAAGAAAGTTAAAATTTCAGTTTCGTTGTTTTTTTTTTTTTAAATCTTTTTTCTCTTCCAAAAGAAAAAGAAAAAAGATATAAAAAAAAGCCGAAGAAAATATTCCACTTATTCTTAACTGTGATGTTACAAATTCTGTAAACAACAAAATTGCAATTTGTGTGTTTTTTATCAAAATATCAAAAAATTTTATTTTTACTTAAAATTTAAAAAAAAAAAACGAAGAAGGAAAAACAAGCTTTTAAATTATATTCTCAAACAAAAAACACACCCCCACCCCCTGCCGTCGTCCTCCTCATCAAATTGATCCTCTGTACTCCCTACGTCAAATGAAAAGTAAACAAGGTGTATTTAAGGACTAACATTTTTCCTCTTATTTCCTTTCATCCCTGCAATCTCTGTGTACTCTTCCACTCACCTGGAAAACACTTTGAACCTGGAAACCAACCTCAACAAAAAAAAACTTTTCTTTTTTTCGAAATCCAGGTGTGTGCCCAGTCCTCTGCTCAGCCCACGGTCACTATGGAGGTGGTGTTTGCCACTGCGAGGAGGGCTGGAAAGGGGCCGAGTGCGACATCCCATCGGGAGAATGCGAAGTTCCTGGGTGTTCGAATCATGGCCGCTGCATCGAAGGAGAGTGCCATTGTGAACGTGGCTGGAAAGGGTCCTTTTGCGAGCAACGTAAGTAATTTTTTTTTTATGATATTATCAAGAAAATCAAATCAAATCGAATTTACCCCACCGCAGAGAAGTCCGCAACATCTCGTCTCCACTTTGTAATTTTTTCTGTTTGTGTTTACAGGTGATTGTGTTGACCCTTCGTGCTCTGGTCATGGGACATGTGTCGCCGGACAATGCTACTGCAAGGCCGGATGGCAAGGTGAGGATTGCGGAACCATTGATCAGCAAGTGTACCAGTGCCTGCCTGGATGCTCCGAACACGGAACATACGATTTAGAGACTGGATCCTGTGTCTGCGAGAGGCACTGGACCGGCCCGGACTGTTCTCAAGGTAATTTGATTGTCATGTTTGCCTGGCGACAGCATTTCTTAATTATTATCAAGATTGTCGGGAGCAGGCACACAGGCCAAGCCAATGTGGATGCCCGGCTCTTGATTGAATTATTCATGGCCTAGTCATATAGGGAAGTGTTCCGAATGCACCTCTGATGCGTTCGAGTTTTATTGTCGGACATGTCGTAAACAGCTGAAACGTATTGAATGCTCTGATATTGTATCTGGTATTTTACGAGTTCCTGTCAGCCGAATAAATGGGCTCATGTCATCTAAATTTGATAAGGAAATATTGAAATCGGTGAAGTGCACGGAAATGAAGCGGAGTCCCACCGCAATAAATTATCATTACCTTAGATAGAAGACCGATATGAGAAGATAGATACACAACCAACGAGAAAATATAAATTTCCAGTGTGAAGACGATCCCCAGGTGTGGCTCACATGAAAGGTTTCAATCCAATGAAATTATTTTTTTACTATCCCCGTGATTGCTTCCGTCTCCCAACACTTTATTCCCTTATTTTGCAATTTCGAAATGCCCATAAATTTGGGATAAAGTGGTGAATCATTGGAGGGATTAACAGATAACACCGTTCATGCATATCGCCGTATAACTAACTAGAAGCAGGCGCTCAAAGTATTAGAAACTAAATTGTTTAATAAAATCAGTTTTATTGGTCGATTTCTGTTGCGTTAACCCAACTGGAGTTTATGACTCCATTTGCGTTTATAATGGATTCTGTTGCTCTATCAATTATTAGAGGAGCATTCCTCGTATGCTGGTAGCCCATTTCCTCAATTTTGTAGATTATTCAAATTGAAATTGAAATGACTGAATGTGATCTCGTTTCTAGATTTAATAGCCCTCGAATAGACCAGATTTTTAGTGTCATTTAAATGAAGCCATTTTTATTTAATAGTTTTTGGAATTTATTTAAACATACGAGAACGTATAGAACGTGTGCCTGTGATTATATTGTAAGTAGATTTTCGATGTGACTTTTGATGTTATAAAGGATTATTTATAGAAAGGTACATACATACATATACGAACTACCTCCGCACTGCTACAACAAGTCTTGTTAATAAATGAACGAATCGTGAAGACGGTGTAAAAAATACCATTTAATATCGGGGAATTTTTTTGTTATTCAAAAAGCTGTCTCCCAAACAATCTTGAAGCTATCACCAGCTGGAAAGTCCCATTTCCGGAGATATTCTGAAAAATTGACAACCATTTATTGATTTCATATACAAATAATCAGTTGTGGACTTGGGTAAACATAAACTTGGAAAGGACATAACCATTTGACCTCGGTGTTGATTGGATGGTTGGAACTGAGTAAATTCAATATCGATTTTGGATGTGCTAACAGCTAATCAAATATATATGAAGATTATTATGCAATACGCAATGATTACAATAATTTGAAAATTGGAAACTAAAAAAATATTTGATATGTTTAATTTAAACAAATTGAAAATAATTACAGACCATGCATTCTTGTCTCAACTATTGAAATAGACTTCAGGACAAAATCTAGTCAAATGACATTAAAAAATGCGTGTGAAAACATACGTGGTTTATAGAGAAGATGGTGAGAGAATTAACGATTTAAAGCGGAATTAATGATTACCGCAGGATTACATAAATTCTGCGCAATACTACGCAATGAAATGCCAGAAACAGCTACGGTCATGCATTAGAACTCGCCCTAAGTCCTGGGGATGAGATGCCGGGCGTCGACGAGAGCTGGAGCCATCTTAGGCAGAACGACATCGGAACGAGGTTTGATAATGAATGCAAACTGGCAACTGAACGTAATACCCAGGATACACCAGCACTCTTAATCTTGATTATGACGCCAAAATGACGTTGACCCACACAAAAGATATGGAAATAAAACGCAGTCCACGTCATTCTGACGTCATAATCAAGATTAAGAGTTATGGTGTGTCCTGGGTATAAGGATGCCGCGTACCAAGCAATGTATCAGTCTCAGAAAACACGGGCACACAAAGAGAAATATAAAGAGCTCAGAAAAGAAGAAAAGAGAATTCACAGACGAAAAAAGGAAGCCTGGGGGAAAATCTAGTCTGTAAACTAGAACAGTACAGAGAGCGACGGCCAAACCCGTCGCAGGAGTTCTACCGAAGAGTCCGCAATATGACGCAATTCACACCACGTTGCACATACTGCAAGGACAAAGAAGGGAATCTTATCACCGATCCTATAGGCATCTTGGAGTGATGGGAAGAGCACTATCATTTATGACTAACTGGCGAGCTAACTGGGGATTCGGAAAATACATCAATATCTGAATATAACAAGCCAAATAAAGATGTCCGGAATACTGTCCATACCAATCAACATCTATAATGGACTCCGACAAAGGGATGGTCTGGCCTGCTTCCTTTTCCACGACATTGACATCATTGAAAGAACAACAACAGCGTACAAGAAGCTTTCACCCAGATTGAGCGGGCGACAAAAAATCTGGGACTGCACATCACCGAAAGAAAAACAAAGTACATGGTCTCGTCTGCAAGAACATCTAAGTTTGGTCACACAATCAAACTTGAGGAACGAAGTTGTGAAATCATTTACCTATCTTGGGTCACTAGTAGCAGCCGACAACAGCATGGAAGCAGATATGCGCGCACGGCATCTAAAAGTCAACAAAGCCTACTATAGTCTGACAAGGCTCTTCAAATCCAAGCATCTGACCATAACGTCTAAGCTGCTACTATACACTTTCAGAGTATTATTGCTTTTCTCATCAAGTGAGTCAATTTTTGAGGAAAAACATATTAAAAAACACTAATACACATGCTTCGTTTAACTCCTGTGCATATCCGGCGTTGTGTCTTGTATTGTGGAGCTAAATAAATGAAAACATTACTGGATCGTAGCGGCGTCCCGTGGGAGCTAGCGGAAAGGATAAATTTATAAAAAAAAAAATTATCATAATTTTTCAATATGGCGGTGCGAGGGGCAAAGATACGAGGTGGCAAAGTTGAAATTCGGGAAGTATACGTCGAAATCTATAAAATTACCCATTTACAAAACTCCCAGAAAACTTTCCAGGTTTCTTCTTTTTTTTTGAACCAAATGACTGTAATATACTATACTGTACTATGTACTATATTCAGAAATTACGTTTGATTGAATCCTTATATGTAACTGCTCAAGAACCACTAGTTTCACACAGGTTGCGCTCATACCCAAAGCTCACCCCACAGGCTCTCGATCCAATAGAACCTCATACCCGAGCCCACACCAAGAAAAAAGCTTTAGCTATGCCAGAAACCTAAACTTGGTCCAGTACTAACACAGAAAAACTACTCAATTTGTTCGGTATTCACGTGTTCTGCATGTTTTTGGACTTTGTCATTTTTGATATAATGAAACAACAGATCGCTTAAAACAACAGAAATTATATGCGTGAAAGTTTGCTAGAATAAATTGAAGGATCTTTTTAGTTTTTTAGAGGCCCAGGGATCGATCAGGCCCGCCTCAATGGGGCAACTTAAAGTACAAAGTCTACATGGATGAGGCGGTAACGATTGAAGAGTTCGAAGCCAGCGTTACTCCGTCATAGGTAAAATAGCACTAGAAAAGCTCGGACGCATTATCAAAAATTGGAACTTCAGCCGGTTGAGGGTTTGAGAGCAGTAATCTTTAAAAAATAAATGTAAAGAACGGTGCTTTTGTATGACAGTAAAGATTCTCGATAACATTGAATAAAAATTTATTTTTTATTTTTGAAAAAAGTATTTCTAAAGGGAAAACCAAATACAATGCAATGATGAAACAATGTTGAAGAAAACCTAAACGAATTTGTAGTATCAAGATAGAGAACACCGAATGCGCAGAAAGAAGCGGAAAACGCTGGTTTTTTTATGTGAAAGACTAGAGTCTCAGGAAAGACCCTTTATACTGTTGACAATCTATTTTCTTCGTATGGAGTGCAATGTCGAACAGCAGCTCTAGTCGGGGAGGAAGGAATTGCCACAGCCTACCCGCGATATTTTTAGTCCACCTACTCCCAACCATTACTATCGCGACTGTCGACATCGGGGCAACGAGAAACAACTCGCTGGAGTGTTATTCCTCCTGAAACGAGTTGAATCTCATGAACCAACCGATGACATGCGCTTTTGGTGGAGCGGGGAATGGCTAAGAAAGGCTATGACAGGAGGAATCAGGAATGTAAAGAGAAAGAAGAAAGAAGGAAAGTTATGTAGGTGCGAAAGTGGAAAAGGCGAAGAACCGTGCGGCTGGCCGGGATTCGAACCCGGGACCTCTGGGATGGGATAGTAGCCAGACGCCTTACTAGCTCAGATCTAGATGTAGCACCAAATTATGATGATAATAATAATGAGCCTATGTTTCTCAACCATTTTATAAGCTGCTATTCCAGCAGGCACGAAAAATTTATTGTATTTATAGAATAACACGAAATAATGTTGCATAATGTTACGCCAAAAACTAGGCTTAAAATAAAATTAAATCCAACGAGCATATAACTCGTAAAAATAACAATGTATCAAACCATTTTGACCTACTTGTATTATTTTGCATATACTAAAAAGTCATAATTCACATCAACCACACTAAATTTAGCCTCATTTAGTAGGGGGCGGGGCAGGCGGCGGTAGAGGATATTTTTTCTACACCACCGGCATACATATAATGTACACTTGTGTACCTTTACCCAGGCATACACACAGGTAAATATTCGTCTACGATGTGATATCCAGCAAGCACATCCCATTTGGAAGTGGTACACATATTAAAACCACAGATATGTTATGTGCAGTACAGTATAACCCACCTTTATGCGCCTCCGCCCGGTCCCACTCGCCCCCAATCCGGCCCGATCTAACCTTCAACTTTGAAACCATTATGTTGAGGGGAACAAAATGGCACACATGGAGAGGAGATAAAAACCACAACAGCATGAAAATCTCTTACAGTCATTTACCATCATGTCATGTTCATGGCCTTTAAACATTTCCGAAATATTTTATGCTGTTATGTGTATTATATTACGTAGGATATACAACAACAACAACAACAACAGCAAAAAATAACATACAAACATCACCGCTTATATGAGAGTAACAATGTCTCTGCACTCACAGTGGAGCTCCCTATTGATTTTTCATAAAGATGAGATTTTTGTAGTAAGTCCCCGCACGCCCGCAGCCGCACTCGTCTCGTCCTTGTACTTAGCATAAAGATACAGCAGCATCCTTTGCTGGCGTGTTCCTGCGCTTTTTATAATATTCACGTGCACGTCTCGGAGCGATATTAAAGCAGCGTAAACGCTCTTTTTCGCATTACTGTCCATTTTTGACGAGACCTTAACGTCGTAATAAACGCGTCCTGCCGCCGCCTCGTGCGACCCCACTCCCTCTGTACGTCATGATTTATGTATGTGGCCGCATAAAATGTTTCTTCTTCCTTTCACCGAAATTACGCTCTTGTTGAGGAAGAGGGGAGGGGGAGGATTTGGGCATCAAAGACGAGGCCATTTGCTTGCACTATACATACAAGGACGAGGGGATCCTTCGGCCGACATTGCACTCAATGGATTGGAAAAATGCACGACATGACCGCATTTCACACTTTGCCAACTCGATGCCTGCTGAGCGCGCGTTCAACGACATCTTCTTATACGAAATTTTTCTTATCGCTTAAAAGTAGATTCCCTGTCAAGGAGATCCTGGAGGATTCCTCGAGGACAACACAACGAACGGAGAGCAGCTAGAAATAATGACTGCAACACTAGAGGGATGGAAATTTTCAAGGGGATACATAACTCCACGGCTCTTCAAGACCCGCTCTATCTGCTGCGGAAGGGCAGTAAGAATGTGGGGGAGGCTTTATTAAGCTTACTTTGTCGAAGCGTTTGAAAGATGAGGTCGAAGTTTATCGATGGCATTCTAGGAATGATAAATGGTTGTCGCAGTCAAGGACGACAAGAAAATGTGAAACTTTTACAATGAAGAGGTTAAAGAGAAGCAAAAAAACCCTTTAAAGGGTTAAAGTAATGAAAGTCACAGGAGAGAGCTCAGGCACGCAATGTTCGTTAGTTGAGAAAGCTTCAAACAAAAGACTATGGCTTGTAATGGAAAATGAAAAAAATGAGAAAAACAATGGCTTTATATTCAATATCATACTTACCTTTGTAAGAAAATAATTGTCATGTGAATTTAAAATAAAAAAAAATTAATTAAAATAAAATTAATCACAAGAATTTTCATTATATGAATTTCGAATTGACACAGGATTACAATTATCTAATGGTTTGCACCTACGGAAGATGCCAAACTTAAACGCAGAGAACAATGTTCATCATTCTAGATAAAACCCATACAAATGTAAACCAAACCCACCTTGTTATTCTCATAGGTGACATCAATGACACCATTGATTTGACAAATTGGTTTGGTCGACATTACCCAACGAAACGCAAACTTAGTCACGGTTTAAAAATCTTTGGATCAGTTTTTATTCATCAGTAAGAATGCGATTTTATATGTATGGCACCCATTATTTCTGGACGTATCGAGGCGCTAAATTAGCCGCAACTATTCTAAAGGCAATATGGA
This sequence comes from Thereva unica, assembly GCA_949987705.1. NCBI lineage: Eukaryota > Metazoa > Arthropoda > Insecta > Diptera > Therevidae > Thereva > Thereva unica. Next base: position 78,354,274 of record OX465284.1, on the reverse strand, counting down.
AAAAGTTTTTGTCATATCTTAACATAAACATAGAAACAAGATGATGAAAGCACAAAATAATGCTGGCAATCTTTTAAATAGGGAAGAAAAACAAAGTAGAGTAATGTGAATACTTGGAGAGAACGCTATAACCTGAAACAAATCTCCATTTGACAGTTATGAGCCCATTAAACCTCAACTCACACTATCGATCCGTTCTCGCTGCAGTTCCACATCCTCCATGATTCATCTCTTAATATGTAAGTCATAGCATCATCTGAGAGTGCTGATCATGCCAATCATACATGCCATATCTCCAAGCAATCATTCTAGTGCATGGGTTATATAATATTATCTTCCAGTCCATAATCGACTCTACTTTGAATACAATTCAATGGAGGAGGCCTCGAAAATCATTTGAACGAAGTTCGACAGTAGCTTTTGTTTTACAATGACAAGTGTTCAGCAAAGTTATTTTGAAACATCAAACTAATCCACGTTGCTTACTCGCATAACTTCGAGTACAATCAAAATTCTCGAATTTTGGCAACATCCAAGAATTTAAGCCCGCAGTTCATACCAACCTTATTTTGGACCCTCTCTGACTCATTTTAGCCATAATACCCACAGCTCATCTTTGGACAAACAATGAAAGACACGACAAGTCTTTTCGGACCCGTTCCTATTCAATATTCTTTGTAATGTATCGATATCGTATCGACATCAATTCGTTATAGGATGAAATATGAGGGAACATGATAGTGTGGATACGCCCTATCCTAAGTTTTTCCTATAGAAATATTTTGTCGGACTGAAACCATACTAAGACTGGCTCAAGAGCAGTGGTTCAATGGCATTACGTGCGGTATCGATTTCCCAACAAGGTATCACCAGAGTGACTAACTAAAGAGCAAGCATCTGAATTAGCAAGCATGCCGAGATTGCAGAGGCAAAAATAAAACCATCTCTAAAAAAGGTTAATATCTTTCCATGGAAAACATTGTAAATGACTGAATAAAAAAGTTTAATAATAGTGATAAGAGATTCATAATATTCATGCAAGCATGAGTTACCCTCTCCTCAGCTAAATATGTCTTTGGAAGCCATCAGAATAGAAGCTGTTAAGCTAGCAAAAATTGATAACCTGCAATCATTGCAGAGTTCCTGCACGACTTGCAATACTGAATAAGGTGTTGAACAGCTCTCAACAGAAGAACATATCCTCGGCTATCTTCTCATAAGTCCGAAGTTCGATAGCCAAGTAAAAATAAAACTCGGCGGCTCCTAGCCTGCACAGCCTCCAAAGGCCTACGCCTCACCCGAAAAACGTTACGTCTGAGTGAAAATAATTCTAGCCATACCAAACATGCAGCAGGCACAATATCCCTAAGTAAAAATTCTCCTTTACCAAATTCAACCCGCTACAGGCACATACCAATAAAAGATGCAAAGCATAGTCGATATGATCACACTTTTTTAGACTAAAGGAAGCCGGACTGGGAGACGTTCGCAATTGTATGTTCATTACAAGTTTGTACGTAGGTCAATTTTTTTGTTTTAATCAAAATTCTTTCGTTTCCCCAGAAATATACTAACAAATTAATGTGGGGTATGGAATACCATTTGTTCATAATACCATAGACAAATATTCTATAGATAGGAAAAATAGAATCAAAACTGTAAACTGTTTCCACTTGCTTTGCTTTTACGAACGAGCGCTTAATGCCACCTGATCTTCTTCTTCTTCTTTAACGGCTCTACAACCGGGATCCGGTCCTGGCCTCTCGCAACTGTTCTCTTCAGCGGTCCCGATTCTGAGCCGATGTCATCCAGTTTGGCATCCCTAAGCTCTGAGCGTCCTGGTCCACGCCGTCCTTCCAGCGAAGGTTGGGCCTCTTTCGCTGTCGCACCCCATAGGTCTTACCGCCACCTGATTTTACCATTATTATATTGCTAACACAATTGCACGCAATTTGGTCGACGACAACGCTACTCGTACTTACCTTCTCGAGGGAAAATAAAAGATGGCCTGGCAACGGGCGAACACCGACCGTGTTTGAAAATAGTCCTCGGGCATGTGCCGAGTATCCGAAGATAATTTGCCGGACTGTACAGCCGTACACCACACACACGGGCATTCATTTTTTTAAAAAAGAAACAAAAAACTGTTTTCTTATTTACTACCGACATCCGGAAAAACTATACTCGTATATTGTCGCATTTTAATTACTCAAAAAAGAAATCACTTTGGGCTTTTTAGCACAGATTCCTTTTTGGTCCAAATTTGCCGTCGTATGCCCGTGGGGACAGCTAAGTATTAGGCCATTTAAATGTTTTGCGTTTGGCTGCCGTGGGCTCGTATATGCTCCCGTTAAATATGGTTTAAACCCAGACCATCATATGCCCCTTAAAAAGTCAAGTGGCCTGATTTTGGCCGTTGTAGGGCCATCTTTTATTTTTACTCGGGTTATACAATAATAACATAATTGTGCATAATAATATAGGTAATCCACCTTAAATATATGTCTTTAAAAGGTTAAGGGCGCATACAAATATCTTGCACTGGACGCCAAAATTCCTAAAGTCGGCCCTGGTCTTACCTTGACACTACTCTAACATGTTGCCAGGAAAAATTTCGGATCGTACACCTCGACAAAGCCTGGGCAATATTTCACAGATATTCGGTGATTGATCGTACGCCTCGACATGGTGTATTGCCAGAGAAGATGACCTCCCCGGAACGAGTCTAGTGAAAGACTGAATTTGGCCCGGTGAAGCGTTTCTTTTATATCTGGAAAGCTTGTCCGGGTAGAAAGCTTTAATGCTTCGAAGTGAAGCTTTTCAAAGAGCGAATCACCTCTCTTTGGCCTGGTGGTTGAATATTTGATTTGCTAAAGCTTTTTTGGGAGAGGGATTATTAGTAATGAAACGCGGTTCGTTTCAGCAGAACTCCCTTAACTTCAAAAGAAGCTTGTGAAAAAATGGCTTGCAGTTTTTTAAACACAATTCACTGAGGTTTTTCATCGGGGGCTCATGCCTCGACCGTAAAAATGGCAAAACATTTTCGATAAGAATGGAGCATGGAAAACGCCAGGGACTTTTTCCCAGTGCTAGTTTTTAGTTATAAGAGGATGGGCATCGAAAACAAGTGTTTTAAGAAAGATAACGCCATCGTTCATACTACACCTGATTCGAATCGTACATTATTGCAGTATAAATTGCCAAGTTATCTTATGGAGACCAAAATTGGCCACTGAGACCTTTCCCAATGAACCCGTGTGGCTTTCTGTAGTATTGCGTGAAAGCACTTGCTTCCGCGATTAAAACGGGGACGACTCGCTTCGTTAAAGGACGTAATTGAACGCGTCATTAGAGAAAATCAATTCAAAATAATCGTTCGAAAATGTTAAAATAGGTCGCCATTGATTCCCCGCATTTTAAAGATGAAAACAAAATATTTTTTGTTTTCAATCTTAATCTCATTGAACTGTACAAATGGACTGTTACCAAAATTTCTACATCGTCAATTTTCATTGGAAATCCTTCATGTTAAAATAAAAAATCCATATGTAATCTCTTAAAACGGTGGCAGAGTAATTCTTTTCGTTTCTGCATAAACAAGGGCCCGAGTGTGTACGTGCAACATGGCACCCAACGATGTAACACGGAGTAATATGTTCAAAAACTACAAGCTCCGAAATAATCCATGGCAAATCCTCAACTTAAAACCTCTGATATATCCGCATAATTCTTTCCCTCTTGTGCACACACACCCGCCGCCCACCCACACTACACACCCCCATACACAATTTTATCCAAAGAAATTGCTCGAGTTATTTCAATATTTTTGTCACATACACATGTCGACATCATTACAGAATCCATCCGGTGTTCCTTTCAGGATCGGCCCAGAAATTCTTTTGGGGTGGAAAGTGCCAAATTCTGCAAAATATTTCACATACTTCCGGTTTCCCTCCGCTCACACAGGCTCCCCCCGCCCCGTAAGTAGTGAGATGGAGCTCTTCTCCAAGATAAACCGACATATCCTTGAATGAATCCTTGATGTACAAACGTTTCCTCTGTTTTTTTTTTTTTTTTTTTTTTTTTGTTCTCCTTTCGTTTTGCCGACAAACTAGTCTTATTGAGGCAGAGCAGATATAAATTCGAGTTTTCCTTTTCTTCTCGAGTCTAGAGCATATGATTGTAGTTGGATGCGCTCACACATAGGGGTCTGGTTCGGCCCATCCCCAGATCTAGACACATCCTTTCGGCACAGTCTCGTCTTGATACACAAGATATCGCTGAGATACATCTCCTTGATATAAAAATACTGAGGAGCAAAATTGAAACAAAGTCGTCGACATTTGCTAGTGTGGAAAGACGTTCGTTCGTACGTACCATCGGAGTTCGGCTCACGCCAGGATGTGGAGCCTGGGCGGTGCCAAGGATCGCTGTATGCTGCTCAGGATTTTGTGTGCATTATGTTCCCATATTTGCACTCTTGATGTGGACAAAATGAAAAACTTAATAAATTCCATCAAGCGATCAAAATTATCTTCTCCCGACCGTAATAAAGCTTGTAGTGCTGCTCTTGTGCTTATATTATCCTTTTTTTATGTACATACATACATATATATAGAATCCTGTTTCATCATTTTATATATTTCATGAATTTTGCAGCTGTCTGCAGCCTGGACTGTGGACCAAATGGTGTCTGCGAGTCGGGCAAATGCCGCTGTAATCCAGGATGGACGGGGAATCTTTGCGATCAACTACCTTGCGACAGCAGATGCTCAGAACATGGACAATGCAAGAATGGGACTTGTGTATGCTCACAAGGATGGAACGGCCGTCACTGCACACTGCGTAAGTATCGCCCTCAAATTTAATTACACAAAAAAAAATACATATAACTTTTTTCTTCATCCTGTTTTCAATTTGTTATCCTTTAAGTGTTCGTAATTGAAGATGACACTCGATGTCGAGTGTTGAATCCACTCTTATCCTTTGTCGGCGGAGGTGTCGAAACATGACTCCGGCCTGGTAATGGGTTGACAGATGTATCAGGACTGAAGCGGAGTGTTTGCCTTCGAGATTGATTGTTATGATAAGGCTCGATAAATCAAATTGGATCCGATATACACACATACATACACCTAAAGCAGAACACACCCCGATTTTAATTATTCCGTCACAGATGACGGGGATTTGTAATGACTGTTGCTATTTTTGGATGGGTACAACACTCGGTACTAGGTACTCTCCCGCCCATAACTCAATGCCTTGTGATTAATTGGAACATGTTTTCCTCTTCTTATTTTTTTTATTTTTTTAATGGAAAGAAGCGAGAGTTTTTTCCCTTGTACTCATTATAAGTATTAATTACACAAGTGCTGTTTCTAGACAACGCCTTAAGGGCATAATATATTTATCGATTGCATCCTGAGTTAGGGAGGCACATTTGAAGTTAATTTTGTGGCAAGAAATCGGGTGATAAATTATTAAATGAACGTAAATAATAATTTAGTCATATTTACGTTGGTGTACGTAAGAGGATACCACCGCAATTAGGCTAATATATTGCACGATGGTGGGCATTGATAAGAAAAAATTAAATTGCCTAAAAATCATAATAAAGATGAATTAATTATTTAGCGTTAATAATAATTGGCAGAAATCTTCTTAATTGAAAAACATATTACAAAACTTTTCGAGAATTATGTTAATTAATTTGGCATGTTTTTTGCAGACTGAAAGACTTCAAATTTCACTTCACATTGGAAATCTATAAACTGCATACTCCCAGACTCCCTCTATTCGAAACACGGGGCAATAAAACACAAAATAGAGCTTGTCCTTTCAATATGTCCATAAGAATAAATCCTTTTCATATAGTTGAGAAACCATTTTATAAATCAATCAAAACTTCAATCCACCTTTTTTTTTCCTGTGTGAGATATTAGGTCCAAAGGTACTGCGGCCATTAAGTACACTATTTTCCATAAGTGGTAATTTAGGGCACAGGGTCCGGTAATAATTAAGCCAACAAGTGTCCTAACATCACTTCTACTGCGCCGTAATAATTCCTTGACCGTCTTAGGGGACGGCACTGGAAGGAACCGCTTAGAGTTGGTCAGTCCAGGCGCGGACCTCCAGCGTTCAATATGTTTCATAAAAGTCCGAACGGCCAGGGCCCTTTGCAGCAAGCTGGACGGTGCCCCAATAGCCGGCTCTGGACCAATGAATTCTAAATCAGAGCCCTGTTTAGCCAGAGCATCCGCACTTTCATTGCCTTCGAAGCCTCGGTGACCCGGGACCCAGACAAGTGTAATTTGATTGAGAACGCCCAACTCATGAAGAGCACGTTGGCAGTCCCAAACTAATTTCGACTTGGTCCTACGGGACCTTATCGCTCTAATTGCCGCTTGGCTATCAGAGAAGATAAAATCCGTTTATTTTGGTAGGCCCTTCTTAAGTTCTCATGAGTGCATGCCAGAATAGCGTACACCTCTGCTTGAAAGACAGTTGCCAGAGTGCCTAGACTTATAGCCTTGGTGAATCTGGGACCTTCACTCCAGATTCCGGCGCCTACACCTGTCTCCGTTTTAGAGCCATCCGTGTACCATACTAGCCCGCCCGGCAAAACTTTAGGAAAAGTCCAGGTAAGCCTTTCCTGTATATGTACAGAAGGTTGCTTAAATTTTGAGATTTTATAGGGCATGCCGTCCGATAGCATCTCCGCTTCCGGAATCTCTTCTATGATGTTGACTATTATAGAATGTCCTCGCCCAAGACTAGCGCCCAAGTAACCATTCGCTTTCAGCCGCAGCGCCGCGTTTATGGCGGACTTCTCTACCTCAAGGTGGAGGGGTACCAAATTGAGGAGAGTCTCCAGCGCTGCCGTTGGGGAAGTGCGGATGGCTCCAGTGATGGAGAGGCAAGCCATTCTTTGGGTCTTATGATGGTGGTGTATATCCAATACATGGTTTTCGGCTGCAAACCCCAGGTGGAACCACAAGCTCTGCTGCAAGCCCACAGGGATCTGCGCGTTCTACACATCAGAGTGTCCATATGCTGTTTCCAGTTGAGCTTGGCATCTAGCGTCACTCCTAAATATTTGGCTTGTTGTGAACTATAGGCTTCTGCCCGCGAATGTAGGTTCCCAAATTCCCGGTAGTGATCGTTTCCTGGTGAAAGGAACTAGAATCGTTTCGTCGGGGATTGACTTTTAGACCTACGCTCTCGCACCAGCTAGAGACCAGATCAAGTGCCTGCTGCAGGCGCCTTGACATGGCGCCTTCAGATTCACCTGTAATTACTATGACGACATCGTCAGCGTAACCTTAGGCGAAAATGTTTCGACCGTTGAGCAGCTCGAGGAGTTCATCTACAACAAGGCCCCAGAGAAGTGGAGATAAAACTCCTCCCTGCGGGCAGCCTCTTGCTATAGTGCCCTCCAGAGACCCCTCAACATGAGAAACAATTAGTTTGCGAGTTCTCAGCATAGAGTCAATCCAGTTGCAGAAAGTGCTACTTAGACTGTGTCTACTTAGAGCCCTAGCTATAGTATCAAAGGATGTGTTGTCAAAGGCTCCCTCGATATCGAGGAAGGCCGTCAGCGCAACTCCTTTGTTTAGAGCTGCATGTTCAAGCCTGAGTACCAGATTGTGCAGTGCTGTCTCAGTAGACTTGCCCGCCTGGTACGCATGCTGATAGGAGCTTAGTGGTTCGCTTTGAAGATAAGTTTCCCTTATCGCCCGGTCGACAATTTTCTCCGTTGTCTTCAAGGCAAAAGACGAGAGACTTATCGGCCTGAAAGATTTAATCAAGGTGAAATCCGAACGCCCTGGCTTTGTATAAATGTTATGTTGACGTTCCTCCAGACGGATGGGATGCAGCCATGTGCGAAGGAAGCCCTAATTTGCATAATAAGGGAGTGACTAGGTCGCAACCCTCCTGTAGCAGAATGGGATAGATTCCGTCTGCTCCAGGGGACTTGTATGGTTTGAACGATCTAATCGCCTCCCTAATAGCTTCATGGTTGAACAAGGTATTTGCTTCTGTCCAGGCGGCTTTGGGCACTTTAGAAAGTTGGCCTGTTCGCTGCCCAGCAGAAGTTGTGATCCCTTTTGAGTAAATGGTTGTGCCTGGGAAATGTGCCTGGAGCAATATTATCAAGGTTTCTTCCCTAGACTGTGTGAAAGAGCCATCGGTTCTCCTGATGGATCCAAGATCTACCGACAAGCAATTTGATAAAGCTTTATAGATTTTTGCTGAGTCTCGAATGTCTTCGACACTCTTGCAGAAATTCCTCCAGCTATTTCTTTTTGCTTGTCTGATCGCCCTGTTATAGCTGGTTAGCGAGCTTTTATAACTCTCCCACCTTAATTGTGGCTAATTTCAACGTTTATAATGTAAATTGGCTGAAGTATTCAAATAGACCAAACGTTTCTGGCAAAGTCAGAGCAAACATAAGCAATCTGCACCCAATTGTAGATCAAGCCATGGAGCTTGGGTAGATGTGGTTTTTACTTCTCACCTGTCATCATCATCATCTGTAGCACTACAGCCTATTACTAGCCTTGGCTTCTTTCAGCATTTCTCTCCGTGCCGTTCGGTTCCTGGCTAAAGTCCTCCAATTAAGTACGCTTAACCTTACTAAATCGTCCTCAACGGAGTCCATGCATCGCTTCTTTGGCCGAGCTGAATTTCGTTTTCCATCAGGGATTCGATATATGTATCGCTATTTTAGCAAGGGTCACTGTCGTCAAGCCCTTGTAAGTGTGTTACCCATCGTATTCTACTTAATTCTTCATTCATTCTCCATTTACGGTTTTCGTAGAGATCGCCAAATATTGTTTGTAGCCGTTGCCTCGCCCTGTCATCTTGCAATAATATTCCAAGCCACCTAATGAGTAATCCCATTTAGCTGTTTCCAGTTTGACGAAGGATTCTTTCACACTTGCAAAAGACCTACCTATTAGAGCGACGTCATCAGCGTAAGCCATTGTCTGTGTTGATTTGTTAAAGATACCGTCGTTTCTACCCCAGCGTCTCTTACAACCCTTTCCTACACTATGTTAAATAGGAGACGACAGCGCGTTGCCTTTTCTCAGGCCTCTCTGTGAAGTAAAACTTTCTGAGAGGTCTCGCTCAACTCTTACCCTGCATCGTACTACCTCGATTGTAGCTTTTGTTACTTCGATTAGGTATCCGAAGCACTCCATAACTTTAGATATTTCCTCACGCTAGACGCTGTCATATGCTTCCTACAAGTGTATAAATAGTACGTGAATATTGATGTTGAATTCCCAGGATTTTTCCAAAATTCTTCTTAACGTGGAAATATGGTTGGTAGTAGACCTACCTGGTCGAAAACCACATTGAAAACTACCTATTATGCCGTCTGCGATGATTGTTGTATGTACATGTACAAGTTCTCACATATGACTTGATTTTCTGGGCGCATTTCACACCTTCCGTCCATTCAAGCGGGATCTTGTTCTGACGCTAGATCGATTCTATAAGCTTGTGTAATCTGTTCCGTAATTCTGAGCCTCCATATCCACATCCTGTGGCTTTATTGTTTTTAAGGTTCGTCATAGCTTCCTGTATGTCGTCCATTGCAGGCACCTTACTTTCATTTGCAGCACCAGTATAACTATCGTTTTTGGCTGGTGCTTTTCTAGTGGGTTAGTTCACATCACTTTTACTCTCATTTTCGTCGACTCTATTGAGTAGCTCATTAAAATACTCCCCCATCTTTCTAAGACTTCTTGTTTTTGGCTCAGGATATTACCGTTTTTGTCCTTACACATCGACACACTGGGTTTAAACTCTTTATATTGCTTGTTCACTTTCCCACTTCGTTATTATTGCCGAGTTCGTTCATCTCCATCTTTTGTCCATACATTTTTCAATTCGTCGTTTTTCCTTATAGGTCGCTACGGAATTTCTAATCCTGTACATTTGGCGCATATTAATATATGCTTCATTCTTATCTTCCGTTACTCCTTCTCACCCATTGTCGAGGTAAACTAACCACGCCCCGAGTAAAAAGAAAACATGGCCTTACAACGGGCGACCACCAAACGTGATTGAAACATAGTCCTCGGTTCTCATGAAAAATGGTTGAAATTCTACGGCCATCGTTACCCTTTAAAAAGGCAGGCAGTATAGGAAAACCAATTGGCTGGGGCTGTTAAATCTTGTGATTAAATTTTGTGTTTCCGATATAATAAGGTTAAATTTACCGATCTTTGCAATTCCACCCGACCGTGCTGTATTCTGTCTCTGAAGTGAGAAAGTCTAGAGGCCCGGTAACTTGGATCCGACGTTTTATACCCGATTATCGCCGCACTGTGAGGAGGCCTTCCGGAGCGCAAAAGATAAGCTGATGAGTGTGCCTTTTCTGACTTGACCCAATTTAAAATTTCCTTTCACCATTCACACCGATTCTTCGAGTTACGGTTATGGTGCGGTCCTCACCCAACACCTTCTTCTTCTTCTTCTTCTTTGATCCGTTAGCCGGCGGTCCGAGCGGGACGTCCCCGCAACGGATACGCTGCTGTCGGTGCCGCTGGGTCCCGAACTCTATTCACGATTCGCTTCCATTCTTCTCGGTTTTTGGCGGTGTCTCGAGCCTCGGTAACTGATAATCGTTGATTCTTTAAGTCACCCTCGATATTCTTCAACCAGGTTTTCTTCGGTGCCGATCGCTGTATTCTCCAGTCTGCAGGACGGTCTCGCCAGAGAAGTTTACGTGGCAAGCGGTTATCATCCATTCGGCAAACATGTCCAAACCACCGTAGTCGACGTTTTTGCATTTCTTCTTCGATCAGTGTTTGCTGATCGCATCTTTGTCTGACAACCTCGTTTCGAAGGCGATCACGGAGTGAGACACCTAGAAGCGAAATCATAGTCTACTCGTACTCGACAACCGAGCGCCAATCGATCATATAAACGACGACGATATTGAAAGGACTAAGTTCATTATAGTAACCGATGACGCATCCTTAGTATGGCTGCACAACTTAAAAGACCGTTCAGGACGTCTGGCTGGATGAGCGATTTGGTTGCAGAAGTACAACTTGGAAACTATCCGTGAGAACGATACTTCTATCGAACCTGTTGTCAAGACCCTCGATTGCCTCGACCGTTCTAAATGCGACTGTCGTGTCATGAAACGGTCCCCCAACTAAGTACTAATCAGGTCCACTGCTGCTTGAACTAGGAACTCGAAAGAGAATCGGTCTACTGAGTATGCTAATGACATCCTTTATGGACTCCAAGACAATTGCCCGGTTTCTTCGTCTTATACTATTTTAAAAACTCCAATTATGTTCCCTATGGTCTAAAATAGCGTGAGCATACCTTGCTTAGTTTAGACTATTTTGTACGTCTTTTATCGGTACGTGCCTGTGCAACGGGCAGCATTTGGAAAAGTAGAAGTTTTTCTCTGGCTCCCCGTGCCTGTTCCGAGTGCCAAGCAGACGTTTTGACGGTGTGCGTGCCTGTTGCAGGCTATTTTTTCTCTGATCAATGAAAAAATTGTTCAAGCAGCACCAGACTAGTTCACTAGACTCACTCTTAGATACTACCACCGCTATATAGGCAAACATCTCAGTCTAAAAATCCGCATATAAAATGAACAGCTGGACTCTGGAACGGAAACTCGTATCACAGCCAAGATTTCAAACGCAAGGTTTATAGCCATCTTTCACAGTACCCAACAGACATCATCCAACATATCTATCTTTTCCTAATTTCGAACAAAGCTTACTGCCAGACATTGAACCATGACGTGAACGACATAACAGACTGGAAAGGGCGGTTCCTAAGCTTAGACTTGCAGGTAAACAATATCAAATATATTCGTTATTTGATTGAAAAATACAAGAATTACAACTGTCTTAAATACACAACATGCCATAAGAAATTTTCCAAACAAGACACGAGCTTCCTTTCAACAAACCCAAAAAAAACAACTCAAACGTAATTTCTTAGAAGGGTATATCGTGATCGTGACTGCAGTAATCAATTTAATGTTCCTCATTGAGGAAAATCATTAAACCCGCACCATTTCCTCTTGGTTAACACCACGTCCATCGCCACAGCGCACTACCGTCCACCCCCTAAATTACCATCCGAACAACAGGAAAAGGATTTCAATTTCCTTTTCTATTTAACTACAACCCCTGCGGAAATGTACGTTTTTACTGCATTTTCTCCCAGTCATGATTAGAAAATAATATCCCATGTCTGCCCCCAGAAGTCCAGAAATGCCCAGAGCGGAGTGTCAGCCAGTCTATTGCCCACTCTATTGGCCACTTGAAAAGGCTAGAGTAGTTTCTTTTCTTTTCTGCGAGTACTACACACTGGTTTGTATGGCACTTTATAGAAAGACTCCTGTAGTCCTGACAAATGCCTACCCTTCGGAACGAGGTATTCAAATGGCATGACTTTCACTATGTTTGATGTTCGGATCCCTTCGAATGGATGACATGAGCTTACTGGAAGACAACCCTTCGAATATTGCTATAGAGCCAGGCCGCACCACCAACAACCCTTCAGCATCAACCAAAAAATTTTCGTTTTTAGAAGGCACCAGACAGAAAATTGGAAGAATGCTGACTTTGCAAAAATTTATTCTCTTTTCGGTCCCAGTCCTTTTTTGGGGGGAGGGGGGGCGCTTAGGTCTATGCCCAGAAGTGGTTATCGACCCGCTCCCGCTCCCCAGGCTTTAATGGGAAGACAGGAAAAGCAAAAATTCTATAAACTACAAGGACTCTATTCTGCCACATCACGTTCTCCCGCCACTTGACATTTTTAGCTACTTTCGGACACCGGAGATACCACTGCACGTGGTCCTAGTTAAAGATTCTCCCCTATTCCGTTTTTTTTTTTTTTTTTTACTGATTGCAATTAAGTAAATCTCTAACACTATTTTTTTCTATATACTTTCAGCTGGGTGTGAAAATGGATGCTCTCGCCATGGTCAATGCACTTTGGAAGATGGCGAATATAGGTGCGATTGCATTGAAGGTTGGGCTGGATCTGACTGTTCGATTCCATTGGAAATGAACTGCAAGGATAATATCGACAATGATCACGGTAAGTAAACGCTTTTCATATTATTAATTGTTAAATATATTTTGAAAAGATTAGCATTTTCCATTCACGATAAAAAAGAAGCACAAATAAATCGACTATAAAGTGAGGTAGGATAGAGTGCCAGAGGAAATATGAAAGAATTCCATACAACATTTGATTTTAACCATCTTACTGTTAAAATATTACATCTAAAGTCGTTAATGTCCTTGTTAGCATTTAACGTTATCTCTGTACATATCTCCGAATTTTTATCTTTGTGAAATTCCAGAATTTTCAACGTTCACAATGTAAATTGGCTGGACTAGTCGAATGGCACCACTGTTTTTGGCATCCACGACGAACTCTTTGCGAAGGCTGACTGTATAACCTGTTCAAAATTTTAAATAATTCCCCACCAGTGCTTGATGCAGTAGGCCAATGGGTTGACCTCATTGATCTTTTTCTTATCTCCCACATGATGGGCGCTAATTTCCCATGTCATTTTTTTTTTTTGTTAAATCTTAATTTCTGAAACTGCGCCCCTATCCAATTGTGCCCGGTGTAAGTGCACCATTCGCACCTATTAGGGCGCAGACCCGAAGACCGACCTAACTGCATCTTTCCCTTCAAATTCTTTCTTAATTGAAACTGCAATGTCATTTCGTCCTGCCGAGTGCTCCACTAATGTCTAGTGTCGTTAAAACCAGAGAAGGAGGCCACGCCAAATCGAGACAAAGTGTTTAGGATAACACCCACAGTTGAACGATTGTTTTCAATGTCAGCGCGTTTTTTTTTTTTTTTTTTTTTTTTTTTTTTTTTTTTTTTTTTTTTTGGAGTATATTGAATATCAGCTAAAATGATACTGAAATGTTTATTCAATGCAATCAGAGTTATTTAATGTTGAAATACCTTATATCTAAATGGCGTACGGTGTATAACTTCTTGAATGTAACCAGCGGGTTAAGAGCGAACAGATCTACTGGCAACTTTCTTGTATCCCTAACGGAGCATCTCAACTAAAGTATACATTCGTTCAACAGACGCTGGACTTTAATGCACATCCAGGTGTAGGTCCAACCGGCTGGGAAGGAACTATGGGCAAATTCGGACACGAGTAATTAAAGACAATGGCTTATGCCTCCTTTTAAACAATTTGATCGTTGACAACATCTCCCACCATCCACTCAAACACCAACTCACCTGGCGAGATCTATGCGGCAACGACTCCGCGATATCAGACGCAAGATTCCGATGGATGCGCAAAGATCGGACTGCGGATTGCGGAACGGACCATTATCTTGTTCCAGTAAAATTGAAACGTAGAAAACGGCACCACCGCCAGTGAGTTGTGAGAGTTGTGTCCACCTATCCTTCATGGATGCAGCCATTGGTCTCGGACCGCTGTCTGGACCTCGGCGATCAGCGGAAACGAAAGAAATACATCGTATTCGAAAAAACGATCGTCGATACCAAAAATTGAACAAATAAGCTCGACAGAAAATGAAATCGGAACGAGAAGCACACTGGAATAACATTGCAGGCGACATGGAAGAAGCAGCGAGGCACGTGTACCGGACGCTTTTACAGAAAATCTGGCGGTTAGGCGGCAAAACAACATCAACAAACGACAATACCAAAAAATCGGAATTGAACTATCGCGACCTCTCCCCATGGGCCTGCAGCGGCGAATTCTTCCACCAGCTGTACAACCAGGATCCGCCACAAGGTCCAGCACGCGAACCGCCAATTATTATCGAACAGCCTACGAATCAGTTTCTCGGTACCGAACCGACAATTATCGAGATGAAGACGGCTATAAAATAGCTGAAAAATGGAAAAGCGCCGGGAATAGACCAAGTAACCGCCGAATTGATTAAAGGCGGAGGTGATGCCTTATCATAACTACTCCACGTCCTCGTAACACAGATGTGGCATTCGAATTGTGTCCCGTCGGCGTGGAAGAATTATCGCGGTATTAGCCTCATTTCGATCGTCGGCAATGAATTCACGAAAATCATACAATCGAGGCTACAGAAAAATCGAAAGCAAACGAGCCTGAAGGAACCAGCGGGATTTGAACCAGATCGAGGATGCAATGATCAAATATTCGCTCTCCGTCAGCTAATGGAGAAGACGAAGAAGATAAATTGCTTTGGCGAGTCTGGACTGGTTAATCTAGAGGTCTTCATGGTTTTTGTTTAAGTATGTCACCTCGATCTATTAACTAAATTCCAAGTTATTGAATTAAACGGATTCTTTTTGGCCGTTCACTCAAGGCAAGATTGGATGGCATCGAGTCTACCCTCTGCTCAGGATTAATTCTATCACCGGCTACCTAGTTTTTATAAATGACCAGCTCTTACTGCGTGCAATTCAACACATCAAAAACCAAGTTGCTTCTCATTTCTAATAAAACATGCACAACATGACCCGTTGATCTGCGTTGGAATAACCACATATTCCAAATTGCCGGTGCCTGAGATTTCCTGAGAGATGGAAGTTCCTTCTTCAGCTTGGTTCCCTCTTCAGCATGGACCATAATCTACATACAAGTTCCTGTAGCTGCCCCCAATAATGTGGAAAACTGTGCTCTCCAACATATTGGTAATAAAGCTATTTTCTGTTCAGTTGATTAATTGAACAACCGTAGGAGAATGTAAAAGCTCTGATAAAATTGTACCGATATTACCACGGCGACCCTTCCGTCGAACAAAATAATTTTTTACTTCCACGGCTATCCTTTTTCTTCAACACAAGCCCGCTGTGCTACTGTTTTCTTCGTACATACTTCGACCTGGAAATTATTTTATAACTGGAATAACTTAACTGTCGAACAAACTCCTAGATGTAGAAGCTCACAACAAAAAGAGGAGAAATTTGCAAGAAGCCCACTGTAATAAAAATCAAAACAAAATATTTTTGTAACGGGGCTTCGATTTCGCGAATTTGATAACGTCAATAGCAGCGGGCATAGCAGACATATTTTCTTTCTTTTGGCATGTTCTTCACGTGTCCAGCTAGGGAAGTCCATTGTGTTTCCGAGTAAAAATTTTAATTTTTACCTTTCCAAATGCACCCCGTTACAGGCTGTTAAAAGACGCGTCCAAATAGTCCAAAAGAATTACGTTATGCTCACACTTTTTATCCTAAAGCGAGCAAAACTGGAGCTTGACTTAGTTGCCTTGGTGACCATAAATAGTGCCATTATCATACTCAATAGACCAGGGGCCGCTTCGTGTATGGCGAACGACGATAACCGAACAAAAAGAAATTGAAGTCGAAAAATTTTGTCGACGAAAATTTTAGCGTTCGCATAGGTCGAAAGAAAATTGTTCGTGTCCTAATGCAAAAACTCAATAACCCAAAAGCTTTCGAGTGCTTTTCGCCGGCTTCAGACGAAAATTTTCAATTTTTTCGACTTACGCGAACCCGAGACGAAAAAAAATTTTCGTTTTCGACATACACGAAACGGCCCCAGTTCTTGTTCGATTGCTAAAGTCAAGCAGCATTGGACGTGGTAGTACTTAGTTGGGGGATCGCTTGGTAAAAAGACCCTCGCGTTTAAAATGGTCTATACCGAAGCGGGTGCATTTAATAGATGTCATTGCCTGTAGCGGGAACTTGCATATCTTTGTCTTTAAACTTATATCAACCAGAATTTGGATACTCTGTTATTAACCAGTTAAACTGGCGAGATGCCTTATTAGGACATCTCGTTAAGTTAAAATTATGTTTTTAGAGATCGATTAATCATTTTTGCAGCAAAAATATTGTTAACAAAACAATTTAACTTTTACGATACCATTTACAAAATGTGTTACATTATTCAATATGTTAGGAGCATTATCCCAAAATTTACTACTCGAAAGAAAAAGAAAAAGAAAACTAGAAAAATTTTAAACTCACCATAAATTTCATCAATTTCCAGAATTACTCTGCGAACACGTTTCAACTACATCATTCAATTCATTCATTGTAGCCCCGGTGACACGTTTTCCACCAGGCTATCTGTCAAAATCAAATTAGGATCCTTTGTTAGCATTACTTCTGGAAAAATGTCGTACAACATTGGTTCAATATCCTACTGCCTTCTCACATATATCTTTCCAGTTTATATTCCTTTTTTGTCCTTCACGCTAGAGGCTTTCAAAGTTCAAAAGAGCACTAAATTTGCCAAAAGCAATTGAAGTAGACACACAAAGGACAAACAAACAAAAGCAAGCAAAACAAAAGCGGAATATATATGTATAGAGAGAGAGAGGAAAAGAGGGGAAAAAATTAATTTCAGTAGAATGTCAAATTACTGCTGTCACTTGTTCCTCTGCGAATTGAATCCCCAAACACTGGAACCAGTGTTGACAGATCCACTGGAGGGCAACTCACAACGATAGCGATAAAATGAAAGAATTTTCTGGGACATAAATAAAATCCTGCACAGAGAACATCGACATACCGCTATGTAATAAAATACAAATAAATCAGTTTTGCGTCTTACAAAGAAAGAAACGCTTCGCCACCAAGGGAATCGGTTAAAGGACCCACGGCATATGGAATATGTCGAGGAGGACAAAGAGAGACTTGCTTTGCAGCGGTAGGGCGAAAAAGCGTGGGGCTCGAAACCCAGTTGGAAGATATAGAATAAAGGAGCTCCGCCACCCACCCACATGACCTACCTAAAATCTATTCGATTCGCAATACAAATAGGGAAAAAAAACGTTATTCTGAAAATTTTTCTATTTGCTTTTTTCTACTTTGAAATTTCGCTATTTACTGACAACATTGCACCGAATTGTTTTCTTCCCTTGACGGGTTTCCTTCCCAAGGACTCCTGCGACTTGGTTTCGGTAAATGGTTCAGAAATCCACAGGAATTTTTACTCCGATCTCTCTCTGGCATGGTAGAGGTGGATGGGTCTCAACATCGCGTGCATTTAACTTGTCGAATTGGTTTTGAATGTTTGAACGAACTATGAATGCGCTCGTTCTCTAGGAATTCTCGTCCTCCGCTCCGGTCTCTTCTATGTAAAATAAGCATAAGGAACTTGTGGTATTTCTAATTCCCTCATAAACCATAATGCATGATTAAAATGTATTCAGCAACTTTGCAATTTATTTTTATCAGCTAGAACCTACGAAGTTCATATTCTTTCAAGTCAAACCCCTCGATTAAACCTACAGGCTATACATGGTAACGCCGTAGATCAGTGGTAAAAATGATGAAAATTATTCTAATTACAATAAATAACCCTTGTTCAAAAAAAAAAGTTCACGTCAAATTAATGTCACTACGCAGAAACCACTCACACATACATATGTACATAAAGTACATTCAAGTATAAAATAGGCACCTCTACCTAGATTTTCAGAAAAATTTAAATGCCGTTTTCGGAAGACAAAACTTGAAGATCCCAGCCTTTCCTACATCAGAGTCGAACGTTAATAACATTGGCCTACTTTGGGTCAATAGTAACAGCCGATTACAGCATGGAAATGAAAATACGCCCACGGTAGCCAAAAGCCTTTAGCCTTTCCGAACATGTATACACATCTTATCTGCTGATATATACAGAGCCGTGTCTGGGCAGCGTTCATTGCATGAGCAGCACGCTTGCGGCCAAAATAAAAGGTAACTAAATCGCCAAGGAAAGTACATCGAATAGGTTCGGATAAGTGCACTATGCGGTAAACGTTTGATCCGAACATTGCTGGAACGATTTAAAGTTCGTTTATATGTACAGACATCGAGCGTGCCAGAAACGTGCCGTGCAAGACAAAATCACATTCTTCTATACGGTGTATCTGAACGTATTTACATCTGTTGCTGACACGACCGCACAGACGCGGACAGACACGGGCCAGTATTCGCAGGTAGAATATTTTGTGTATCCATACGTGTTTGTAACAGGTCTGCCGGGCAGTATGAATACAGCATCGGAACCATGCAGACATTTTTTCCATTTCTACGAAATGGATAACGAAAAACTTATAGTAATGCCTTGTGCCTGTGACGCGTCGGGATTTAAATAAACGGCTTCTGTCGGTGTTGGGCACGGAGCGTGTCTGGCACGATCGATATCTGTAGTAGATATAAACGGACCTTGAATCAGCACCAATAATATCCCGAACCGTGGACGCTTGACATTGGACACTCGTAATTCGAGCATCGACTACACGATGCGTTCTGTCATCAAGCGCCAAGCTTTGGAGAGTGTTCATAAAGCCAATGTGTTGCCCTTACGTCTGGAATTCCTCAGAATACCTTTTTTATATGATGTAACCCTGGAGGCGGCCATATACACTGGGACGCAGGCCACCATATACTCAGGTAAGGCCCTGGCTATATAAGGTGTAGTTTTATCACTACTCACATGTTGATCTGAAAATTGAGTGCTCAGCAAAAAAACTGGTGAGATACTGGGTCCAAATGTGCTGCAGCCACTCCCTTGGTCTATTATACTACACCCTATATCCCCTATTTGTACGCCAGATCGGTTTAACAGGTTCAGCAGTTTGTCTAGTGGCTTGTCGCTTAGACCTGAACCAACAAACGTGGACTAGTCGAAAAACAAGACCTTACTCCCTGCAAATCATGCAAATGGCTTCCTCGGCCCTGCTTATTTCCCATATACGGTAATTTTGGGTGCAGTGCCTGGTAATCAAGCCCCAATAATTCTTTGGCCGCATTAGGAGACGGTACAAGAAGGAACCGCTTAGATTAGCCAGTTCAGGCGCGGACCTCCAATGAATGCAATATCAGAGCCTGTTTAGCCAAGGTGTCCCTTGAAGCCACGGTGACCCGGGACCCAGACAAGGGGAACTTGGTTGAGAACGCCCAGCACGTTGGCAGTTTCAAAATAATTTCGACTTGGTCTTACGGGCCCTAATTTCCAGTTCTCTGTCACAACTTCACATGCAAAATGGCTAAAACTTTGGTTAGTAACTATCAAAGGATGCACAACTTCTCATTCACTAGTTTTTATTCACGAGTGCTGCCATCTTCACGTTGTGGTTGGAACCTCCCAAAATTAAAATTGGATAAAATCGGTTGAAATTGGATCAAATTGGTACAAATCGAATAAATCGGATCAAATTGGTTCAAATCGGATCAAATCGGTTCAAATTGGTACAAATCTTATCAAACTAGTTCAAATCGGGTCAAATCGGTATAAATCGGATCAAACTGGTTCAAATCGTTTTAAATTGGTATAAATCTAATCAAACTAGTTCCAATCGGGTCAAATGGAATTAAATTCGGATCAAATTGGTTCAAATCGGATCAAAATGGTACAAATCGGGTCAAATTGGTTGAAACTAGATCAAATTGGTTCAAATAGGATCAAATTGCTACAAATCAGTTAAATCGGATCAAACTGGTTCAAGTCAGATCAAATTGTATCAAATCGGATCAAATTAGAACAAATCGGCTTAAATCTTATCAAACTGGTTCAAATCGGGTCAAATCAGATTAAATCGGATCCAATTGGTTCAAATCGGATCTAACTGGTACAAATCGGATATATCAAATCAAATTAGTTCAAATCAGATCAAACCGAATCAAATTGGTGCAAATCGACCACCCTCGTAAGTGCTTCCTGTTACAAGGATTAGTGAATATTGTAGAAGCTCATAATCCAACAAAACTGCTTCGCTTATCCTTAGAATACAACACGACAAATGCAAAGCGTAACAATACCTTAAATTATATTCATTTTTTTATTTATTTATTTTCTAGATGGTATGACAGATTGCTCAGATAGTGAATGCTGTTCACATCCAGCATGTGCTGAGCATATAATGTGCCTATCATCAAATGACCCAGTCGAAGTTCTACTGCGTAAGCAACCACCATCTGTAACAGCATCATTCTATCAAAGGGTTAAATTCTTAATTGAAGAGAATTCAGTACAATCGTACGCTCACATGGACGAATACAGCGAAAAGTAAGTCATTCTGGTTTTCATATTTTCACAAAATCAATTTTTCCCACCGTTTAGGCTAAGATTTTAATAAAAAATAAAATTATATACTATAAATATTTTTCGTTATTACCCGTTTTTATTTTGTTTCATAAGTTTATGGGTTATATAATTCCTACATTATGAAAGAAATCAACTTTAATAAAAAAAAATTTTGCATTATTTCATATTTTTATAGACTGTTTGAAATGAGTGTCTTTTTTACAAAAAAAAAGTTTTATGTTTATTTTTTATTTATTTATTTTTTTGTTTTTAATAAATTTAGGGAAAATGTGATATTTTATATTTTCATTATTTTTACTTAAAAAAGAATAAAATTAATTTTTTATTCTTGTGATATTACAATTTAACGTAAAAAAAAACTTTCATTATTATTTTTATTACAATTTTTATTTTCTATATTTGAGTGGATATTTCGAAAAAAATAAGAGTATATTTTCTAATAAAAAAAAATTAGGGACAATTTAAAGATACAAAAAAATTATTCGAAAATATCAATGTACATTTTCTTTTTTGTTATAAAAAAATAAATCTACAATGGAAAATGTACAATGCTTAACAAACGGTGCACCTATTCAGGACTTTAAAAAAATATCAAAATCAAAAAACACGTATATATACTATAAAAAAATAATAAGACGGTGCAAGAAAAGAAAAAAGCTCAAAAAATTTATATTTTATTATTTTCCTTTTTTTGGATAAAGCAAAGCATTTTTAGTAATGAAAGTGATTGTTTTTTTTTTACAACAAATTTTATACAAATATTTTATAGAATACAAATTTAAAAAAAAAATAATTTTTTGATTAAAAAAAAGGAAAAAAAAACTTTTAAAACTACCCTTTTTCTTATCCAATATTATCCTGTCTACCGAACTCCCCTCGATGTGGTCTATCATTACTAGAGAATTTCACTTTGAATTTATTTGAGGAGAAAAATTGTTTTTGTTATCGTGTCTTTTTCTCTTTTTTTTTATTTTGTTATATTTCGTTATATTTTGCAAAATAATATATTATTAGTTATTTTTTTGTGTATGTATTTTAGGATAATAATGATATTTAAATATTTGCAAAAGAAAAACACAAGAACAACACCAACTTTTGTCTAATCGTGTTAAAAATACAAAAAACAAAACAATTTTCTTATCTTAATAATAAATAATTAAAAATATATACTTTTCACATAAATCGACAATAGTTGGTATTCAAGCATTTGCATAATTTTTGTTTTTACTTTAAATAAATAAAATTATTTATTTTTGAGCTTTTTCTTTTCTTGCCTTTATATAGAAAAAATCCTTACAACAAAGTTACTCTTAAGTGTTAAAAAAAAAATAAAAAAAATATGAGAAGAAAAAGCTCGAATTATATACATATAAAAAAAATTAAATCAAAATTAAGAGAAACTTTGCTTTAATAGAAAAACAAAAATCTAAAAAAATACATAAAATTCCTTTAAAAAGGTAATAAATAAATTTTAAAATTATTAAAAAAACAAAAACCAATTTACGTCCTCCAATAGGTTCAAAATTAATTCTAATGATAGCACTTCATTGAGTATGTGTGTTGTCTAATGTTTTACATCCTTGTGTTCGTCTAACCCTTCATGTTATTTGCTACAACAAAAAAAAAATTTAAAATAAATAATTCAATAAATTCAAATTCAAACAACAAAAAAAAATTATTTACAATATAATGTAATAATATGCGCAAACAACTTTCAAATCAATGCGCGCGCTGCTGATTTAGAAAAGATTACAAGGCGAATTTTTTAGGCATATATAAAAAAAAAATATTTTACAACAAATAAAATAAAATTATTTGCAAATAGAAAAAAATAAAACGATTTGTGTGAGGCTTTTTAATCGCCTTGTAAAATGTTTTAAAAAACGCATTTTTTAAATAGATGTGTACAGCAAAAATGCAATCAAGTAAAAAGGGGTGTATTTTGACCCCTTACGTTTGTGAGTTAAACAATATTTAAAATCAGGTAGCAGCTATTCACTTTATTTTAGTTATTTTTATTTTATCTTTTTTACTTAAGTTTATTCTGTTTATTTATTTTTTTTTTTATTAAGAAAAATTAAAAAAAAAACAATATGGTGCTTGAGGCTTTTGGAAATAAAATATAATATTTCCCTCTAATTTTAGGAATGTTTTTTTATAACCAGGAAAAATTTATATTGAAGCTTATATAGGGGTTTTCTTGTAAGATTTATTTGTAATGGTTGGTTAGTTGAAATTTCAATTAAAACAAAATAAGCAAAACCCTTGGATCCTTTTAAAGTTTGACTTATAATGACAATCGCGTGCAACATAATTCACAAGTTTACACAAAGCAGTAATAAAACTCCCACGCAGATTGATCAGAATGCCTTCTAAGTCATGGTTCAGTGCCGCATTTAGAATTTTCAATTTTTGACCACAAATTCGTCATTTGTGACCTTGAAAACTTCTCGATACCGATTTTCAATGGATTTAAAACACATTTGCAAAATTCATCCGCCATATTGGCGCCGCCATTTTAAATTTTCAAATTTTGACAACAGATTTGTCATTTGTACTCATAAAAACCCTCCGATACCGATTTTCAATGGAATCGAAACACAATTGCAAAATTTGTCCGCCATCTTGATTTTTTTACAAAATTGTCAGATTACATTGTCATGTGAATTCATTCTGTGTCCAAGGTTTCATAGAAATTTAATTAATAGAAGTAGTTGAAAAAGTTGTCGCAAGATTTGAACCAAACAAACGAACAAATATACGAGATCAAGCTAAATAACACCGTTAAAAAACACTAATCTCGCCGCGTATTGACGATACCTTCATGATGGTAATCACAAAAGATCCATGGCCAATTCTCATCACCTTTCGCAATATATTCATAATCCAAATATTGCTTAAGTCATTATCGTCATTAATGACGAAACAACTCCCGAAACAACCAGTTTCTGCGGTGCTTTCTCGATCTCATGCTTTTAAACTTTACTAAATTGGCATCTTGTTTTACACAAACAATCATTTCCCCTGGTGTATTGAAACACTCAAATTTCTGCTGCAATACGAACTATTGTAATAAGATATAACTGATGCAGTTTGTGGTTGTATCGTTTTCTCTATCCTACATTATTATTCAATGCTCTCTAGATTCTTCTTTTCTTACAAACAAACGCAACTTGATTTCTTTTTTTTAATGCCCATGTTTCGTGCTACCGTTTGCTAGAACCGATAATATTCTATGTAGTGCAATTTAACAGGTTGTCTCTTACGTGATTATTAAACCTATAATAGTTTATATTCGTTGCTACTAATCTCTAGCTTAGTAAGCTTAGCTAGCTTAGCTTAGCTAGTATTTGTATCGCTTTTACTGCTGATACGTCATCCGAAGTACTTAAACTCCAATACCACAGCAAAAATATGTTCACCAATGATTTTATTGTTGGCACATGTTTCTCTGTAACATTTCCATTCCATCTTTACTTACTTACTTCTGATCCTTTATGTAGTTTTAGCCACGTAGCAAAGTCAAGTCGGTATCCCACAAATTAGGCATATCTTTAGTTAACGAAGTAAATAATTCGATTGATATCGGAAATCGCCTTCTATCTAGAAAAGATTTAAATAACAATATTAAACAATCGACCCACGAGTTCGAAGTACAAACTTGTTCGAGATTCGGGAAAATTTGGTTGATGTGAACGACCACTAGATCACGCATGGGCCTAGCGGGAACATATTAATGTAATTAACATTGCCACTATTCTATTTGATAAAGTCCCAACATAACATAACATATACGGGGAAAAAATCGCTGTCTGAACGTAATAATGAAAACTTGAAAGCGCCTTTTGATGGCTAACGCCTTACGGGTGTTTTGCACCCATATAAAGGGTTTTGCCTTATCGTTTACGTTGAACAGTTAAAATTTGATTTGAGTTCAGATCTCCGTTGATCTCCATATTTTAGGTGGGCATGAATATGCGGCTCTTGCTTTGCTTATTCTGGAATTGACGTCTTTCTTTTTATAATATGAATATTTCTGTTTTTTCTTCATTATCTATAGGCAAACCCAATTTCATTTGCTTTTGCAGCTCTATCTTTTCAAAGAAGGTAAAGTGCTCTGCATTAACTTTGCAATTCTCCATCTTACTGATAACCAATGCGATTTCTTCTTAGCCGATCCTTTGTAAGGTTATCATTGGTCGATAGGTGACGGAATGTAGTTTTGACAGTAATTCACATACTTTTAAAAAAATACAAACCAAAGGCCATTAAAAAAATATGTTTATACGTTGATGATACATCCTCTTGAATCGCTCTTCGAAAGCCTTATATCTATTTCTAGAAAACCAAACCAAATTCCACTCGTCCGTTTGGGGCAGGCGCAAACATTGACACTAGAGTGAACTTTAAGGCCCAGTTACATAGTCGCGTTGCGTTGCATTGCTTAGCTTAGCTGAGGATGACTTTTCGCAACCTAGTCACATAACAGCTTAGCGTTGCGTTATTTGACAAATTAAGTTCCGTTAATTGGCAGAGTTTGTTTTATATAAAAAGTAGAAAAAATGCAAGAAATAATGAAATTTTATGGTTTGTTATTAGAAGAAAATATAATTTACCAATTAAATCAACGATTAAAGACTTTTTTAATTCCCAACTGTCACTTTTTAAATTGCCAACGTTTGCTTCGCGTAAAAAGTTGAACTTTGTTCAACTCCTACGTTGCGTTGCATTGCGCGCAATGTAGCAAGCCCCACTTAAATTACAAAGTTTTAATTTTGACAGACGCTACGAAACGCAAGGCAACGCTGCTATGTAACTGGGCCTTTACAGGCAATACATGGGCTTGAAATAAGACTATAAGGCCGCTACTACATTAGGATGCCATGGCAGCGTAGCCAGCAACGTAGCCATCTGGAATATGTACATTGGATACGTGGCCAGGCCGTCGCCAGGTCTAATACTCATAATGCAAATGTACATATTCTAGATGGCTACGTTGCTGGCTACGCTGCCATGGCATTCTAATGTAATAGCGGCCTTAAGGCCCATTTACATGACTCAAACTGGAATTGCAAATCTGAGTTCCTTTATCACATAGAAAATAGTATGATTCTGTCTCTGTTTCATAAAAGTGACAACAGAAAACTGCAACCTCAAAATACGGCTCCGCTTTACTCCACGAATGCGTAGGCCGAAAAAGCTTTCCATTTCATTAAACTTCAATATTCTACCTATTAGATGCCATTTTCGCGGTTTCTTGTTAGACATTTTTGAATATTCACCTTGTTTTCGACAGTTTGAAAAATCCGTTAATTTTTGTTATTTCAAAAACGAAATGTTGAAATATTTAAAACCAACAAAATTGCCCCTTTTTACTACACATTAATTTAATATTAATTATCTAAAAGGCTTTGCATTAAATTGTTTCCTCTGCTACAAATTTTACGTTTGACATTTGTAAATAGTTTCGAGTTTTGAACGAAACTTTGCCCTGTATTTTGTACAGGGCCACTTTGTTATTCCACTTTGTGTTCGGGATGTAAACTCCCCTTTATAAATTCTTACTTTAATGTAGGGGATACACTTTTAAGATAAATTTTAAGTGTTGCTCTAAAAATTGTCCACTGATTAAAATGCGTATGTTATCTGAGTCAATTTCTTATTAGTCTAGATAATCTTAAAACGATTTCCAATAAAATGTAAACAAAGTTTGTTCTTGTTGGTATTTTGAGTTCTCTTTGTAAATGAGTTATGTATAATTAATTGAGTTGATTAATTGCCCATCCTTTTGCTAGTTTACATAGTAAGCATGACATAACATAAATATCTAGAACGCATCACCATATGTTTTAAACTTTCCGTCTAGAATATATCGAATTTCAGACTGTATGATAATAATCTTCTATTAAACATTCTATCCAACTAGAATCATTTCTTTCCATAACCATAAGCAACTTGAACTCTTATTATATTCTGGCTATACCCATCAATGCTCATCTTATATATAATTTCACTATTTTTTTAACTTCTCAATTTATATGGAAGTTATTGTAATCGGTCCGAAAATCGAAATTGTAATTTTCAACGTATTTTCATTTTTCAAGGTGCCAATAGTATTTTAAGCAAAAATTTGAGTAGAAGTATGTGTGTGTGTGTCAATTTTTCCTGCACGATATCCCGCGAACGAAAAAAGATATCGTCTTCGTCGAGGTGCCATTCAAAGAGCACTAACGGAAATATGTTCTGAAAAGATTTTCATAAAATTCGGTTGAGCCGTTTTTTTTTTGTTTAAACGATGTATACGTGGTGTACGATACCGCGGACGAAAAATTATATAGACTTAGCATATTAATGAGAATCATAGTGGAGCAGTCTACTGAATTCCGATCCCCCCTTTACCTTGCTTTCGTAGATTATGAGAAAGCGTTCGACTCGGTTAATAGGAGCTTTATATGGCCGGCACTACGGCGACGTGGACTGCCTGATAAAATAATAGAATTGATAAAAGCCCTTTACAACAATTCCAAATGCAGAGTTCTCCATAATGGAAAATTATCCGACAGCTTCGAGGTGAATTCAGGAGTACGACAAGGATGTCTACTTTCGCCATTACTATTTCTTATAGTAATAAATGACATTCTTGTCGGCGCTCTAGATAGTAGAACAGGCGGCATACAATGGGGTTTGCTAGATCGCCTTAAGGACCTCGACTACGCGGATGATATCTGTTTGCTGGCCCACAGACATCAGGAGCTAAAAAACATGTTAAACAATTTGGCAACAGAAAGTAGTCTAGCAGGCTTAAGGCTGAATCCGAATAAAACCAAAGAAATGCGGATAAATGCAAACACACTTGAACGAACTGCGCTGAATAACCGTGACGTGGAACTGGTAGATAAATTCTGCTACCTCGGTAGCATTATTACCGAAAATGGCGGTGCAGAAGAAGACGTCAGTTCCAGAATAAATAAAGCACGAAGCGCATATGCATGCCTGTTCCGCATATGGAGATCAACGGAGATCTCAACTAACACCAAATTGCGGCTGTTCAACTCCAACGTTAAGGCAGTTCTTTTGTACGGTTGCGAAACATGGAAAGTCACCCAATTCATCACAGGGCGCCTACAAGTCTTCATCAACAGATGCCTGCGTCGTATCCTAAAAATCCGCTGGCAAGATAGAATTTCAAATGAAGAGCTATGGCGCCGTGCCGGCCAAGAAAGGATAGACGACCAAATCAGGCGAAGGAAATGGAATTGGGTTGGCCACACCTTGCGACGCGATAACGAAAACCTAGCCAAACAGGCCCTTGACTGGAACCCGCAAGGATCCCGTCGAGTTGGAAGACCTAGAACAACGTGGAGGAGGACCCTACTAGCAGAGGCCGCAACAACTGGGAGATCCTGGTCAGAGCTGAGAGCTGTCGCGCAAAACAGAGTCCGCTGGAGGGCAACTGTTTCCGCCCTATGTCCCATGAGGGATTAAAGGGGCACAAAGAAAGAATATTAACGAAAACATGTTCTATACAAAATTTCATAACATTCGGTCAAGCCGTTTTTTTGGTTTAAATGAACTAGTTTTCCTCTTATTCTCTTCCATAATTTCTGCAACAAAACTAAAAAAAAGTCTCAAGTTCCATTAAAAAAAAACTTTATTATTACTAATTATTTTCTTTTTTTTTTTAATTATTTATAAATTTTACTAACCTTTCATTTATAATTTTGTGTTACCCTTTTTTGTTTATTAATTTCAAAAAAAAAATGCTCGATTAATATAATTTTTTTTAACTAAAATTATTTTTTTAATTTTATTCAAACTTAATTTGCCACCGTAAAATATATTAACTTGTTACAAATTTACTTTCACTTATTTATTTCCCAAATATATTTATTATTAATTATTATTTTTGTTATAAAGTGTTCCTTGTAAAACATCGAAAGAGAAAAAAAAATCATTTAGCGGCATATCAATTGTTTGTGTGTCCTTTTTTGTTGTTGTCGTTATTATTTTTAATTTAATTTCTATTTATTATTTTTAAATTTATTTTTATAATTAATTTTTATATAATCTATTTTTCTTATATATAAAAAAATGCAGCCTTATTTAGTATATTTTTTTTGTGTGATGTCAAAAAAGAAGTAAAAATATCTAGAAAAAAATACAAAATAAACACAAAATAAATAAAAATGTCTACAAAATATTCGAGATTTTCTTCGGATTAATAAAAAACGAATGGAAAAATATTATTTTAATATTTATAAAAAACAAGGAAATAAAACAAAACAAAAAATTATATTCACTCTCCAAAAAGCGCGGTTCTTCGTAAAAATAAAATAAAAAAATAATTGGAGCAAAACTTCAATTTTCCATTAATCCTTAAAATTTTCAAAAAAAAATAATATAGTTTGGTAGATTCATAAACTTAAAAAAAAATTCTTTTCTAACATGCAAAAAAATGTGAAGAAAATAATTTTTTTGATTAGGATTTTTTGTTTTATATAATTTAAACGTAATAATTTTAATTTTGACATTAATTTTTATTAAACAAATTTTTGATATCGTTAATATAAAACGAAAGGAAAAAAAATATGAACAAAACAATTAGAATTTTGAATGAATGCCGATGATGAGTGAGTGTGTTGTTTATTGTCTACATTTATATGTTTTTTATTTCATTATGAATCTTTGATATTAAAACAAAAAAAAAAAGTTGTCTTTTTATTTAGTTTTTATCTAGTATGTTAAAAATTGATATTAATTTTGTTTTTTATTTATTTTTTGTTAAAAAAAAGTAACATTTTAATAAATATTTAAGATATAAATTCAAGATGTATTTAAATTTAAAACAAATATATATATTTAAAATTAGTTTTATCATTGAAAAATATTAATAATAAAATTTTATTTTATTTTTGAATACATTTTGATAGAATAAAAAAATATATATATATATATATTTATATATGCTTATCCAAACTACTTATGGCAGTACACATAAACACTTAAACACTTGATGTCATATCACCCATATATACTCTGTAATCAGCTCGCTTTTATGTATTTTTATAATTTTGAAAATTTTTTCATCATTTTTATACTTTAAATTTCGCTTCCTTGACTTGACAAAAAAAAATTCTAATTAAAATGTCACATGCAAGCACACATTTTTCATACTATTCTAAAAAAAATAAACATTCACAAACACATTTCTCTATTTTATATCAAAAAAGAAAATACAAACGTATTTAAAAAAAGAAAGATTTTGAAGATAGCTAAAGCAATTTATTTTGTAAAAAATAGGTATTCTCTCACGCAGTACCGACTTTAGGGGTGGGCGACCCCATGTCCCAGGGGGCGCCACTGCAACTCTGTAATATGTTCATTCATGAAGTTATTAAATAATAACATCTCCACAATACAAGACACATCGTCGGATATGCACAGGAAGTAAACAAAGCTTGTGTTTGAAAAAAACCGTGAAAGACGGCTGGCAAGGGCGCTTTATAATACGTTCTTTC
This sequence comes from Thereva unica, assembly GCA_949987705.1. Taxonomy (NCBI): domain Eukaryota; kingdom Metazoa; phylum Arthropoda; class Insecta; order Diptera; family Therevidae; genus Thereva; species Thereva unica. Next base: position 78,323,707 of record OX465284.1, on the reverse strand, counting down.
GCAACTATTGCCTTCAGTTACTACCAAATTGGTGCTGGGCAATAGCAGCTCTTGAGAGCCACACTAACTTCCCCCGAAGTTGCGGATACCTCCAATCCTGCTTGTGAGTTCTACTGAGAGAGGTATAGGACCTTCTATTGCTCTCTCTTTTCTTTTTCGGCCGGGACAAACGACAGAAAACATTATTTATGTCCCCAAGAAATTTTCAGCATTTTTGCTGACAAATTCATTGAAGTTTTTTTCTTGCCGAAAGTGAGTGAGAGGAGTGAGTAGTGGGTGCATTGCATTAGCACCCTATCTCACTCCAATCCGCAAAACATCTAATAATACTCGGTGGAAAACTACAGGGGTATTGCCATTTTATCAGCAATTTCTCGAAAAACTTGTTTACGATAAGACTGCTCGTCTAATCGACCCATGTCTTAACGAATAGCAACATATTTTCAGAAAGAGACGATAGACTACTACAAACCTTATGGCCTTAGACCGTGTCTATCAGATTGTAGATCTAGGTTTTGTTCTAGACAATAAATTCAATTTCAACTTGCACTACGATAATATCGCTTCCATAGCTAAAAGCTTCTTGGCTTTATAGAGAGAACAGCCCAAGAGTTCGATTACGTCCTTTCTGTTCACTCGTGTGCCCAATCGTGGAATATGCTTGCCCGATATGGGACCCTATATTTCAAGTAAGTAGCGCTAGGTTGGAATCAGTAACGAAGAACGTTCTTCCCTTCGCTCTGAGAAATCTACACGACCTGCGCGATTTTGCAGAGTACCGCCCTTCGCGGTCAGGCTCAAGAAGTTTGAATTCATGCCGCTGTCACATAGGAGGCAAATGCTTATCTCTTGATTTACTTTGGACGTCCTAAACGATGTCGTGAAGGTACAGTTCCTGAATATTGCAGTGATACCGCAGTCATGCATTTTCGAAAACACCTCAAGTTCGACACAATAGGCATACAAAACTACTTAAGGAATACCCTCATCGGACAGCCCCTCACCCAACAAAAAAAAATCTTTTAAACAAAAAACTTTATACTCCTTGACATCCCATTTTTTTTATGTGGCATGGTCAAGCTCAGGAATCACCCTGTGTACCACTAGTCCATCACGTCGTTCAACTCATGGTGCAATGTCTCGTAGTAAGCTCGAACTGAAGATAGAAAAAGAATATGAAAGGTTAAGGGTAGTCTGGTGGATGCATGAGGAGGAGGCAGTGAGCCTTACGTTTGCACTTTTGGATGTTGTATGAGTTCATTTTTTTAGCAGCCGGGTGAGCCACAACCGTCAGGGCTAGCGTAACACAGTCTTGTTTCAGCCTCGTGGCTCCTGAGGCAAATGAATCCGACTAACCAGCCGACAAAGGCTGTGACGCCAATAGTACCAGATTACCAGGAGAACAAGGAGGTGCACCGACCGCTAGGTAAAGACCCGACCTAAGCTTAATTTTGGTACCATGTTATTAACTGGTTTAGCCGGTGGGATGCCTTATTAGGGCTACCTTGAATTCCCATGAATTAAACATAGACTTAAGCTGAGGAAGAATGAACTAACCATACCGGACCTTAGGTCAATTTTGGCCATCGTGAGCCCGTATGTGCTCCCAAGCGGCCAGTGTTCGCCCGTTGTAAGGCTATCTTTTATTTTTACTCGGGTTATTGTATAATTTGTTCATAATAATATAGGCAATCTACCGAAAAGAAAGGTCGAAAAAAACAATGGCGCCTAAAAATATCTCGCACGGGACGCCAAAATACCTAAAGCCGGCCCTGCTCTCACGTTCCAATGTTCAATCTCTGTTGTTTTTTAATGTAAGCATTAATATTTTATCGCCTTATTAACAATGCCGAGGGATTCTCTTGATTATTATGCTGACTTTTCAAAAAAAAATCAATAACAGCATCATCTCCAGAAATTAGAAAAATAAAATACAATAAGGATAAGAACTCCTGCTGAAAAAAACAAATTCTATAAAAATTCACGGCAATCTTATTCCATCTGCGGGATCTCCGGTAACAAATTCTTTTCTTCGGGATACCTTCTTATTTTCCATTTTTCCATTACATTTACAACAACAAAAGCAACAACAAAAAACTCCCAAGCCCTGATTTAAATCCTTGTGCAATTATAATTTCAGGACAAAAGGTCCTTGTGCGTAAAAAAACAAAAAATGGGAAATAATCTGAGAATCAGCATCATCCACAAATTCTGTACTTATCCACAAACAAAATTCAAGATGGCAATGGACTTCTGCAGGACTTGTGTCCTGTGTGTGTCCCTTAGCCGCCACTTCGCAATAATCTTCTTACTTTAAAGGAAGACAGGATAAAGAATAAAAAAAAATAAATTAGGACAATCCTCGAGTACAAAAGAAAGTTATAATTTGCATAATCACAGCAGGATAAGTCAGTCATAGCCCTTATCCTTTTTTTTTCTCTCCAACTTTTTTCCTGTTTTTTTTTTTATTTTTTTTTTATTAGAAATCCTTGTGGTTACGAAAGCCAACAAACTTTAAAGGATGAACAAATCCTCGTCGAGCCACAGCTACGATCCTTGCGCACAGCTCTGCAACTTAAGATAGAACACTCTGAAGTGCCTCAAAAATGAGTAGATAGGTCGTGAGGGGTTGGGGGCGGTGGTGGCTGGCTCTGTAACCTCGGTGCAATCAAATTTTGATAAAAATTACATGAAAGTAATTAAGAAAAAAGCTTTCCCGTCGCTTATGAAGCTTTCATGTAAAAGTTTCCAACATGTGGCGTTATATCGTCCTCATAGCTAAGACCTAGGAGGTACTATATCCAAAAGTGTGGCTGTGGGGGTGGGTTTTGTGAAAGGTTAATTACACACCCCTTTCATATGCTCATCCCTTTTTTAACAGGTCCCCAAAATCAAGGAACAGAGCGCAGGAGGGTTTTGTGGGTCAGAATTTCAATTAAAAAGGAAACGTGGAAACTTTGCGCTCGATTTTCTTATGCTTAATTTTTTTATTTTATATATTTTCTTTTTATTTTATCTTTATTTTTTTCGTCCTTTTTCATATTTTCCTTTTCTTTTTTTCCCATTCTTCCTCTCACTCCCTCTGTGTGTGAATATTACATTTTCAAAATGAGCAGAAGTGGCCTTTATTGCACATGAAACAGGTGGAGTTTTTCCGGTTGAAGAAGTTTCACAAGATGTGCCAACTTATTGTGTCTTTCTTTTATTGAAATGGTCTCTGGGATAAAACCGCTTTTTTAAGGATTTTTTTTATTTCGTACAAAAAAAAGGGATTCAGAAGCATAAAATTTTATTTTTAGCACAATACGCAAAGATGCGACTATAAAGGCTTTCCATGCATGACTACGGTTTAGGTGTACGCCAAAGGCTAGTATCAAGACCCTCTCAACTACAGGCCATGCAGTTTTATTGGGCACTAATACAACAATTGCTGAGAATGGTCCCAAAATTTGACAGTTGCTGAGAATTTAATGGCGCAGAGTACGTTCGCGAGTGTTTTCGTCATAGTTTTGTGGTAAAAAGTGGTAAATTATTGAAATTTATCGCTTTAAACCATACAAGGATTATCAGTGATTATTTCTTTAGTGATTTAATAAAAAAATATATAAAAAAATAGTGATTTAGTGTATTTTTGGTGTCTTAATTGTTGAGGTGATCAATTTATTTTACATTCGCGGTGTTTATTTCGTGTATATTAAGGGAAAATATGCTGAATATTTAATTAAAAGTGATTTTAAAGTCATTAATTAATTTATTTTGCAATTATTACTAAACATATAAGTACAGAAAAGTGCGAATGGAAAAGTGAATAAGAGAAGTGTTTTTCGGCACCTATATTTTTAATAATAATATCATAATATATGTATTAATCACTTTAAAATCACTTTTAATTCCATAACTACACAAAACATTAAATATTCAACATTTTTTTCGTAAATAAACATGAAAAAACACCGTGAATGTGAAAAAAAAGTTGATCGCCTTAACAATTTGAACACTTAAACACACTTAATCACCAAATTTGTTTTATTTTTTTTAATGAAATCACTAAAAAATATTCACTGATAAATCCAAGTGCAGTTAAAAGTGTTAAAATACAATATTTTATCACTTTTTACTGCAAAATAAACACAAAAATTCTGCGCGTACGGCTTCCGCGCCATGTTACTCCGGTGTGTGGTGACTTTTGGGACCATTACCACCACCACGAAAAATACATCTACGAGGCCTGTAGTTGAGAGGGTCTTGCTAGTATAGTATGTAACAAAAATATACATACATACATATAGATATGGTGAAAGGGTATAGTTTACAACAACGTCATATAAAAAAAAACTCCAGGTTGTAACTATCTGGAAATTCTATTTTTTTTATACTGACTTGGGTTTTAGATACAAGGTTTGCTGTTTTTTTAGTAGATGGAGTATTGTTATGGGTTGGAATTAAAGTCTAGAATGTAACACAAGAAAAAAAGTAATTTTAAAGCTGGCGATTACATAACTCGGATTTTGTTGTAGGATAAAGGGAAGCACTTCACTGCTTTAGGGGGATCAAAAACATAAAATTGTGCATATTTTTCTAGATTATTGTGTGTATGTATTTAGTGGTTGTTGTTACTCATATGTTAGATGGTGTTTTTATGATGAAAGTGTTTTTGTTATAAAATCAGACATCAGAAGAAAACCAGAAGACCATCAGAATCACTATTTGTGCTACTAGTCGGGTAAATCGTGTATGCCATGGTAGAATGAGTGAGAGTGTATTTAGGGGTACTATATTAGTGAGATCGTAATTTGAGCAGTAAACATCATCGAGAAATATCTTTAAAATAGAGTCAAGGATTAAAAGGTGATATGTTTAAAAAAATCATAAACACCAAATCCTGTAAATTATGAGAATTTTGAGGATTTTTCTAATAGAGGGTGCGCCAAATCAAAAGGAAAATGAACGCGCATATGGGGAATCGACAATTCTATATACATTAAGACTGTTTGTATGAATAAAACATAAAGCGCATGTGCATTTTAATATTCGTTCGAAATGTTTGTTTATGGTCGACTATACTCTTCATGGCATTTGACCATGTGAAGAGCCGTAGTGAGACTGCTTGACGGGATTACCAACTCGCAAAATTATTTACCTCTGAAGACACGTCGAAATACTCCTAAAATCATTATAAAGAAAAAGATGTACATATATGAAACAAGCGCAATGCTCCCTCGAATTTTTACGCTGACTGCGCGGTACCAAGTATGCGGAAGCAAAAATATTCAAAACGTATGTCCTGTGCTTGTATTCAATGTTTTTTTTTTTTTTTTAAATAAATATTCTTGAAAAATGATTTTGGCTTATAGTTCAAATCTTTGTTTATACAGGCGCGCCATCTACACCTTCAGTATTTCAACATTGAATATCTTTGACATTTTCCAGCAGATTTTGACGAAGACACACGATCCTGAAACATTTTTTAATACCATGTTAACTATAAGTCAATACACACCGAAAGCTCTTTTAACACTCTCTGGCGGAGTCAATAAATAAAACTGTCAAATTTGGGAACTGGTAATCCACATGTCATTCACGAAACAGCACTGTATGACGATAAAGTCACTGTTTGGGCCGTAGTGTGCTCTAAACCCATCATCGGGACTATTTTTCTTAAAATTTGGAAAAACAGTCGACGGCGCATGCTATCGTTAGATTTTCGCAAAGTTTGTGTGTCTGAAAATGCGTGAAAAGGTCTGACAAACTTCTATTTTCAACAAGTCGGCGCACTGCCGCAGTAAAAAATGGTTATTAGGAGTGGCCTCCTCGTTCTCCAGATTTAACGACATCACACATTTGTGGTCATTTAATCGACATTGTATTCAAAAACTTATTTGAAGTAAATGGTAGAGAATATCCTAAATAAATCTTCCTCATTTGTCAAAATCGGCTTAAAAATTTCAGAGTTATTGAAAGTTGAAATACCGAAGGTCTAGATGACGTATCCCATATTATTTCAAACAAGAGGAGTATACAAACAAAGGCTAGTCATATCTTACACTCGGTGACGTTACCAACTAAGTGACTGCAACCACACACGAAATACTGTATGCAAAATTCCGCGGCGTAGTCGGATGGATTGCTCGTGTTTGGCCCTTTAGACATCAAGTGTGGCCATCTTGGTAGACTCCAAATGTCTGAAATAAAACTTTTAGAAAAACCAAAGAAAACAAATATTTTATTTTCATTTTATCAACATATTGTTGAAATAATAACCTGTCTTGTCTCGGTCCCTAAAGGGTGAGTAGATCGACAGATGAGAGCTTGGTGGTCGCTGGGCGTGTAGGCACGGCGCTCAAACAACCTTGTTATTATTGGTTTTGGGATTGGGAGGAGTATTATGATGCTGAAAAGGACTAAGAGGCGAGAGAGGCGACTATCTGCTACTTTCTAGAGCATCTAGAGTGCATTGCCCAGAGTGATCCAACAACATCGACAGGGCACGCATACTTGGAAGTTATCGTCACTCAACCCCAGAGTCGGCGCTTTCATAGTTAGCTCTGTTGAATAAACTCCAAGCTATCGGTATACACTTAGTTCTTAGGAATTGGATTAAGAGCTTTCTTTCAGCCCGTTCAATTAAGGTAGTATTGGACGGCGTCGAATCCAACCCACATGTCATTTCGGCCGGAGTTCCCCAGGGGTCAATTCTCTCACTCGCACTTTTTCTAATCTTCATTAATGATCTGCTCTCAATCCCCTCCATGCCACTTCACTGCTTCGCTGATGACGGTACTCTGAATTTCTCTTACTCCTTCGACAATATAAGACAAGCACGAGCCAGACCTTGTTTTTACCACCGTCAACTGATGTCGACTTCGATCAACCGGGATATCGAATCGATTCTTCATTGGGGCGAAATGAACCGCGTCGAATTCAATGCCACAAAAACGAAGTACTGTCCGATATCCAACAAAAATTGTACCGACTTTCCTCCTATCAGTATTTCCGAACTCGTACAACACCTTAGAGTTCAAACGTGAGGTTCATCGTCATTTTATTCTACACCCTCCAGACCCCTCTAACCTTTCCTATTCTCCTCTATTCTTCAAACCAAGCTTACTACTACACATTGCACCATGAACTGAACGACATGACGGACTGGTGGTATAAAGGGTTACACCTAAGCTTGGTTTTTTTTATATAAAACAAAAAAAAAAATGATGCACTTTGCAAATTAAGATTTGAAAAGAATTTGAGACAGTTTCCTCTTACAAGCGCAAGAAATTACACCACTTTACCCAATATCTGTCTTTTGTACTTTTTTATGCAAGATAAAGCGGTGAAAGAGTTGGCTCAACAAATCGGTCCACCCCGTCGTCCTCTCTTTCTCTTTTCTCGGCAAACGACCTTTTCAGCAGATTTTTTTAGTTGGCTTTTGCCTCCAATGAAGAATTTTTTATGTTATAAGTGCTGGAAAAATCAATCAAGGAAAGGAAATTTTTTATTGGTATATTAATTTGACCTTTGCTGAAACTTTGAAAATTATTTCTCCCATCCAGCGAGTGTTGGTGTCTTCTTCCATTGTCCTTCACTGCGATCAAAAATAATCTGCTGCAAAAAGTCCATGCGCCGATCCCCAATAACAATTAGGGAAATGCTGTTAATATTGCCATTGGAATTTTGTCGACAATTGTGGTGCTCGCGTTTAACAGTTTTAGTAGTTCTATCTTCGTAATAGACTACCCTTTTTCTAGTAAGACGGGTTATCAACATCGGCGAAATTGTGAAAAGGGCTTGATATAATTAGATTTATCCATATATAAAATAAACGTTATGATGAACCATATTTCAATGTAGAGCATAACCAGCTTACAATATTGTCTCCCGTCTTAACAACAAAATCAGTAATTTAAAACAAATGAAAATCCTCCAGTGTGTCCTTAAATCCTAAAAACAATATCTTTACTATCTTCAAAATCGCAAAAAAAAAATAATTCAAAATTTCCTATTTTTCTCCTAAATTATCATCATAATTATCACAACATTTTCATAACATTTTTATACATGAAATCAAATTCTTTTAAAAAAAAAAATATTTAAAAAAAAAATGTGTATGCCAAGTTTTTTGGGTGACATTTTTAAGTAATTAATTATTTTTCTTTTTTCTTTTATTTTTTGTCCTGTCTTCTTTGTGTCCCTGTTGCTGTGGCTCGGTACCTTCATGTTATGTGATCAACAATACAAAAAAATATATAAAAATAATTAACAATAAAAAAATTAAAAAAAAAAACCAAAAAAAAAATTAATAAATAAATAAAATTTCAAAACACCAACAATGTTATAAAAAAAAACATAAATATCAACCACACTCTTGCCATGTGATGGGTGACGATGGAATATTTTCAAAAAACAATAAAAATATGAAAATTTAATTATTAACATTATTAACAATTAATTAATCGTCGATTTACAAAAAAAAATTAATTTTACCAACAACAACAAAAAAATTAAATAATAATAACTAAAACGAAATCGTCGCTATGTAGTCTTTTCTGGAGCTCATTCACACCGTGGTAAGTCGAATGACTGTAAATTAATCAAAAAAAAAAAAAAGAAAAAAATAATTAAAAAAAAAACAAATTATGTCTTCATATGTTATTTTATATCAAAAAATATCATTGTTATGTTTTTATTATTATTCGACATTAAATAATAAAAGAAATATGTACTATATGTTGGTGTTAATCAAAACTCATTGTAAATATAAAAAAAAATTAAATATTTCTTTTATTATTTAATTATAATTACAAAAAAAAATTGCGCGGCCTTTCGACTCTTTATTTGCTTCGTTTATAATTATAGGTTTTTGCATCCTTTCTTTTTCATGTGCATCTATTATAATTTCCCATTATTTTTATTTTTTAATTTTTGGATATATTCAAAGTATTTGTATTCATTGCGTTTTTTTTATCAACATTGTTATGACATGCCAATTCCATTAAAAGTAATTTTGCAGTACATATAATTGGATTTTTTTCATATAATTTATATTTTCCAAACTTTTCATTTCTGCCATCACTTTACAACGCAACGAATTCATATAAATATATTATTATTTATCATTTTTATTATATTTTTTCATTTTTCAAATTCATTATTGATCGTATGAAATTATTTACTATATATATATAATATACATAATATATGTAAAATTTTATTAATTCTATAAATGTTTTATGTATGTGTTATGTGTTCGTGCCGATGTATAAAAGATATGTTTAAATTATTTTTTATTCTTTATATTTAATATACAAAAAAAAGAAATTGTGTACGTTCATGTCTATGTGTTCTATTGTTTCGTTTTTATATTTGATATTTTTTTTTATACTTTTATGTTTGTCATATTGTATATTTATATTATTTTAATAATATTGTTTTTTTGTTATATCATAATGTTTCTTATGTATGAGGATCATAGAAACTTCGTTCAATAACGATACGCAAGGGCTTAGGGGGTGTTTTAACTGTATTATCAATATTATTTCTTACTTTTGTTTTTTTAACATTATAAATATAAGAATAAAAACACAAATTAATTTTCAATTTTAATTAAAAAACTATTTTAATAATAATAAACACTGGCCTTATTCAGGTGGTAGCAATGCTCTTCTCTTTATATCAAAGAAAAAAAGAAAGCATTGTATGAGGGATTTTTTTTTTTAAAGAATTCCATGAAAAAACTGCTTTAAGATAACATAAAATAAATAAAATAAAATAAAATTGAGATTAAGACATTTTTCGTACTTAAATTATTTCAATATTTTACAATAGAACAATAATATTTCGAAAAAGAAATCGCATTTATTTAAATCTCCGCAATAGTTGTCGAAATGTAAATTTCAAAACTACGGTTGTAATATGAAGTGAACATAGAAGCATTGTTCAAAGAATGGTTAAAACAAATTACTGGGTTCGTCACTCGAACTAATTTCAACGAATAATTTACATCTTTTATTCACAATTTAATGACAATTTTCAAAATACATTGTTTCATGAAAAACATGTCACTGTTCGTTATAGTTACCCCTGGCACGAATAGTGGTATTAAGTCTTTTGATGCAGGCATTATATGGTGCGCGCTTGTGGAATGCGTTTCCATATCTGATGGCTTTAATGTTTTCACATTTTTATATTTTTTGCCGACAAAACATAAGCCCACAAATTTAACAATATGAAAAGTCCATCGGATTCAAACATAGCGAGTCGTATGTAGGCCACCACGATTGCGAGAAAATGAAGAGACAACGTGATTTTGTAAAAATGAACAACTCTGCGTCCTGTTGAATTGTGCAATGGGCAGCACCGAATTTTTTGCATGGCTGTGGGATCAACCTAATCCTTGTTAACGGTTCACTTGCTTACTTTTACCTGTTCGATAAAAGCGAGCGAAGAGTGACCATTTGCTATTACGGAAAATCAAACCATTAAAAAAGCAGGTCCTCTTATTTAGGCCCGCAATTGGGTTTTTCCAAATTGTCATTGGACTTGCCCTCAACCATACACGTTATATTTTTTTTACGTTTTGTTCAACATTAAGAAATTTTTTATCAGAACATGGCTGAGAGAACATGGCTTTCATTGTATTGAATCATCGATCCACCCAGCGGGAAATTTATTAAGCGCTGTCAAAAGCAACAAGAATGTAGTGCTTCCAATTCATATGTTTGGAAGCTCTTTGGAAGAACGCCCTCTATACTCGTATCTCTTACTTTGTTCTTTTCTTCAGGGATGTGACAGAATGTAACTCCAAATTGGGTCAACCTCTAGTATTTTGAAGTGAGGAGCTGCATCGCTTTTACTACACATTTGTTGCGAGATGGCAGGACCGGATCCCGGTTGTAGAGCCTTTAAAGAAGAAGACTGTTTATCTACGATCATGCTTTACTATGAGAACATTTTATTCATATGTAAATGCTGAAAGTATTTCTTTTCTATTACGACGTAGAACCATAAGCCTCCGCAGGTTTGTTAACTTGAGGGGCCCTTCGCACGCCCGTGTTCTACACTGGGCACAAAAATTAGCGGGCCCCCTAATTTTTTTTCCGAAATTAACGATTTTTCAAAGTGCCATAACTTCGTCAATTTTCAACCAAAAATTTTTTTTTCAAATTGAAGCTTGAAGACTCAGCTTTCAGAATCTTGAGTCGAATTTTTTTTTTGACACAACACAGATGGCGCTGTGATCAAATGTTGCGAATGAACAAATTTGGGCAAAAATTTTTTTGGATTCAAACCGCAATAAAAATGTTGCATGCCTACAATCTCCCAGTTTTTTTTTTTTTTTCAAGATTCACAAAATTCAACTTTTTCTGAACAATTTGAAAAAAAAACGTTGGAAAGTATTGGAAATTGACAAAGTTATGGCCGTTTGGAAAAAAAAGACATTTTTTGGTTTTTTGACAATAACTTCGGCTACGTCCATTGAAAAAAGCCAAAATTTTTTTCAAATTAAGGCTGAAAACTTCAGCTTTCCAAATCTTCCATTGGATATTTTTTGTCATGTCACACATCAAAACTGGAATGAAAAGAAAGAATCGGAACTCGTATTGTCTGCGCATGAATTGATTCAAATTTGCGGTTAGTTGCCGCATTTTTGGTTGAAAATTGACGAAGTTATGGCACTTTGAAAAATCGTTAATTTCGGAAAAAATTTAGAGGGCCCGCTAATTTTTGTTCCCAGTGTATAAAATTCCCTATTGCAGCATTCTTAAGTCCAGTGTCTAACTTGCCCTCATGACCGAACCAATCGTTCCGATTCATACGACGAAGGCGATGTAGAAGATATCATTATTGACGAGGTCTAATTCATGGCCTCTGGTAGCTCTGACCGTTATTCGTGGACCCAGAGATTTTCTGAATTCTAGCCGCTCATGAATCATAATGACTCGGGTCGTAATAAGCATATGGTACACTTCGTGGTTCCACTATAAAGCTTGTATACCAGCAGCTAAGTTTTAATATAGCGTTCAAATTTACGTAGACCAGGCTTTAAGTTACCGTTCAACTTCTTCGAGGAAAGCTGGGGCCGGTTCGTGTATGTCGAAAACGAACATTTTCTTTCGTCTCGGGTTCGCGTAAGTCGAAAAAATTGAAAATTTTCGTCTGAAGCCGGCGAAAGGCACTCGAAAGCTCTTGGTTATCGAGTTTTTGCATTAGGACACGAACAATTTTCTTTTGACCTATGCGAACGCTAAAATTTTCGTCGACAAAATTTTTCGACTTCAATTTCTTTTCGTTCGGTTATCGTCGTTCGCCATACACGAACCGGCCCCTGCTTTTTCACCATCCGAGGACTATTCTTAAAGAGAACACTTATTAAATTGATGTTCTTACATTAATGCAGATCATTCGACTAAAGCTTATTCCCGATTATACGTTAGCTCTTTTAGTTCTTGAGCTAGAACAGGATAAGGGATGGTTCATAAAGGGTCGTCCAAAAAAAGCTCAAATTGGTTTTTTCAATGACGTTTCTCTGATTATTCTTGCTGGGTTATTTCACGAATTGCTACTTGAATATTGTTATTTTTCAGTTGTTCAAAGTGCCGTAGTTTTGTAGCTTACTTGACATGCCATGACATGAAGATCTGTTTTAAATTTGAATTGGTATTGCCACCGGATCGAAATGAACACAACTGATAGCTGCAAAAAAAACGAAACTGCGAAGTGAATTTGAGACAGTGTTCAGCTTCGTAGACTGACTGGAGACTGTAGAGCTTCGTTGTTTTCAACTGTATGAAAATGAACCACGAAGAACTACGAAGCTACGTGGACTACAAACCCAGTGAAATGTGACATGAATACTCGACTTATGAAAAACACAAAAATCGAATGGTCCCGAGTTTGAAACGAAATTGAAACTCGCTCGCTCCCAACAGGCAACCGGTACGCACTTGCCCATACGAAAATAAAACTTGCCCGCTCCTAGCATTGCACGCTCCCGCCGCAGGTATGCACTTTTTCTAGATTGAAGAGAGCAGAATTAGGGCTTTAAAAATTTGAGTAGGACGGAAAAAACAGGCAATTATCTTAATGACAATACAGGGTCCCAACAGCATACTCAGTAGAACGGTTCTCGTTCGATTGCTAAGGTCCAGCAACATTGGACGTGGTTACTGCTTAGCTGGGAGACTGCTTGGTAAAACAACACTCGCGTTTAGTATGGTCTATGCCGATTCGGATGCATTTATAAATGTTCATGCCTGTAGTGGGAATTTTGATTTTCGTGCCTGTGGTGGGAGCGTGCATACTTTTATGTCATTCCAATTTGTTCCCTTTGCGTGCTAGCTACGGGCGCGTGCGTGCTTGAAAGAAAATTAACCAACTAAATTATTTTAATCGCGGTGTTAGATCACATGATCTTAGAGGCCAACGGAAATCTGCATTTACACCGAAAATATCACGAATTTTACGACGAATACTTTTCAAATAACGCCAATTTTCATAATAAGCCAATTTAATAATAAGTAAACAAGTTTTTGCCATGTATTCCCTCCATGGTTAAAATTGTACTAAACTTCTACTAAAACGAAATGGCTTATGTCATTTAAACAGATGTCACGTGTAAACATTTTACAGTGTTGACATCTAGGCGTGACATTTGGATGAGTCTTTTTTCGTCTTAGAGAAATCTACAACTGCATTTTTGGTAATGATCGACTTAAAAAGATCACAGAGAGCAACTTCAATATTAACATATTCATCCATTCAAACAATCCTAATATTGAAAGTTTTAGAAATACATAAACAATTGAAATAAATTAAGAAGAAATACCAAATACCAAAGTTAGCATTATAGGGCAATTTATATTTTAGTATAATGCTCTATTGATATTGCAGCAACCATGATTTCAAAAATCAAGCTACAAAACAGACCATCTTTAAACTACGAATAAATCTTAAAGCAGTTAAAATGTAAAATAAAATAAAAAAAACAAAACCTTGAATAAGTTTATAAAATAGGAATTTTTTAAAGTGTGTTTTATTTATATGTATATAACAAAAAAAAAGGTAGAATATATTTTCACAACAACAAAAAAGTGCGCAATAAATAATTCACATTTGATATAAATAAACTTTTATTTTCAAAAAAAAAAAAAAATTTGAAAAAATTTAAATAAATAAAACAAAAATTTAATCACTTGCTTCGTTAAAGTAGTCACATCAATAATTTACACATGTTTTAGGTATGATTTTGTTTTATATATGTTTTTTAAAAATATTTTTTTATTTATTTTTCTTTTTAAATTAAAAAAAAACGTTTTGTATGCTTTTTACCACACTTTAACTTTATTTACTAACACAAAATTTTCTTTTATTTTTTTGTTTATTATTTTGTTTATTTATTATTTTATATATTGTATATTTTTCATAGTTATTGTTATAGTTTTAAATTTATAAAAAAAAATAATTAAATAATAACGTTATTATACATACGGTATGAATGAAATTATATTTAAAAAAAATATAAAAATTACAGTTCCGAACACTTTTATAGTAGATAAAAAAAATAAAAATAAAAGAAAAATTTGATTTATTAACATTTCTCTAAATAATAATTTTTATCTTAGTATTCAAACGAAAAAAAAATACATTCATCAGCTTCATAATTCAATTTTAAATTAAGTATAAATCTTAAATTATATTAAATTTATACTTAACAAAAAAAATCGACAAAGAAAAAAAATAAATGAAAAAATAAGAAAAAAAAGTACAGCGAAAAAATAACAAAAATATCCTTATATGTTGAACCCTTTTGTATTTATCCATATCCCATTTGTCTGCGTCTATATCATTTGTTTTATCTGTATCCAAACAAAATAATACAAAAAAAAAGTGTTTTTTTATTTTTTTCTTATGTTTCTAAAAAAAAAAAAAAATAATTTTGAGTAGTAATTTTTTTTTAATAAATTGAAAAATAAACATTTTTTTAATGAGCAAAAAAAAATATGTCAGTATATTTAAAAATTTAAGTTAGTTTTAGTTTTATATTTTAAACTAACACGATATTTAAAAAAAAATATCTTCGGCTTTTTATTAAAAAGAAAAAAAAACAAAAAATTAATAATATATTAGCTTAACGTTAAATATTCGGCAGGGATTTATTTTAAATATATTTTTTAACTTTTTAATTTTTTTTTATATTTTATTTTTAAATTTATATATATAATATTATTTTTATGCAAAAAAATTTCTCAACGTTTCTTAGCGAACAATTTTTTGGAGCTTTCATATACTATATATTATATAATGTACATATATTTTATATTTATATATAAATTTTAATAATATTTTATAAATTACAGCATTTAAAAAAATAATAATTGTGTAACTATCATAAAAATCAAAGTTTGGGGAAAATCTGCTGTGAGAGTTATGAAATAGTATATTCTTGGATATTTTTCACATTTTCAAAAATAACTTAGCTATTGTGTTTTATGAAATATAATTTCATATTTTGGAAGGATCATTGGAAGAACTGCGCCAATTGATTTGCTTTATTAAGCTTAAATATTAACTATGTCGGTAAACTCCTAATAGCACGATACAGCAGGTAGGTTCCTAAAAACTGCAGCATTGTGAAAAGTCGTCGCTAACCTATTGGCCTAAGGAGGGCCAGATCGTGGAGATTGGGAGAAATATGAAATAACAATTATTAAAATTAAATTTATTTAATGCAAGAAAGTTAACAAAAGTTTAAATAAACACATAATCCTCTCGGTATTTTTTGTGACGTTCACGACCACTCAATCAGTTTAAGTTGTCAAAAATAAGTTATCTGTGAACAATCATCATTGACAGACCTTTGAGACGAGTTTCTACCATAGTAAGGGTTTCTCAGCCACTCTTTTGTTCTTGTTAGGCTCATGGTCGTGCGAATATTGCACTTGCACCGGGCGCAATTTATCGGGGGCGCAGTTTCAGAAATTAAGATTTAAAAAAAAAATAAACTTAAAAAAAATTTAAAAGAATTCTCACAGGTGCAACCTTTTACCCAATTTTCTATCCCTGAACTTTCTCATGCAAGAAAAACCGGGGTTTGTTTCTCCTCGTGCAGAAACTTACTTGAGGTTTCGGATTTTTACATTTTTCGATATTTTCATCAAATTTTATTTAAGAACAGGAAAATTGTTCCGTTGGCTCTGCATTGCTGTTTAACGTGTTTGATCAAAACATCAAGGGGAAGTTACTGCACTTTTAAATTCGATTCCAAGAATGAAGGAGAATAAAATACCTTGTATCGAGAAGTCCTATTTAATTACTTTTTTTGTGCGTTAATTTATTGTCTAACAAATTAACATGTCCAGTTTCACACGGACCAACCAACACAAATTGGCTGTACTCGTCCATTCCCTTTTGAAATGCGATAAAAAAGTTGCATGGAATTTTACAAGAACCAACTTGTTGTTGTTGTTTTTAAACTTATTTCTCCTTTCTGCCATTCCTTTTCTTTTCCGAAAAGATAGACAAGAAATAACAACAACCACAGAGCTGTCAAAAAGTTGTATTCATTCGTCCTGTCCTACTCTCGCCAAACGATGTTTTCAGCATATTTTTGTTATTGTATGTTTACCCATATGAAACTCCCTAAGTAATCCCTTTTTATGCCCTTATTATGGTGCAGTCTTAAATTTTGCGCAAAATATCAAAAATATTTCTTCCATACCGGGAGTTTTTGTGTATTTTTCCATCGACCTTCACTGCGTTCAAAAATGAACAACTTATGGGGCGCAATATGGCATAGTGCACCGGGCGCAAAAAACCCATGCGCCGTTTAGGCTACTAGATTATCGCTCCACAGTACAAGTTGTGCAACGAAGAGCAATCAAATTTTTCCCCCGTTTCAGGAAAGAAGGTTTTCGTCTGTTTAAGGGGATGAACCACGGTTAGTTGATTTGGGTCTTTTGGGTTGTGTTTATCCTTATCCTGTGTCATAGTTTTGCATGGCATTTATTGGTGTTGAGTTGTAGATTATCCGTGGTGCACCAGTCTTGCAATACTTTCAGTTTCGACTGAAAAAAGGATACATCGTTTGCATAAAATAGATGTAATATCTCTTAGTTTTTCGGATAAATCTTAGATAATAATGTTGAACAGGAGCGGGCCTAGATGACTGGCCTGGAGCACACCGGAAGTTACGTCGATTTGCTTTGATAAAAATCTTTGAAACCTACCCACTTGAGCTTTCCCGTTAAGAGGCCTCGATAGCCTAGGGAGTAAGGCGTTTGACTACTATTCCAGAGGTCCCGGGCTCGAATCCCGGCCAGTCCCACGGTCCTTCGCCTTTTCTATTTTCCCACCTACAAAACTTTCCTACTTTCTTCTTCCCTCTTTACATTTCTGATTCCTCCTGTCATAGCCTTCCTTAGCCCTTCCCCGCTCCACCAAAGCGCATGTCATCGGTTGGTTGATGAGATTCAACTCGTTTCAGGAGGCATAACAACTCCAGCGAGTTGTTTCTCGATGCCCCGATGTCAAAGTCGCGATAGTAATGGTTGGGAGTAGGTGGGGTAGGTTTGAAATTGTAGCACCCCTTTTTCTGAATTCGGGCTTCGTATTCTATTTGGTAGAAGTAGATGAAAAAATGTTTTGCCTACAATTTCCGAAAAAAAGAACAATTTTTGAGTGATTTTTTGGTCAAAAAGTGATTTTACAAACTGAGTAACTTCGAAAGGGTTAAGTTTTCGAAAATATTACAAGGCAATAACATTTCGTATTGACTGATCGCAAAAAAGTTTCGATAATTCCACTTTTTGGGTGAAATTTTGGCCAAAACGTGATTTTCTAAAACTTTTTCCTTGAATAACATTCAAAGGGTTAATCGGGTTAACTTTTTTGTAAAAACTAAAGTTTGAGGGAATTGTCAACATTTTGGGCCCTCGCAAGGGGTTGTAGGACTTATAGAAACTAAGATACATGGAAAACTCGGGAAAATACGATGCGCAATCAAAAATGCCAACGACGTAACCGTCCCAGCCGAAATGCTTTTTAATGGCTTTCCCCGTTTGTTGTAAACTCTGCTAACAACCGATTTGAATATGGAGTCTAGTGATGGACTCATGTTTCCGCAATTGTCACATATCGTATGAAAAAATGCTTTTTGTTTCGCCTGAACATCATGAAACAAGACTGAAGATACAATAGTTGTTATTTTTGGTTAAAAGCGACCGAACTAGGTGCCCACTTCAAACTGAACTTACTCAAATGTTCATGCAAAGCAAGTGGTCAATACACTGAAACTCCCCCGTTACACAGGGCAAATACACCTTCAAGATGTCAGGCTATCTTACACAACCTTTATGGTCTTGCAAAACTATTTTGAACACTTTTTACATTGTCTAACAACTGCCGAATTTGGGTGACCAGAGCGTTTAAAAACAGCAAATCAATTCTCTACCATTTACCAAGATGGATCAGAGTCCGAATTACGCCTGTGAAGCCATTGCTTTGTCTCAACGGTATTTTTCCTCAGCGCTTTATCAATACACGAACGGTACAAAAGTAGCGTCTTTAAAACCACTGTGGCTTGTAACGAATTATCGAAATGTCATGAAATTTGACAAATCGTGGTTGTCAAACCAAAATGTGCTATTAGTCCGCTCAAATTAAGAAAAATTAAAGGCTGGTGCCAAGTAAAGGATTTGGGTTGTTTAAACACGATTTTCACAACCCGCAGTTCGAAAAAAGTTGGTTTTTCAAAAAAATCTGTTGTAGAACCGTTACTATTTTTTCGAATTCCACATAGTTTCGCCGCTAGAGGCGGTTTTGCCCCTTTTTCAAATGCTGTTGATAATAATCAAAGCGTCCAAAGAAAAGCCGTTGGAAAACTGCAAATACTACTTTGATTTCATATAATTTTTCATACAAATGCATAATTTTGACTCAAAATCTAAAAAAGGCTAAAAATGCCCTCTAACGGCAACCCAAATCCTTCATTTGGCGCCAGTCTCATAGCTCTGAGATAAATTTCTAAAAAGCAGTGTTTTGACTAGTTTGAACGGACTTTATGTGCACTTTTTGGATATTTCGGCATTTTAATCATTATGGCTAGTTTACTAAGCACTGTAGGCACTAACACGTGGTCACTAAAAAATATGCTATGTGCAGGAGATATTACAGGAGAACATTTTTATATCTCAAAGTTACACCTTTTGCACATACCATATATGTACATTTACTGTGGTTATATGGCATACTCAGAACGTTCTGTGAATGCTTTTCGGAATGGCATGGTCCATTTCATTAGAAAAATTATCGATTTTCACAAATTGCATGAAAAACAGGAAAAATTCATTCTGATAACCACCGTATGACTTCGTCCGAAACAGCATTTTCTGAATAAATTTAAACTTTTCGGAATGCCATGTAATCACGGTAATAGCTCGCCAACTATGATATGCCTGAATGCGTTTTTTCCGACAAATGTCAGTTTTTATCGAGAATTAAGGCCCAGTTACATAGCAGCGTTGCGTTGCGTTACGTAACGTCTGTCAAAATTAAAACTATGTAATTTAAATGGGGCTTGCTACATTGCGCGCAATGGAAGGCAACGCAACGCAAGAGTTGAACAAAGTTCAACTTTTTACGCGAAGCAAACGTTGGCAGTGACAGTTGGGAATTAAAAAATCTTTAATCGTTGATATAATTGGTAAATTATATTTAATTGTAATAACAAACCATACAATTTCATTATTTCTTGCATTTTTTCCACTTTTTATATAAAACAAACTCTGCCAATTAACGGAACTTTATTTGTCATAACGCAACGCTAAGTTGTTATGTGACTAGGTTGCGAAAAGTCATGCTTAGCTAAGCTACGCAAGGCAATGCAACGCTGCTATGTAACTGGGCCTTTATGATTCCGTTTTTCAGTCCCCGTCCCATTTGTCATTTCAAGCGGTAACCATAATTAGGCCCATTGTTTTGACAACGGCGACATGCCGTTTAACAGATATCATATCATGGTTTTTCCGAAAAAGGCACCATCTATATGTCATTTTATGAGCTTATTGAGTGATATAATTATGTATATAAACTTAACTACAAACAAATCTAGATTCCAGGGTAAACCATTCGGAATATACTTTCTCTAAATTGCCAACAAAAAAATATATACATATATGTATGTATATAAAAAAAACTTTAAGCAATTAAGAAGTATTTTCGAAAAGTCCAATATCGTACCGGTTACAATAGAAATAACGTGCACTAGTTTCTCAAATAAAAAAAGGAACAATTTTATTGCAAATACTAAAAATAAAACCAATTTTAGTAATAGTTTCACTACTCTCAAAATAGGCCAAAAAATAAAAAAATAAATGTCGATCCATAGTTCTCTTAAAATACTTCGCGAAACCCCCATGTTCTTGACTACCATATCCATTTGACTGCCTTTAATAAAATATTGATTGATTTGTAATAATTCGAAGAAGAAGAAGAAGAAGAAAAAAATATCATCCTTTCAATAATAAAAAAAGGATACATAAAAAAGCGGAGGCCCTTTCAGATTTACTTGAAGGGTAACACGTGGCACCACCTTTTTTCGCATAACAGTCCCCCGTTACACGGGGCAAATACGATTAATAAATAAAATTTGTATAAAAAATTGAGCAGAAAGAAAGTTGTTTGCATAAAAATTATCCTTCAAAGCGACTACACCATCCAATATTTATTGATTATTCAAAAGAAGCTTATGTACAGGGGCTACATAACCCTCCCAGCTCCTACAGCGCCCTCTCCTATAGCGCTCTAGCAGAAGGGATGATCCACTTAGAACGCGAATTTCTGTTTATGTAACGGCATTTGCATATTTACTCTTCAGGTTATGCCATTTCGGAAAAAACGGAGCTTTCTACAATTTTATAACACTATGGATGGAAGCTAAACTGGTCGCGAAATATGTTGGTGATATTTGTATGTAAAGTAGCAGAAACTCTGGAAGAGGTGCTCCAACTCCGCACACTGATACTATGGTTGAATGACTTCAGTTTGGGATATCCTCGGCGGGGGCGGGCTGTGTGCAGGAGGTTCCTTACTGCTCTGTTTTGTTGTTAAAAAAGAATTCTTTGCCATGTTTTTATTTGCCTTTCTTCCAAAATGTTGTTATCGTAAAAGAACAACAACACCACCAGCAAAAAAGCACAAAATATTATCCCTACGGAGCTGGTGAAAATGCTCTATGCGCTGCACTAAACTTCTTGCAATTTTATGACTCTGTGGATGGCGGACGGTCGTGTGGATGTATGAGTTATATTCGTTTAAGTCAATTTTGATAGTAATGCACCCTAGTTCACAACTTTAATAGGATAATCAATCTACGAACGTTTGTGCAATTTCCCTTAATTGATTTATCATCACTTTCTTATGATCTTTCAATCTGTAGGAGTTCTGATGAATTTCCTAATTCGCAGATGACTTTAAAAATTATAAAGTTTTTTTTATTTTATTTAATAAAACGAGGAGCATCTAGTACCCAGAATCTACTTATCTGTGACTTGATAACTAAGAAAATTCATAGGAAAATTAATCTAAACCCGTTTGAAGCAAGAGATACACTTTATAAGTCACGTTTCTGGCTTCAATCAATATTTTACAAAGTAGGGAAGGGACCTAAGACTTCAGCTCCCGTCTCTATCAAAACATCTTGTTACTAGAATTTCTCGTTGACACAGAGGCGATAAATTGCTGTTCTGGGCCAATTAGTTGTCACTGTAATTTTTTTTCAATATTACAAAGAATTCGACATCGTCAGTTTGCCTTGACAAATCTCCAATTAGATCAGCAGACTTGTGGTTGATTGTCAGCTTCTTATTTTCTTAATAGCCTGTAGCAGAATATGAAATAACTTTCGATATCTTAACGAAATTCGTCTATGAAGTTTGCTCGTCTTATTTTAAATAACTACATCTGCAAAAGTCGAGGAACTGCACCATACAAGGCTGCCAAGCGGTACCAAGATAATTGCAATTTTTTGATGAAAGCTAAATCGTGGCCTAATAGTCAAAACTAATGGGTTAGAAACCAGCTATAGACTCTAATACACGATTATAAAATGAGTTTGTAAGAGGTGCCTCTTTTTTCCTTTTGAGCCAGTACAATGTCCTGCTTCAAATGAGGCGAGGTGCTGTTGAAATGCCAAAATGACTAAAACAAGCAAATTACAAAAGAGAAAGAAAATAAATACCAATGAAGAACTTTTTTACAAGTTTAATTCTAATATTCTTTATACTGCCTTTGAGTAAGAAACAAATCTATGCCTCCACAACATATATTTATATTTTGCAATCCCACCTCAAAAATGTAAGAAATGTCTCTCCAGTTAAAAATTTCACTCCCTTAAAAACGTAAGAAAAGTCTCTCCAGTACAATATTAGTGTATCTTTGAGCGTCACATATGTAATTGCTTTCAGTCGATAGGGACAGAGTTGTTGAGGTACACTATTGCTTTTATATGACTTCGAAGTGTTGCCCCTTTGTAGTGTCTACCATTGAGTGCACTGCCGGGACAGCATGTTCTAGTCGGAAAGATAGTAGAGTCAAAAATGAGGGAGCTGCCAACACAAACTTGGGGTTTTATTATACCAGTTCCCCATTCAATTCTACCGTGACAGACCGCTAACTTTGGTGATAGAAAATGGAGATGGCTTTTCCGCTTCAGGAGGAAATCGGGGAAGTTTTTGAAAAAAGGTAAGACAAGAAAGAAGGAAAGTTACCGAGGACGGAAAAATGGAAAAGCGAAGGACCAGGCCAAGGAGCGGATTCGAACTAGGGATGTTACGAATGTTCGCATTTGCTTATGCCAATGATTCGCATCATTTTACAAATTCGCATCGATAATCGCATTCGCATCAAGCAATGGGAATATTTTGCGAATGCGAATGTGTGTAACTCGTGTCGCGTCTCGTGGAAAACAAAATTAAATTATGAAAAATTGACAAATCTGTCTCACACATCTAAGTGATCCACGGATCTGCATTCCGAGTGAGCAATTGTTTAGTGCAGCCGGCCTTATAAGTAAATGAGCCCCGTAAGGCCCATGAGATATAGACACATCGTGGTGGTTGTCAAACCAATATCTGCTATGTGCACCTTTTGGAGATTTCGGTTTCTGGGCCAGGTCGGCAAATAATGCCCGATGAAGGTCATACCTTACTCAGGACTTGAGGCATCCGTCTGACAGGCCGTGGACTGCAGGTGATCCCATGATTCCCTGCATAAATACGATTGAAGACGTCAGCTTAGCGTTGCAGATTGTTAAATCAAGTGCAAAAATGATAATGGCTTCAACGAAAATGCCAGAAGTTCATATCTGCAGGCACAAACTGACGACAAATTCCCACAGAAATAAAGATTATTATCCATCCACTTAACGGCCGCTGAGTATGTGGTTATACTTGGCCTCGAGGTGAGAAACCTTCGGGCCATGGCCTGCGGACGTTAATGTGAAAAAAAGAATTTCGTAACATCCCTAATTCGAACCACAGATCTATGAAAGCAGCTTTGCAGCCTTTTGATGAGGATTTGTATTTGTCAGATCTGTTTCGCATCTCATAAGTACCGTCATATTGTGGTGGGAGAGGTGGTTCTATATCGTAGTTTCTAACGAACACATGTTTGCATTTCAAATTGTTTGTAATTGCTGTTATGGATTGTTTGTGCAGGCGAAATACGTTACAATTTTTTTCCTTCAA
Source organism: Thereva unica (assembly GCA_949987705.1). Taxonomy (NCBI): domain Eukaryota; kingdom Metazoa; phylum Arthropoda; class Insecta; order Diptera; family Therevidae; genus Thereva; species Thereva unica. The sequence continues at coordinate 78,299,972 of OX465284.1, read as the reverse complement.
GGATTTCACAAATTTGGTTTTAGTTAAGGCATAGCTTTTTCTGTAGGAATTTGCAAAGGATTCTCCAGGTAGTTTAAGGGTAGTACCGAAAACCATTTCAGCTGACGCGGCTTGCATATCTTCTTTGAAGGTTCATCTTAATCTGAGTAAGGTAGCTGGTAGAATATCCACCCGATTTTTTTATGTATAACACTTAGTGGCGGTTTTCAATGTCCTATGACACTCTCAATCGTCCCATTGGCCTCCCTTATGCCATGCTATGGTGTTGTTTTCAGATGTTTCATGCCAAAGATAGTAAGTCAATTTGTCTGCCTTAATGTGATGTTATATAGTCAGACGTTTGATAGTGAGCTATCCATTCCGAATAAAATGTCCTAGCGTTTGTTTTAGCTGTTATGTTATTGATTGGAAAGGCTTGTAGCCTCCTTGAAAAGTGGTCTACACATGTTAGGCAGTATTTCATATCTCGCAACGAGGAAAGAGGTTTGATAGTATCGATGTTTACATGCTGGAAACTTTCGTTCACTTGTGTTGTGTTGTGGCGATGGTCCTTAGCGCGTTGGCTAATATCCCATTAGATTTAGATATATTCCATTAGCTCTTATGTTGGCCAGAAATATCGATGTGTGAGACTAATTTGCTGGTTACCTTCATTCCTGGGTGGGCTAAGCCATGCAGTTTTTTATTGACTAGCGTACAAAAGTTTTTTGGGTCCAACGGTCGATATTTTTGTTCTGAAGGGTCGCAAAACAGTAGATAAGGTGGTTCTGGAAATAAAACTGATTTAATAAGGGGGCTTTCATAGGAGCAAATGATGCACTTGCACCGGGCACAATTTTAGAAATAACAATTTAAAAACAAAAATGCTACAGGGTAATCGAAGTTATCGACCAATTTCAACTTCACTTCTTCGTTATTGAGGTGCCTTCAATCGTGTTTGCATTTATCCGCAATTCTTTAGTTTTAATCGGATTTAACCTTAAACTTGATGAACTCCCTTCTGTTTCTAAATTGTTTAACAGAAGTGCTAATGATTGGGCTCAAGCAAGCAGTTATCATCGGCGTCCGTCGGCGAGATCTTTAAGGCGGTCTTCCAATCCCCATTTTATGCAACATGTTCAACTACCTAGAGCGCTGTCAAGGATGTCGTTTATTAGTATGAGAAAGAATAATGGCGAAAGTGGCCATCCTTGTCGATATAAACAGTGTAAATTTGATATAGCCGCTCTCCACACCATAGAACAGTTCGAAGATAAGAAAGATAAATCCCTGCGGAAATGTAAACTGAAAAATATAAAAAAGTACATATAGAAAATAGTTACCTTTAATAACTTTAAAATTTGATATCAATTTGTCCATTCATACAAATTAGAAATGTATACATACATACATACAAATACGTTGTCTGTAGAATCGCATTTCCTCAAATTCCTCAATGTCGATGACACATTTTTATATAGAAAAAATAGCTGAAAACATAATCACCTATATATACAAGAACTACAACGTGAACAAACATAAAACCCTGCACAAAAGAACCCCCCTTTTTTCTTTATACGAAAAAAAGCCAACCTCTGATATAAAGGATTGTACTTTGTTAATGTACGTGACTTTTTCCACCGCCACGTTTTCTTTGAATTTTTTTTTTAGAAATATGAAACCCGGTGACAGCAGCTCTAAGGTAAAAAAATGGTAGTGGTTCGTTACTATGGAACGCATCTTTGATTCTTTATTTGTATAATGGGTCATAGGAGTATTTTTTTTACCTTTGACATTTGACATCGGTGACACTCTTCGCTTGACAGACGGTATTTGTATTCTAGGGGGGGGTAAAGGCTTACAGCGAAATGCAGTATGGTAAATTGGAAAAAAAAGAAAGGTGAACATTTTTACATGAAAAATGTTTAAAAAGAGAATTTTACTTTGGGTGCTTTATTTCAAACAACAAGGAAATTACGTAAGAAAAATATTGAATTACTATTTGTATATTCTGATTTGCCGAATTAATTTGATATTGTTCGCACTTTCTGGTTTCACTGATAAAGACACGGCTCAAATTAAGCATCAATTTATTATTTTAGTTGCAACAAATAGTGGTAGCGTTAGACTGATACAGACTGAATATGGCTCACTCCATTCCGTGTGTAAAATAATGTATAAAATTTTTTCATGCTTTTACCTGAAACATAGAAATCGATTCTATTTTTGCTCAGTCCTGAAAACTTCATCCTGATCCCTCCCTTGGCTAACCAACAGGCAATCGATAGCTCGAATTGATCAATGCATTGGCTCGTGTATCATATGGCATAAGGCTCGATTACATTGAGCAAATTAACAAGCTACTGGCCGGCGAGTTTAGAAGTAGGCGAGTCATCTAGTGCGATAGTGTCGATGACACACAAAACTTTCCACTCGCTCAGTAGCCAACTGCTAGCGAGTTGAACTCTCGTCATGTTTTGGTTTTTCTTTGTTAAACTTTTGCTTTGCTTTGCTCTTACCTCCTTTTGATAGCATGAGCTAAAATTTCGTCTTTTTGTAGACATTGGGTGTGTTTCTTTACTCATTCCATAGAAGGAATTGAATAAAAAGAATACTTGATGGAATATTCGGAATAGAATGGATAAAGAAACGCCCCGGGAATGACAGTAAACAAACTGCAGAAAAATTGTGATTTATTCAAAAGAGTTGTGTATTTTAAAAATATTGTGGGACCTATATGTAAACTAAAATAAGATTAGACTTTTGATGTCTCCTGGGGTCCATTTGAAATTATTATTATGCATATCTGAAATTATTATTATTATTAGAAATACTTTTAAAAATGATAACAAATAAATAAGGGCCATGGCTGCCGCTTTCTTGTCAAATGACACAATTATGACAGTAATATATTTATATTATGTTATATTAGTGAGGTTAATTCCCTTTATTCTAAAAGTGTTCCATCTCAAGAGGTAGTTTAAAAAGAATACATTCCGAATATTCCGAATGAATAAAGAAACGGTTCATCTGTCAATTCGAAACTTGGGAATGAATAAAGAAACACATTTTCTGTCTATTCCTTCTACGGAATGAATAAAGAAACACACCCATTGAAACTACTACTCAACTATGATGACACACAGCTAGTGTACAAGCTTACAATCCCGCACGCCAGAGAGTAGCGAATAAAGTAGCTCGCTTTCTACACTGGGCTAGTTTATTAACAGCTAGTGAATTTGCAGGCTAGAAGCTTGTAAGCTCGCTCAATATAACTTTTAGTAGCGTGAAAAGACCCTGTGTTCACTTCAGTTAAGTATGCGGTTTGTAGGTTATGTATTGCAATCAAGAAAAAGAAGTACAAATGGAATAAAGATGTGAATTAAATTTTGTATTAACATATTTTCTTTTATTCATTTATTGAAGTGAAAACTTCTTTAGCCGCGTTGGGCACTTTTTGATAGGGGAAAATGTTATGGGTTCGCGTCACCGACATGCTCATGACTGGCGCACGCGCTCAATCGATTATAATCAAAAACTTTTTGATTTTAAATAAAAAAATAAATCTGACCGCCTACTATTATTCAATTAAGTATCGAAAATGAAAATATAAAACCAGTCATTTTGAACGTCACACTTCATTACTTCATATATGGACATACATACTAAATTCACTAGATGCATTGGTGTTAATGTTTCTGATATAGGCGAAATATGCGTTGCTCGTTGCAGTTCCGAGAATGGGCAATACGTATTAATGGTTGCCGTTTATATTTCGCCTGGAAAATCTATGAGACAGATACAACAATTTTTATTCGAAAATTTGATGATTTATACAAAAGAAGGTTCTGAAATTCTCGAAAAAAGATTCGGCGAAAAATGTGATAATGTACCGATGATTTTAAGTGGAGACTTCAATATTAACTTTGCAGATGATAGCTACCATTAATTGAATTTTTAAATACAACACTTAATTTAAATATGTCCAATGATCGGAAACTTAGTACTACCAAATATAAAACGACGATCGATGCGGTTTTTACGCGATACTTAGATAAATTCGAATCAAACATTTTCATTTCTTACTTTAGTTACCATAACCCGATTGTATCTTTTTTACAAAAGTGCTAATGAAATAGGATGGTCAAAATTGCTACAATTATTACATAATTTAAAAAATAATTCTGAGATATCGGTTGAAGATGCAGCAGCATTAAATTTTATAGAAAAAAGTATACTTATTAATGAAGACGCAGTTACTTGTGCTACATATTTTAATAAGTTGGTTAATGTCCTAATGAAAATACTGCAATCAAAAAGATTTAGTCCTTTCAAGAAATATAGAATTTTGTATTACTTCAAAAGAATCGAATTTCAACATCTAAGTTCTAAGTTTTCACTTCTATCGGCAGTCCCTATAACTGCCAATTTTTTTTTTTTTATTTTATTTGTTTGAGTCTGCTCCTCATATTCTTGGCTTCGAGCAACTTTCGTAGCGCGAGCTCTGCTTGAACTATACGCACTAGATTAGCTTTGTTTCTGCGAGGACCTACCTACAAAAAACCGGATAAACTTTATATTAAACAAAACTGAAGAACATAAAATAGTTTGAACAAAATATTTGTTTGGACTTCCATACAAGCTTTCATCCCCTATGTCACCCCCATGTAGGTCGAAATTTAAAAAACGCTAGAACCAATGTTTATCTATTTCTGATCATGTGCCTAAATACAAAGTTTCATGGTATTATCTTCATAAATGACGGGTTCCCATACAAACTTTCATTCCATATTTCAACTCCTTCAAGCCTTTTTCCACGACACCTATGTCTTTCTTCAAGGTTTTAATCTATCGCTGTACTAAATTTCATCAAAATCGGTTCAGCGGTTTAGGCATGAAATCGTAACAGACAGACAGAGTCATTTTCCCAATTTTAACATACATTAGTAGGGAATCAATGACTACAAACAAAAAACTTAAAGCTCACAATTGCAATTCAATATCTAACTCTTATTAATCGCTTTTTAATTCACTATGTAATTAGACTTTTTCGCTTTAGGTCGCTTTTATCAATTAGAACACTTTCATCACTTATCTAATAAAAAAATGACTCGAAAAATCTTTGCCCCTGTATTTATAACATCCAAGCCCCTACATAATTCAATTTCCACCTTATTCTGGAGAGCCCACTTGAGTCTTCTCTCAGTATTCAAATTACATTCCAAAATCACAGTTCGTTCAAATAGCTGGCGCACCACCCCTACATAAGTCATTACAAATTATTTTGTCAAATAGATGGCACTACTGCATGAATCATCACGATGTTTTCTGAATTCTAATCAAAGACAAGTAATAATTCACTGATCGCAAAGTACATAGTACGAGTTTTTCAATAGAACACAAAATTATGTCCTCCCTGTCAAAATAAACTCTACTTGTGTTAATTACAGTTGTCGATTTCCGGAGTTACGTTTTTCGATTTGTCGTCCTCGAAACGGGTTTGAGTTTCGGGAATATCTAGATGTCAAACCGTGCTAGTTCAGGGAATAGGGCCTCGGTAGTCTAGGGGTAAGGCGCCTGACTACTATCCCCAGAGGTCCCGGGTTCGATTCCCGGCGGTGCCACGGTCCTAGCCTTTCCCAATTTCCCGCCTACATAACTTTCCTTCTTTCTTCTCCCTCTTTGCATTCCTTATTCTTCCTGTCATAGCCTTCACTAGTTCTCTTCCCCGCCCCACCAAGCGCATGTCATCGGTTGGTTGATGAGATTCAACTCGTTTCAGGAGGCATAACACTCCAGCGAGTTGTTCTCGATCCCCGATGTCAGAGTCGCGAAATGGTTGGGAGTAGGTGAAATAAAAATACCGCAGCTAGGTTGTGACAGTTCTTTCCTTCACTTCTCTCTCTATCTTCCGACTAGAGCTGCTGTTCGACATTTCAAAAAAAAAAAAAAATAAATAAAAAAAAAAAATACATGGTCGACAGTACAAAGGGGCCTTCCCTAAGTCTCTAGTGTGTCACATAAAAAAAAAAGGGCGTTTGCGGAAAGTTATAAGTCAAAGTATTAGTCAAAAATTGTGTTTCACAAACATTTATACGACGCTGTTTTTCGAAAACAGTAAGAAAATGCGACGCGTCTAAGATTAAACTAGTCGATTAAAATCGTTGGTATCGACCCAAATAATATTAGAGTATCCGGAAAGAACTGTCGGTTTTGTACATTACACCTACTTTGCGGACATGGACTTGCTTCCATTTTCGGTTCTTAAAACGTCGTTTTGGTCTTCCTGATGGATACGAATCAAAAATTTCAAAATTACCTGATCTGCAATTGAAACCCACCTTCTTTATGGGGAAGAGTGAAAGCTTAGGTGTTACCCTTTATACTACCAGTCTGCCATGTCGTTTACTTTATGTTGCAATGTCTGGTGATAAGCTGAGCTCAAAGATAGAAAAATGAAATGAAGGTAGTCTGGACGATGTAAGAGGAGGATCCGGTGGGCACGTAATACGTTTAGATAGACATCGCAATGTTTTTTATAGCAACTATTGTGACTACTACTCTTGTGAAATTCATAAAGCAAACAATGCTGGATAGGTAACTCATCTGGTATTTAGCTGACTATTTCACTCAAAATTGACCCAAAACATTTACTGCGCAGAAAAGACATTACTTTCCGGTGCCACTATTATTTGCCAACAAGGAGTGCTTTCAGTACCTAATATAGTTTGCGCATATTTTCCTCTACATTAGTTTCATTAAAGCCAGCATGCGTTTGCATCGAGGTCATAAATGCAAACATGCGAAGCAAATGTGCGCAAGCTTTTCAAGTTTTAATAATATGTGTACTAAAACTCTACTTAGGTCGAGTCTTCGCCGATCGGACAGTACATTTCCTCGATCACAGACCTTAGTTTGGTCCTTCCTGCGCAACAGCCTTTGTCGGCTGATTATAGGGATTCACTTGTTTTAGGAGGCATAGCACTTCGACTAGACTGTCTCTCGAAAATTCCGGTCTGACCCGGCTGCTTAAAAGAAATGAGCTCATACCACATCTAAGAATTGACATACTGTGACTTATATTATCCTTGGAGCTAAGTGTGCACTGCATCTACACATTCCATTCCTTACGGCTTGAACAAACTTGTCAAACGTTAAGCCTACGAACAATTCATGTATTGCAAGTCTGGAAATGTTTAGAAATTTACAGAAAAAAGAAAAGGAAAATAAAAAACAAGAAAGACAAATGTTGGCTTATCGATTTTTAATAAAAAGGGACAAATTTTAAGTTATTGACAGTACGTTGTAAACATTAAAGCTAAATTTTGTACCATGCGCCATATTTATTTGTAGACGCAGTGTTGCACCACGCATGAACAACATGACAAACTGGTAGTCTCAAGGCTGATACAGGAGCTTAAACTTACAGATGAAAAAGGCGTTCTTTTCCTTACTTCAAAAACCACCAATCGAAAACAATCGCTTTTTACAGTGCTTTGCATTTTTTAAGAAAAAACTAATTCATCTTATTTGCTGAACTTTTTCAATCATTTTAAAAATCGAAAAATGAGATTTTTACCTGAAAGTAAACAAGCGTATTTCATTACTACACTTATGACATTCCCGTTTTTTCGGCTCGTAAATCTGCTAGAAAAACCAATTGTGCGAAAAAGATAGAAATCTTTTGCGCGAAAAGAATAATATTGGTTTATATATTTTTTTAAATAAGTTTTGACAGTTCTATCTCAATTGTGTTCTGTTAGCAGTAGTAACGTGTTTGATAATTTTTAGTGTGTGATTCAGCCATATCCCTTCTAGCAACTCAGCTAGAAAATGTGAAAAAAAAGTTCAATAGTTTTTGACAGTTCTTGATTTTTCAACCAAGATCAAGAACTGTCAAAAAAGATTGAACTTTTTCGTCATATTTTCCAGCTGAACTGCTAGAATGCATATGGCAATTCCATTTTTCCTTACAATATGTCAAATTTGTTGATTACTCACTCCATTTTAAATTTCCTATGTTAACATTTTCTGTCGCTTTAAAAAGCAGATTTATCAGCCGACAATGGCTACGTTCAGTTAGTGGCATAATGTAACATAATTTAAAATATGGCAAAAGAAAAGAGAAGGGTAGAATGTTGCATTATGTAACGAAACTTAACTGAACGATATGTGTTGGAATATACCACAACTGTCAAATTTACTATGACCAGCTTTCAACTGTCATTATGCAACGTTTGGAGAAGCAAAATAGCTTCATCGGTTTATGTTACATAAACGACATAACATCGTTGCTAAGTGAACGATTTTTTGTGCTACAAATGTCAGAAATATTTTACATAGAACCTTAACTGAACGACTTTGTGTTACATTAGTCACATAATGTAACATTGTGCTACTAAGTGAACGCATTCAATAACCGATTGTCATAAGGGCGTAACTACTGAATATATTGACATGCATTTTGACACAGATGTCAGTTCGACACTCGTTTGATTGAGCCCGCGTGATATACCTAAATGGGAAAACTTTTTGGATCACAGTTATATAAAAGCTATGTTTATTAATGAGCTATACAGTTCTTCGCCACACGAATCTGAAAATCTATGTTTTATCTATAAAGGCTATGGTGACATCTTTCAGAATTTTCCAGTTTTCAGAATGTGGTAAGCTTCGCAACAGCAGGGAAAATCATTTTAACTTCGAAATTGACTGAAGACTAGAATGAAAACATTTATTAGATGCCCCGTTTTTACAATAAAAGCATTTTAAAAGCTGGGCCTTAGTCCAGTTCTCGTCAAACAGTCGGACGAATGTCAAATAAAGGAATTAGTAATTCAATCGATTCTCGATTGTAGTCAATCGAGTCGATTGCAGTCGATCACAGCTCACGACTGTACTTAGATGGTCGACTGACTGTATGGTAATTAACCAAAAACAACTTTCTTGAAACAACTTTGACATTGGCTCTCGTATTCTAAAAGCAGTCACAAATCACAACGCAATCATAATTTTGTGGTGAATCTCAATTTGAAGACCTATAATAAATGAAAAATAAAATAGAAGCGAAGTAGAAGTGTAGTAGAGGTAACTTTTGTCAACATTGACATAGAAAGCAAAACTAGTTAGGATGTGGGTTTGACCCTTTCGATCCGCACGATTAACTTCCCAGTATGATGAACGTAGACGGAATAAACTGACTTCTTACAAAATAGTAATATACCTAACACTAGTAGGAAATTGACTAGTACCAGAACTGGTGCCAAAGTAATCCTGAAAGAAGTTAATTCTAATAACTATAAATGGTAAATCCACAATATTTTTGTAGAGAATTTGATATTTACACGTTAGCAAACAAACCTTTCCTTCGTACTTCATTTGCTACACTAGAACGGGTGTTCGAATTCGTATTGAGCAGCGTGTTGAAGCGCTGCTGATAAACTGGGAAGCAAATGACTTCGAATGATTTGAAAATTCGAAGGATTTCAGGAGATATTAGCAAAACTAATCAATATAAATAACTTGCCAGACTTAAGCGAAAAGATCAAATTTTTCACTAACTACTGGTAATTCCAGGATGAATCTCAATTACCTGAAACCGTAGGGCGTGGAAAACAATTCCCTGTCAAAAAGTGTTGATCTAAGGTTTGAAAAAGAGTGCTCGGATTTTGACAATTAATGTCTTGTTGTAAAGCTATCGCTGTGCTGAATCTAGAAAAGATCGCTTAATTTAAAACGGGTTTCATTTCAACGGATTTATTAGATATTAACAAAACCTATCAATTTAAGGTCCTTTTGACACTAAGCCAAAGTCTTTTCATTTAACCAAAAAAGGACCGACCGAGTATTATGAAATTTTTTCAAAGCATGGTTTTGTTAATATTCTTCAATTGGCACCTCGAAGAGGTGGATATTATTTTCGGTTCGCGCCATATCGTGCAGATGCAAAAATCACGAACGTCGTTTAAATAAAAAAAAACGGCTCGACCGAATTTTATGAAAATCTTTTCAGATCATATTTCCTTTAACCAGCTTCGAACGACACCTCAACGATTTTGCGGTTCGCGCGATATCGTGCGAAAAATGACCACAAACGTACGCATACACACACAAACATACACCTTATCAAAGTTATGCTTAAAATTCTATTTGGGCCTTGGAAATGAAAAAAAAAAACGCTGAAAATTACGATTTCGATTTTCGGACCGATAACAATAGCTTCTCTATACATTGGGAAGTTAATAAGAAGTTCGTAAGAAGTAGGCGCGACTTAGCTTGTGCCTTATGACTGGTCTCAATTTAAGAGTAGAAGAATCGCTTCCCAACATCATCAAAAAGATAGAAAGTTATCAGCTACAATGGCAGTAGTTTTTATTCCTTTCGACTGCGTTGCGGGCTACCAATCTTGTTCATTATCGAATCAGATTTCGATTCTCGAGCGATTGCCACATCGAAATGCCGACTAGAGACCAATAAAGAATATTGCAAATTTTTCCAGATGTACAAAATAGTCATTCGTCACCAGAATACATATCTAACTTCCATAAACTTCCTTTGAATATCCTTCCAGTTAAAGTCCAGGTAAATTTACAAAAAAAAAATCGTTATTCCATATTGCCCCCAAAAATATCTTTTATAACAAGCCATAATGCAATTATCAGTTTATCGACATTATATCCTTCATAAAATCCTGCAATAAACCTGCTACAAATCTCGCAAATAAAACCAGGCAGCCACCACCCACCACCAAAACACAAAAAAAATCGCGCAACTCAATAAATTTTCTCCTGAAAAACATGCAATCGAGCGCAAAAACACCGCTTGACAAGAACATTTAAATTGTGGCATATGATTATGCCAACAACAAAAGTCCGACCGATATTCTTTATGCGAACATCACAGTAATAATAACAAATTTCCCGGTAAAACGGCAAAACTGGAATCAAAATAGCATAGGTGGTTCAGGTGGGAGGAGGAGGCGCGCCAGGTTGGTGGAAGGTGTACCAGCGCGGGGGTGGCGGTTTTTTGTTATTGTTGTTGCCGCTGGTGGTGGGGAAAAAATATCAGACAACTTTATGCAGAAAAGCACATTCAAATGGCACCGCTATTCCGGTATTATTTATTTTCAACTTTCTATCTGGGGCAAACAGCATTAAAATGCAGAAATTGTACATAAATTTCCGTGTCGATTGTACCGTCACGATATGCAATCTGGTGTATGTATATATGTTTGTATGTATGAATGTATGTATTGTATAAATTGAAACACGTTCAGTCGCTCTATACCAACCATCCCTAACGACCTGACAAAAACCAGCTTTCAGTTTGGAGTAAATTTGCAATTGTAGGATCCTCGGACACTGGGGTGTCGGCCAACTTTTATAATTTCACTTTACCTGCGCTAAAACATATGCAATGTCCTCTGTGCCAAAGTATATTAAGATATAAACACGTATATACATATTTATGTACAGAGCAACACCCCTACTACATGCAATGCACTGAGCTGTATGATATCTAGCGTAGCATGTGTCCAATAACAGGATTATCTGGCGATCCGCGATGTGACTGTGCACTGAAAATAAACAAAGGTGCACGATGGGAACTTTGGGGAACACCAGTTGGATCGTTTCGTGGATTAAATTATTGTTTATGTCCGGGTGAAATTTAATAAAAGCTGTAAACGTACACGAAATGAGTAGCTGCTGGGCTACATACATATATATGAGCGCTGCATTGTGGGCGTGTGCTCTCCGCCTCGGCAGCCCCCAGGAGCCACCACAAATCTAGCTAGTCTATGTGACAAAAACCGAAGTTAATAGAGGAACGAAAAACCCATTTAGAAGCCAGTAATTGTAACAAATGGACTTAATGTATAGTTTCGCACGCTCTAATTCGTGGTGTGCTTGCTTTTTTTTGCCTTAACGTCAGTCTTTCTTATACATACTACCCACCACCCAGCTCTGCACTGACACTGATTGCTGAGACAACACTATTTCAAGCGTTTTTATCTGACCACATCGTGTCTAAATTGCATCGATTTAAGGGGAAAAAGTTATCGGTTCTAAAAGTTTGCCGTATATACCCTCCCTCTTACTACTACCACTTTTGTGGGTTTTTGTCGTCCTCGTGTCCTCATGAAATATCACGCGATTTCAAGTCGGTCGGCTGCAGTCAAAAGTTTCTCATCTAAAAAAAAATAAAAAAAATAAGAAGTTTGAGAATCTTAAAAACTAACTGACATCTCGCAGCACGATAAAAATTTACTTCACCTTTCAGGTATTTGACGTTTTTGGGGAAGTTTCCTTCATCTTTGGTAGAATTGTGGCAAGATATGGACGGAAATTCATTTCTCAATGCCTTGCAATTTTCAGATATTCTTACAGATTTGTTCCGTTGTTTGTTGTTGCTGTTGGGAAGTTGGGACAGATGTGAATTTTTTATTTATGACTAGCAAAAACCCGCGTGCGTTGCAACGCCTTTCAATGAAATAAGATTATGGGGACACAGTCTGCGATAGGAAAATGATATAGTGAAAAAAGAACAAATCTGGGAAAATTGATTTTGGGAGATGACCGCCATGGACCAAATGATATATTGAGTATACTATATTGCCTATGGTGTTCTACTTATCATACTCTTTCATTTGATACCCATGTCGAAGGGGTTGTAAAGAAAATATTAATACGCCCTCTTGAGATGGCGCTATGGACCAAACGATATATTGAGTATACTATATTGCATATGGTGTTCTACTTATCATACTCTTTCATTTGATACCCATCTCGAAGGGGTTGTGAAGAAAATGGTAATCCGCCCTCTGGAGATGACCGCCATTTACCAAACGATATATTGAGTATACTATATTGCTTATATTGTTCTACTTATCATAGCCTTTCATTTGATACCCATGTCTCGGGTGTTGTGAAGAAAATGGTAAACCGCCCTTTTGAGATGGCCGCCATGGACCAAATTATAAATTGAGTATACTATATTTCTTATGGTGTTCTACTTTTCATAGCCTTTCATGTGATACCCATGTCTCGGGTGTTGTGAAGAAAATGGTAACCCGCCCTCTTGAGATGGCCGCCATGAATCTAAAGACACAGTCTATGGCAATGTTCTTATAATGCCCTTTCATTTGATACCAATGTCGAGGGGGTAGTGAAGAAAATGATCATCCGCCCTCTTCAGATGACCGCCATGGACCAAACGATATATTGAGTATACTATATTGCTTATGGTGTTCTACTTATCATACCCTTTCATTTGAAATCCATGTCGAGGGGTGTGAAGATAATGGTAATCCAACCTCTGGAGATGGCCGCTATGGGCCAAACGATATATTGAGTATACTATACTGCTTATGTGTTCTACTTATCATACTCTCTCATTTGATACCCATCTCGAAAGGGTTGTGAAGAAAACGGTAGTCCGCCCGCTTGAGATGATCGCCATGGACGAACCGATATATTGAGTATACTATATTGCCTATGGTGTTCTCCTTGTCATACTCTTTCATTTGATATCCATGTCGAAGGTGTTGTGAAGAAAATGGTAATCCGCATTCTTGAGGTGGCCGCTATGGACCAAACGATATATTGAGTATACTATATTGCCTTTGGTGTTCTACTTACCATACCCTTTCATTTGATATCCATGTCGAGGGGTTGTAAAGAAAATGGTAATCCGCCCTCTTGAGATGGCTGCTATGGACCAAACGCCTGCTTTTCTATTGAAATTTTGCTATAAACCTCACGGAGCCCGAGACCTTTCCTTCAGATATGAATTTTACACAGATGAAATGCCTCAAAGAACATGGGTCTTGCGTCGGCCGCCATGAATCGGTATATTGAGTCTACTACATTGCTTATTGTATTCTACTTATCATACCCTTTCATTTGATACCCATGTCGAGGTGGTTGTGAAGAAAGTGGTACACCGCCCTCTTGAGACGGCCGCCATGGATCATTTTAGTTTCAATAGCGTCATGGCCTACCTATTGTTTGACAGCTGCGTAAATTTGAAATTTTCATTAAATGTAATGATTCAATTTAATGACAATTTTACATTTGTCAAACAATAGGTAGGCCATGAAGCTATTGAAACTAAAATGAAGTGAAAATTCCTAAAATTACCATTTTTTTGTTTTTTCAGGCAATTTTTTAAATTTTTCTCTCCGTAAGAACCATCCTCGTACTTCAACGAATATTCAAAAAAAAAAATTAGTCCAATAGGTCCAGCCGTTCTCGAGTTTTGCGCTTACCAACACATTTAGCGATTCATTTTTATATTATAGATTTATTAAATAATATTTCATTGAAAGAGTTTTTAAAAAGTCGGAATTCACTTGCTGAGATCAAAACCACTTGAATAATTTATGAAGTAAAACTTGAATTGTAGCCAGAATTTGTTTTAAACCTTTGTGGTTCCTTGAGTTTTTTTTTTTTTTTTTTTTGTTAATATGAAGTCTGGTTACTTTTTGATAATTTTAAAATATTTTTATGATAAAGTAACTTTCTTACATCGTCTATACGGCGTCTGATACATCGCCTCAAGCATATCTGAAATAAGCGGGAAAATACATAAATAAGCTATGTATGTAACAAAAGATAGCAATCACATTATTTCTGCGGTCATTACTGTATCTATCATCAAAATTGTTTTTAGTAAAAATTGGGTTTGTCGTCGGTTTTCCCAATAGGTTCCGTTCGTTCATCCTTCAAAAGACACAACCGACGAACGGCACAAATAAGTACCCTTGCCCACTACCCTCTCTCACATCTTGAACCTGCAGGTGCCGCGGCCAAAATCTGTCGGTCGATGAAATTTTCCCCGTCTCAAAAGGCACAACACTTTGATGCGAACAAATTTTATTGGTGGTTGATACCTGTATTTTCGGGACATATCCCTGAAGATGTGGCGCTTGAGTCCGCGCAACCGAAGTCCCGTCAGGCTTTGCTATTGACTTCTGTAACTTTCTTGGGATTAAAATCAACTTCCGAAGCCACGTCATATTCTTTTGCTTCGTATACAGAATCCCTAACATTGGTAACGAAGCCTCCACTTAATCATTTGATATTATTTCCGAACAATTCTCAGGATTTTTGTCGTCCAATCTTGAGTGTGAAATCATCGGTCCGGGCGATTTCCATTTTCACAACGTAAACTAGTTGACTTACTCAGATGGAATCAGTGTTTCTGGCAAGGACTTCGGGCTCTTTGCAGACACCAATAATTTACATCAAAATGTGGATCATCCTACGAGAGTCCCTGATGTTGCTAATCAAGGAACCCATCTCCTTGATATTTTCCAGCTTGATTCACCTCTCGGCAATTCGGGCCACTGCTGAGGCAGCGCAAGCTTCCCATTCAAATTTCCGACCTATCCCCTCTCAAACCAGGTAGAAGAACTGTATGGCATTATGGGAAGCCAATTGGTTGAGGCTTATTCATTATTTCCAATCCACTGACTGGGACCTGTGTTTCCGAATCAAAAACGTCAACTCTGCCGCTACCCATATCACCAGGATCATGCAGGTAGATATTTACTCCCCATTCGACTAAATCTGTGAAGGCTAGTCCCTACAAATGGGTTAATCTTGAATGTGAATGTATGAATGCAATTAGAAATCAAGTTTCCCGAGTAAATCGCTTCGTCTAGAGTATGTAAAACTAAGAAATGCCTGCAAAGTCATCATCAGGAATGTTAAAACTTCATTTTACAACAAGTTGAGAAGTAAACTCTTTAATTGATCCTCTGGTAGCAAAAATTTCTGTTCCTTGGTAAGTTGCAACAGGAAGAATTTCACTACATCCACAATATCCATAATAAGAAGAACAGATAGCAAATCCAAGGCCGATCTATTAGCATCTTTGTTCGCCTCAAATTCTTCGTTACCCGAAACTGATATGCTACCCTCGGCCCTGGAGCACAACGCCCATTCAACGGATGGGGCTCATTACAAGACTCGCGAGGTATTTAGTTACCTCTAAGCGTCGACGTCAATAAATCTACTGGTGACGACAAAATTCCCCCTATGGTATTTAATAAATGTGCCTCACCCTTAGCTAAACGCCTGCGCAAACTTTTTGCCCTGTCCTAGGTGAAGCCAGCGGCTCCTTAAACTACCGTCCAATAGCAATTACTTCTGTACTCTCCAAAGTTATGGAGACAATAACAAACAGAAAGCTTATGGAATATCTTGAATACAACCAAATATTGGACGACAAACAGTACGGCTTTAGATTTAAAATATCTACTGGTGACCTCTTTGTCTGCTAACTGAGCACCTCTACCAAAGCATTCATCATTTTGATGAATCCGGCCTTGGTTGCTCTCGATATCTCCAAGGCCTGTAACAGAGTATGACATCCCTTGATTGACTAAACTCCAAGCTATTGGTATTAACTTTATTTTGAAGAATTGGATTGAGAGTTTCCTTTCTGACCATTCAAACAAAGGTAGTATTGGACGGCGTCAAATCTAATACCCACACAGATGTTTCCCAGGAGTCAATTCTATCACCAGCTCTCTTCCTAGTTTTTATAAATGACCTGCTTTCAATCCCATCCAACTCACCTCACAGCTTTGCTGAGGACAGTACTCTGCATTATTCGTATAGCTTCGATAAAGTAAGACAAGCACGTGCCAGACCTCGACTGGTTGATCGTGAACTTCTGTCTATTTCACTAAACAGGGATATAAATCTGATTCTAGATTGGGCTTCAAAAACTGTGTCGAATTCAACGTACGAAAAATGAAATACTGTCTGTTTTCTAAGAAAACACGCTCCTCAATTTCTCCCATTTCAGTGGACAGTGTAGAACTGATGGCGGAACCATCTCTCAATGTCTTAGGCATAACATTAACCGAAGATCCGTTGAAGTAATCACATATTCCAAATCGCTAAAAACAAGCATCACAATGCTTGGGATGCCTTAAAAAACAATTTCCTTCTTCAGCTGTCGGCTATAATCTACAAATCCTTCACTCCGCCTCGAATTCAACTAGTATCTCTGGACAGGGTCCAGGGTGCCTCCAATTAATTGGCGACGGCGCCATTCGCACCACAATTGATTCATTAAGTCACCACAAAAATGTAGCAGCTCTGGTTAAATTCCACCGCGTCTACCACAACGGCTGTTTCACCGAAATATATAACCTCCTATCCCACAGGAATGTTTTTCACGCAACACAAGACTAACCCTTTCGACGCATCCCTACTGTCCACAGCCCTTATTTTCACGCACATATCAGTGTAGAAGTTCGTTCTTTTCGAGAACAACTCGCCTGTGGAACAACCTCCCACAGTTAGTATTCCCGAACTCAAGCTTGCTACCAGAAATCTGACCATGATGTGTACCACATGACAGACTGGTAGGACAAAGGATGATACCTGAGCTCAGACTTACCCATAAAAAAATGTAACCTATATCATAAATTCTATCTAATCTAATGAATTGCACAACTAACTGAAATATTAATAAAATTGCACGAAGTGATGAATAATTTAAAGTATACTCTTACAAAAATGCATTTTTATTCAAAATAATTAGTATTAGGCAGGGCCAAGTCCCGTAGGTTTTTTAAAACTGCCACATATAACTGGTGGCAGCGGTGGGATTCGAACCCGCCCATCATATTGTTTTTGATAAATATTCGATACACATACGGTGGTTAATGACATCAGTAATTGAACCATATTGGAGACGAAAAAAAACTCTTGTATTTCCTTATATGTCTGTACATTTAATGTTAATTGTAGCACACATTTTATCTAATCTAATCTGAAGATGGTCATAACTTATTCTTAATAATAACAAAATTGAAAGAAGTATGAGCGGAGAAGAAAGAACATTTTTGATGTATACTATTACAAAAGTACATTCTTATTCACAATCTGTAGTATTGCTTTGATAAAAACACTGGTGGCAGCGGTGGGATTCGGACTCACAGCTCCTATTGTTTAAGGCAAACATGCGATATTAGAAACTTTGGAAAAATAAAAAAGCTCTATAGTTTATAAATATGTATGTTTAATGCTAATTGTTGAAACTTCAATTCTATATAATCTAGTGAATTATGATACATTATTATACAAAAATGTATTCTTATTCAAAACCATTAAAATTAGGAATGGCCAGCCCCGTAGTTTTGATAAAAAATAACACAAAAAAAATTCTGGTGGCAGCGGTGGGAGTCAAATCCACACTTCCAAGGAGGAGACTAACTTAGAGAGGACTTTGCTTGCAATTATTATTGCACTATTAATGTTATTTCCAGAGTTATCACGTTAGTAAACTGCCAAAGCATTCCTAACAGATAGTCAAGAACTAAATACAATTTAAATTCCCAATAAAATACCCAATACTTTTCAACTTTATAAATAAATGTCATAATGATTTTGTAACCAAATATGAAAAACTGTCAATAGTCAAAATTCATGTTTCCAATTCGATTATTGAAACATTTTATGAAACTGGCACAAAATCGAATGCAAAAATCGACCTCTTTTTCTATACTACAAGTGGTGGAAAAACTGGCAAAAAGGGTCAAATTAAAATTCAGTTACACAAAATTCGACTAAAGTTAATTTTGAAATTATGTAAAAGCAATTTCCTGTAGTCCTTCGAACGGGCTCTGCCATCATCATCGTATACATACAGGAGATGCTACCATAGCCGTAGGGTCTATAAGCAATAGTAGTACACAAGGTGGCAACCAGCAAGGGTGTGCCAAATATTTTCAACTTTTACTATAGGTGGAGGAAAATGTTATATGCAATTTGATATACTTCACCATAGATGCATTCAGTGAAAAGTTCACCACTGAAAATTGCACAGCATAACGGAAGAAAGGAAGGAACAAATGCTCGTCATGAGAGTTGATAGACATCAAAATACACACCTTTCCATACACACTAATGCTGCAGTTTCTTCATAGTCAAGTCGACCTCACCAATTTCCACCAACTTTCGAGAGGAAATTAAGATTTGAGGGGCGATGAAATTGGATATAGTCCCTTAAATGCAAAAATTAAAATTCCTTTGGGTACTTGCTGAGTGGCGGCGGGGTATATGCAACAACAGCATAATATTAAAAATTTGCAATGGTTTGTGGAGCGATGGGAGGGTGAAGAGGGGCTTTTAAAGTTGAGCACCTCTCTAGCTCTCGCTGTCTTTATGCATCAGTGCACTTCACACCACCCCCAAAGGGCTCGAGTTAAAAGCTGCTTTTCGAATTCACATGCAGTGCACGTATACAAACAGGAGAGCTACCCAAACAGTGTGTACACGGGGAAAAGTAGAGAAAATTTTGTGTAAATGGAAGAATTTCCATTTAATTTCCACCGTTTTGATTGCTTCCTTTATGTAAAAAGTTATTCCGTCTTGAAATCTTGTTCTTTCACTTTAAAATTTCATCTCCCTCGCACCTCACCCATCCAGTTCTGTTCGTTCTTCCTATCAAAGGATGTTACGGAATTCCGAAATATGCATGTCCTCCCTAGAAGGACCGAATTATGATGAAGAACTAGTTAAAGGGTTTGGGGAAACGGGCGAAACGGATGTTACTGAAATGCATCAAAATGTTTTAAGGTGTCCCAGTTTTTCGATGCATTCAGCAGAGAGGTATTTTACAACAAGATGAGAACTTTCTTAAATTCATGCAATTTCAAGCCAACCCTTCGAATTCTGCCGAGTAAATAGTTTTCTTGGACCGTCCTCCCCGGTCCCCTCCCCAACATAGAGTCGAATAGCTGCGGATGCTCCATTTCTTCAATTTCAACAGTAAAACTTCTAAAGATGACGACGAATGTCTTATTTTCGTCGTTTCGTGTTTTTCCTTTTTTAGTATATTTTTTTGGAAAAATTTTCATTTTCTTGCAATGCATACAGGACTGCATCTGCTCCTTTTTTTATGAAGCCGAGATAAAAGCCAGCGCCAGAGTAGTCATGTGGTGGGTTCCCGGGGAAAATTGTCATTGACCAAATGGATTTTGGATACCATATACTCTATAAGATAAAATGGGCCAAAGCCAGTAAAAGTTGAATTGAAGATTAGACTTCTTCGGAGTCATATTCCATTCTCAAAGATGAAAAAGGGGAAGTTTTCCCTTTTTTAATGAGAAAATTCCATTAGCAAAATTTCGGTTTCATATACTGAATGGGTTTGTTAGCCGCTATATTTGTTTAAAGGCCGAATTGGGTTTTATGTTCGGCTTTGGATGCATTTACTTTTAATAAACATTTTCATTATAGTCAGACGATGCAGAAATTCAGTTTTGGGGCATACTTTTGAGTAAACAAAAATTGTTGCTGGATTACGTAAAAGTTGTACAAAGGAAATTATAACAGATTTTTTAGGGGTTTATTCAAGACGTGATAAGGAAGCACTTTATAACAACTATGGTTACTTGAATGTTATTGTGGATAATTTTTTTGAATAAACTACCATCAATTTCAAAGAGACTTGAATAATATTGTAATGCTGGTTTGACTAAATAAAATAGGCTTAGTTTGGTAGTTCGACTTGAAACATTACACTAGAAGAAACCGTCAATTGTATTTACGAATTCAGACTTAAAGAGATAAAGATCTTGTTTTTGTGATCTTCAGTTCAGTTCATCTTATGATTTTCTAGTGATCTTCAATTATATTTTTCTCTGAAAGTCTCACGCTCAAAGATTAAGTCCATTTGTACTATTTTTCGTTCTATAATTTAGTGTAATGTCATAGGTATGGCGTCGGTTGCGCCTGGGAAAAATCACTTGGCTGCGAATTTTTGTCCACTCCAGTGAAAGAACTGGCAATGCCAAAGCAGGCTGATAACGCCGATCCAACTGAACCCGTGCAGATCCCCATTGCCTCAAAAGAGGCTAACAAAACCACCATGCCTTCCAGCTCTAAAGGTGATCCACCATCAAAAGGGAAGTACCAAGCGCAACGCAGTGCCTTAAGAATCCTTGCTCGATTGGAGAGAGCTGAGAAGGGTGAGATCACCGAGACCGTTTTCGACGAAAGCGATCCAGACGGCACCGTTTTGTCTGATAAATGATGGAAAATTGAGGCTCGCGACGTTTCTTCATGAGCATATTGGCACTGCCCCTTACTTTCGCGATGGCGGATGGCATCACGGCCCCGTGAAGCTCATCGCATGTGCCAATCAGATATCTGTGGATATCTATAAAATAGCCATATCCAAAATCGGCGAAGCAAGGCCAGGCGCTAAACTCAAGAAAGCACGTTCTTGGAACCCATGGAACCCGCCGAGCCTCAGGCTATTCTGGATATAATTCGGTTACAGGCGTCATCGTGGAAGATTACAGAAGTGGATATCCAAAAGGTGACGGCCAAGCGGCACTCGTAATTAGCATGAAGTCACTAGGTGAAATCTGGTGGCGTCATAAGTTACGGTTTCTCTTCCATAATTTTGAGGCCTTTCCAAAAAGATAACTTGCCCTTTAAGTGGAGAGAAGTTGCTTTAACTGATCCACCTGCAGCTGTAGATAGTGAGCCCGTGAGTCAGTTTGATAAAACACAAGGAAATTAGGGGAAACTGCAGGGCAGATAAGCTTGCTAGATAGGTAATCGAAGTGGAAAACACATCCAATTTAAACCAGATGGGAATATCCTTAAACATAAACTTATTGTGAGAAATATCAGCTTAACTCGAGCTGGGCTAGGATGGACCACAGCAACAGTGTGCCGCCCTCTTTATGGCTGACTTTGGCGTTCGAATTCGCTTGTTCAGTTAAACAAAAAAGAGATAAGCCATGTAGTGAAGCTGCTGATCCCCCACAACGACTTTTGCAGAAATTTTAGTAATAAAGATGAGAATGAAACTGTCTCCCATCTTTTCTGTACATGTCTGGCCTTCGCGAGGAAAAGAGTGGCCTTCCTCGGCTTACCTGATGGATTGAATGAGCTGCAAAACATTGATGCTCCTGACCTCTGTCGTTCCAAATGGCTTGAAATGGGCTGAATTTTGTCTCAACACTAGAATAGCATCACAATGGCCCAACGGTGTGTCTAAGCCATTTCAACGTAATCTAACCTAACTGACAAAACAAAAGCAAGAACTGATAACGCCGATCCAATATAACTGCGATATATCCTTGGGTTTTGTGATCAAGAAATGGCTTGCTCGCTTATTATGCCTGATAGAGAATTTTTTGTACAGGGAAAATTATATTGGGAGTGGGTGTGGTTGCGCCTGTGAAAAAACGTGTTGGAGCAAATTTTTCTACTCAGCAAGTTCAAGTCGGAAAAATTGTGGAGAGAACAAAGTGAGAGAACTGACAAGGCCAAAACAAGCACTGACAACGCCGACCCGATCACATTCTATCTAATCTAAAGAATAGCACAACTTACTCTTAATATTAACAAAAATGAACGAAGAAGAAACATAAAGGAAACTTTTAAGGTATACTCTTACACAAGTGTATTCTTATTCATAATCTCTAGTATCGTTTTGATAAAAATGGTACAAAACACTGGTGGCAGCGGTCCAAACCCACAGCTCCTATTGTTTGTTGCAATCATACGATACTGGCAACTTTTGACAAGTAAAAGAGCTGTATAGTTTCTATGTATGTATACATTTAATGTTAATTGTAAGTTGCAGCATAAATTCTATCTTATTTAATGCTACTGAAATATTAACAATATGGAATGAAATATGAACGAAGAAGAAGCTCCAAGGCATATTTTAAAGTGTACTCTTAAAAGAATGTATTCTTATTCAAAATTAATAAAATTAGGAATGGCCAAATCCCGTAGTTTTGGTAAAAATAACCACAAAAAAATCTGGTGGCAGCGGTAGGATTCAAACGCTAGGTGTTTCTAGGAGACTCTTGACTTAGAGAGTACTTGGTAGCAATTATTGCTGCACTATTGCTGTTATTTTTTCTCCAATATGAATGGTAGTTGAGTTCCTTAACCCCTAGGATACCAATCATAGCAAATTCCATTGTCTTGCGATCTTCAATCCTAAATAAAATAAAGTCGGAAATAGCGGATTTCATTTCTATTATAAAATTATTTATTACGCTAGTTTAGCTAGCTTAGTCTAATCACGTACCACTATAATTTCTGAATGCCTCGGGAGTATTAAGCATATCTTTTGTACTAATCTTATCAACTATAATGCACTTAACTAACGAAACTAAAGCCGATCCCTAGTAGGTTCTGAAAAGTTAAAGGACACATATACCCCAAATTTTATATGTACTGTATATCTGTATATCTACTGTCACTGTACATTATTATTATTATTATTATTTATTGGCCAATCATTGTACACAAGAATAAATCTTAAATTAGTACAACAAAAAAGTGGTATAACAAACAAAACATACTTAATATAAATTTTTTAATGTAAAGCATTTTATAATACTTTCAAAATCTGAGTAAACCTTTCTAAAATATCATTTTCAATTATAATTTATGAAATTTCTGTTAAAATACCAGGCAGAAGACTAAAAATAATCCAGTTACTTGCTATTAAGCCCATTTAAGCCCTTGAAACGAAGTTGTTAAATAATCATTAGGTAATCACTAAAGTAAAGGACAAGAATAGGGAAAAAAATATAAAATGCAAAATAAACCAAGCGTACTGTGCGCTGTGGTTCGTTTTTTCTTTTCGTTTGACGTTCCATAGATTAACAACAAACTTTGGTAAGAAGAATATTCAAATATTTTTGAGCTTTTCCTCCTGTATAATATAATCTATCCCCTCTATTCAGGGATATCTTCTCAAATTAAAATGCAAATGGAAGCCACATTTCCTGCTTCTCATGCCCATCGTCATCTCTAAAAGCCTACGGAAAAGCCACCCCCACACACACAATTCTCTGACCCCACTCCAAAAAAACATTTTTCGGCATCTCTTTAACATGATAATCTGAGAGAATCTAAAAGCTCTGGTCCTTTGGTGTGTGCTTAAGCATAAATAACAAAATTTACATTAACATAAAAGACAGAAAAATGGCACCAGTAGAAAAAAATATATAAAGAAGAGGAGAAACACTGAAATGAAATCGCGTTAAAAAGAAGAACACACTAGGCTGCACATAACCTTAAAACAAAGTGTTTCCAAGGAGGGAACTGCGAGCACTCTAAAAGCTCATATGACGTGCCCCATTACACTTTGGCAATAAAAGTATTATTGCCAGCCCCCAAATGTAGAGTGCTGGCTCTGCTTAGAGAGCTGCTGTTCGACTTCAAAGCTTCCCAGAGCCATACCCCCATCCCTGTATTACAACTGCCACCCGGCCACCTTGCCGCCCCCAACTTACAACATTGGTTCGACTACTTTCAGTGCGGAACGGTGTTATGTTTGTTTAAGTACCACGAATAGATGACAACTACACAAAAGGGAGATGATACTTCCTCACACCCCTCCCGTCCGTCGGACTCTCTAGGGAATTGATACTTGTCACAAAAATAAAAGCAGAGCTGTGCTAGACAGAGAGGGAGAGAGAGAGAAAGAGAGAGAATCGGGAATGGTGGCTGACTCAGGACTGAGTGGAACTGGCGAGCTATATTTGTTTTTACGTTATTTTTTCCCGGTTATTACACCGTTATAGTAGAACTACCATCCCCCACCCAAAAACCACCCACCAACATATCTATATATATATATATATCGAATGGATGTAAGTTTGGTGTGGCGTAGTTCAGCAAAGTGGGATATTGGTATGGAATAAAATTGTTAAAGCTATTCAACGTAATCGAGCTGAACTAACTCACTGACTGGCATGAATTGAACCCTGACGGATCATCGATGGGGACTTGATGGCGACAACTCTCTATTTAATGACGAGTTCGTCTTTTGTATTCGAGAAGCCTGACGAATGCTTTGTTCGCTCAAAACGATAACGCTAATGATGATGCCCTGCAAAATACTGAAGTATATTTAGTATAGTTATGATAATGGTTATGATAGCTCAGAATGGAGAGGATAAAGTATATTTAAAATATGAAAAAGAAATATAATCTAATTAGAGAGAATGTGCTATTGTCATCAACAACGTTATTTATTAAAGTAGAGTTCTTCTATAATTGGGTATATTGTTAGTAATGTCCAAGATTCTTCATCAAACATTAACGAGGCTCTCTAGATAATGTGAAGTCATAGTCATGGCGTTCATGTTGCTCCGGAAAATCGAAAAACTGTGCCAAAAATAGAGCATTGAACCGCTGATGTCAGAAAGAACGACCCACAGCAAACAGAGATGCTAGTGGTATGTGTGAATTTTTGGTCGTTGTAAAGGTGATTAAATACTTAATTTATCCATATAAGTTCCTCGGGAGTCGTTACATAGTTATTTTTATTTTATAGCTTGACACGAACATCATTTAATAGTTTAACTAAAACAACTCTACACCTAAAACTTTTTTTAAATAACCTGAATAGCAGCAAATAAAATTACAGTCGTATTGTTGATGATCATTGTTGAAATATACAAAGACGAAGAGCCTACCTTTAATTAGCGGACCAAGAAAAACACCCACACCTGCAGTTAATTCAAAATAATTGATCTGGCATGAAGTCTCCCGCAAATAAACCAAATTTTATTTCGGAAGCATGCATCCTCGTGTATTTAGTCTAATCTATACGATGAATGCCTCTAGGCGCCAAAGCTTTTCTGAAAAATTATTCAAAAATATTGGTGATATACGAGGCTGATCTCAAATGTTGACATTTTTCTTTAATTTATTTTTATTTTTCTACATAGTCTCCTTGTAACCCTACACACGTCTCCCAGCGATGCTCCCATCTCTTTAACGCATCCAAATAGTACTCGGCGTTTTTCTCTGCAAAATAATTGTTCACGAAAGTGATTGCCTCCTCATTTGACGAAAACCGCTGTACTCTGAGGGCAATTTTTAGATGAACTAGCAAAAGCAAGTCGCTTGGGGCTAGAAGCAGTTCAAACTATATTTCGTGAATTTGCGCAGAGAGCGTTGGAAATGTTCATTCGAACACGTTTTGGTCTAACGTGAGCAAACGCGGCATTCCACGCGTAGACTGCTTTCTAATGCCTATCCTTGATTTAATATGTGACAAACACGTTCTTTGGACATTTTCATAGCCTCTGCGATCTCTTTCACTTTAATTCGGCAGTCGTCTAGGTATACTTTAGCCATGTTATCGTCCGTAGTTGCAGTTTTTTGACGTCCCGAACATTAAACGTCTCTCAAGCTCAGCGTTTGAATTCAAAATTTCACTGTGGTAAATGATGATGCATAGTCCCGTTCACAGAGTCCAACTCATCTTTAATTTGGGTAGGCATTATTGCCTTTTAAAAACAAAAAATTGATGTCAGATCGATACTAATTTTTGTCTATTTTCACAAAAACACTTATATCGGCTCACTTAAACGACTACCATTACTGCGGGCGAAAATAGCTGGAACAAAGACTCACAACTACTCGCACTATCTCTCACAGTCGAGTGCTCCAAACTGCCAGCGGATTTTTAGGATACGACGCAGGCATCTCTTGATGCAAACTTGTAGGCGCCTGTAATGAATTCGGTGACTTTCCATTGTTCGCAACCGTACAAAAAAACTGCCTTAACGTTAGAGTTTAGCAGCCGCAATTTGGTGTTAGCTGATCTCCATATGCGGAACAGGGATGCATATGCGCTTCGTGCGGTTATATATTCTGGAACTGACATCTTCTTCTGCACCGCCTTTTTCTGTAGTAATACTACCGTGGTACCAAAGTTTATCTACCAGTTCTACGTCACGGTTATTCGGTTATTATTATTGTTTGGTTTTGGTCGGATCTAGCCTTAAGCCGGCTGGGCTGCTTTCTGTTGTCAAATTGCTTAACATGTTTTTGAGGTCCTGATGTCTGTGGGCCAGCAAAAAGGTATCATCCGTAGTCGAGTTTCTTAAGGCGGTCTAGCAATCCCCATTGTATGCCGCCTGTTCTACTATCTACAGCGCTGACAAGGACGTCGTTTATTACTATAATAAATAGTAATGGCGAAAGTAGACATCCTTGTCGTACTGAGTTCAGCCTCAAAGCTGTCGGACAATTTTCTTTCTGCCATATAAAGCCCCTATTGACTCAGTCGAACGCTTTCTCATAGTCTACGAAATCAATATCACCAGTATTGCTTGGTATTCTTTAGCAAAAATATCTCGTAATACTGGTGGCAGCGGTGGGATTCGATCAAAGCACTGGTTATTCGCTTCGGTAATGGGGCGATTTTGGAAACTTTGATACATTAAAAGAGATCTATTTTTTCTATATATGTACATTTACTGTCAATTGTAAACTGTTGCACAAATTTTATCTAATCTAATCTAATAAACTGTACAACTTAGTGAAATATTAACAAAATTTAACGATGTAGGAATATTTTAAGGTATATTTCTTCAAAAATTGATTCTTATTCCACATTAGTTCTGGTAGAGGATGTTGCATGATGCCAAAGCCAATAACAGGCTGTGATGACTATGATGGTGATTATACAATACTTCCCGCGATAAAACGATGACTTCGATGATTGAACAGGACCTCGCTCCCTCATGATTATAGGCAATATAGTAGATATTTCTGCAAGTAGAAAAAACAAGTAAGAAGCGGTGTCATCTCGGTGAAAAATAGAAGGACCATGTCGCTGATGGTAGTCGAACGCCTTAACCCCTGAGGAAGCTAGATTGCGCTAAACTGCAAAACTACTTATGCACAATCGTGGTTCGATACATGGGATCATTTTGTTACTTTTTTTACGAAATTAGGGGGTGACGCATATCAGCCTTTCGGACGAATGCAAGAAGATCTTTGGTTGAAGAAGACCACACTTGAGTGGAGCTCATAAGCTCTCTGATTAACGTTCTTTTTCTAAGCCAGATCAGGGCAAGAAATTCACAAAGAATAGGTGTCCGGCGTTCTGTCATAGGTTGTAGAGGTGATATCGCAGCCCATCATGTCCAGTAGGCTAACCCACTGATGATGCTCCTTAAGGCTAAAGATCTTATACTTTGGTATTTAAGGCAAAGATCTTACACTGTCTTACTATTATATATTATTGATAATAGATTTGCTTGGAAATTAGTATCAGCTAAAGCTATCCTCGGGTTTCAAAACAATCTTAACTATTTCTAAGGCAATTGAAAACAATTTGTTATATCTTTTCAAACATTTACCATAAAATTTCTTAGAAAAACTTTGAAAACAGTTCAAACTTTTCTAGATTTCAATTTTTCGTAAAATTTAAGTTCACCTCGAAAGTGCAATAAAATATCATTTTTAGAAAAATCTGCATAAAAATTTAAAATTTATTCGTCCCAAATGTACAACTACTATGTAGCAGTGACCTAGGTAAAAATTGCCACTTAAAACGGCAGCACGGGAGAAATGGGGGGTCGCCGCACAACAATCCTTTTATCGTCATAGAAAATGCTATGCAGAGCCATAAGGGGTGAATATGCCAGAAATGACAAATATGCCCATAATGTACCCACAAACAATATTCCACTACACAGCCATGCCACAGAGATCGAGGTTGATGCTACTTGAATGTGTATATTCACACACACAGAGAGCGAGAGGGAACCTTAAGGTGATAGAGGGTAACATAAGCCTTTCTGGTCTAGGTACTGATGAAGAACTTCCGCTTCCCTGATCCACTTGTCCTAGAAAACAAAACAGCGAAAATAAAAATTTTCAACATAAAACCTCTTTGCATGTTGTGAAAAGGACTTTTGGTTAGCAAAAGGATTTTTATTGTTCTTTTTTTATAACAAAAAAAAGCACAGAAAATACCCTATTTTTCTATGGTTTTTATTTCTTATATTGTGTCCGTGTGTGTGTCTGTATGCGTTGGAATCGAGCTCATATGTAAATGAAGGTATTTGGTTTTCCTTCGAATAAACAAAATAATGAAAAATTGTCACAACAGAAGCACAATCCAAAATCAAGTCCTTTTTCATGAAAAAACAGCCCCCCTCGTCCTTCATGCTGATGGTGACTTATGCAGGTTTTTGGTGCGGTTTACGAGAGCGAATTTTGTTATGAAATATTTTTTACGTAACTTTCATGCACAGAGCTTTACGTAACTAATCAAATACAGAAAAATGTCATTCACAAATATTTGAAGTTAAAATACCAGCGCAAACTGGGCGAGGATGTGGGAATGTGTTTTTCGTTTAACATTTAGCGTTTAGCAGAGGCACTTTAATTGGGGTTGGTGCTCTAACGATATAACAGATGCTGTGACTTGTGCATTTGGTTATACAAAAACAAACAACTAAAATTCACATTCTTCTTTCTCTTAAAATGACCTATTAAGGAGGAATACAACACTTGGTCGAATTTTGGGGTAATGGATTAGTGAAAATGTGGACTGATGTTGCAAAGGATAAACCCAGTAAGATGGATGTTCTATAAGTCTATCTGAGAGTTATATTGGTCAAACTCTCTGGTAGTTTGAAGTATAGTCCACAAAAATTAAGATGGTCCTTACTACTCAGTTATACATACATAGGTAGTTAGGAAGTCAGTTCCATCTAAGCCGGAGGCTGTGACTTAATTGGCGCTGAGGTGTGCCGTTTTGTAGGCGCACTCGTAAAAGTTTTGCGTGAACAGACGCAGTAAACTAGGAGAGATTTTAGATCCAGCCCGTCATATTTAGGCATCGGATCAAATCTCCACCTTTGACTTTCGAAACTTTCTCAAATTCGCGATCTTTAGTTGCTATAACAAGGCCAAGTTTTTCTAGTATTGACTTATGATAACAGCTCGTTCATCTGGAGCCTACTGAGAGAAAGTAGTGATGTAGCTCTTTATCAAGCACAGCGGCCTCGGTTATCTAGGGATAATGCGCATGGCTACCATCCCAGAGGTCCCGGATTCGAATCTCGACAGTACTACGGTCCTTCGCCTTTCCCATTTTCCCCACATACATAACTTTCTTTCTTTCTTCTTTTCTTACATTTCTGATTCCTCCTGTCATAGCATCCCTAGCCCTTCCCCGCTCCCCCAAGCGTATGTCGTCGGTCAGTTGGTGGGATTCAACTCGTTTCAGGAGGCATAATACTCCAGCGAGTTGTTTTTCGATGCCCCGATGTCAGAGTCGCATAGCAATGGTTGGGAGCAGGTGGAATAAAAATATCTCGGCTGGTTGTGGCAGTTCTTTCCTTCCGACTAATGCTGATGTTCAACATTGCAGTCTATATGGAAAAAAGTAGATTCGTCGTACAGTACAAAGGGGCTTTTCCTGAGCCTTTAGTCTTGCACATAAAAAACAAACAGCACTACGTTGCCTGCGAGAGTCTCTCCCAGCCTGGCCAATAATCTGTTTCCTATGACCTGGTACCCACTGTCGGATGACCCTGTACCTTCTGGCCAATGAATGGAGCTCCTTCTTGCAATTTAAGACCGGCCTTGATGACCTTTTATAAATCTGATGTCGTACAAGACAACGTAATCGTCCTTGTTCGGTTGGAAATCTTTCCATTCCTCCCTGGTAGAGATGCAGATATTAAGGTCCTGGTTGTACAAGTCATAGTGCGGACTATTTCTGTCTAATAAAATCGCGATACAACTCCTTATAAACTTTTACTAACGTATTTTATACAAAGGGGGAACTCTGACAATATGTTTGTTTCCGTACTTTACTGCGGAATGACATTGGTGCTAAATTTATGCAGTTTAATCATTTACGATATCGTAGCACATGTAAAATCCTGAAGACTACAATTATCAAAAACAATCACTTATTTACGTTGTCTTAACTACCACCATTCTGTTTTACAGGAAAATTACGGCAACAGATTCATTTAATTAATTAAATTCTATTTAATTTTGATTATCTGTAAGGTAAGTTTTAGTCGTTTATTGATGTGCTAATACTGAGGAAAAATAACATGAATAGTGCAGCAAGAATTTCTACCAAGTCCCTTCCATATCACTAGTCTCTTCAGAACCGTAGGTTTGATTCTCACCGCTGCCACCAATATTATGTGGCATTTTTATCAAACCTTCTTTACTTGTCCCTGGATTGAAGTCTTCAATTTTTTATACCTAGATTATATTCTTCTACGCTATCTGCATATTTTTTTAGCGCCTCGTGTCTCTGTGTTAGTCTGATGTTTAGCTTTGGTCCTCCTTGATAACGCCAGGGGATCTGGCTAGTATTACGATATCATCAACCAGATCCATCATAGCATCGTTGTATTGTATATCAGCCGATGTAAAGAGTCATCTAAAAAAAGGTGCCCATTGGTTAACGGATCTACCTTCAGATTGGCCGCCAAACGAATTGATTGATAAGCACAATATTCCTCTGCGTACCTCTTTAATGATTGAAGTAATTGAATTGAGAATTGTTTAGTTCAGATGAAGCGCTTCTACATTTTCAAAATTACAGTAAAAGGAGGAGATTTTTGCGAATCACCACTTATTGCCTACGCTTTATAGATCATACAAAGTGTGATCATAATAAATTTTTGTCTTGCTCTGATCTCCAACGTTCGGAGTTATACTAGATCGCAAAGCCTGTGAGAGAAAATTGTTGCTGTTAGGACTGGGCGGAAATTGCTCTCTACCTCTAAAATACAGCCCCACTATAAACGAAGAAGGACTTTTGCGAGTGGGCTCTCGATTGCGATTCATGGATGATTTCAAAACTTCTTTTCCAGGAATATTTCCCAAGAATTCTTATATTACTGAACTACTCGTAAGGGGCAAACACGAAAAGACACAGCATGGTGGTATAGACTTGGTACTTTTACGTGTATGAGAGAGTTTTTGTATCCCTGATGATCCCATACATCCCATACAGTTGATAAAAGCAGCAATAAAACGCTGTACTATTTTCAGAATGATTCAAACGAGACCTATGACTCAGCCCTTCTTCCCGTTACCGCGTGAAAGAATGCTGACATCACATCCTTTTGAGACCACAGATATAGACTTTGCTTTATATACAAAGAAGAACGGCGTACAGAATGATCTTACTGAAAAGGCTACACCTGTTCACCTGTGCTACTGTTAGAGCTATTTACTTGGAGGTCGAGAGAGCCCCTGGTTTGGTGGATTCTGGCAGAGGATAGTCCGAAGTGTAAAAAAACATACTGAAAGGTGTTATTAGGAAATCAACATTCAACGACGATGAATGAACACATTACTAGCTAGCTTCGCTTCTCCAATAGGTCCACATTACGAAGACCGGTCTAGATGTTGTATCCAATTGAATCTTCTTAAAATGACGCTCTTATTTTACGCGCCGGAGGTTGCAGATAATCTTCACTATTCTAAAAAGAATTCACCGGTATTTCTACTTCTCTTACGGAAATCAGCTAATTTAAAAATCGCCATTTGGAGGCTATTGTGAACTATTATTCAAAATCAGCATTAATTAGGAATTTGAACCTCATCAATTAAAAAACCGATGATGCAAATTTTAGTTAATCGGTTACGAAATCTCAAAAAAGCGCCATCTGTCGAAGGGTGTACCACACTTTGGGCATCACTGCATTAGGACCACAATGTACCAAAGATATAATTTTTTAAATATTTCGTTCTCTAAAATTTTTCGCTACACGACCACTTGTTAAAACTGTCATTATATAATGAGGTATTACAATGTGCGTCACCCCCTAAAGGCGTTGGTCATAAATTACGAATTTTTATTATATTTTGATTGCTGTGCTCGATGTTATTACTGAGAGGCAGGGCCGGCGTTTGGGTTCTTTGCGCCCGGTGCAGTATGCTATATTGCGCCCCATCAGCTGTTCATTTTGTTGTAGCAGTGAAGGACAATGAAAAAAGACACAAACACTCTGTGCAGTGCCTTCTATATGGGAGTTTCCATAAAATTAGGGCGACTTTTGAAAGTAATTTGTCTTCATAATATTTAAGATGTTATTGCATTTCCTAATAGTGGATATAATACGTAATTAATTTGTTTTGTCATACCTAAAGGGGCCAGTCACTTTAGGTAGAATTTTATGAGAAATTTCGAGTTTTGCGAATTTAGGCATCTAGGGACTGACTGTTATGATTAACAATGGACGTTGGTGGGTTGAAACCTCAACGTTTACAGTTTTAGATAGGTGGGAGTATTCTGCGTACATTGCTGCCTTATTCATGAAAATATCTTATAGGGTTACCAAAATACAGAGTAATATGTAAAGTTCTACCAAGAAAGTTTCAAAAAGGCCCTAGCGGCTAAACCGTTATGATTCTCCCGCCCCCACCTATACGATTTTTTGTTCGTATATCCAAGACCAATCCGCAGCCAGGCGTTTTGGCATTTTCACTGATACACCCTGTATAACTATAAGTGAACGTCACCCCCTGACCACTCTCGTCAGTCCCTAGCAGCTTTAACAGCTAGGGACTGACGGTCTAGGGACTGACGATTCTGAGTAAAACTTTAAAAAAAATACTGCTCGACCACTATACTACGATATCTAACACTATCTACCGAACAAGGCCGATAAACCACTTGTAAATATTAATTAATTAATGTCAATTTCCTATTATTAAACTATAAAATTAGTTGGCTAGGGACTGACGAAGTGACTGGATCAGCACTACTTGGCACAGCAAATCTCGCCTCTACACTTATTTACAAAACGGCCGCTGCAAAAGGAGTGCAGTCTGTAGATAATTTAATCATTTTCTTTAAAATCAACTGAATTACATTCCCTCTACACCCATATAATACCGCGAAATTTTAAAATCCGTTAATGGCTAGGGACTGACGATTAAAATTGAGGACACTAATTCCGACCTTAGGAAACACATTTATTGTTTTTTTAAATTGCAAGAAATGATGAAATTAGTTGTAAATACTTTAATATTGAAAAATTGTAAAGAAAATTAAAGTATAAATTAATTTTTTTCCGAAATATGGATGCCCAAACGCAAAATTTCAGTGCACGGACATGGCTAGGGACTGACGTTTGGGGTCATTAAATATGATTTCAAGAGTATAGTGTAATATTATTTTAAACAAAATTTGAGGAATAAATACAAAATAGTTCGATTTGTTACTTAACAATCTTAAAACAAAATAATATTAATTATATCAAGCGGGGAGTGCCGCGGACACAGAGTTGCCCGGTTTTTGTGGAAACACCCATATATGAAAATGAAGGCACGGGAACACTTTTTCAGTTCTTTTTTAAGTGCCCCGTTCAAATGCGCCCGGTGCAAGTGCACCATTTGCACCTATAAAAGCGCCGCCCCTGCTGAGAGGCTTCCGATAAGATTCCAACAAATTCACGTCGTATAAAAATGTCTACGAATAAAATATCAGTGTTATGATTATCTAAAACTATTGTCTTTCGCTTTATTTTAAAAAATTGCCGCATTTATTCCCATAATGTTTTAAATTCTTCTACTTATAACTTTTTATCCCTATACAAATGAAGTAATGTCACAAATTTTAGGTTAGGTTTTACTTATCAAATTTTATGCTCCATTTCTGCTTTACTCTCAAGTACTAAAAATTAGGAAAGTGTCCAAATTGATTCATTTTCATAATAAGTGCTGTTGTAAATGTAAATCTGTCCATGATCGAAGTATCTTCTTCTTCCAAAAACAAAATGGCTCATGTCAATTGGAAAGACGTCACAGTGCTGACTTCTAGACGTCACATATGGATAACCATGTATATTGAATTTAAAAAAAAAACCGCAGCAATAAAATAAACCAATCTTCTTTCTATCATGTTTATTTACAATTATAAATTATTAATTGTTGATATTGTTTTTACAATATAATTTTAACCTGATTTTTATTTTATTTAAAATTTATGTAATTGATGAAATCGTTTCACAGAAACATTATCATCAAATTTGATTAATTTTTATCTATTATTCCCTATATGATCAATAGTCCTAAAATAAACGCTAATAGTCAAAACTAAGTATCCTAACAACTTAAAAACTTTTCTTTAAATATCTTAAAGTGGTGGGTCCTCAATTCCAAAACTTCATCCTAGCATGAGGTTGTAATAATTCATTTTATTGAATTTTCTTGAGATTACAAATAATCAACTGAAGTAATATCTGGGGGACTGCAATCAAAGTAGGAGTAACGGTGGAATAATAAGAATCTCCTTTATGAAGAATAGAAACCCTATAATTTTTTATGTACGTCATTATCCTTTGTTCAGTATAGTTTTGATGTTGTTTAAAAAATGAACTATACAAGGAACAACAATAAAACTATTGATTTCAATTATGTCTTGAGGTTTTGTTAATTATAGTTTTCCTTACTGGAACAACTAACCTTCGCGTTCGTCAACATAACATAACCGCAGGTTTAATATTTAATTAGGGAATTGGTAAAATTGTTTTAAATTGGGGTGTATTTTATGACTAAAACTTAACAGATGCATTTCTATTTTAGACTGTGATCGATCTACTTAACATGCCCATGCTGCAACATTTATGTGTGAAGCTCTCTGTCGACTTGCACTTTTAGTATTTTGTACGATATAATTAATTTTAGTAATATATACTGGAATTCTAGAAAACTAATCTTAGTCAGTCTGAATATGAAGAAAGCAATTCAATTGAATAGATAAAATATATTAGTGAAAGTTGGTCCATCGTCGAAGTGTTTCAATAGGCTTTTTATAAAATTTTATTGTATTAATTTTGAAACGAAAAAATCATGCTGTTGTTAATTAAAATTTAGTTGGCATTGCTAACAACTCAAACAAATATTGCAATAGCTTTTATTATAAGTCCCAAACACTTGTCGTGAAAAGAAAAGTCTGTCCTTGGTCCAAATTATCGCGAATGTTCCAAAATCAGTTTTGTTTTTGAAGAAAGTTTGATTTAACAAAAGGGCTTGTTGCATAAACATGGTTGATGCTCCTAGGTCCCTTAGAAGTATCTCAGTGATGCTAAAAAAATGGAAGGCGAACACCTTTTCAATTAATCAATTCCGGCCGTTTTCGTTCAATTGCATGGCGTAATCTCCTCCAGCTGTCCACAGAATGAATCGTATCATTCAACTGAGAGTATCTCATAATGTACGACTCCCTTCCAGTGCAGATGCTACAAATGTTAATTTTGTCTTTCAAGTTTTTCGCATTCAATTCATGAGGAACTAACTCATCGACTTTCTTTTTGTATCCAGGTTTGTGTAAATAATTCAAAACACTTGTGTGGGCAATAGAGTAGAGCCTGCGCCATAAAAGAAGGGAAATGATCGCGCATGTAGAATTGTCATTGAGAGAACATAAAAAGCCAGTTATTTGTGTTTTTAAACAGACAGAGTGACGGTTCTCTCTTCTTGGGACTTGAGACTCTCAATGTCCATGGAAAAAGCGATTTTGAAATTCCCTCATTTTATGGCAGAAAGGTTCCAACAGCTTCCGAATTTGTTAGCAAAATGGTCTCTAATAATATTGGGCTTCAATAAAGAGCCCAACCTCGACCAAGCTCCTCCATTTAATAGGTACATAATATTCATTACGTTTGCATGATGTTTTGAGCTCTTGACTAGACATTTACTTGAAATTCGAGTTGCGTTTTCGATTCATTGATTAGTTAAGATCTACAATGCCCAGGTTGAAATTAACAAATTCAGCTGTCTTGTCAATCAAACCAGTGGTACAAATTAGCATTGGCCATTGTTTCAGGGGGTTTACTTTGTAAAGAAGACGCAGAATGAAGTTTAGTGATTTTCGACATCGCACACTTGTTAGCTATTTTTTCTTAGTTGCGAAACAGGGGACATCTATGTTGTTAGACAGTTACTTCAGGCTTTTACGAGTCCCGAGACAGAGAAGCCAATATGCTGATGTCACGTTGCAGTGATTCCACGTTAGCTCCGTGTTGGCCAGAGTAGCACCTCCCATACTTTGTCTGCCGTCTCTGCGAGTTTGGCCAACGTTGGGTCTGCACAAGTGGCCAACTTGATCTGGATAGCCGGTGGGAGCCTCTTCTCCCCCAGGTTGCGTATTAGATCTTCGTTGATCGCTGATGATCCACCTGGTAGTGCTTTGAGAACCTGGAGGAATCCGAAGGCACGACATCAGCTGCTCAAGTCGGCAGCTGCTGTTTTATCTCCTCATATCTGACGGTGGCAAAATCTAACTTGCCAGCCGCACTGCCGTAAGGCATTAAAAATAAATAATATTAATTTTCAGCTCGATACCCAATTGATGTGCTAGATTTTCTGCGTGCTGCCAGACGTCATTAAAACTAGCGTCCATATTTTCCTGATAACTACTTTTGGCATAATCGACTCTACCTATATGCATAAATCCGTTGCGTCGTATGGTTGGGAAGCATGGAAAGTCACCCAATTCATCACAGAGCGCCCATACCCTACAAGTTTTCATCAACAGATGTCTGCGTTCAACCACGTTCTGCTTCTGTGAAAACTGGCCCCACAAGCACATTTTATTTGTTCTGCTCTTAAGGTTTTGCTGTTGCTATTTCTTATTTATCCGTTTTTAAAAGGTTAAAAAACTAGGTGGATAAAGTTCCTCAAGTGCCCTACTCCACGCTGGAGTCCGCCAAGGCTCCATTCTTGAGCCACTTTTATTCAGAATTTTAAGTAACGATATTTTAAGATTTATAATGTATGCAGACGATGTGCAGCTTTTTTTCCCTGCGCCAAGAGATGAAATACCTATGTGTGTGTAGAAGCTTGCTGTTGACTTGCTTCATCTATCCTACTGGCAGCGTTTCCAGATTATTTTTTCGTAAATCGGGATTAAGACTAGTGAAGCAGACAAAAAGCGGGATTTTGTTTAAAAATCGGGACATGCGAAAAAATATAAGAAAATGCAAAATGTTCTTCTTATTTTCAAACTTTATATTAATAAACATGTTGAAAATACATGATTAATTATTATTAATGATTATTACAATTTTTACTTATATTTATCAGATAAGTACTCGGCTTGGAAAAATAGTTCATCAAAGAATTTGAAGCACGTGAGCTGACTATCTTCATATGATTAGCTCCTCCCATTTGCTCCACCATGGGATATACTGAATTCCCTTTTACATAAGCGGCAAAATGCCTTAAATTCATTTTTTGAGATACTTAACCAATCTTAATTTTGCTCCCAATTGGGGTTGTATTTTGCTAGCCGTTTATCTAATTTCACCTTCTTCTCAGGTGTTTGTGTTGCTTCCGAATTCGAAAGATTATTATTAGAACCAGAACTGTCGCTCATCTTAACTCACTTTACTACTGACTCCGTGACAACAGACGACATTGACTGCAGAACACAGACTGGCCCACTCTACCACAAGCAGCACACTGAAACCAAATAGTGACAGCCACAGAGATATGTGAGGTGGGAGTGTCCATGTTGGTAGCGTCGCAAGAATTTAGATGAATTTACTAAAAAATCGGGATTTTTAACGTCCCGCGAGGGACATTGATTTTTAACTCTAAAATCGGGACGTCCCGCAAAAATCGGGACGTCTGGCAACGCTGCCTACTGGTCAACATTAAATTTGCTGCAGCAAATCCATCGATATCCCAGTGTATTTTTCTCATTCTGCTACTGTTATCCTGACATTTCTGCTATCGCGTTAAACTCGGGCCCTCTTGTTTGCGTTAATAAAGTAAGGTTGTACTGAGTAGTAGCATGACCTGCTGCGTTCACATTAGTTTTATTGTTAATAAAACCTACGGACTCCTGCCTAAACTTTGACTTGCCCATAAACTTGAAGTAGCGTTTAACGATTGTGAACGCCGTTTTCACCACATTTCACCTTACTCGAACACCCTTTTGAGCTGCTCCATAAAGGCTCGATTATATTGAGCAAGTTTTCAAGATACTAACCGGCGAATTAACTAGCTGCTAACCAACTAACGCAGTGTCATCATGTTCACTAGCTAACTAGCAGATTGTAACAATCTGCCGAGAAAGTTGAAAGCCGGGCTACATTACTTTACGTTTTTTCTTTGTCTTCGCAACACAACTTTGTAACTCTCTCTCTAAATTATATTTAAATCACCTTGGCCCGCGGGATCATAATGCTTTTTCAAAGTGGCCCGCGTTATCATTTGAGTTGGTCACCATGTTTTAAACTAAACTTACTACTAGGTTCTTGCGTCAGTCATTGAAATACATGACGATCTAGAAGTAAGGTTGACTCCTAAGCTTAGTTATCACATAAACCAATTATCTACGACCCCAATATTTTAAGTGATCTTGCTGCCTGAACACAATATTGGAATATTCATATCACTAACATGACCCACTGACACATATTTAACAACAAACAAAAGTGTTACGTTAAGGCGCGTCCACACCAAGGAAATATTGTGAAAGAAACAAATGTATAGCAGAATTTTTTTACAAAAGAAATGTTTTCCAAAGTTTCTAAAATGTTTTGAATATGTTTGAAAAATGTTTTTGAAACATTTGAGGAGCTATTGTACAAAAAATGAGGAAACGAATTTGTTTCTGATTTGTTTCAGTTTTGTAAAATGTATTCGCCTGATCACGCGGCACTATTTTCTGCTTGTTACGTAGTAATGAACCTTTCTGCTTAAAAAACTAAAAAGAGAAGATTAAAAGCTCTACTCAAAGTGTTTATATGGTCTATGCAGGAGCATTACTTTCTGAATGCAGCTTGCTGTCTTCTAAATGTTCGGTCTATTGCCTCTCTTATCCTAGATAGTAATATATGGGACAAAATTTTGCCCACAGTAGATAATAAATAGATATTCCTCCAGTTGTCATTGTTAGGTCCCCTTCTTTTGGATTTTGAGTATGATACCTTCCGTTATTCCCAGGATTGAATGTGTCACATCTACTATTAGGCTTAAGTCGGTTTCCAGCAATTCTGGCCGGATGCCATCTTTTCCAGCACCTATATCATTGGCCATTGCATGATTTGCGGTTTTTGTTTTAGATGTAGCGCGAGTGGTGATTCTTATTTGCGGTGCATTGTTAAGTTTTCATATAAAACTGAAGCATTCAGAACGCACTCTTTATGACATGCTTTTTAGTAGAATGCTTTCTTCTTTTTACAATTGAAAAAAACTCCAACTTATAATTACAATCAATCAATAAACCCAAGTTCAATGTGATTTTTCTAAAATGAATAACATTTCTCTCACTTATACCCTGAGCTTTGGCTTAAGTAGTCAAATTTTGTCCCTCAGTTGAAGTCAATTTTGAACCAATTTCAACCCTTGAACCACTACTGTGAAACAGTAAAATAAGTTGAGCAAAAGCTTAAGTGAACACTGTGAAACCGGGCATAAGAAACCTTAAGATCGATGCTCTTAGCGGCTTTAGAATACGCGAATTTCTTCTAATGATTTTGAGTATATTGTGAATTTAATAGGATCAAAACACAATAGAAACATTCATTTTTTCCCACATGGAAAACACTTGGCAAACATTTCTGTTTCCAGAAACTTAAAAAATCACGTGCACACCAAAAAAACAGTGGCGGGTATTTCTCAAATATTTCAAAAATGTTCCTGAATTGTTTTTGAACATTTTCAAAATATTTAAAAAATACGTCGGATACAAGTTTGCTTCAAAATTGTTTATGTTTCATAAATGTTTCTTTGGTGTGGACGCGGCTTTATTCACCATTTTTATAGTAAATTCCTTTTACTTATTTATTTGCCAAACAAGGTACAGCCAAAGCTAGTTACAGAAAATTGCAAGGGTATATCGTTACATTTTCGTAATTAGTTAAGGTTTTACTTGAAGTTGCTCAAACAATGACAGTTCGACCACTGCCATAATTTTTGCTTAATGTTGCTCGCACAATGACAGCTCAACGACTACTGGCAGAAAAAACAACATGGGGCTAAACTTGAAATGAAATC
This sequence comes from Thereva unica, assembly GCA_949987705.1. Taxonomy (NCBI): domain Eukaryota; kingdom Metazoa; phylum Arthropoda; class Insecta; order Diptera; family Therevidae; genus Thereva; species Thereva unica. Next base: position 78,259,182 of record OX465284.1, on the reverse strand, counting down.
TCTTAATGGAAAGATTAATTATATTGTAATACATTTTGTGCAAGAAAAACATTAAAACTGAAATAATAATAATTTTTTTTTATAATAATACATCAACTGATTGGAAAGACGAACTTATCCACAGTAACTCAGTTGTGCCGCTTAAGTTAAAGCGTAAAACAAGAAAATATTTACCTTGTAATTTGGAAGATAGTTTTTACGATGCGTTTAAACTTTAAAACCTATTTTACGTTACCAAGTGTTAGAGAATTAAAAGATAACATAGGAAATATTAAAAGAAATTTTGAATTTTAAAGAAGAAGAAATATTTGCAATGAAACGTTGAGAAATTTTTTTTTACTTTAAAGAAAAAAAAGTTTAACCTTAGCTCTAAAGTTAGGTATATTATAAAATATTAATAAAATGCACCAGTAAATATTTTTAATAAAATAAATTTTCAAAAAACAAAAAAATGAAATAAAAATTTGCTCAAAAAAAATCATGGGATTTATGTTAATTGGGGAAATTGGAATTTACAATGCAAATTTTTATTACATTTTCAGAACCAATTTTATTAAATTTAAAAATTTTGCATGCAATTGTTAAATATATAAATATTCTTAAAATTTTTATAATTATGATTTTAAATGTTTTTTTTTATTTCGTTTGGTTTTAGACCAAAAAGCATAAAGTTGATAAGTGGTTTTTTTTTATTTTATAATTCCATTTTCAACATATTTCTAGCAATGAATGTGAAATGGAACGAAAAAAAAAGAAATAAAAAATTTACATTCTAGCTTGATCCAACTGCGAAAGGAAATATTAACATATAAAATAGGGGATACTTTTGGCCCCCCTGAAGGGGCGCATAGCCTTCATTCAACTGGCGCTATGCTATTGGCGCGCTCTGTAGGAAACATTAAAAATAAGAGTAAAATGGAGCGATTAACACTTTACAGATATAACGACATGTTCTGATGGCGGAAAACATGAAAAGCTTTTAAGAATTTTCTTCTGTAGAAATACACAATTTTTTTTTTGGTGCCCATAGAAATGATAGCGGGGTGTGGGGTGGCAAGCACCAAAAGTTAGTACCAAAATTTATTGATCAAAAGCCAACAAGAACATGGCTGATGGGTATTGAAAGAACAGTGGCAGCAAAAAAAAATACCCCCTTCTTTTTGGCCCCATTATTCGAGAGCGGATGGTGGGGGCAGATAACATTACTTTGTTGGCGCCATTACATTTTCGCGTAAGTGGACATAAAATAAAAGTTTTATGGAGTATTTTCTCCTTCGTTATATATATTTTTTTTTTTTTGAATAGCAGTCAATGATGGGTCATTATAGGCACTTCCCACTTTACATACTCGCCCCGTATTTTATTCGCCACATCAAGAAAACGGCGAAATATTTATGAGTCGATTTTCTGATAGCGGTTAAGGATCTAAGGACACTTTTGTTCAGTTGATGTTTAACACTCTATTTGCTGTTTATGTGTGTGCATTCTATATAAACGGGGTGGGGTTGGTGTTATGCTTTTGTTATAAACAATTTTTATAGAAATTTTTTTTTTGCTTTTCATTCGCCCCTTAAAGAGAGGGTATATGTATGTATATAGTACTTACGTGAGTTTTTGTATGGCAGCGATTTGTATTTTGCGAGTTAGTTATGGGATTATTCGATTGTAAATAAGGTTTTTTTAACGGAGGATATTGGATGGTAAACGGATTTATTTGTACTTTATGTAAAGTGTTTATGGGTGCATTATTATAAAATTTGAAAGGAGTTGGGCGAAATAAATTGTATTTTATCGGAATTGTGAAGTGTATGAATGCAATTTCGCTGAATTAATAGGATTAGAGAAGGAAGGATTCTGTACGTGAACGTTTAAAAAAAATATTTGACTTTGTCACTTTTTAAATAAAATAATTAAAAATTTGACACTTAGTCTTGTTTGGTCAAGCAAGGTTACCCCGAACGTGCCTCTTCTTCTCGTAATGTCAAAGAACGTGAAGTGTAAGGGGTCGTCCATTAACTATGTACGTGAGGAGTTTAGGGTAATGGGGTCAGCCAAAATATCACCAAATCTCACTTAGGGAAGAGGGAGGTCTCGGCAAATATCACGTAATTTTTTTTCCTCAAGAAACAGTAAACAGAATTTAGTAAAATGTGCTTCTCCACTAAAGACACCATGGCCGTTGGCAGGCAGCTGCAATTCAGATCAGCTGGACAGGCACGGCCGATGAAGGCCACAGATTACTCAGTTTGAATGAGGGATGAAGACTTCAGGTATCCGCCTGACAGGCTGACCTCAACGAAAACTTCAAGTTGGCTTCAGACTCAGCCATGAACACCTGCGAACAAGCGCAAATGCGAGTGTGGATGGTTTTCACACCTAGCTCGCGCCTTGTTTTTCGTTCCGAGTGGATACAGTGTGAGCTCTTGCCGTAAATTTACCGCTTGAGACTGAATAGAAGTTCAGATCTTCTGGCACTGAACTGAACTGAAGTTCACACACATAAAAGTTTTCTTGGACTGCAAGGCCTATCCAGTTGGCGGCCGATGAGTTTGCACATGGCCTCAAGGTGAAAACTTTCAGGCCATAGCCTGCCAACTACCTGTGTGTGAATAGGGGCCTTAAGATATGGCTAAACCCTACAAAAAAATGTTGACCTCGCCACCGACCAGCCATACGCGCGACTGGGCGAAATGAACGACGTGACTACGAGAGACGTGGTGGAATGAAACTGTTGATAGCTACACACGTATCGAACAAAATTACACTTCAAAAGCCACCTTGCGACAATTAAATACGAATGTTGTTAATTTGCTTGCCAGAAATCTATTAGATTGACAATGAGAATACCAATTTAAGGTCGAACTGTCACGTCGTTAGATAACGAGAATAAGGATGATTATTTCCCCTACGCCTTAGTATTTCTCTGGCATGACCACTTCGAGCCGTAAACATCATTGAAAAACACGTTTAACCGAGAGTCAAGGATTAATCGTACGCACAATATGTGATAGGTTTAAAATTCTTAAACACCAAATCCTGTAAACTGTATGAGAATTTTGATCTTGAATTTTGATGTTTGGAAATTCCTTTACACCCCGGCTTCACCGGCCAAACTGCGCAAGTTCGAGCAAATGAATTGCTGAATTACAATTTTAACTTCAGTTCACATAAATTTTTACATTTTGAACTCAAGAAAGTTAAAGCCTGGGTTCGCCCAACACAACATGAAATTGAGGTTGAATGTTAAAGCTCGCTCAAAAGGGAGTAGTCAACTGGAATAATAGAGTATCATTCCAGTGAACTTTTGCAAACAATAACAGTTTCAGCATGAGCTGAACATGTCAGCCGGTGAAGCCACTTACGCGGATTGAACTGAACTTTATTGAATTGAGGCCAGTGAAGACGGGGTATTATAATATTTTCGAAATTCAGAGCTCTTGGATCGGAATCAGGGTGTGCACTTCAAAGTGCTGGATTGCTGGACTTAACATTCTCACATGAAAAACTACGAGATCTATATCCCTTTGTGTCGTGAACGAAGTAATACATAGACCACATAGTATTCAGGATGCTATCAATTTTTTCACTGATGACTCTAAGCTCGAGGGTCGATGGGAGGAGGAGTCTTCTCACTGGAACTTGGGATTAAAGTCTACGGAAGACTACCCGATCACTGCAGTGTATACCAAGCGGTGGTTTTAGCCATGGCGACAGGAACCGAACTGTATCCATCATCTCAGATAGTCAGGCGGCTCTGAAAGCCCTGCGCTCTTGCACTACCAACTCCAGAGCTATCTCTGAATGCCGCAGATCTCTTGACGAAATGGCTCAGCAGCTCAGGACTCTCCGGTCACCGAAATATAAAGTGAAACTATAAAGCTGACAAACTGACTAGGAAAAGCAATTCCAGTATTTGACCTAGACAGTCGACAGTTGTACTGTCAACAATCTATTACCTTTTTTTTGTATAGAGTGTCGAACAGCACGCTCTAGTCGGAAGATAGTTAGGAGAGAGAATGAAGTCAACCAAGCCGTGATATTTAATTCCACCTATCATCGGAAGCATCGGGAAACACATAGCTGTAGTGTCGTGCCTCCTGAAACGAGTTGAATTTCATCAACCAACCAATAACATGCGCTTGGTGAAGCGAGGAAAGGCTAGGGAAGACTATGACATTAGAAGTCAGGAATGTAAAGAGGAACGAAGAAGGAAGGGAAGTTATGAAAGTGGGAAAGGTGAAGGTGCGAACCCGGGACCTCTGGTATTGTAGCCAGGCGCCTTATTCCCTAGACTACCGAAGCCCCCTTTGGATGAATGAAAAGACAAGGGCCACATGCTACATTTCTCTTGATTTGTGAATGAGGCAGGGCGTTAAATGCCCTTTCTGCGCATTACATTTCAGTCCATATGCTGTCGACATGAATCAGTTTGGCTAACCTCATAGCTTCATTCTCCCTCGCAATATCCGCTTTTGTGTTCTCACATAAGGGTGCTTAAAATTTAAAATCCTCGGTGTATTTCTATCTCGCTTAAAGCAATCTCTTCCGCAATGCTAGCAATTGTAGAATGTCCCCGCAGAAGGTCATAACCCAGGTGGCCAGTCGGTCCAAGTCTCTGGCCCCTGTGCTGAAAGTCGAGTCGTCACGAAACGGCAAGTCGTTTAAGTTGAAGAAAGTGACGATTTAGTCGAATTACGGCTTTCAGCACAAGAGCCAAGAGTGGAAATACTAAGTTGAGTTTAGTCGCCCGTACTGCAAGTCGTGATTCGACTGAAGCTTCACTTTCTTCAACTCAAACGACTTTTCGTGTCGTGACCACCCAACTTTCAGCACAGGGGCCTCTCTGTATTGCTTACAGAGAGTTTCTTTATTTTAAGACGAAGCAGTACCAAATCTAGTAAAATCGCCACTGTTGCCGTTATTGATGTCAAAATGTCTCTCCTTCGGTCTATTAGGAAGAAGCTCACGAAAGCGGGACTAGCGTGTGCTTCATGGGGTTCACCAAATCTACTCTGGGCTTCCTTGCCCTGGCCTTCAGGTATGTCCAGAACTCAGGCAGAGCAGCGAGTGCCGGTCTGCTTGTTTGGTCGGCATGCGACTGTTCCCCAAGGATAATATTTTAACTTGAGCTGCTAATTTTCTGAAAATTTTGATAGAGGGTCAGCTATCGGGGTCTGCTTCTTGGCTTCCCAAGCTCGTGATCGCTGTCCTATCTTCGCCCTATTTCGGAAAAAGTGTGAGAAATTGGGTCTCGGATGTGCTCAGTGGAGCTCACCAATTCCTCCCCGCCCTTCTTACCTTGACCCTCTCCTGCTTAATTGGTCAATTAAAGTCCAGTGAGTATATCAGGAAGGAGAAGGTCTATCCTGATTAGTGAATTTTTTTCAATTTTATTTTTTTTAGCGCAAATATCACTCTAAATACGAGTATCCATAATATGCTGGATTATCTCGTGTAGATTTATGAAAGAAATCAAATGAACATTGAAATATGTTGAACCTTACTCGATTGTTTCACTAAAATCATTATTCTAAAAACCATGGAATCTTAAAAAACCCCTTATCAACTTTTAAAAATGTTGTAAATATTAAAACAAAAAATTTAGATTTTAAAAATCGGTCTTTTTAGTAATTCTCCTTTTAAACAAAACAAAACTCCATTTCTGTAAATATCAAACTTATATCCATTATGGATACATATTTCGTATATATATTTTTTAAAAATATTTTTTGAATGTAGTTATTGCATCAAATTTTTACAACACCAAAAAAAAATATAATATTAAAAAAAACCTTCATTCTATTATATAGTCAAATATTATTACTATTATTATTTCCTTTTTCAAAATTTAAAGCATCCAAAAATAACTACATATAATTCACAATATCTTAGTTAAAATTTACAAAAAAAAAAAATACTTTAGAACCTACAAGTATTTAGAAAATTTTGTTTTTTATTTATTAAAAAAACATTTATATTTTTATCACACATTTTTTTCATTCAAAATAGCATTTTTGATTTATTGTTAAGAAAAAAAAAATTTAATCTTATTGTACAAACGTTATTCTATTTATGTTTATGTATACTTTATCATTTTGTTTAATTCTGGAAATTTTAGTGAATAAGAATTTATTTTTCGTAAAATTTGTAAAATATTTAAACTTATTTATAAAAACTATTAATTTTTATAGCCGCGTTTCTGTTATGCGGGGGCAGGTAATAACTCCACAAGGACTTGGAATTGTTGGTATTCGTGTTTCGGTTGATCGAGATTCTAGATTTGGTTTTACTCTTACAAGACAAGGAGGATGGTGAGTAAAGAAAATATTTTTTTTATTTTTGTTTTGCTTTCTTTAGAAGTGTAAATAATTTTGTATTATTTCATAAAAGTTATTCAACTGCGATGGTTACCCTAAAGCTTATATAGAAGAGTGTTTAGGTCTTTGGAAGAATTTTTCAAATATTTGTTATGTATATTTGATTTTTAACAGCTACTGTGTAATTTTTTGACGGTAGGAAAGATATCTAGTGAAGCAGAGAAGATTTTACAATCATAAAGTCATAGCCTAGTAGCCTGGCCCGCCACAAAGGAGGGGGGTTGGGGTCAACTGGGACATTTGCCCAGGCCAGGAGAGCGAGAATAGAGTGATACTCAAAAAGTGAAAGCCCCACATCCCTACGTTGTACTTGTCAAGCAAACAGTACACTAGAGCCTGGAGCACACGCACGCTGCACACTGAAATACATGTTGTTTCTGTATGAGTCGTAGAGGACATCATCATATTTTATATTTTCTGCAAGCTCTCGATCTATTGAAAATATCATGCAATGATTGAAACCATGACTGACCCCATCTTAAATAATATTTTATCATTTTTAATTTTTGTTCATCTTTTGCAACTTTCTTTTGTCCTTCTAAACGCGAGTGTCGATTTTACCGAGTGGTCCCCCAACTGAGTACCAACCACGTCCAATATGCTGCTTGACCACCGCATCGAATGAGAACCGGTCTACGTTTGTTCGTTTTTTTCGCCCCATACAATTCTTTCAAGCACCAAAACTATTGGAAATCTCAAAATCGCTTTGCACATGGGCAGTGAGAGTCTCAAATCCCACCACGAAAGAACATTCCAAAAGAAAAATGACTCCGTTCGTTTAAAAATCCTAATTACCCGCTCAATTATATTCCCAATCACAATTCAACGGTCCCACTATTGTCGAGGTCAGATGCTACGGGGGAGTGTTTTTGCCCGTGAACGACACTTGTATTTAATCCGTACACGAAATGTTAATGTGTGTGTACTTGTCATTTCCCCGCCTGCCTTTAAATTTCCAATTCTTTTGGTAGTCATTATCGCTTTCGGTTATTTTGCAATTGAGGTGATAAGAATTTTAATTTACAGTAGGAACCTAATAAAAAATGTTTGATTCCGAATAATAAAATAATAAAATGCTCTGCTATCGATGGGAATTTCGCCATTTCGAACGTCCAAAAATTATTTTGAAAATGTTTGAGCAGAGGCTTATTGAATAAAAATGGACACGCATATTCGGTGGAGCGGGATATTTTTCAAAACTGTTCCATAGATATGATGCTTTCAAGCATGCGTTAAACTCATTTGCAGACGTTCATCGAGTTATAACCGGCAAAGTTGAGCCAAAATCCCCTGGAAGTAGTATCAGAGTGCCTCCCATCGGTTGGCTTTTCCTCGGAAATCTGTCAAAGCCCTGTCAAGCGCTTCGAGTGATTTTTTATGCGCCATGGTGCAATCGTCCCAAGTTATAATTTCGCACGTTTTAAGGACTGTGGCAATAGGGGAATTTTTTGCTGATTTTACATGTACATAGGTGTTTCTATCTAATTAAAATTCAATGGGAGCATGAGTGCTATATGCACTGTAGGTCCACCATCAAGCAGCGTTGATATAATTCTCGATGTTGTCACTGCAAGTGCAATCTCATTCTGCATGCGAATCGACTCCAAAATCAAATTGATAAGAAATGTTAGACCTGTACACCTGGAGCATAAAAACTCCGCTATTTTCTTTGGCTACACATAACATGATTTTGTCGTACGATTTTTTTTTTATCAGCAGCTATTTGTCTTTTTTTGAGTTTCCATGGAAAGTTTTAGCTGTTTTACGTTGGATTGCTGTTCTCTCGACAAGTCTGTCTTGGGCAGCATTTCTGCCTCGTGTCGATTTTGAGCTTTGTTGTTGATTGATATTCATGTCCTCAATCAGTATTAAAGCTTCATTGAAAATTTCGATTCCTTTTATTTAAGCCATACGTTCCCAAAATCAAGGACACACAGCCGAAATTTCTTCAATCCAAGTTCAGGTAACCGCATCCTTCACAAAAAATCTGTTGTTTTTTTTTTTCAACAAAGTTGTACTGCAACTACCCGTGAATCACGTCCGACTGATCTGAAACGCGTAATCCTATATTTTTTTGGAAAAAAATTCCCATAGTTTAGAAATAGAGATAAATATTACTACCCCTGAAAGTATGCAAAATAAAATTGGAATAAGAAAATTTTCCAAAAAGTATGCAGAAAAAAGTAACCGGCCCACAGAGATGGTACGTCGTCGTTAATGGATTAAATGACCTTAAGCACATAACGATTTCCTCAGGCACAGAATTAAGAAGTTGACTATATCACGAGCGCCGTCCCTAGGGTAGAGCGAATGGAGCTGCCGCTCTAGGCGCCAAGAGGCAAGGGGCGCCTAAATGTGAAAAACAATTTTGGCGCCTTGTGCAATAAAAAGTAGATTTTGACAAATTTGGTTATTTTTATTTATTTAAGACTAGCTTTTGCTCGCAATCTCGTCCTCGTCGATTTTGCAGTGCCGGGAAAATATAGCGCCTATACAGAACTTCGCCCATAAGATTTTCCAATTTTGTAATTAAGTTAACTAATTTTGCAAAATTTGGCGGTAAGTTCAAAAATTCCCACTTTGAGGTCCCTAAAATCAATACAGACGAACATCGAAAACATTAAAAATGTGGGTTATGTTTTTATCGTGGCGACACTACTTACACTGATTTGACCCCTAATATATAGGTGTTTCAGTATGTCGAAGAAAATATAGACCGTCAAAAACCCATCGAACCAAGATTAGCCAGTTAAGAGATTAGCCCCTACAAGCAAACAGAAAGACAATCTACCTATTAAAACCAATAAAAATACTTCATAGCACGAGCGGCGACCGTCAAAAAATTGAGGCCTACATTAGAATGATAAAAAAAGTCACTCTATCAGACTTTCCTTCGATTATCGAATCAAGTTTTCGGTCTGACCCACTAGTCCGTTTAGAGAGCAAAATTAGCCTAAGGCAGCGGTTTAGTTGCCTTAAAATCCGATTGGCGCCTCCCGAGTTTTGAGTCTAAACAGTTTCGACCCGCTTCCTACGACTATCTGTGCCGATAGTCGAATACGACAGCCGTATCCGATAGTCGAATCAGAATGAAAACGAAACCTAAAATATTCCCAATACTACTAAATCTTCCGTCCCGTTGCTATCGTATTAGCCGTTTGCAAGATAAGCCCGGACAAATAGGCAGACAAAGTTTTAAAAATTATTATTTTGAAATCTGATTTCGTATTCTTATTCTACATATACAGAAAATAAACTGAAACCCAATTTATGTAATGTTGTGTAAACGTTGACCAAAGGGCGCCGAGAGGCAATCTCGCTCTACCTTGTCCAAAGGCTAGGGCCGGCACTGTATATCAATTTATTCATAGGAGTCTGATCATCAAATACCCTTTTCACTAAATTGGTTGGCTGTTTTTATTTGAAAGTCTTACGTCAGCTTATACTATCAGTCCAGCATTTTAGCTTTTTCAAAAAAAAAAAGCTTATACAGAGGCTCTGTCCGTCTGTCCGTCTGTGACCTTCTTTCATCTCTGAAATTACTGTCGCTACAGATTTGGACTATATCTCAAATTGTAGCTGATCGATGGATCACGTCTTTTCGTAATCCTCTACTGCGGGAAATCTTCCAGCAGTGTATTAAATTTGAGTGGCTTCTGCTGCGGGAAATGTTCCGGCAGTGGTTCGTACTATGTACTTGATTTTGATTTATAATTACTAGAGGAAATATTCCGCTAGTAAAAAGGTCTTGGCGCAGCCTCACGTCAAGGAAAATAAAGGCTTATTTGAGTTTTATTTCAGACTGAATCTTTATTTCTAATTATGCTACTTATATAGTACAAATTTCTACATATTTTTAAGAAAAACAAAATAAAAGTCTTATGGCTATGGTGCATAAAATTATGTGCAAATAAAATTCTAGGTGTCAAATTTTCGTCTGGGAATAATTTCTGGATGATAAAACTGCATGCGCATCAAATAAAATCTTGAATAGAAGAATTTATAAGATAAGAAATGCACATGGGGATCATGCAATTGTGCATGATAAAAATGCATTCGTATCATAATGGTTTTTATTATGAAGAATCTGGAACATCAATATCAGGTTCTTGAACAGTAGCTCTTGATCAAGAAACCTAAAACTGGGAAAATGGTCTGGAAATTCCAACCGGAAGTATATTTAACAACAAAAAAGAGATTTCTAATAAAGTACATATATCGGTAGCCTAGAGGTAAGGCGCTGGAATGCTACTCGGGGAACCAGGTTCAATCCTCGGCCGGCCGTGGTGAAATATAATTTTTTTTTACTTCGGTGGAACATGTTTTGTGAATCTATCACTAAATTATATTATTTAATAATGATACTCAACTCGGGAGAACATAAGCATTTACTTATGTAATTAAAAGTGAAAAAATATCTTTTTCTTGATTTTTTATGGTCATCCAGTCTGAAGTGCTGTTCAACAGAAAGAATACCATGAAAAAGCGTAATTAGTATCTAGTCCCTAGGCACAACATCCTACTAGTTTATTTTATACTATCAGTCATGTCATAGTGCAATTTATAGTAGGAAGCTTAGCCTAAAGTTAGAAAAATAAAAATAGGATAAATTGAGTCTGGAAGTTGAAGACCTAGAACAACGTGGAGGAGAACCCTACTAGAAGAAGCCCCAACAACTGGGAGATCCTGGTCGGAGCTAAGAGCTGTCGCGCAAAACAGAGTCCGCTGGAGGCAACTGTTTCCGCCCTATGTCCCATGAGGGATTAAAGGAGTTTGAAGAAGAAGAAGTTGCATGAGAAAGAAGCTATGAAACCTGCGCTTAAACTTTTGAATGTTATATAAGTTCAGGAATACTGTGTAGGGCTGTGCTAGTTGGATCAAGACTTTTGCTATTTATTGACTTCGAAACGTTGTTAATTGTTGATTACAATCTCACTTACCATCACCTCACCAACATATCGACAATCCCAGACCTGTTAAAACGTATTCCTACCAAACTTTATCGATTTAATGGTCACTTCCCTGTTAAAAAGGATAACAGTATACATGTGTTAACATAATCCCTTCTTAAGTTATCTTAGGTAACAGTTTAGCACATGCATACCTCTGCATGAGAGCAAGAACTAGGGTGCCCAAGCTATAAACTCTGCCTAATCTGCATTCTATTTCGGCTCTGCTATGCCAGGACTATAAGCTCATCTTATTTATTCAATTTTATTTGGTATCGGGCTATACTTGATATATAGTACACAGCAAAAATACTGACACATATAGCATAACAAATCGTAAAGTACAAAAAACATGTACACGATGCATTTGGGGAAAATAATTTACTCTGATTAAATAAAAAAGAGACTAGTCGAACCTTTATTTATTAAATACATAAAACAGTTTTATTATAAGGAAATAAACCACAAAATGGGATTTTTATTACTTTTTCCTAGTATAGTCGGGTTTTCGTAGTAAATGATAATGTTAACTTTACACGACTAGAGTATTATACGCCATCATTGAAATCAAGTTTTCCATTAGCGTTAAATGCAATAATTAATTGCTTAAAGCTTAAATTTACAATTTATAATGTACATATGCCACTTACGAAGAAAAATTAGGTTAATTTTAAATTTATATGATTCAGGTTAAAATTACAAGTATCAAGTCCCAAAATACAATTTTCACAAAAAAGGGCAATAAAATTTTCTAAATAAATAATGGGGAAAAAGGGAAGTAAACAAAAGAATCCTTAAAATGCACAAAAATAAGACAAAAACAAAACCATTTCCATAAATATGATTAAACCCTTATAAGAAGGAAGAATTTTTCTACAAACAAACAACAATTCAAGAGTTTCGAAATAAATTTCAGTTGAAATTACGAAGACTTTTGTAAAATTTATCTTCAAGAAAATAATTAACGAGAAACAAGAGGAGCAATTAAAGTACTTAAATTATGTCACAATACCATGTATAATACTTCAAAATTTCGTCATTTATTTCACCCCGCAAGGAAAGTTTTTATTACATACACTTACTCATACAATACATGTATACTGCTCGTACATTCATTACACAACTTTCATATAATTAACCCCCGCCGCCGCGCCGTGCCGCCGCTACCTCGCATTTCAGACATGATGGTGTACACACTTCAATAATTAAAAACAATAACGACCCGAGGAATATCTGTCCTCATTTTTTATGAACGAATAAAAATCCAATAATAATACTAATTATCCCTTATGCCAGGTACATAAATAACCCCACCGTCGTCGTCGTCTACCGAAAATCCTCTCCAGCAATTAACTCTGCACGCCTCGACAATTTTTGGGCCATTTCTCCCGGCTCAAGATCAAAGGATCCTGTGTGCCTGCGTGTCCCCTAAAAATAAACCTCCACCAAAAACAGCCGACTCCTATGCTACAAGTAATTATATATCCTTAGTGCTAGATCTAGGGCTGGGGTGCTGCAGTCAAGCCTTCTGGGTCCGATACTCTTTCCGTTCGGCTGTAATATTCCCTGTTCCGTGAGAGCGCTATTTTCGCTTTTGTCCGCGCCGTTGTAGCCTATTTACAGGAGCATGAACGAAAAGCGGGACAAAACTCCACTGTTTTTTTTCGGTCCTCGGTCCTTGTTTGGTCCTTTATAAGCGCGGCAAGGAAGTGAGCTCGGCGCAAGGATTGACTATGGGGGCCCCAGATATAAACAAAAGGGATATAAATTTTGCTAATTGAAATTTATACTCGTCTATTGATTTTATGGAGGGCTGTTTGCTGGCGATGTTAATTTAATTAGAGGTGCGGGAGCTTTCTGTTTACATAACATTAACGAACGCTGGAACTGAAATGGAAATTGCGAATGGATTCGCCTTTCGTTATGGTGCTCCTTCACAGCTGCACGAACCCCGAAACCGAAACAAATGTACCCTTTCCTCCTTCCTCCACTTCTTTTTCGACATAAAAAATGAAATAATCCCAAAAAAAAAATACGAAAGGGGTGTGCGCTGGGCACAAGTGGAAGCGGCACGGCAGCGGGTCGGCAACGGGTCGGCAACGGGGGTGCGCGGCGCGGATATAAAATGCGATACAAAATTGAGAAAATTGCTTTTCCCATCGATGTACTTACGATGTTGGGTTTAATACTGGGGGTAAAAAGGATGCGAATAGACGTGTGACAAGGGCTCTTAACCTTCATCAAGGTCAGAGTGAGATTTCATGCAGATAAATGGAAAATCTCTAGAGTTTTTATGGTCATAAAATGCTAAAATTTCTCAGAAAGTCCTGTTCACAAGGATAAAAGTAAAGTTTATTTATATTGTTTAGGGAGCTTTCAACAACTTTCTGGGGCCAGAAATTTTTTGGGCGAACGCAAGGTGAAGAATTCCCAGTAGTTCTAACTTAAAATATTACGTGACCTAAAGGTAAAAAAAAGAGTTATTTGCAGGGAATTGTTTTTTTTGTTTGCTTTTTTGTTTTTTGTGGAAATGTTTTAAGAAATTAGTTTATAATTATAAAAGTTACAGGTGCAAATTCGTACTTAATGTATTTATAACTGACCAATCAAATTGGGTTATTGTTAATTTAATTAAAGCAAAGCCCTTGTTTTTTTTATTCTTTAGCAATTCTAGTAGACCAATGATATTGAAAGGACTTATTGCACGAGCAATACATATTCGAGGCAATTTGTGCAGATCCCTTTTGTCTCTCTGCCTAGACCAGTTGTCAGCAAATTGGCGCCCGCGAGCCTTGTTTAGCTCTTTGTCCCGCTAAGCGTGACTTTCTCACAAAATACCATGTGGGGATGGATCATGCACTGAATTCGGATTTCCGCCGAACTACCCTGGCTCCCGGCCTTGGATTTGACAGCATTGCTAGGCAGAAATAAATTTAGAAATTGTCACAAGTTCTGTCTGGAAAACGCTGGCGAAAGAAGGAAGGCGGAAGCTTTTTTCCAAGTTAGTTGGTGGGTAGACACTCCAGCTCCTAACCCTACTCTGATTTAGATCCGTCTGTATATAGGTCTTTTCGACCCAGCCCCCGCTTTGCGCAGCCGGAGGGTGGTACAGACCATCTGCTACCATATATATACTACACTGTCAACTGCTGCATCTGATCTTGATCTTGGTGATGCTAACTCCTTCTCAACGATGACTGTTAGTCAGTGCCGGATTTACCAACAAGCAAAACAAGCAATTGCTTGAGGCCCCTACCCTCAGGGGGCCCCGCGCCTCTTATATTTTGTTTGGTTCGTCTTTAGATAAAAGGGAAGTAAAAAAATTGTTTGGCCATCGTGTTTTCATAATATCCTTTTGCGAATCAAATATACAACCGTCATAGTTTTGCGACTAAAATAATAAATTTAAAACTAAACGTAATTACGGTAGTCATTGTTGGGGGGCCCCATTACGAGGTTGTGCTTGGGGCCCCGCAATTTATAAATCCGGCCCTGCTGTTAGTTCATCCAAGCGCTCACTGAGCCATTTATCGGAGTCAGTCTCTTCGCTAGATGAAATCGTTTTGAAAACGTTTATCCATGCATGCGTTAGTACAAAATGGAGTTTGTAGTCGAGCCCCTCTAAGCACTCATCGTTGATCAATCTTGATTATTTCGCTGGAGTTCGTCGGCCTTGAGCAGCGTCCTGTTGTGCGGTCCCTGTTATGGCGCCGAAGATACTCGAGGATTTTTTTTATATGATAGTCTAAATTTAGGTGTCACCCTTTTTACTACTAGTTCGTCATGTCGTACACGTCTAGTAGTAAGCTTAGCTCGAAGGATAGAGAGAAAGATAGGATAGATTTGGGGGGTCCTCCCGAGTGTTGGAGGAGATGATGGTGAAACTGACTGTAGTAGGTAAATTGTTCCATAGTCGAGTTTTTCTTGTTATAAACGAATTTCTAAACCGGAGTGTGCGCGATAATAGCCGTGTTTTTTAATGAACTACATAGTTCTTTCATCGAGTACATTAAAAAACGACAAGGGAAATATCATGAAGCGCCTACTTCGATGCTTAAAAATTTCAAAATTAAACGTAAGTTAAGTGTTATTTTTTACACTGTTGTACGAAATCCTCGCTAGAAAGTAATCTAAAAAATCAATTATTTGTTATAAATTTGCTCTCATCACTTTCTTGTTGTTTTTATTTTTAAATTACGTCTTTCCGACCCCCGAAAGTATGCAACATGCCACCCCCGAAAGTATGCAATATGCAAATTAAGAAATTTCCCAAAACCTCGATAGAAACCCCGATAAAACCCGGGTTTTCAGATTTGTATGGGGAAGAACTATATAGTTCAGTAAAAAAACACGGCTAATAAGGGCTGTAAACTATAATGGTGACCCGAGCGTGAAGGCCTTGTGTTGCGAAAGAAATGCTGCCGTGGAGACTTAAGGTTACTTATTTCAGTGAAGAAGTCGTTGTGGTAAAACCGGCTGCATAAAATAATTAAATTTAATTTGATGCATCCATGTAAACTCACTCATAGTTGCATAAATTTTAGTTTCGAAATTACTCTTCGTTTCAGCCGAGTTTTTGCGATGTAATAAAATTCCAGCAAAGTAAATTCCAGCTAAATCAATTCTAGCGTAGTTTAGAAATTGGCATAAATACTTTATTTGACTGACTCAGTAGTTTGTTTGATATACAATACAATTAGCCGCTAGGGTGGGCTAACTTGACATTT
The DNA here is from genome assembly GCA_949987705.1 of Thereva unica. Taxonomy (NCBI): domain Eukaryota; kingdom Metazoa; phylum Arthropoda; class Insecta; order Diptera; family Therevidae; genus Thereva; species Thereva unica. The sequence continues at coordinate 78,243,129 of OX465284.1, read as the reverse complement.
ACTTGTGGGGAATCATCTGGCGTAGGCTAAGTTGACATTTACTTTGTTTCCATGAACCGGAGTAGAGTATACGTTGAGTTTACAGAAAGCTTTTTCCCTCAACTAAACCCGATGCTGTTTCCAAGACAATTCTGGATTGAAGTGACAGATTTTACTTTGGTATGCGAGTATGTGCAGTAAACACACTTAAACAAACACCAGCTGAATCCGGTGTTTCGTGGAGTTTTCTTGGATTTAACGAAACCTTACTCAACCTGCGCGTTTCCATGGGCGCTTACTCTGAGTTAACCCAGCTAATTGATCACGTTCACGATTTTGTGTTATTGCTTAGAAGGCAGATATCTTTAGCTAACGAATTTAAATATGTTGTGGAGTGTAAGGACCTCCGCACACAAGTCGGCAGATTTGCCATAATAATTTCAAACTGATTTCACAATAAAAACACGCACAACCAGTTTGCAATCAAATCGCTTCCGACCGGCAAAAACAATCGCACGTGAGCAGTTCAGACTAGTTTCAAAGCGGTTTCGATTCTGTCAACCCGTGTATGAATCCCCCCTTCCGTACATGGGCAAGGGCAACATCAGGAGACAATTGCGGGTGCTACTGGAATTACAAGTCAGTCGACTCGTGTTCGTAGGGCATAAATCTATTTTTATTAATACAATATTTCAGTATTATTATTATTTCTCCATAAGTCCCGGTTTTTGTAAAAGATGGTTTTACTGCCCAAATCCGGCGGATCCTGCATGTCTAGTCCCGCATTACTGATCCCGCAAAAATTGTGCGTGATCCCGCATTTGCAGTATCCCGCGTTCGCGTGATTGGATACTCTACTATGGTCATACCTAGTCAGCTATTTTTCCGGCAGATGTCGCACCTGCCTGTATGGAATCAAACCTCCTTTCTGAATCAAACCTGCTCCTTTCTTCGATTGCATAGTTTTAGGTGTTTTAAAAAATTAAAACCAAAATAAATTAAACAATTAACAATTAAAGCTAAACACACACCGCAAAATAAATTAATTTAATTAGTAAAAATGTTATTTTCTCTATACAAAAAAAAAATCTCCTAAATCAAACAATGCAACACCACAACTTCTTCAATAACTGAAATCCAATTTGAAAATTGAAAACCACTTAATTCCGAAGCCGTATTGTAATTAAACAACACAAAACCCGATCAATCTATAAACAATACGTTATTCATCGGGTTTATATTTTTCCAGGAACCGAAAACAACCCCCACAAACACAGTAACACAACGCAACGACGGAAATCGCATTTAAACTCGCAATTCAATTCATGGGGTATTATGGTGTTTTAATTATTGAATACCGATCGGACTCTATTCCGATACTCCGCTGCGGGCTAGTAGAGAAAATGGCCAAACACAGGGTGGGCAATCAATAATGCTCATTTATTCGATAACCAGCAAGGATGTGCACTAAACCAGAAGGATATACATATAAGTGTGTGAATGCTTAATGGGGGTGGTGTTTTTTATATATCAGCAACGTCTTAAATAAACATCGTGGCAAAAGGATGTTATGTGCACAATAATTTGGTGAAGCGCGAAACTCCCCACCCTGTGGCACATAAATTCAAAATAGTTAAGAATGAAATTGTAAAACACGCGAAAACGCCGCTATCGGAAGGAATCAGCAATTCGATAGGTTTATAGTCTGCTATTGGGGGAGCTGCAAGCCCTATTAAAAATTATGATCACATATTTTACGCCATTTATCGATTTTAATTAAGATAAAAACAAAGGAGCACCATAGCAGAAAACAAGGGCGGCTGATTCTGAAAGCTTGAAAGTAACGAGGCGGGCCCGGCTCCTTTTCCAATTGGGGTGCTTCAGCTCTGATAAAAGTTTTATCACCCTAGCCCCCTACCCCTCCCCAAGGCTGACTTTCGCTATTCAATTGTTTGGTGCACAGGCAGTTTGAGATCTCTCTTTCCACCCGCGGCATTTTTTATCCGTTTTTGGGCCTCTGCTATTTTTTGCTCCTTTTTTACAACAACTTGACTACATACGAACCGATTCGTCTTTTGTCGGGGTTGGGAATCTTCTTATGCCTATTATCGTCCCTTTTTTCGGGCTACATACAATCTTGAAATTGTGCGCTACCCCCATCCCGCCCTTCATGATGAATCAACTTCGCAAACTGGAAAAAAGTTTTCCTTATAATTAAATTGCTTTTAGGGGAAAAATTAATTTCACTTTGCTAAGAAAATCAATTAAATTCCCCGTCATCGATTTTTTCTGAGATAGATAAATGGCGATGCTGTACATCTCGGCAACGACTGTCCTACTTACAACTTGGAATAGTTTTCCAGCTCCCCGAGGAAACTTTCAGTCCTTCAGTCTGAGTCGAATGTTCGGTCCTCCACCCTTCGAGCCCTTATCGACTCTGGATATATATAGAGATAACTTCTCGTACTGAATCGAATTTCGTGGTAAAGATACCGTCGATGAAGGTAGAGAGCACAAATGCGGCGGGGGTGGGATTGTTTTATGTGTTTTGTTTGAGGAATGGTTTCTTGTTTTGATTTTTCTGTTTACCGAATTGAAGCCAGTCGAATTTTGCACAAACTATTTGCACAAGATTTAGAAGAGCCTAAGGTACACTACTGACTGCGAGACGACGACGACGCTAAACAAACAGAACGGAGCTTACCTCGTAGACACAACTAAGAAAGGGCTTAAGATGGATGGGCCGTTAGGTGACTCGACCGATGTTACGAAAAAATAAGCTTCTAGCTATAGTGACTTTCTCTTACGGGGGGTATGGGTAGAGACAGCTAAACACTACCCTTAACTCTGGGGCCTCTGATGCTGGTATTTATAACCGTCCTTGGTTATCTATACTCTCAGACCACAGCCCAATTGAATACGAAAATGCGAATAAACTGGAGTTATTGAAACTTTTCCTGTTTTGTAGCCTTCGTTGGCTCGCATAAAAAGAGCTCAACGGAAAAAATATCGAAAATTAAGATCGATATCGAAAGTTTTCCGATACATATATACATATATTGTATATATATTTTGATGCTGTGGATTTTGCTATCCTCATACTCTCTGGTCTATATTTACCATGCCCCCCGTTGAACGCACCAATAGCGAGAGAGGGATGCACTGCCCTTTTATATTGAACTGATACAAGTGGAAGGGGGTTGAATCAGAAAACTTTTTTGCCTCCCAGGATCGACGCCAGCGAGAAGGCATACACAGAGTTTCCCTGATAAATTGGTTGGTTTTTAGCAATTTAGAATGCCAATAGTTGCTTTATGAATGCATTTTCAATTGAAATCCTTTTTTTTTGTTGAGTTGTAAGTTATTAGGAAGGAAAGAGCTTTTATTGTTGTTTTAAAGCACTGTACTGTTGTGCAGCCAATTTCTTTTGGAAGGAAAAAAAAACTTTTTTTTAATAATTTTATGTTGTAAGTAGCATTTCGTACTTATTTGTGTATAGCTTTAGGTTTATTTAAATTTAAAAAGGAAAATTTAAGAATGTTTTTTTATAAGTAGACACTTATTTCTTAGTCTTTAATACACGAGAGAATTTACAATTCAACATAATTCGATTAGATTTACTGAACAATATTATGAGAACTTTGCCGAACTTAATGGCTAAATAGCGCAACGAGAGGCTAACCAGCGATTAAGAAAGAGTGCAATGAGTGGTCTCGATCAAGCCTAGGTTGCCACAAAGTCAAAAATTTCGAGACCAGCAAAGTTTCCATTCGAAGCATTTAAACTTGCGAACAAAAATTCGACAATATGCATATTAATATAATGTGGCCCTTACGCCATCTCGCGGATACTCCCCGACTAACATTTTGAGGAGATGAAAATGAGGCCCCTATGAGGCTAGCTCCACTCCATGTAGATTGTGAGTAATAACTGCGACGTTATCGAAAGCTCTCTATTTTAAAACATGAGTGTCGTTTTACCAGGCGGTCCCCCAACAAAGTACAAATCTCGTCCGATGCTGCTTGACCTCCGCTATTGAATGAAAATCGGTCTAGTTAGTGTGTTAAATGACAACTTTCATGGTCAGCAATATAACTGCATGAAATATTAGCAAACCAACAACAGAAACTAAAGCTTTGTATGAATAAAACTTAAACTTAAGAGCATTACTATAAAGCTTCTTAAAACGCTTTCCGAATGCGTAAGGCGAATGTAGGCAGCGCCACATTCCTTCGCCTTTCCCATTTTCCCCGCCTTTCCCTAGTCTTTCCCCACTCCACTAAGCGCATATCTTCGGTTGGTTGATGGGATTCAGCTCGTTTCAGGAGGCCTAACACGCCAGCTAGTTGTTTCTCGATGCCCCGATGTCAGAGTCGCGATAATAATGGTCGAGAGCAGGTGGAATAAAAATATCGCGGTTGGTTTTGGTAGTTTCCTTCCTTCCTACTAGAGCTGCTGATCGACATTGGACTTTATATAAAAAAATAGATTTGTTGACAGTACAAAGGGGCTTTACCTGAGCCTCTAGTCCTTCACATAAAAAAAATTAAATAGGAAATATGCCCGAACTTCTATCTAAGGCCGTAAAGGCATTATTTTAGCATGGTGTCATCACCATAACCCTTAAAAAGGGATCCCTCAAGTGTGCTCACCAGAGCCTGAACGGTGCAGCCGTCTAGCTATCTAGATGTTGTCTCTCTTTATCTTTCTCTGTTTCTGTGGACTTCATAATGCTTAATTTTCTGGTGGATGGCCTTTAGCACCATTTCCAATATTCTCCTTTTCTTATGGTCCAGGATGCTCTTAGCAGATGTTAGTTCCACGTTAGTGGAACGTGCATGAACGTATGATCCGCGTCCCTATAACCTTCTTGCCCACTCAGGAACTGTGTTAGATAATATCTCACTTCCCCTCTATTACCCACTTCTCCCCATTTGATATGAGTCTATAGGTCCATCGTCCCTAAGTAGAGTCGTCCTACCTCCTCGGCCATGCTGCTATGGACTGGCTTTGCGTTAATGTCCATCGCATTTTCTAGAACTCCCCTATTACCTTGGTATGGTGCGTATGAGGAATTTAAGGAGATGCGGCATGTCCCTTATTTGCCATATGGGGTCCTCCTAAGGAACTTAGAGGAAATTCCCTCTTTCGGCAAACCTCTCAATTTTCACATGGGTCCCAAACGCTGCATAAGGCATGCCCGCTTTAAATGTTAGTCGGGTCTTTATAGTTAAAATCGTAGACCAACTTACTAGATGATGGGTAGTTTACTCAAACCGGGATATTCCATATTAAACAATGACACAACTTTGGTCCTGAATACGTTCCAGAGTTGGGCGTACCCATTGAAATCACCACAGATCAAGGTACGCAATTCGAATCTATACTATTCAATGAAGTTGTTAAACTACTTAATACTCACGGAATTAGGTAAGAAAACCACGTACCATCCACAAACAAACAAGATCATCGAATAATTGCACCGGTAAACTGCCCGGCAGACCGCCATTCAGGTATGCAACCATTCCAAACGCGAGGCCGGTGCTTGTGCCTTTTGCGCCCGGTGCAGTGTGCCATATTGCGCCCCCTCCCCTGTTAATTTTTTATCTTAATGAAGGACAGTGGAAAGTGTCCTCATTTCGTTCATTTATCAATCAATGAGAGATTGTGCTTCACTTGGAGAATTTTGTTTCTCAAATTTTAAATCTCTTTCTCGAAGACGCATAAAAACTTACGTGGGCAGAAATTTTATGAAAATCACGAAGCTAAAATTTTGAGTAAGTCCCTGTATGAAAGAAAGTAATATTCCCCCGAGTTTTCTCAAACGAAAATACAGGAACAGAAGTTGGATAAATTTGTGTCTTGCGCCCGCTGTATATACATGAGTTCGGGGACAGACGTACAGAATATTTTATTGAGAAAATAAACTGAAAAATATATGGTGGTAATAAAAGAGAATTCTTTCAATATATGAAAATGAAGTCAAGGAAACTATTTTTCATTTTTTTTTCATTAATTTCTGAAAATGCTCCCTCGTCCCATTGTGCCCAGTGCAAGTGCACCATTCACAATTATGAAATAGTGGCCCTGTTGTAATTCATGATAATTTTGCAATTTTTTTATTTAAAATCTTTGATAAAATTCAGAAATTTCTATCATTTATAAACTAAGTTACCGCAAGAACATTACTCATTTTAATTTCTAATATCATAAAATAAATTTCAATTTTATTGCGTAAAAAATAAATTTTTATTGCCATATTCACCATTCCAAAATTTTATGTAATTATTTTATTGCAACCGAACTGCGCCAATGTTTATTAACCATTTCCCTAGTAAATAAAATCTAAATTAAAGACTAGCCAAGCACGATCCCTGTAAACGTTATCAAATAATCGCCCTCCAAATCCAAAAACTTAGTTACAGTAGAAGAAAATAACAAAAAACCCCGAGTCCGAGCCGGGGGTAAACGTGTTATTACAGCTGACTTTATGGCAGCTCATAATTTGATCCAATATTAAATACCTCGCCTAGGTCCTTGCTCTCGCTCTCACCAAGCGGTAGTAAGCCGGGTTGCATTTTATATCGTTATCTTTCCTTAACAGCTTTTTATATTGTCCCAACCCCGGGCTCAAGCGAAAGTCCACAATAAAACGTCCGGAATACAGACCCGCACATAAAGGTCCATCATAATTTTTTATTCACATCACTTAGAAGGACGTCAGGACGAGGGATGTAAGGACAATAGGCTGGAATGAGGCTTGGGGGTGGGTCCGGGCCTTTATTTTTCATTCTTACAAATCCCTCAATTTATCTGATCCCGAAAGGAAGTCCAACTAAGAATAAGAAATGGCTCAATTTCTGGGGATGGGTCCAGGCTAAGGACAAAGATCACAATAACAGGGGAAGAGCGACGGATACGTACGTATATATTCTGAAGGACTAGCCCGTCCGCCCAGCCGGGTACATATATCCTGATATCCGACCGAGTGTGTTTTTGGAAAAGGCATATATACATATGAAGCCCTATAGTAAAGGAAGCCGAAGGATATTATAAATCGATTTCGCTAGAATCACACCCTTTTGCTTCAGAATTGGATCCTGAATGTTCCCAGTGGCACCTCCAAATGGTAACCGGGTCACCCGTTCAGAAATCATGATAAGCCAATTTGGTGTAGCTGATCAAATCTTCCAGGATAACTGTATCCTTGCATCTCTCGCTTAAATCGTTTCGTTTACTTAAGCGGCGACTTTCAACGTGAACAGGACGATATCCTTAACCCGAAATATAAGCCAAACAAAATATGTCCAGGGTTGTCTGAAGGGGATATAAGACCGACGAGAAAAGGGTCTCGGGTCGAGTTTTGTTATTGTATATCATCGAATCATACAAATCCTGTTAAATCGACCCTTTGGACTGGAACACTCCATACCTTAAATCTACTGAAGATGAGTATTTAAGGAGATTTACGAAAAAAAAAATACGAAAAGGAAACGGCAAACGGGTTGCGCGCTCATGTTCACCAGATGCCGGGTTCCCGGGGTCCTCCCCGGTCCGCCGCCGTTCGATACACGGCAAATTGCGGATAGAGCTGTACGCGCTTTTCCCGGCTCCTCCCAAAATGGAAAGCGTTTAATGGTAATAAAGTTTTCCCGGCGTTCGCGTGTATTCGCGGTCGTGTTTACATTTTTGAACTTTTTCTGCTTCGGGAAATTGTTTAAGGCGATGGGATTTCGGGGGAAATTCCGGAAGAAATATGACGGAATTAAAAGATCTGCGAATGTGAGTTGTATTCTGTCTTTTATACCTACATACACATATATATTTTTTTATATTTAGCCCACCACCCATAAAAGTTAATAAAGGGAAATTTATATATAAAATATTTTATGAAAATTAGAAAATCAGAAATTTGATTTATTTTTTTGTTGGGTGCTGGTCGTTGGCGGACAAGGATAACGAGGATATACTGGGCAAGAGAAAGAGAGGTGCAGGAATTTGTTAAGAGCTTAATAGAAGCTAGAGGCTTCTGGCTTTGGTATGTAACAATTTTACGTTGGTTCGTTCCATTTAGACATGGCGAGCATTACTTCGCTGGACTACTATAAATAGGAATATCAATTTAATGAAACACAATTTCGTTCAAAAGATTCAGTAATCTTTAAATGCCATAAAATTTGACATGGTGATTAACTTCAATATTTAAGCTTATTACTTTTACAGTTCACGGGCTTACTGCAGTGCTGGGCAACAGTTGACTTTTCCAGAGGTACAAAAAAACTGATGCCGTGGAGATTGTAGGTAGAGGGTATGGCCCATACCAATGTAAAATGGTTATCGAGAAAAGACATCTGGATATGAATGCATTTGTAATCGACCATTCCTAACGCGAGTGTCTTTTTACCAAGTGGTCCCCCAACTTAGTACTAATCATGTCCAAAGCTACTTGACCTATGCAATCGAGCAAGAACTGGTCTGTTGAGTATGCTAAAGGCATAGCTTATGGGCACCAAGATAATTGTCCGTTTTTTTGGGTCCAATACAATTTCATAAAGCTTCAGTTTTGTAGTCTAGAAAGTAGTCTATGTCGGTATCGTGCCTCGTTTGGACTATTCGGTGCGCGCTGTGCGTGACTATCTCAGGCTAAGAACCGGTGAGTTTTTTTTACTCAGGTATACAACACCCTTCCCTTGCAGCTACGGCATTTGAAAATGAAACAATTGTCCACTTCATGTGCACATATCTGGCACTATGCAGAGTGAAACATAGTTCATTTGGCAGCCACGTTTACTAAACAAGCTTGAAGTTGTAGAAACAGAGCATCCAATTAACTCAACATAGTTCTTGAATGCTACAACCTAAAAACCACTGATCACTGGGAACGAGTTTTTTTGTAATACGATCAGGATTAGGTGTCACCATTTGTACTACTATAGCTCGTCATGTCGTTCAAATCAAGGTGCAACAAAGTCTTGTAGTACGCTTGATCTGAAGGAAAGAAGAGAAAGGATAGGTTAGAGGTCTGGAAGGCTCATGAGCATGAATGTCGACGAACCTTGCGTTTGAGCTCTAAAATATTCTATGAGTTCGGAAACACCTACTGAGGAAGAGTTTGCCGCAATGGAGATATTCTATTTAAAAGCCAAATTCTAAGCCGTAATGTGCGCGAAAAGTTTGTTGGTGCGGTTTTACATCTTCTCCAGCCATGCCAATGTGGGTTTTGGGACGCCTGCCTACATATATGAGTTGAATTCAAAGCGAAGCTAAATGTATGGCTTGTAGATTGTAGCCAGCACAGCTGACTGAAGGAGAAATTTTCATCTCTTAAGGATCCGAGGCATTCATACCCGTGTTTGGCGTTTTGGAGTATGTATGTATTTCATCCCAAATGTTAAGAAATGGGTCAACTGCTATATGATCCCAGGGCGAAGGTCGGCGCAGGCTTTGATAAAGAGATAAGACTGTATATTCTTTTCAATGCGTTGAATTCGACACGATTTTTCCGGCTCCAGTCGAGAATGAGTTTGATGTTCCTGAGCGGTATTATAACAACGCTAATGTGCAAATTAGAGATCAGGGCCTCGCCACTTCAATCACAATACATAAATTAGAAAACAGTTAGTAATGTCCTCGAAGTATAAACAATGCATTTAAGCAGTTCGGCATACAATTTTTGTTCTAGAATTCTTTAGTTTCATTACCCACCCCTCGGGTGTTACAATACTGTAATTACAAGTATAGGCGACGCCAAAACAGAAAGGAAATGGCCGCCACTTTTTGAAATATAAAATGAGTCGATAATTTGCATTTTTAAACAAATAGAGTGACATTGCTTGCTTGTGGGTACTTGAGAGACTCTCATTGAACATTGAATCCGAGATTTTGAGAATCCCTTATTTTACGGCGCGACCTATAACTTATACTTGTGCACATGAGTTGTCTATTTGCATCTAAACAGAAGTTTTTTTGCTTGTATTCGTCCATCTAATACATCCTAAATTGCAGGTCATCTATTTTTGTCTGTGTATATTTTTCTCTTGACTATCTCTGACTTACACAAATATCCCTTTCATAATGCACAACTAACATTTTTTTCACTTAGCCAAAACTCTCAATTCAGCCTATTCTATTAGAGATTCCCATTGGAACCTTTCAAATAAAAAAAAACAGTCCACCCAGTCATTATTGATTAAAGCACATTAAAGTAAAACCGCCAACCACACTGATTATGGCCAAGTTTACAGTTGTCAATCAATGACGAATTTACTTTCTCATAATATGAAACCCACATCTGCTGAAGACATGCACAAAACTCCCATAAAATCGTATATCTTCTAATGCAATGACAATTGCCCGAAGTGGTAACAACTGTTGGCTCACCATGCCAGTCCCGGGGACTCTTGACATCCAGTTTACCCCCATAGAAGCCATTCGAGTGTCAATAACATGATAGGGTTTAAAAATATCTGTCACATTCATCAGATCGAGTTCCACTCAATTAAAATTGATTTCATATTTGCAGCAGCGCCATAACGTTGCCTGGGATGCTCGTAAAACACTGCAAGTACGAGTGCCACTCAAAAGAGAGAGAGAGAGAGCGGCTCCCCCCGTTAGAGCCAACTGCTATGCTCCTTCCTGTCTGGCTGTGTGGTGGAGAATCGAAGAAATAAAAGGATTGTAATCCCTGCAATAATTCCCCTTCTTCTATCGAAAATCTTTCTACCCTCGGATGTGATCGATTTCGCCATATTCTATCCATGATGGTTTGGTCCAGATATGATGTTGAACACTTCATGGTGGCTAGGCCCCCACCCGCGGAGAATATCATGAAGTACAACATCCCCGCAAAAATGGAGATGCTCCAAAGAAGATTGCGTTATCTCATTTTTTGGTTTATCTCGAAGGGCTAATCCGGTTGCTTGGCCAAAGTTGCCCTTTCCTGGTTTTTGCTCGAGTATTCCTCCGGGTGCGAGTCAATTGAATCACTCGGGTCTGTGTCTAGGAAGTCTGTAACAATAATAACAACAACAACAGCAACAACAAAAAATCGCCTACCAACTCCCGATGGTGGTCCTGGAAGCCCCCGAACACCACGTGAATCAGTCATATTTGAAGCAGGTCTGCAGGTCCTAAAGATCCTGTTTTAGCCAGGACGCCTACAACTGCGCTGCGAGAGAAGTCCATAAAACTGAAATTAATTTAGTTGAAGTGATTTATCTCGGACATTAATGAAAACATTTTTTATGGACGCCAAGGGAGCCTTCATAATATTTCGTCCTGGCCTCCCTCGGGTTTGGTTGGTAGTCATGGTCGGTCCTTCGTGGTTCCCCGATTATGTTCATCGGGAATCTGGCTTAGAATGGATCCTGGGTGGGTAAGTGGAAAATACTGAGATCTTGGAGATTATGTTTATGACTTTGGTGCCTTTTTTTATGTTCGGAACGTTTTAAACTACTCTCCAAAAACCGACACAAAATTATTTTGTGCCCCAGAATAGAGCACTTATCATTCTTGAATCAAGCGGATTTAATTTGGGTGTTTGGCTTTGTAGCCATGTCCCGAGAGATTTCTATGTTTTTTTTTGTTTATGATTGTTAAGGGATGCTTATCGTCATTGTATTTATTTTTAATTTTTTATTTCCTTGTATCCTTACAGGTTTGACGTCTTAGTCAATGGAGGCGGTGCAGTAACATTACAATTCCAAAGATCTCCGTTCCGGCCACTTACTAGGACAGTGTTTGTTCCATGGAATAGGATAGTCGTACTACCGCCAGTACAGATGCAATTGAGTGACGATGACGAGCATATAAGAACACAAATAAAGTAAAGGATTTAAAATTAAAAATTTCAGTATAATAATTTATTTTTTGTATTTACAGACTCGCACCACAAAATCCAGCACTGACATTCCTTAACTCAATCGCGTATCACTTTTCTGATGAAAAAGTTGATCCTGGAATTGTGTGCATAGACCATGACCACGAGGAACTAAAACCACAATTAATTAGCACGTGGATGCCAAATGGCGTTGGCGCAATGCCCGGGAAACGGGTTGTTTTTGCAGAAACCCAGGTAAGTAACCTGCCATTAAATTTAATCATTAAAGTCAAAAGCGAAACGAGGAAAAAAATAGAATTAAGAGAAAAAAATTATGGGTGGATGTATGTATGTATGTATAGTACGCCCCCCCGTATTTTATGAACAAAACGAGGCAGCCAGCCAGCAGGATGTTTTTGTGTATCTATAAATAATATCCTTTATCTCTCTTAAATTTCTCCTCCTTAACATTAAATTGTCTCCCGAACCTAATAAAATTATCCAAACATACAAACTCCAGCAAAAATAATGACCCAATAAAAAAAATCTCCAACTGCAGACGCCTTACAGAGAGTTATGATGACCGGAACAGAACGAACAAAAACGCACCCCTCTCACCTGCCCTAGTTTCGAAGAACAGCCCCTCCTTCTGTGGAGCCCGAAAACTCCCTAACATACTTAAACCGTTTTCTCAACGATTCACCTGCAATTTAAGGACGACAAGAATTTCTCTTTATCCTGCACCAACATCCCATTGTTTACTGGCTTTATTCCATTATTTCATCCCTAAAAAAAATCTCCCTCTACCTGAGTGGGAGTTTGGTCGTACGGGGTGGCGGGGGGTGCGAATCCTGAATTCGTTATTTTAGTCCTGGGTTTTCTTTTCCTTCTGTGTGTTCCTTTTGTAAGCTGTCAGGAAAGCAATTCTCTTCCTTTTGTTTCAGTCCCAGCCCAACGATATTTGATATGAACATAAGACGCCCGGCTCTATGTTCTTTCTGTTGGGGCTCCTGAATAGCAGAAGTGGGGGATGTCCTTCCCTTATACAGCAAATTGCATTTTGTCCAAGGATATCGCTGCCGGGATATCGCAAACAATTCTGTACGGAATTTATTATTCAGGAAAAAAAAGCAGAAAAGAAGAAATTGCATAAGTAAAAGGACGAAATTATTGTAAGCGGATTTCAATGAAGGGATTATTTCATTTCTGAGACACACCATCCCGTCCACCCTGTCCTCACCGCTGGCGAAAAAGCCGTCCTCGGTGCACTTGTTCTGTGCATCGTCAACATCTTGCGGGGGATGCCAGCATTTTTACTTTTTTTTATTTTATTTTTTCCAAAGTGAAATCCTCCCCAGTTAACTGTTCACCCGATCCCGTTTATATTCCATTGAGACATGTCTTTATCTTCTTGCTTACTATACAGGCTGTAGTCGTCCTATAAGAAATTCAAGGAATTATTCAGAATTTGCAACAATAACAAAAGCGCTCTAATCTAAAATCAAGGTGCATTCACAAGGAAAGAGGATCCGGTGGTGGGGGGGTGGGAAAAACAAAAAATATTTATACATAATGGAAAAACCCGACTGGTGCCGCCACCACCCCAACAGAATACTACTGTTACACTACTGCTGCACTGAACTCTCTTGAATCCCGCTTTCTGTGTGAGAGTTCTGGAAAAAGGATGGAATAATAAAATCTCATCTCCCAACGGTACGTGAAGACCATGACAATGCACTTTTCTATTAAAGGCTTCTGAAATGCATTCAAAATCTCCACAATTTTGGCTCTGATTCCCGAGGGTCACTCTCTGCTCACGATATGCAACTGGAAATTTAAGCAATTTATATCGTGGCAAAAAAATGCTGGTGATGACTACGATGGGGCATGAGGGTAGTTACCGGAAAAAAACGCCCGGAACGATTCCTTTATGCAGCAGGAATATTTAGTGCAATTTAGAAGAAGAAGCAAAAAAATCTGTTATGCACAGTGGTGTTAAGCAGATTGAAAATCAAAACTCTTGGCGATTCTTCAGAAGGATCAGAGCCCAGATTTCGAATGAGTATTTTCTTTGTCAGGAGATTTCGTCGTGTTCAAATTTTAATAAAAGTCCTGTTTTTTTTTTTTTTTTTTTTTTTGTTGCGGCAAATTGTTTTTTTTTTTTCAAGAACCCTTCCCAAGGCTTGATATTCAAATTGCAGTTTAACTTGCCAGACTAGGTCATGTTTTTCTGCTTTGCTGCGGTATTCTACCAAATAAAAAGTGGTATGAGAGGCAGCTATTAAGGCGCTGAAATAGAAACCGACAAATCCTCCTCTTATGGTGCTACAGCGCGTATCGAGCCTTGATCTCCTCTATAGATTTTCTCTAGTTTGTGGGAATTCTAGTGACTTGTTTCCAGCTACGGTCTCCTAGAATCATACCTGTGTCGACTGCTACTGCGTCTTTCCATCTCTTTCTCATTCTAGCTAGTGAATACAATCTTACTTTGGTGCAGCACGTAGGGCCATGCCTAGCCAGCGATCATTGTAATAAAAGGCAGTTAAATCCCCAAGGATAGTGCATAAAATACGGATAAAGGTCGTTCCACACATATCCGTGACGGCACGGCACCGATGCTTTCCGTGCCAGTGGCTTCCGTGATTCCTTTTTCACTGACATTCACACAGCACTGCATTTTACCGTATCAGTGCTTGATGTTCAATAGCATCAGACATTTTAGTTTTGAAATTCGACCGTGATCTGAAGTGCATTATAGAATTTAGCGTGGAGAGAGTGGGTTCGTCCCGGGTGGACTCTTCAGGAATTGGTCATACATAAACAAATTTAAGTGTATTTCAATAAACTTTATCTAAATTTTTGTTGAATTCTTATAAAATATTCCATTGAATTTAAAAAAATTTTGTTAATTAATTGGATAAATTAAAAAATATGGTGGCTTTTGTGATTTTCACGGGTGCCTGAAGGGTACTGATATCGTCTGTGCCCCACACCTTTACTGCACTGATGTCGCCGTCACGTCACGGATATGCGTGGATCGACCTTAAGTGAATAAAATTCCGGTTTTTATTTAGTGATAATCAAGAATGGTCTTGCTTTTGCATTGTTGGCCTTGCTCAAGACCAAGGTCACCTATTCGTCTGCAGGACAAAGCCTTACATAGCTCCGCTTACAACGCAAAGTTTTTAGTGTTTAATCATGTTGACACCTGTGATCGTAACGTGATGCGTAAATTTTATTTTCTAATTAAAGTTACCTTTTTTATATGATTTTACCTTGTAGGCGACTATATGCACGGGCACGCAGACGGCCCTATACTCACGCACGCCACGACAGGAGCCACCGCTGGGAGTACATACCCAAACGGTAGTGTCAGATTTCCCTAACCACAATTCTTTTTCCAGGATATTCAAGTTCAGACTGGTAGGAGCTGTAAAGACATTACGTCAGCCTATTCGACATCAGCTTGTCCCTTAAATAAGAGGCCCGCATAGTTGTCGGAGCCGGAATAGTCTAGCCGTACAGCTATCTAGCTGCTATCTCTCCTAGCATTTCTTGCCTTTCCCTGTTTCCGTAGGCTTCGTAATGCATAAGCTTCTAGCGGATGGCTTTATGCACCACTGGCAAGGTAGTCTCGATGCCTTCTATAGTTTTTTACAGCTTTCAACGAACCACTCGTTTCTGGAATGTTTAGGTTCCCAATTAATTCTTTATACCGTTCCTGAGCTTCTTCCATTTTTCATTAATGATCATTTCATTTGGATTTCTTCTTTTTCTAGGGCTCTCCTCTACTGGTCCGTTGGAGGTGATTCTTCTCTTTTTAGGCCTCTGCTCATGGAGGTTTGAAATTCTGCTTTTATTCCGTCTTTTGGTTTGATGTTTTGCTTGTTAGAATATTGTTCTGTGATCTGATCCGCAGCATGCACCACTCATTACTCTCGATGAGCACATGCTAGAGGCTCCGTTTGGTGATGGCCAGCGATATGCACACTCATACCAGAGGTATGCAGTTCCGGCGAGAGGTATGCACGTTTCTGATACAGGCTTGAAAATCTAAAAATGCACCCGCTAGAGGTATAGTTCGTTCTATATATGCACCCGCATTGGCATAGATCATTCCAAACGCGAATATCGTTTTGCCAAGCAGTCCCCCAACTAAGTACTACCCACGTCTAATGCTGCTTGACCTAATCAATTGAGTGGGAGCTGGTCTTCTACTGAGTATCATAACCAAACCAATATAATTCCTCGTTTTCTTCGTCCTCAAAATTTTTTGAAAGCTTCATTTTTGCTCCCTTTAGTCCAGAAAAAGTGTGAGAGTGCTGTAACGGTCAGTTTTGCCTAAATATCTACTTGACTAAAAATTACTGTGGGGAAGAAAATCGAGTAGTTGGTTGGAAACAAATAGTAGGCGGGGAGAAATGAAAAAAAACAGAAAATGGGAGTTCGAATTTTGACGTGAGGGATTTTTGTCCGGCAAAAGTTTGTGTTCGGAAAAGTTTAAGAAGAAAAAAAGGAAAAAATCAGTTTTGAACACATATGACTGGCTGGAAGACAAAAACCTTCATTAATCAGTTCAGTTGCAAAAAAAAAAAACAAAAAAGATTATTATCAAACATGGCGATTCAGTCTAGATAATTTCACAAAAGTCTTTCGCACCGGTTGTTGGATATGATTATAAATGTGAAAAATATAAACATTTACTAATTCAATAATAAAAGTGCATTTATAAATACATATTTTGCTAGTCGAAAATACCAGAACAAATAAGAAAAAAATTTAACAATTAAAAGAATTTGGAGAAATTTGGAAGTACCGAAAAGGATACCAGCAATACAACAATTGCGTTTTGTCCTTTAGTTTATAAAACAGGATATACATATTTCAGCGTTTTACGTGGTTGAAATTTTAGCAGGGGAAGGTGCGGATTGGTGTTAATCTGTACAAACTGTTTGCATTTATCAAAAACGGGAATAACGTGTAGAGAATTGGCGGAAGGCAATGGAGCGTTGGTGAGCGAAGTAACAGGTATGAAATCAGAAGACCGAGGGGGGATGGAGAACAGACCGAGGATTATCCAACATTACTCGAATATGGTGTAAATAGAAACAAAGTTGCCGGAAGATTAGCTTATATTTATCAAACAGCAGACATTAGCATAAAGGAGGAACTGTATATTCCATTACTACCAAGTGATATACTGTTCGATAGTCAGGTAATTAAGCAATACCTACAGTGTATCCACACCAGGTGGATCAGAGAAAAAAACACAAAAAAAATAATACACAAAATAAAATAACCAAAAAAAACTTTCTTTTTGCTTTAATTTAAAAAAAAAATTTATTATTAAAATAATAATTTTAATAGTAGTTAGTATTAACTTGATAATATTCTTTATACTTATTTGTGAATTTGTGTTGCTCCTTGTCGGAAATAATTACATTTTGTTCTTTGTTGGTTCAGGGAAATTTGTTTTTCCTCTAAGTGATTCTGTTGATTGTACTATCATTTGTACAAAGTGAGGAGTATTGGCCAATACTGCGCGCTTTATTGTTATCATTCATACTCATGTTCCCTCAAAGCACGTAACTCGTATGTTTTTTTTGAATTGTATTCGTTCACGGTTAATATTTGACACGGGCAACTAATCAGTGTCGTGGTTGTTAAGCTTTCCATGTAATGTTTATGTTGAGTTTTACAGATTGATTAAATGATTATAAACATTAGAATGTCCCTGTGGTAAATTTTTTTGGTGGAATGGTTGAGGGGGGATCATTTCTTTTCAGGGTTTGACGCGGCTCAGGCGATGACCGGAGAATGATGGACGGAAGTCAAAGTTGCACAGACACAGGTAAGTGGTGAACCAACCGCGGTAAGCCCCGGCCACACACCCCACGACCCCTCCGGCGAGCTAGATAACTCCGTGTGGCCGGCGTAGGAGTTCCGGAAATTATTTTCCTTTCTTATGTATGGTATTGGCTCCTTGGTCATAGTTTTCCGGGCTTATGGCTAAGGGGGTAATACCTCGCATAAGTGGCGCCCATTATTTTATCGCGCCATTATGCTGTTACAGTGCGGTGCCTCTCGCGTTCTCACGCTGTGCGTGAGGTGCTATTGCAGGCTTTCAGTAAGGCGTGGTATGCCTGTTTCATGCTAGCTAGGGTGAGTCTTCTTTTTACTCAGGCGTACCGTGCCTATTTTGGGTATACCGTGCTTGGTTCTGGCGTTTTTATGCTGCGCGTGCCTATTGCAAGCTAGGAGCGAGCTAGTTTTATTTTTACTTGGGGTTTGTTGTATAAATTGTACTTGATGGTCGGTTTTTCCGACAATTTCAGCAAACACAAAACCTCCACTATTTCCATCAAACTTGTGTTTACCAGTAGAAACGAATTCAACTTTTAATCCCAATAGTGAATTATATATATGACTAATGTAACTAGTGTATTTAAGTAAAGTCCCACTTGAAGTAAACCAAGCTTGATGTGAAGAAGAAGATTGGTTCGAAGAAGATTTTTTCCTAAACACACAACAAAATTCCAAATTAAAGCCAGGTTCTGTGCTCGATTAAATTCTTTCCAAGCTAAAAACTAAATGAAGTGAAATTCTCCAAGTAATATAAATAGACGAAAATTAGTTGTTACTGTCACATACCCACTATTCCTTAGATGAAAATTAATTAGTAACACCCTCTGATTTAGACCCGTAGAAAATTATACAAACTTCCAGGACATTTGATGGCACCCTACTCATCAGGCATGACTAGTTGTGCAATGTTGTTGCAAGCTTCCATATTTGTCAAGTCTCTGGTCTAGGTTCGTGAAGGGTCCTAACCCTTAGGCATAAGAATGACATTAGGTTAAACATAAGGACAACACACAAAGTCCCAACATCCTTAGACACATGGGCATACCCCGAACCTATCATCCTCGTGGTCATTAAGACAAATTGCTCCAGCGCACCAAACCCAGCAGAACTGATAGAATAATCAAGCGCTTTAGAGAAGTCCTTCCTGATGCTGCTCTGCTGCTGGTGCTGCTGCTGCTATCCCCACATATCCTTATGTATACTTAATTTACCCAGGGACGAGTGTCCGCTACCGAATCCCAGAATTCTCAGGACCCCGGACGTAAATTTCTGTTTGTGTTGTAAAATCAATTAATCGGTAATTGTCTTGTGGTAATTGCTCAAACTTTGTGCAGGCGATGGTTGGACGTGCTCGTGCTTAGTTGAGTAAACATAGAGAAACCAGTACTGGTCCTAAAATAAAGATAAGGACACGTATGTGAGCCATTTTCAAGCTCGGACTGTAAAGCAAAGACTAAAGAATCCTGCAAAGAATCGAGATTTGCTGTTGTTTAGATCACAATTCACTTGGGGGTAGAGGGACAGGGTGGGTGGTCCTTGGGTATTTCGAGCTGACGTTAACGCTAAACTGCATTGTCATGAGTTCCACGTAACAGAACAAATCCTAAGAACCAAAGCAAAAATTCGTCCGGTTTTTTTTTATATTTTTCTCATTTTCTAGTCCAGCACAACTTGTTTGCTGAGCTGTCCAAGTTTTCCTTTTCCTTGTTGGAAGTCGATTTTCAATTTTTTATTGGCTTTTTTCGTTCCATTTTGTTTCCAGGTATCAGGTACCTTGATTTTTATATACTACATATAGATAAAATCTTTGGCTTCCAGTTTTTAGTAAAGAATTGTTGGCTCTGTGTAAGTATTCAACAGAAACCTTGTGCATCTGGCAGAAAATCCATCTCCTCTTGTTTGAAAAGGATTCAATCAAAACAGTTATTTAGATGCTCTGGAAGGATGCTTATTTGCCATACTAAAATATGTAAAGCGTTTTTTTTTTTTCTTAGAAAAGATTCCGGAATATTCTTGATGGAAAATCCTCTTGCGTTTTTCTTATGTAGTTTTTGGTTGATGGTAATATGCATGAGCATGTGCAGCATCACGTCCTTGTGGTAAATATTTCAAATAAATATAAATTTTGAATTGGAAGAAAATCGTGCATGAGAATCTAGGGTTTGTATAAAAACCGACTTTTCAGAAAACTGGTTTTCGAATTTTAACTTTTCAATAAAACCTTTTTTTATGTATGACTTAAAAATACAAATAAGGTACATTTATACGTACCCAGTGGGGAAAATTACAAGCGCTGCTCAGCGGAGCTTTTTTGGAGCGCTGTTAAATATGCTCCACAGAGGAGCATTATTGGAATTTTCAAAAATTTTGTAGAAAGAAGAAACCGGGCGGTAATCGTCGTGACCATAAGGGTGACATTAGGATACTCTATACGGAGGACAAGCAGCGTTGGAAGTGGTTGGAATTTAGTTGGGGGACTGCTTTGGTAAAAGCAAAATGTTGAACAAAAGTGAACAAAAGTTTTTTGATACCCGATCACATACCCACAGGCGTCTATGAATATTCTTTGGCCTCGATTCCCAGATCCGACGGGAGGGAAGTGAGTGAGGATTTGACACTTTGCGATTCTCAAATCCGCAGTCCCGGATTGGTTTAAATCGAAAATTCGGAGTGAAGACTCACGCGATAATGAAATATACGATGTCGGATTATCTTAGGCGCATTTGTCGTTCAAATCCGCAGAAAATTTGTTGCAGATCACACTTTTACAGCGCGGAAAATGTCAAAAAGAAATTCGGGGTTGCGGATTTGAGAATCGCAAAGTGTCAAATCCTCACTCACTTCCCTCCCGTCGGATCTGGGAATCAAGGCCTTTATTAAAAAGCTTTTTTATAATGCTCCTAGAACGCTTTTGAGGTTCATAAAAAGGTATGCAAATGCGGTGTGCGCCCTTGCAATGGCATGCAATGTTAAAAAGTACATGGAACTGGTATGGGAACGGGAGCCCTGCATACTTTTTAAGGAATGCTCAAACATAGCTATTGGAGTTGGAGCACTCCATTTCCCACTGGGAAAAAAAGTTTCTGTCTCAAAGAGCTCGACGTCAATAAGTCCACTGCCCTAGACAATATTCCCCTATGTTACTCAAGAAATGTGCCTCACCTTTGGCTAAAACCTCTGCGCAAACTTTTCGCCCTGGCATACTTCTCCGCAGTTTATCCCAACTCTTGGAACTAGCTCATGTTCAGCCCATTTCCAAAAAAGGTGAAGCCAGCGACCCGTTAAACTACCGCCCAGTAGCAATTACTTCTGTTCTCTCCAAAATCATGGAGACAATAATGAATAGAAGGAAATATCTAGAACCTAACCAAATTTTACACGACAGGCAGTACGGCTTTAGACCGAAGAGATCTACTGGCGACCTTTTTGTGTGTCTGACTGAGGACCTCAACCAAAACATCGATCGCTTCGATGAATCTGGTCTGGTTGCTCTAGATATTTCTAAGCCTTTCGACAGATTATGTCTAAACTCCAAGCTATTGGTATCGATTCAGTTCTAAGGAACTGGATTGAGAGCTCTCTTTCTGGCCTTTCAATCAAGGTGGTGTCGAATTCAACCCTCATTCCATCTCGGCCGGCAATCCCCAAGGCACGATTCTCTCACCTGTCCTCTGTCTTATATTCATTAATGATCTGCTCTCTATCCCCTGCAAAGTTTCACCGATGACGGTACTCTGCGTTACTCCCACATCTTCGATTAGGTAAGACAAGCACGTGCCAGACCTTGTCTTGTAGACCGTGAACTCATGTCCAATTCTAATAACGGGGACATTGAACTCATTCTTGCTTGGGGCCTCAAGAATCGTGTCGAATTCAACGCAATTAAAACAAAGCACTGTCTTATCTCTACAAAACCCTGCATCGAAGTCCCTCTACCTCAGTGGATAAAAAGAATGTAATGGCTGACCCATCTCTTAACATCCTAGGCGTAACCTTATCTTCAAATCTGCGATGGTAACCACATATTCCAAGTCGCCAAACAAGCTTACCAATGCCTGGGATTCCTCAAGAGATGCAAGTTCCTCCTTTTCAGTGAAATCGAATTGTAATTGTCAAAGTCGTACTGCCATATTGGCGCCGCCATTTTTAATTTCAAATTTGGACCACATAATCGTTATTTGTGGCCGTAAAAATGGTAAGTCCGTGTTGTTGCAGTCTTTGCAGAACAGTTTCAATGATTACATCATCAACATAGCAGTAGACGAAATATAAATCGTGATGGATAGGTCCATAAAACGCTGAAAAGTCTGCTTATCGTTCCGCAGACCAAATGGCATTACAACAAACTCGATGAGTCCAAACGGTATCGTGACTGCAGTTTTCTTGATGTCTTCTTCAGCCATTGGAATCTGGTGATATGCTCTACCATATCAAGAGTGGTGAAAACTGTATTTCCATGTAACCTCTCAGTAAAATCGTGATGTGTGCGACAAGATAATGGTCTGGAACAGTTTGTGAGTTCAATCTCCTGTAGTCGCCATAAACTCGCCAACCTCCTGTCTTCTTTGGCACTAAGTGTATCGGTGTAGCCCATTGACTTTTTGATGGTCGATATATGCCAAGTTCCAATAATTGTCCAAATTCGCTTCGGGTTGTTTTTAACTTCTCCCCTGCCAATCTATGTAGTCGTTCGACTACTGGGAGCCCGTTGTTGAGATGTAGTGCAAAAGGTTGTTTGCTGCTATATATTTTATTATGTTTAGGTAACGTTTTTGTATTTAGCCAGACTTTCGCTGTAGTTGCTGCTAAATTTAATTGTTGAGATTCCTAGCGTTGAAGCTCACAGTACTTTTCCAGATGTTGGTAGTTGTGTGATAGATTGTTTCTTCTTCAAATCATTTCGTAAGTCATAATCTGCTCCAATTATAGGTGATTGCACGTCAGCTACGACGAAGTCCCCCTTGAAAGCTCGTCTTATGTTAAAATCCAGTTCTAAATTATGCTTACCAAAAGGTGCTATGCCTGTAGAGTTTGCTGCATGATAATCTGAATCTTACGAATGATCGTGATATAACGAAGAGGTCTAACCCGGAATCAATTAGAAATTGTTGCTTAGTGTTTTTATGGTTAATGAATAGTCTGAGCTCGGTGGAAAGACTGTTAAGAGTACCGGGGCTTTCAGCAGCCTTACAGCACTACACCCTATTTAGTTTTCCGCTTTAAAATTCCAATGTGGCTCACACGTCAAAGCCTTGGTGCCATATTGTTTATGCTGGTTGCCATTGACTTCTTCCCCTACTCCGTTGTCTCACTTGATTCCTGGCTCTCGATCTCGATCGGTGCGAAAATCTATGATAATTCCTTTTAAGATCTGTAGGGAGTTCCGAAACTTCCTTTTCCAGAGCTACAATTATTTGTTGCAGCTGCTCGTTGTTACATTTGCAGTTGTTACTGATGACGTCTACTTTAATCGAAGATGAAGTGTGCTCTATTATTTTGTCCGCAATTTCGGATAGTTTGGTTATATTTAAATCATCACTAGCAGATAATATACACAGATGCTCGTGGTCATTCTGCTTGTCCATAATTTTTTCCTCTGACGCGTCGTAACTCTGTTAGTGAGATATGGAACTAAATAACTTTGGTGCTGCCACAAATTTGCGAATAGTGGCGCCACCTGTATGTCACCCGACGAAGTTATTGAATGATGAAATAGATCCATGTCTTGATTTTCTTCTTCTTGACTTTTGTATCATCGTATCCATCCTTTGTAAATAATTTTTAAAAAAAATTTGATAATACCTATACGGATAACTTTATAATGTAAATTTAGGTAGATAATGCAAAAAGTGGAATATATAGATTTAAAACCGATTGTTTAGTTGTTGTATAATTTTCTTTTTAAAACCGGATTTGAAAATGAGACCAAGAGATATAACTTCCGAAGAAAATAATGTTTATTGCCTTATTTGTAACAGAAAGACAAGAAAATATTTTTTACTCTTCAAAATCCATTTTATTATTGTAAACCCAGCTGAAAACGAAATATTTTTTTAAGGTCCTTCGTCGATTCCCAATTTACACTTTTCTCTCAATATCAAAACAATCTTATGTTTACCAACTCACAATTTTCCCCGAAATATGCCCGAATAAAAAAATCCTCAAGCGAAATATTAAATAAGATTTTGATTAATTATAATTGAAATTCATTCAATTCATTTTGTATTCCTTAAATTTTTTATGTGAAAATTAGCTTAAAACTCCCATATAATATCCCCTCCACAAAAAAAAACCCGCCCGAATAAATGATACACAATAAACGATATCCGCTCCAATAAACCTCGATGTTCATCCAATCAAAAATATCTCAAGTTACAATAATTTTTCCTCAATTTCTTCTCGATTTTCATTCTTGATTTTCTCTCTTCTTATATTTTCAGATCGTCCAAGAATCGATACAAATCCCTGGCTCTAGGCTCCATCTAACATATCAATCATCTCAGGCATCTGGTTATCTCAGTATCGTTCGTATGCGGTTAACTGGAGAAAAGATACCACCAACATTGACCCATGTTCACGTCGGGGTCGAAATTGAAGGATCGCTACATGTTAAAACTTATGAAGCGGATCCCAATTTGACTCATACATTTGCGTGGAACAAAAGGAACGTGTATCGTCAGAAAGTCTATGGAATAACGATAGCAAGAATTTCGGTCGGATATCAGCATTCCACTTGCAAGGAACCTGTATGGAATACACAAACAGCCAAATTGCAGGGATATGACGTTGATATATCAGACATCGGAGGCTGGGGCCTGGACATTCATCATCACTACAACTTCCATGAAGGCATCCTGCAGAAGGGCGACGGCAGCACACTACATATGAAGGAGTATCCACGAACGGTTAAAGTTGTTATGGGGACTGGACTTCAGCGTCCTTTGAACTGTCCGGATCATTGCAATGGAATTGCAAAGGATGCTAAGCTACTTACTCCGATAGCTTTGGCGTCAGGTCCTGATGGCAGCTTGTATGTCGGTGATTTCAATTTAGTCCGTAGGATAACTCCAGATGGAAAAGTTTTCACAATACTTCAATTGAGTGCAACTCAAGTATCCTACCAGTACTACCTGGCAGTGTCACCTGCAGATGGACATTTGTATATCTCGGATCCAGAACGGCATCAAATTCTTCGTTTATTGAAATTGGAAAAAGTAAAAGACCCAAGCATCAACTGGGAACCGGTCGTTGGTAGTGGTCAACGCTGTATACCGGGCGATGAGGGTAATTGCGGGGATGGTGGACCAGCCCGACAGGCACGATTATCACATCCAAAAGGACTTGCCATTGCTGCCGATCGGACCATGTACATTGCGGACGGAACCAATATTAGAGCCGTGGATCCCAAGGGTGTCATTCATACCCTCATCGGTCATCACGGGCACAACAATCACTGGAGCCCAGCCCCATGTTCGGGAACTTTAATGGCTAACCAAGCACAGCTACAATGGCCCACCGGGCTAGCACTCAGCCCACTGGACGGATCCTTACACTTCATCGATGATAGGCTCGTCCTTCGCTTAACATCAGATATGAAAATCCGTGTTGTTGCTGGAACCCCACTTCACTGTAATAGCGGACCCGATAAGAACAAGACTTCGGAAAATGTGCTAGGAACCGTTTTGGCCATGGCCTTCTCTCCGTTTGGTGACCTCTACATTGCTGATAGCGATTCCCGTCGTGTCAACTCCATCCGCGTTGTCGACACATCCGGAAATATGAGGTACTTTGCTGGAAAACAGGAAAATTCTGGGTAAGTAAAGTTCAGCCCTTATCGCCCCATTTACACTAATCCACTTGAGAAGAAGGCACGGGGCTTTAACTGCCTGCCACACGGCCACCCTTTATCCCTTACCCGGAAAAGCCGGCGATTTATGTGTATTTGTTGGTGAGTGGCCGATTTTTCCTTCTTGCAATGTCGGGTGGAGGAGGGATATCTGGTGGATCTCTCGACTCCACTTTTCATCGAGCTCCCTTTTTATCCATCTCACATTATCCTTCAGGCGGTTATGGTTGTTGTTGCCACATTATCCCTCTCAAATCCTGAAACAACACACAAAAACCCGAACCCACCATCAACAGAACTACATGGAGCCCCAGGAACCACATCAACTACAAAAGGCAGAGGCAGCAGGAACGATAGCAACAAAAAGCGTTTTCTGATAGTAGTGAAAAGATAAAAAAGGACTTGCGCCACATATTTGTAGCGGCTTTTACTGCTCCTTTTTGTTACAGTTTTGCCTTCTCAGAGTCGTTTACCGACTGCTTTTTTATCCTTTTTTCAAGTCCTTCTTTTGTTATTTTTCAGCGAGCGTATCCTGTCCTGAGGTATTCTCTAGGCCCTATCTTTCCATTCTAAGGAAGTGTATACCCGTTTTATCCGTTCCATCCTTTAACCTTACCACCATTTTTACTACTACTACTACAACTACTACTCTGAACACACTAATGATAACGATAATTACAGGTCGCTGGCATGCGATTGTAGCGCAAACAGCAATAATAGTGGAGCGGCAACGACGTTCGCGACTACAGTTAATCCAACTAGAAACAGCGGAAGTACAGGAAATCCCAGTGGAACGACTCCATCTATGCTGATGACTATGATGTCGGGCTCTGGGGCTGGTTGCTCCTGCAATAATCTCGTGGCGACCACTATGTCGGCTGGAGTCGCTGGCAGTGGAGGAAACCCTGGTGGTTCCAGCGGGAGCAATTTGGGCGGAACAAGTGCTACACTTTCTGTTAATGGCGGCGGAACTGGACAAAATTCAAATACTGATGATGCAACAACAAGTAATGCTGAGACTTTACTGTCGTCTAACGCTAGATTCCAGGCAATTTCAGCAATTGCTGTGGCCCAGGATGGAGTTATTAATGTCGCTGATCAAGGTAATTTTTTTGGGCTTTTTTATTAAATTAATTGTGATCCCGATTTTTAAGGAATTGGGACGTAGGTAAATAAGGAAATACATGTTAAGTTATCGTGCTTTTCAGAATTTCAAAGTGAGAATATTGTTATTGATTAATTGATTTCAAGTTTTGACCTTGTATTTTTTTGAATTTTACCAAAGCCAATCATATTCTAGTTTGGAATAAAAATTTAGTACATATAGTTTAAGTTAGATTTGGGGCAATGCAGTCAGAACGGAGGACGTGATAGAGACTAAAATGGCCAATCAAATCAAAGTAAATAGAGCTATAGATAATATTGGCAGCCTTTAAATCTGTCGGTTAAAAAAATCCTTTTGCACACTCCGCCTGTCTTGTAGAAACTATAGTCAATCGTCAAACTATCACTAGAAATGCTGGTCGCTTCTAACCGCACTATCGGACGCGGACCCGGACGCTTTTTTCATTAAACCTTATCGTGTAGCGAACATAAAATTTCTTATAATTTTCACTGAATAAAACTTGTACTTCATCTTGAGCTTTTCAGAATTTACAAAACGCTTCGTCCTTCATTCATAAGGTTCCTAATCCTAAGCATACTCTTTTATCTATTCAAAATCTGTCAACCTAAACAGAAGCGCAGAATAGCATAGGAAATCTATGACCTGACATCGATAGCAAGACATTTACAAGAACTCCTCTCATTAATCACAAATCGTCCTTTATACTACCTCAAGATGTTGTTTGTACCATCTCGACGACACAACACAGCGAGTGAGAGTGTCCGGTACTCAGAATCCGTAATCCGGCTGTATGGATTTCTCTACCAGGCCCGAGACAGAGAGAGAAAGAGGTTCACCACCCCCGTTATCCTTTTTACTCCAATGATACTTGGGTTGAGCATGTTCCTGTCACTGGATGTTGATTTCCTTTCTGGATGAGATTAAATCACGGGGGATGATGTTTATGGCAAGAAAAATGATTCTAGCCATCATACACGGGTGAAGAGAGTTTCATGACACTAAACACTGCTTGTACGTACTATAAAGAGCCGAAAAAGTCAGAAAATTTCGGTGAAATGACGGCATTAGGATGAAATCCTTGTGAACAGGGAATAACTGACATATCGAGGGGTGGTAACGGTGAGATTACGGGCTATATAGCAGTATATAGCGGAAGGATGTCTGACGATCAAACTTATTGTGCAGAAGAACTTGACTTAATGACCGTAAGAAGAGCCGCTTTATGTGATGTCTCATAAGGCTACAATCAGCTTAAAGGTATGAAGAGATGAGATTCTTGGTCCTTTTGGTCCTTTGACATCCATTCATTTCTGGTATTGACAGTGAATTGCTGCCTCATCGAATTAATAATAATCACGGGATTATCCTCCTTTCGTCTGATCCAGCACTTTTTGAGCTATAGTAGTAATTTTTTGCGACTTGTGTAACAAAAGGTTTTTTTTTTCTTTGTGCCCCATTCTATTCCAGTGGCAGAAATAAATCGTTTTGATGGCTTCTTTCTTTATAATCATCAGGCGTTGTTCGCTGCATTTTTCTATACTGGAGAAAAATTACGAGTTGTTTAAGTTACTTGCTTGTTGTAGAGTTAAAATTAAAGCTAACTTATCATATTTACTCTTTGTATTTTCACGTTACTGAATCACCGCAACCTGTGGTTGTAATACTTGCGGTTATAATATTATATTATGTAACAAGTTTGCAATGATGCATATTTCCCACAAATGGAAATTGCTGTAAGGCTATTGTCAAAAATATAATGTATAAGGCACAGCATGATATTTTAACACTAAATAACTTATTAGTAGGAAGTCCAACCTATTCCTGATTAAATAATTTAATAATAGATGCCGCTGCAAAATTTATTAAAAAATTCTATAACTAAGAATTCTAACAGAGGCGTAGAAAAAATTTTTGTACTTTTTATTTACCCCATTGCCCTTGTAGGAGAGTTTTTAACACAAGGTGGCGCAAAATTAATGCCATAATGTGAATAGGCTGCCATTTTGAAAAAAAATGGCTCTGTTTTAACGGAAAATTGTAAAATTGGTGGCATTAAGTTGAAAAAATTACATACACGGTGAGGTTCTCCTCAGTCGTTTGTACTTATTTTACGCCATTTTGAATTGTTGCTGGTGATGCCACACCAAACAATCACTTTTACAGGATGGCTCGTGAACCTTGTAAATTGAACTATAGGTTATTTTGAGGTTGGAAGCTTTGATGACAGTTCCGATGTGACAGAAAGTTAGTTTTATGTTTAAAATTTACGAAATGGGCCCCTTTTGGCCTGAACAAAGTTGAGAAATATTAAAAGCTTGAGTGGTGAGTGTTCTACTCAAGTTTTAAGAAATTTACAAAATAAATTTGCCGAAAGAGATGTGCCAAAAACGCAGTTTGTGGATCAATTTGTGAAGCGTGCTCGTGAAACTGGATCGTTGTTGGATGAAGGCATACAAAGTTCAATTAGTGCAAGAGCTGAAGCCCCATGACCAGCTTGATCGAAGATGTCGATTTTTACCGATGAACCTCATTTCCACCTTGGAGGATTCGTCAATAAACAAAATTGTCGTATTTGGGGGGCTCAGAAAATCCACATGTCATCGTGGAGAAACTAATCCATCCACAACGAGTGACTGTCTGGTATTGGTTTTGGTCTATCCGCATTATTGGGCCATTTTTCTTCGAAAATAAGCAAGAAAACACCATTACAGTGAATGGCGAACGCTTTCGCGCCATGCTATGCCATTTCTTGTTTACCAAAACTGAAGATGGACGATATTTGATTACAACGGGACAGCGCAACGTGCTATAAAGCCAAAGCAACAATCGATCATTTGCGCACTGTTTTCCAAAATCGTATAATCAGCCGAAATGCTAATGTCAATTGGCAACTTCGATGCTGCGATCTGACGCCATTGGATTACTGTGAGGAGACGTTTAGAACAAGTGTTTACGCTAACCACCCAGAGACGATTGACGACTTGAAAGGTACTGATAAATTGGTTCGGCAGAAAGGGCTACTGTAGAGCCAGCCATGACGATCATTTCAACGATATTACTAGATGCTCCTGCAGACATACTGTATTAGCTCAACAGGATATAAACTCCGAGAAGCGCAGTCAGCTGTATTCTCTTTCGATCCTCGTATTCTAGGTGGGATAGTTTATTGCATGTTCGAAATTCAGTTGGCAACAAAAACTTTCCAGCGCAAGGGTGTGACCTTATCATGCCAAGGCAGTAGTATATTCCATCCAAGCCTAAATTCAGTTAAAGGTAATGGACTCCGAGATGAATTGTTTGAAGAGTCTGGTCAACTGCGTTACAGCGTTACCACAGAGTTACAGACGAGGTGGGGATACTCTTAATTCAAGAAAGACTTGTAGGCGCCCGGTGATGAATTGGGTGACTTTCCATGTTTCGCAACCGTACAAAAGAACTGTTTTAACGTTGGAGTTGAACAGCCGCAATTTGGTGTTAGTTGAGATCTGCGTTGATCTCCATATGCGGAACAGGGATGCATATGCGCTTCGTGCTTTATTTATTCTGGAACTGACATCTTCTTCTGCACCGCCATTTTCGGTAATAATACTACCGAGGTAGCAGAATTTATATACCAGCTCCGCGTCACGATTATTCAGCGCTGTCCGTTCAATGGTGTTTGCATTTATCCACATTTCTTTAGTTTTAGTCGGATTTAGCCTTAAGCCTGCTGTACTACTTTTGTTGCCAAATTGCTTAACATGTTGATGATCTTAGTTACCATAATCACGGGAACCAACCATCAAAGACGATCATGCTAGAAAGAGCATGGCCCTTTTATTAGAGAGCATGGTCCTTTTGGTGATAGAAGGCTGGGACCTGAAGGTGCTTACGCGGAAACCAAATTGGCTAAGTTCCGTTAACCAGTAAACTCCCAGTGTTTTGATTCTTAGTAAGAGTCTTAGCAATTGATTGAGAGAGAACTTTTCGTTACAGAAGCTCTGTGGTAAATACTCTGCTAATTCCCATCGACTCGAAGTCCATTTTTATAGCTGAAATCCGCCGGAGGCTAGCAACTCCATAAGTTTTTGCTGAAGCTGCAGCGCGATGTGTAAATCGTCACCTCCACTCAAAATGTTATCCACATAATGTATAGCTAAAAAGAACCTGAGAGCTAAACGAAAAGCGGCTTCATCTTGAGCTACCGTCTGCCATTTCTTTAACGTCAAATGTGGGGCTGACGCAGTGCCATATGTTACTGTGTTCAGGTGGTAGTCCTGGATGTCCTGGAGGGGTTGTTGCGCCAAACAATAAGCTGTAGATTGCAGTCAAGCTCGTTCATCTTAAATTGACGAAACATCCTCTCGACATCAGCTGTAAAGACAATGCTGTGATGCTTTCAATTGAAAACGATGACTACGCTGCGCTGTAGCTTAGGGCCTAAAAGCAGACGATCATTTAACGCACATCCATTAGTCGTCTACTAGCATTAATGGGGGTTCCCTCATGCAGGGTGTGGTGGGACCCATGTGGCAACTGACTGCAACCTCATTACAAATGAATTGGGGAAATCCCAACATCTGATTTTGGCTTTAGTTTTACTCATACAAAGCGTTAGTTTTTGTTGTTGCCCTACTCCACAATGTAGACAATAATGTTAGTGACCACGAAGGGTGTCATTTAGCATACTCAATAAACCAGGGGCCGGTTCGTGTATGGCGAACGACGATATAATCATACGAAAAAAAATTGAAGTCGAAAAATTTTGTCGACGAAAATTTTAGCGTTCGCATAGGTCGAAAGACGACGTCCTAATCCAAAAACTCGATAACCCAAGACCTTTCGAGTGCCTTTCGTCGGCTTCAGACGAAAATTTTAAATTTTTTCGACCTACGCGAACCCGAGACGAAAAAAATTTTCGTTTTCGACATACACGAACCGGCCCCAGTTCTTGTATGATTACAGAAGTCAAGCAGCATTGGACGTGATCCGTACTTAGTTGGGAGAACTCACTCGCGCTTAAAAATATAAAGCTTTCGACACTCACATATCCACGCCGAAATATTCAACATTGTTCAGATTCTTTTCTCCAATCGGAATCTGGTAGCAATTTTTCCTTGAATGGGGCAGGGGCATTCTTTATGAAGAGGCGCGAACTAGGCAAAGTGTAAGATTAGCGGTCATTTATTTAGGAGCCGTATTTGGTTTATTGGATGAATAGACTCCACAAAAAAGGCTTGTCGATTTTCTCAAAGTGTTGTATTTGGCATTACGACCGAATCGACAGATAAGTGTGGCTGGCCATACAAAACCATCAAACTGTGTGATATTAGTCCAAGTGGACCAAACCACTTATATTTAATCCAAAGAGAAACTGTTAAAAGTTTATTATATGCATAATTTGAGCCTTTTAATAAACGTCAAATGTCTTTATCCACAAGTAAAGAGACGATAAGGTTGACAATATCGTGTTGCCAGCCAATTTTTATTTATCGACAGTAATCGATATCGATTCAAGAAACCAAATACGGCCCCAGGTGCTTGCCAGCCACAAAGATTAAGCTCCGTCGCCCTTGGTCTGCAACAAAAATGTCAAAGCACATCGACATTTGACGCCATTTGCCAAAATTATGGCGCATTCACATTATTGCATTACTTTTGCCCCACCTATCATTTATTTCATACAGATATTGGTTGTGTAAGTTTGTTAACGAACTGTTCTCCTAAGTATTCCAAATATGGTTATTTACCGCGTCATTTCTAAGGTAACACAGTAATATCACAAAGGACTACTTCAAGGCCAGACGCCAATAATTAAATTACCCGCAGTTTTAAAAATCAGTGCTCAAAAATAAAAATGCGTGCACAAATTTTCCAATTTTTTTTCTTTTCAAGGAGTTTTGACATTTAAACTCAGTTTTTTACACCCAATTTGACAAATTCCCGTCTGTAACAAAATCCGGGCAGTTATTCCATCCGTTAGTCGTTCATGAAATAAAGGAACTTCGCATCATTTCAGCTCGGAATTTATCTGTAATAAATGAAATTTCCTTCTTTTTAACTCAATAATTTGCAACAGACTTGAAGTTTTCCCCAAAACATTTCCTTCCATTTCCATTTATATTCCTTCTTCTTCTCTCTCCGTTAGCAATTTCCACTTGAACGACGTTCCCAAGCTCCTAGTTGAATTGAATTGAATTAACGTCCTTTAAGTTCCTTTTGTTCTGCTGGTGTAAAAACATGTTTCCAAGTGGGTCCTTTATCCAGGCTATATAGCAACTCCCCATAGCTGACAAGAAAACCGCAACAAAACTTTTTTTTACCCCCACGAGTTGTGGTGAAAATTTCAACCAAAAAGGAAAAGTCGAAGAACAGAAAATCCTTAAAGAATTTCACAATTTTTCTCTTGAATATTTTGGATTTTTTTTTTATTTTTTACAATGGCCGAAAGTCTGTTGCTGTTTAGTGTGGTTGGTGGCTGTCCTTTTCTGTGCAGACTCCTACTTGGCCTGGCCCTTGACTTGTCGCAATTATCGTTATTATGCACTTAAGGCTCAACAAAGGGCAAAAGTCAACTTCAGCGCTTCGATTTTAAGTGCAGCTTGTGCAAAACTCGCGAAATTTTCCTTTCGTCCTTTTAATTCTCGGGAATCTTAGAAGACCTCGTAATGAATCGAAGTGGGTGTTTACAGGAGTAAAAGTCACCAGATGCCATTTACGTTGACGGGGAAAAGCTCTTCGACGTCAATGGTTAAGTGCCATCGTAACAAAGAAAAATTTGCAGAAAAAATTGTGAGACTTTTTTTTATTAAGATAAGTTTCGTGTTGAGGCTCTGAAATAGGAAAGGATTAAAACTAGACAATTTTGATATTTCCGCAAGGATGTGTTTGTGAAAAATACATTTTCTATGCTAGTCCAGTGGATAGCGGTAAAAATAGAGTGTTTCCTCCGAATTCTCTCAGACAGCACCGATTTTTATTAAATTTGTGTATTAGGCTTATAGTACACTCCTCCACAGTTATATGTTCCTGATGTGTTCTTTTTGCTTTATGGGCTGAACCTGTATAAACTGCCCCTTATTAAACATGCAATTTTGGAATGGTGCAATGTTTAGAATTGGGGCTCCAGAGCAAAATCGCTCAAAAAAAATTCAGCTATTTAGAGTGATTTTTGAGTGCCCCAATAGTAGTTTCATGGCGGGAAGAGGCATATTTTTTGTTACAGGCGGGGTGCGGATGAATTATGGCTTCAAGCCAAAATTTGGCTTTAATGTTTTTTTAATTTGTTGGATTTTGTTTATTCGCTGCAATAATAATTTTAAGGGGGGGGGCACATATTTTCTTATCATAACTTGGGTCGGGGGGACTTATGGCTCTAAACCAAAAGTGTAAGCCATCAAATTTTACACATGTATACATATGTGTTATACATATATGCAGGGTCGGCGCTTTCATAGGTGCAAATGGTGCACTTGCACCGGGTGCAATTTATACGGGGCTTTCAGAAATTAAGGTTTGAAAATAAATTTGGAAAAGTGCTCCCACAGTCGCAAGAAATTACACAATTTTACCCATTTTCTCTCTCTGTGTATTTTCTTATGCAAGATAAAGCTGAGAATTTTCACTTCTCCTCGTGCAGGAACTAACCCGAGATTTCAGCTTCGAGATTTTCATGAAATTCTACTCTTACTTGAGATTTTACCCTGGAGCGCTTTTTGAAAATTCTGCAAAAACCACCATATCCACTCACACAAAGAAAAAATTTGTTCCGTTGGCTCTGGACTGTGTATTGCTGTTTACTGTGATTGATATAAACTTTTAAATTTTATTCCAAGATTTGTTAAAAGAGGTAAATGAATGAAATGAGGAGAACAAAATTCTTTGTGGCGAGAACCCATATTTAATTGGCCTTTTTTGTTTGTTCCCTTACTGTTTATTAAATTAATATGGCCAGTTTCACACGGACCAACTTACAAAAATTTGCTGTAATCCTCCATTCCGGAATTCGATGAAAAGTCGCATGGCTTTTCACAAGAGCCAGCTTTTCCAACAAACTATACAACAAACCTGGGCCTCGGTAGCTTAGGGAGTAAGGCGTCTGGTTACCATTCCAGAGGTCCCGAGTTCGAATAGCGGCAACCCCATGGTCCTTCGCCTTTTCCACTTTCCACCTACATAACTTTCCTTCTTTCTTCTTCCCTCTTCACATTCCTGATTTCTCCTGTCATAGCCTTCCCTAACCCTTCCCCGCTCCACCAAAGTGCATGTCATCGGTTGGTTGATGAGATTCAACTCATTTCAGGAGGCATAAAGCTCCAGCGAGCTGGTTCTCCATGCCCCGCCAAAGCAATAGTTGGGAGAAGGTGGAATAAAAAATATCACGGCTTGGTTGTGGCAGTTCCTTCCTTCACTTCTCTTCCTTCTCTTCACTGTCTCCCTACTAGAGCTGCTGCTTGACATTGCACGCAATACGAAAATAGATTGTCGACAGTACAAAGGGCTTTCCGTGAGCCTCTAGTCTTTCACATGAAAAAAAGAATGCTTTAGCTTGTTGTAATTTTTAATCTAAATTCTCCCATCTGCCATATCTCTTTCTTTTCTTCTCCTAGCAAGGGCCTGTTTTACACGAGCCAACAGCCAACATAAAGCCAACATCGGCATAGATTATTCCAAACGCCTAGTGTTGTTTTACCAAGCAGCCCCCAACTAAGCACTAACCATGTCTAATGCTGCTTGACCTACGCAATCGAACGAGAACCGTTCTACTGAGTATGCTGTTGTCACCCTTTATGGCTACCACGATAATTGTCTCTTTTCTTCGTCCTATACAATTTTTTAAAGCCATACAAGCGATATGGCGCATGCCCGGCGATATCGTGGCGGCAGTGTGCATGCCTGTGGCTATCTGTTTAAAGAAGCATGTAACGTCAGGAGCGGTGGATCAGATCTGAGATGCCCAAGGTTTAAATAATGTCTGAGATGCCCAAGGTTTAAATAGTGTAATGAGGGGGCAAGGGGATGGAAATAAAGGGTATTAGTCGGTCGGCGCAACTGGATCAACTCTCTATGGCCGGTAAATGTATCGGTCTTTCGGTACCACTGGATCAACTCTCCGTGACGTGTTTGTTTGGTCTGTCTGTAAACCACACGACCAGCTCTCCTATGACTCTGTCCAGTTATCAGGCAGAGGAATCATCTCTTCCACTGTCTGATCACGACTCACTTTCTCAGGCAGGCACCTGCCTTTTATATTGGTGCCTAGATTCGCGTCGCTATTCTGTTTCGTAATGACTTGTACAGCGGTTTTGTCTTTGTCTGTACAACTGTCTGGTACTGTTGTGCTTTGTTTACAGCGGCTTGTTTTGTTACAAGAGTAGTATGCTTTATTCTACGAAAATATTTTTTTTTTTTCGTTTTAAATTTTTTTTTATGTGAAAGTCTAAGCTCAGGTGTCACCCTTTGTACTGCCAGTCCGTCATGTCTTACCCCGTGTCTCCACGAGACAAATGTCAGCCAGACATTTCTTTCTTTCCAGATGGAATCGATCAAACATTTATTTTTGACTGGGTACTTCTGGCAGGACTGAAGTTTTAACATTTCATTATTTAACAACTGTCATACTGTGAAAGTCATTGATATGTCAGTGGTGAAAGTATTTATAATGAGTACAAACAAAGCAAATTTATTAAAAAAAATCCATTATTATTTTTTTTCATTATTTTCACTAATTTTATAATATATTTAATACTGCTAACAATTACTTGTGTATCAAACTTCAATTCCCGCCATTTTAATTTTCGAAAAATTTGAAAGATGTCAAGACGGCAATGCCAAAACATGTTTCAAGACGTAGCCGTCTTGCCATATGTTTCTGTCCTGCCATAGTAGTCTCCACGAAACATTTTCAGGCAATCTGGAAATGCCAGCATAGATATCTGAAAGATTTCTGCCTCGTGGAGACACCGGGTTACACGTCAACGTCAGATGTCTGGTAGTAAGCTTAGCTCCAAGGATAGAGAAAGGATAAAACAGATTAAAAGGAGTCTTGGGGGATACATGAGGAGATGGAGATGAACATTGCGTTTGAAATCTTGGGTGTTGTAAGAGTTTGGGAAAACTGACTGTGGAAGGTTGTTCCACAGTCGAGTTGTTCTCCAAAAGAACGAATTACTAAACTGGTGTGTGCGCGAAAATAAGGGCTGTAGATAGTGAGGATGAGCCGAATGGGCAAGTCTTGTGTTGCGGGAAAAACATCGCCGTGAAGGCAGGAGGTTATATATTTCGGTGGAACAGTCGTTATGGTAGATGCGGTAGAATTTCACCAGAGCTGCTACATTCCTGCGGTGACTAAGTGAATCAATTTTGGAGCAAATGGCGACGTCGCCAATGAGTTGGAGAGCGCGGTTCTGCACCTTGTCTAGCCACGCTAAGGTGGTACTCGGTGCCCCTGCCCAGAGATATGAGTTGAATTCGAGGCGGGGCCGAATGTAGGATTTGTATATTATAGCCCTGGCCGACGGCGGAAGGAATCCCAAGCATTATGATGCTTGTTTAGCGATTTGGAATATGTGATTACTCCAACGCAGATCTTCAGTTAAAGTTATGCCCAGGATATTGAGGGATGGTTCAGCCATCAGTTCTAGACTGTCCACTTTAATGGGAGGAATTGGGGAGCGCGTTTTCATAGAGAAGAGACAGTATTTGAGTTTAGATAAAGACTTTTTCACACTGGTGAACGTGCATTTCGTAAATAAAAATCAACAATTTCAATCGTGACTCGCAAAAAATATTGATTTAAAGAAAAACATTCAAATACCATTTTTCGCTTCCAATCTATCCCGCTATCGGTTTTTGCAGTTATTTTCAATGTGTCTATTTCCACCCTCTAGAAGAGGTGTATTCCCCCCAGGAAAAGACAAGCATTGGAAACATGAACTACTCCTCACGAGTCCTGGCCAAGGACCTCCTTTGAAGTTTATGTCTACGAGTAACGTCCGTACTTTTATTTTATTATACTTTTCCCAGAGAAAGCTTCCATTCTAAAATAGTAAAGACTCAACTCAGGTGTGTCTTATTAAGAACTCGGTTAACATCTAAAATTTTAATCTCTTAATAAAAAATTTTTTAAGACACAAAATCACGTCATAGCTGCTTGTATGCTAGGAACTATTTACTCCTTCCACGTTTATGAAGTTCATATAACTAGAACAGTACAAGTCCCGTAATTTAATTCAATTTTCGTACAAAAGCAACCCGAAATTTTGCCTTGAGATTTTCTTGTTGTTTTGGCAAAAGGAATGAAAATGCTCCGTACCCAAAGTTTCGCCTTCTTAAGGGAAAATAGCAAAAGTTTGTCAAGAAAATTTGTTTGACAAGGAGGCGTGCTATCCTGCTAAGCCAGGGACGTGTAAATTCGCCCGTTTATAGCATTACACTAACTGTCACACATAAACAAAGGCTAGTGTAACTTACTGCAGCATTACGTAGGCTTTTACCTAGCTTCTCCTGAAAGGGCACACGTCCTACGGTGAAAAGGGATGATCAGCGGTGGGCCGAGAAACGTAGTATACCAAATACCTTGAGGACAGGACATAACAAGGACGAGGAACAGAAAAAAAAACACTTTGCTGCTCCCCTGGTGAAAATTTGTGGGTACACATTCCCTTTGTCTCCACTTTGAAGCCCGAAATGTGTCAGTAGGGAGGAATACGTTCACATCACCATTTTCAAAGTGGTTAGAGATTTTCCAACGGGTACCCAGAAATACCCTCATTGGGTGGGCTCTTAGGGGAGAGGGCCGGGCATTATCCTGGAAAATATGGGTCATGCAAAATAACGTTGTAAAAGGGGGGCTGTGCTATAGGGTGGCCCTAAGACATTGGGGGTATGGGAGGCGAAAACACTGGAGATTTGTTGGGCGAAAACCTTTTGTGATTTTGGCATTGTATGTAAATCTGGTCCTGCTACCACCAAAATAAAAGAAGCAGATAAAAAGCGCATAAACGGACCGCCATAAATCATTTTCCAACACTGAAAAAAAAATATGAAAAAATCAAGTCTTGCGGAAAACATAAAAAGATTCGACATAATGGGAGCAGATTTAACATTTCCGTTTGCACTTCTCCAGAAATTGGCTCCTAGGCAAAGTTACACTTCGTTGCGATTAAGGCCTTGATTCCGTTTTTATAAATAGGTTGTAGAACAACGTTCGGTGTTCAATGAATCACACGCAGCTTTTCTAGTTGCAATCTAATTCTGAAAAAGTTCCTTATTGATTTGGCATTGGCTCTATTTTTTATTCGTTCGAGATACAAGGTGGAGCAAAAGTAATGTCGTAATGTCAATGCGCAATAATTTTGCAAATGGCGTAAAATGTCATTTAGTACGTATACATGATGAGTTAATTTCAAGTTGAACTCGGGTTTAACTACATGTAGACTACATGGTACTCTGCTGCCTGGGTTGAGTTGAAATTATGCATATATACGCGAGTTGAGTATTTGAGTAGTTGAATTTAATTGACAGCAGCATCTCTGGATTTTATTTGTGATTTGTGGCGCGTGTCGAAAATTCAACTCAACTATAACTCAACTATTCTACTCATTATGTATACGTGGGCTATGCTATTTATGCTGTAGGCTAGGTATACAGAAACAAGGTAATGGAACAAGACTGACAGCGTCAAATCTGTAGTAAAGGGTCGCCTAGTCACATCAGCACTAATGTAGAAACAACAGCGGCTTCGATTTAATGTGGAAAGCGGTCACCGTCCTGCGATATTCAGTCTTTTACATTACCTTATTTCTGTATACCGTGTGTTGTAGGCAGAAATCATAGCAATGGAATCAACAAAATGCAAAATATCAGTCGCTGCGCTCTCGGAGCTACGACTTAACGGATTCGGGACATTGACGATCATCCCGCCAATAATCGACAAAACGATGACGTTTTTCTATTCCGGTGGTGAGAAACGACAGGCCAACGTCGGATTTATGGTCGAATGACGAACTGCTAGCAGCGTTATCGCATGATCAATGATCAGATCCCACATCCAATATACTTGTTGCTGATCTCTTTTCAATTAGTACATGATCGATCTGGTTGCTAGTCCTTCCATCCGGTGACGTCCAGGTCATTTTATGGATGTTTTTATGCGCGAAGGGCGTCGAGCTTACCACCATTCCTTTGCTACTGGAGAGGTCTATAAGCGAGGGTCACCATTATCGTTGGTGGTTGGGTGAAGGCTATGGTTGCCTATTGTTCCAATATACTGAACTTCCTTCCCGATCAACATCATTTTTTTATTATTAGAGGGTAATGCCATCATAAGATTCTGGTAAAATTCGTGCTTTTCTTCTTCAGGTTTTTCTTCCGTTCTGGCATGTGTGTGGATTATGGAGATGTTGCGAAATTTGGTCTAATATCGCAGTGTACACAATCTCTCACTGATTGGCTGGAAGTCCAGAATTTGGGGCTTTAGATATTTATCGACTACAAAAGCAACTTCGAATTGACGTGCCTCTGTTGTGCTTCCACTTGAGAGGATGATATGAGTTCTATCATCACTTATGTCTTTGCAATGCTGAGATTTTTACCTTGTACGTTTCTAATTCCAAGAGTAGTAATCTTAGAGCTCCTGCTCTGCTTATTGTCCTTACGTTCTATATATCCATGTGGGATCAATGCAATCAGTCTGTCTTAGAGGATTCGGAACAGTGTATTGATCCAGGACCAGGTCGTTAGTCTATAGCCCAACCAGTACGTTCACTTTTTACACGCCAAACACTCGCTTTCGCCTTTCACCTATACTACATTGTCCGAGGGTAACGACGTGGACGTGGTGAATTGGACTAAGCTTACAGAACTGTGACAACCCTAGAGCCCTAGGAGATCTGGGATCCTGAGGTCTGATATCAGCTTTCAATCCCCACTTTGTATTATGTAGATCTATTGTGTAGCCATATTTCCATAAACTAAAACGTTATAAGAAAAAATTAATAATATTAACTAATTTGTGGACGTATTTGTAAAGTGACTAAACATCTGCATACTTATTTATAAAACCCTTATTAAGAAATATTCTAATTTAATTATTTTTCATTTCAGGATCACTACACATACTTGCACTGGAGCACTACTTACCTAGTCATGATGAAAATGGAGAGTTTCATATCCCATATCCGCCATCGAGTGAAATATATGTGTTCAATAGATATGGACAACATGTGGCAACTAAGGATCTTACCTCTGGAAAGACACGTTATTCTTTCTTATATTCTAAAAACACAAGCTTTGGCCGTTTGTCTACTGTTACCGATAGTTCAGGCAATAAGATCCAATTCCTCCGCGACTATAGTAGTATTGTTAGTTCTATTGAAAACACACAAGATCATAAATCTGAGCTTCAAATCAATGGAATGGGAATTTTGACGAAATTAACTGAAAAGGGAAAATTCGAAATTGAATTGGACTACGACAGCAACACTGGACTTTTAAATAGCCGATCCAGCGGTGGTGAAACTTACATTTATCAATACGATGAATTTGGACGAGTTACTGGAATGATTCTTCCAAGTGGCGAAATAGTAAGAATTACATCAAATCTAGCTGAAGAAAAAGGACTTTCAGTGCATGTCCATGCATCAGTCGAATCATTGTTCTCGCAAGCAAGAAGTGAAACGAATGAACTTTTGATTATTGGTGGAGTTAGTTCAACGTTTATGAAACGAGGCAAAGAATATGCTGAAGCCGAAATCAAGCCGAACAATACATTAATGATCCATGATGCTAATGGAGTTGTTGTAGAATCGTCAGCCATTGCTCGACATCCACTTCTGGAAGCTGCACTGCCTGTCGAAGCTGAAATGCTAGCAATGTGGTCACATCAGGCAATTACAATGGGAGATGGAATCACGAATAACATGTACTCTGTATATAATTTGGTTGGCGATGTAAGAAATCCCCAGCAAACCTTGAATAGAGAAATTTGGGTTAATAACAGTAAAGTAATTGGAGTAGAGTTTGATCAATTTACAAGTCGACAAACTTTCTATGATATAAATCGAACGCCAATTTTGATTGTAGCATTTGATCCGTCAGGGCTTCCCAAATCGTATTATCCAACCAATGGTTATCCAGTTAATATATCTTATGATCGATTCAATAGGATCGACGGTTGGAGTTGGGGACCAGCTGAATTGAAATATACTTACGATCGTCATGGATTGTTATCTGAAATTACTAGCCAACAAGATGGAATTGTTTCGTACATCTACAATGATTGGAACTTAGTATCTGAAATAGGATTAGCCAGCCAAAGAAAATTTGTCTTAACATACGACGAGTCTGGTGGGTTAAGGCATGTAACTCTGCCTAGTGGAACGAAGCATTCATTTAGCATGCAAACTTCGATCGGTTTCATTCGATCGACATATACTCCTCCCGGTAGTACTAAGCCTTACCTGCAGCACTATTCACATTCAGGTGCTTTGCTTCAGACAATATTCCCAGGTGATGGCGCTAGGATTATTTATCGCTACAACTCTGCTGGACAAATTACAGAAGTTGTCCATGGAGATGGAAAGAGTGAATTTACATACAATGAAGTAACCGGAATGCCAAGCACTGTATCGCATTCTGAACGAGAGCTAGAATATCGCTGGGATTTCGAGTATACCGGAGGACTTTTGACTGAAGAGCGAATAGACTACACTGCCAAAACAGGACTAAGCAATGCCAAATTTAGTTATGAATATGATTCAAATTTCAGGGTTGTTTCCCTGCAAGGTAGAATCGGTGGACAAAATTTGCCGCCTCAAATATACACGTACAATCCAAGAACAGGAAATCCCAGCCAAATTGGTCAATTCAAGCTAATGAATCCAAAGTTGAATCAAACTCAGGTGTATGATGGAACAGCTAGTTTCACAAGAACTGCCGATGGAAGATTTTTAGAAACTCAATTGTCCCTGTCG
This sequence comes from Thereva unica, assembly GCA_949987705.1. NCBI lineage: Eukaryota > Metazoa > Arthropoda > Insecta > Diptera > Therevidae > Thereva > Thereva unica. The sequence continues at coordinate 78,200,542 of OX465284.1, read as the reverse complement.
ATTCATAGGATGGAAGTATTTAGAATGGAGTTTTCTTATGGTATGCATGGTCGAATAACTCAAACTAGGACATACACTAGAAATGTTGGTGTCAATACATACATGAATGTTAAAAATTATACATGGGATTGCGATGGACAGTTAATCGGTGTAGAAGCACAAGAACCATGGGGATTCAGGTACGATGATAACGGCAATTTGCTATCATTGACCTATAGAGGCAATACGATTCCAATGGAATACAATACTTTGGACAGAATTGTAAAATTCGGTGAAGGTCAATACAAGTACGATACTAGAGGATTGGTGGCACAAAATGCTAGAGAAGAACGTTTCCATTATAACACACAGGGACTGCTGGTAAGAGCAACTAAAAGAGGACGATTTGATGTAAGATATTACTACGATCACTTGAAGCGATTAACAACTAGAAAAGATAATTTTGGTAATGTTACGCAATTCTTCTACAATAACCAACAGCGTCCTCATGAAGTAAGTCAAATCTATTCCCCACGTGATGGGAAGCTAATGTCACTTACTTATGATGATCGAGGACATTTAATATTCGCTCAAGTGTATAGGCATAAGTATTACATTGCAACAGATCAAAGTGGCACACCTGTTATGATATTTAATCAATATGGTGAAGGTATCAGAGAAATTATGAGATCACCATTTGGACATATAGTTTATGATTCAAATCCGTATCTATACCTGCCTATAGATTTTTGTGGAGGTATTCTAGATCAAGTTACAACTCTTGTACATATGGCTGATGGTAGGGTGTATGATCCGTTAATCGGACAATGGATGTCACCAAATTGGGAGAATGTTGAAGAACGTGTTATTACACCAACTAAAATGCATCTATATAGATTTAATGGTAATGATCCGATTAATATTGGACATAATCGTAATTATCCATCAAGCTTCTCATCTTGGATGGACAAACTTGGAGTAAATATCAAAAATCTTGTTCCGCAAATAACTAGAAATCTGTGGAAACAGCCATCACTTTGGGGTAGAACCCTAATGAACCCAGTTGCCTTAGATCTAAAGCGTCCAATTGATAACATTCCAACAATGGCAGTTGAATCGGGATTCTTGTCTCATCTGTCAATTAGAAGAATATCAAATTTTGAAGATTTATCAGCACCACCAAGATCCTCACTAAAATTTGATGTTATGAATCCGAAACCACAAAAAATCGGATCAGATTCAGATCCACCATTTGGCAAAGGTATTGTGGTATCACGAACCACAGATGGTCAAGCTATTGTATCCAGTGTGCCTGCTGCTAATGCTATATACAGGGATGTCTATACATCTGTCTTCAACCGGTCCAAATTATTGCCATTTACTTTTGTAGTACATAATGCTCAACAAGACGCCTTCTTCTTTGTCAAGGAAGACTCATGGCGAGCCAGTGAAGATCGCCAACAACTGAAAAGACTGCAGGGACAAGTCAATACAACATTCCATGAGATAACACGAGAAAACGGCAGTGGAGCTAACTATCTAGATGTTAAAATTCATGGAGCACATGCCATTATAAATCTTCGATATGGAACAACAGTCGATAAAGAAAAACAACGTCTAATGCATCATGCTAAGCTTACAGCTGTACGAAAAGCATGGCATAGAGAAAAGGAAGCCCTGAAAAGCGGCTTAATCACAACAACCGAATGGACACAGCCGGAGATTGATGAAATTCTTAAAACAGGCTATGTGAACCTGTACGAAGGTGAATACATTCACGATGTCAACCTATATCCAGAACTAGCTGAAGATCCATTCAATATTCGTTTTGTAAAAAAGAAAACGACACCAATACGAAAACGACGACGTCGGGACGCTAATGAGCATGATCATAATGAATCTACTAAAAGCGTGCCAGTAGCGCATGAGCCCTTATCAACATCGTCAGTATCATCCCAAATAAAATGCATAGGTGATAACGCTTGTTAGCTTACTGTTAAGTATTATAATTAATTAATTATTTAATTTATGTTAAGAAACAACAAAAATATACAAAAAAAAATTAAAAAAAAACTTCTAAATGGTGACTCGAGCTTTTTGAGACTGGCGTAGGATTTAATTAAATTAATTGAGAATATATTAAAAAAAAATAAAAACCTATGGACAAAAAAAACTAAAAAAAAAATGAATAATAATTATTGTGAGACCAATTTGTAAAAAAAAAAATAATAAAAAAAACGCTGAAATATTGATAATTTTGTACATTTGTCTAACGTATCCTTGTTTCGGTTTCAAAATGATATTCGATAAATTTTTAAAAGCCCGTGATTATTGTAAAACTCTTTGTTAAGCTTATATTAAAAAAAAAGAATTGTATTTATTCAAAGATTTCATTAATTTTTTTGCTAAGGTGTTGTTAAATATATTTTGTAATAAACTCTTTAGTTTGTAAGGGTTTTTTGTGTATAAGAAAAAAACAAAGGCAACTTTTAAATAATTATACATAAAGTACTACTGTGTATTCTGATCGTTTTAGGCAGTATACTTTTATTTTATTTTATTTTAAAATATTCATGCTCTGACTTTCTGTAAAATATCATAATTATTGAATTTTCTTATTGTATATTTATATTTGAAATAATCCCCTGTACATTTCTAATTCAAACAAAAAATGCATGTTATTACGTATAACAGCTATTATTGTTTGCGCATAGCAATCAAATTTTCAGGATTTTTTAAAGGAAGGAATTCGAGCTTAGCGCGATAATATATGTTTGAATCATTTTTACAATTACTGATATTTTGAGCTGAAAAAGGCATTCTTACAAAACATGGGCTTCAGAAGAGAGCTTCTCATGAACTAACAAACCTAGCATTGTCTCACACACCTTTCCAAACATTCGCGGAAACAGGACAAATCGTCAAAGGTGCTGCTGAGTCCTTCAAGGGTCGTTTAGTGACTACGGTTGATGTTATCGACCAAACCAATAGATGGATCATTGGGTGCATCCAGCGCACTCAGCGGCTGAGTAGCGGCTAAGTGCTGAGCTCGTTGGATGGCTAGCTGAACTAAGCAGCTTAGCTCAGCGGCTTGCAAATTTCTCAGCGTAAAAATTTTATGCTAAGTAGCTCAGCGACAGTGAATTGATATTATTTAAAATAGAAAAAAAAATTTAGCTGTCAAAATAAATTTTAACTCAGCTACCCATCCAGCCGACACATATCGCTGAGTTACTTTTTACGCTGTGCTGTTCAGCTAAGCGGCTTTTCCGCTGAGTGCGCTGGATGCACCCATTGATTGGGGAGCCACGTCAGGAATATCATTTAGCTAATTTACATTTGACCAAACTTACCTTGAGGAAGCAACACGCATTATTCGTATGTTCGTAAAGCATGGAAGAATTTCGGTCTTCAAGTTAAAAAGAAAAATACAGCCTGGTCTCTTCAAGCTCAAAGCATCCGTATCCGACTTCGATCCTTTCAAGGTTCGTTTTGATAAACGCCAGAGAAATAAGTTGCTTACAGTAGCTTTTAACTACCTAAAGGAGCGATAGAACTACACAAATTCGAAAGAAAGACAGAAAAGCCATATTCGCCAAGCTAGAAGCATAGAAGAAATGAACATTTTAAATTCTTCTTTTCCTTCGTTGGTACTACAGCGCAATTCGAACCGTGGCCTACATCAGTTTCTTCCTTCAGACGTCTTGTCTCCAGTTTCTGGTATTTATCAGTTTTGCTGCATCGGCCTCAACATTGTCTTCCCATCTTGATCGTGGTTTGCATTTTAAATTATCTTTTACATTTAAATAAACTAATTGTATAGAGTAATGTTACATCATCACCCATGAAGCCCATAAAAGATCCTATACATAGTCAAATGTGCTGTCCAAATTAAGTGTACAACACATGAAATTTTGATCACACACATGTTGGACATTTTGAACTAAAATGTTGAACGTGATCAAATCGGATTAGTAGATATGCTATATTTAGCTATATATTGACTCGCACAAGACGTATTGTCGAAAATGATTACAGAATTTAATCATCCAGATTTTATTCGACACTGTTAGCGTGGTGCCTTTGAAGTCGAAATAGAAATGATGACTTAAACTAACATATTTTTCAATAAAATTTCCACAAAGTTGTGTAACTTCTACTTTGTTAACGAAAGTTACCGGAATCATGAACAAAGCACATCGCTTTATATGACTATACTGCTTGACATACTACTAAGCACGGTTCTTAAAAATAACATGTAGTATATCATCTTCATCAGAAGCTCCACAGCCTATTGTTAGCCTTGGCTTCCTCCAACGTTCGATTCTATAATTCGATCTCATGCTGCTGACTGTGTTTCAGCCGGCGGCTATGGTGACTTTCCATTACTGAGTTTCCATGCAGAGTTTACCCTAAGTCTACTCAGATTAGGCACCCATGGAAACGGGGGTCGAGTCAAGTCTCTTTAAATCCAAGAAAACTCGAGGAAATCAGTCCGGTTAAGCTGGGTTTTGCATATGTTTGTGTTTGAGTATTTTTTAGTGCACATACCTATACCAACGGCGACGCAATGAAAAATTAATTATCTGTCACTTTAACCCAGAACGGTCATAGTAACAGCATCGAGTTAACTTGAGGGAAAACGCTTTCTATTTACTCAACGAAAACTCTACCTCAACTCATGGAAACACAGTACATGTTTCACAATCTTACAAAAGTTTTTCCTTAACCGCAATTTGGTTTCAGTTGAGATTTCCGTTGAGTTTTCCACGTGCGATACAAGCATAAATATGCGCTTCTTGCTTAGTTCATTCTGGAACTGACATCTTCTTCTGCCTGGCCATTTGCAGTAATAATGCTACCGAGTTAACAGAAGATATCTACCAAACCCACGTCACGATTATTCAGCGCTGTGCGTTCAATGGATAAAAATCGATGGTCTAATGGATTAAAAGTACCATTCTCATGCGTTGTCTCATAGTCTTTGGCATTTATTTTAAAAATGTTAAACTCCAAACTTTTAAAGAGTCGCCTATGTGCGCCCAACAAGAATATAAAATATTAATTCAGAATAGCATTTTCATGTAACATTGCATCTGGCCGATGATATTCTATAAGCTTTCATGTTTATGAATAAATCAATCGTTGTGTGTACTTTTATTAAAATAACATATTTTAACGAATAAATTAAAATTATCTAGTTTAAAAATTTAATTTCTAACTGAATCGAATTAATACCGCGGCTTCACCGGTCAAAATGTGCAAGTTCGAGCAAATTGGTGAACAGAACTGTAAGTTCTCGAACCTCAGTTCGCATACAATTTTCACTTATTCACTGAGGATAAAACAGACGTCAGTTCATCGGACTGAACTCGAACTAACGGTGAACTTAAAAGCTCGCTAAAAAGAGAGTAATGAACTAGAATAATAAAATGTCATTCCAGTGACCTATTGCATTTTAAGCTTCTGGCGAAAATTCAACAACAATTTCAAGCATGAACTGAACAAGAACTACACCTTTTCCAATTGTAATTCAGAAAGTGTCAATTGTAATTCAGATTAGTTCTGAATTACGATTGATACTTTCTGAATTACAATTGGGAAAGGTGTAGACTTTCGCCGGTGTGCCACTTGTGTGGATTGAACTGCCTTTGAACTGAGCCACTTTTGTGGATTGAACTTATAGAACTGAGGTCGCTGAAGCCGGGGCATAAGAAAATACATTTCAATGGCATAAATATTATTCCCAATTATATATGTGAACTTCATTGAAACTTTTAGATGATTTCCTAATATTTTAAAGTTCTTAAAATAATAGGAAACATTCAAAATAACAATATCTATTTTATTTAGCGCAAAGGTATTTAAGGCAGAAATATCAGAGCATTTATATATTATCAAAAACATTCATAATCAATCAAATAAAAATGCTTATATAAATTTCATAAACGGAAATTAAAACAAATAATAATTATGAAAATTTTTACTTAAAAATTATTGGTGCACACACCACATTTATGAAAAAAAATCAATCATTTACGTTCAAAGTTTTTTAACAAAACAGATACTGCCATTAATATTTATATTTGTGTAAATTAAATAATCTAAAATCTACTGCCCTAAAACATTTATCATTTTAAAATAAACATACATATATATCTATGTATTTCCTGAATAAAATCACAAATTATCAAAAAAAAAATCAATAAAGAATCAAAATCAAATACAGCGTATTTACACACACACAAACACATTGATATATAATTTTTAATTTTTTTTTAAATACTCATTTTTTATTTTCATAAAAGCAAAAACAAAATTAAAAAAATGTTTTTTATTTTATAATTGTTGCCAAATATTATGAATTTAAGTGTAAATGTGACTAAGTAGGAAAAACAAAAAAAAAACAAATAAATTACCTAAACAAACAAAAAAAAAATTATAAACAAAATTGCTGGATTAAAAACACAGAATAGTTGCATAAAAACAAAAAAAATGAAAATTTTAGGTGTAGATTTATAAAAAAATTACAAGAGATAAATTTACTTTATAAAAAAACAAAATATATTAAAAAAAAGAGCAACCTAAAATAAAAACCAGGAAAACACGCACGGTCTCTCCTATAATAAATGGGTAAAAAATACTGTTATATGTACACATAGATTACATACAAAAAAAAATTATGAAAAAAGAAAACAATATTAATTACCACTAAGGAAACAAAATCTAATTAATACGATAATTTCCTTTTGTAAATATAAAAACAAACAAGAAAAACATGATTGAGGTAGGAAACAATGAATCTTTTTAATTTTAATTATTGTAAATTTTTTAAGTTTTTTATTTATATTTTTTAAGTTCTTATTTTAATAGCAACAAAATATAAATGTTTACTATATTTTTGTTCTTAGAAATCACATTTTTAAAAACAATTACAAAAAAGAAGGGGTATAATATTTTCTTTTAACAAAAACAAAAATTAACTACTAAAACAAGAGCTAAAAAAATTAAATTTTTACTTTTATTTTTTAACAAAATTTGATTTAAATATTTATTATTTACTACTTGATGATGGTAAACAAATTTAATTTATATGAAAAAAAAATTATGTAAAAACTAATTAAAATAAAAAAAGAAGGAAAAAAATATAAATATGATTATAATTATTACTATTAAAACAAAACAAAAAAACTGAATCTGTAAATATATTTGAATATAACATAAAAAAAAATTATTAAACTATAAGAAAAAAAAGGAGAAATTTATTAATAAACGGAATATTAAAAACCTAAAAATCGAATTTTCAAATGTAAACAAAACCACAAAAACTACATTTTCTCATGAAACAAAAAGAAAAAAGCTAAATATAAAAGATGGAGGTAATAAAAATAAAAACAAAAAATGAACACAGTCGTTACCTTCTCAAATGTTTGGTTAGTTCACAGTGGTGTGGTGTAAAGAACATAGAGAACTAAACAAAAAAAATTAAAAAAAAAGGCAAAAACATAAAGAATTTATAGAATCTATCAATTACTATTTAGATAACAAGAAAAAAAAACTTTAAAGAAAAATAAACAAAAAAAAATAAATTTAACAAAAAAAGCCCAAATACACTTTAATACAGGAGTCAGATACCTTTTTTGCTATATTGTTGCTGCTACTGCTGTTACTTCTATCAAAAAGAAAAATCAAAGTGAAATTTTAAAAATCAATTTTCCTGATACCAAAATACACACAAAAAAAATTGTTTTTAAAATTTCCCTTTGTTTTTTTACTCATTAGAATTTATAATAAAGAAAAAATAACATTTTTGCAAAGCAAATCAAATTTACTATAACAAATAATATTTAAAGAAAATAATAATACAAAAAAAATGAGGATATCAAGGGTCTTTAAAAGTATATAGTACTAGAATTATTATTATTATATCCGTTTTTCGTTCGTTATTCATCAATACTAGTAAGTTACTACCCCCTAACATTACTTAAACTTTCCGTTTTAGTTTTCTTTTGATTTCTGTATTTATTATTCGTTGGAAAAGGTGCATTTTTTGATGAAGGAACATGAGGATTTCAACAAATTATTTGCAGAAAGACAAGATTTTATACCATTTTGAATTTCTAAAATCAAGTTTCGAGGTGCATCAGCGGTAAAGTATTCGATACCTAGACCCCGCGATCCCGGCATTATTCCAGTCCTGATAAATTCGAGATTACATTTCACAATACCGGGATTTTCGGGATAGACAATTTTTTTTAAATGTGTCAAATAGTCCAGTCCAATTAGTCGAAATTACATTTTACGATGTACGAATTTTTATTTATTTGTTCGGATACATCTGACAGTGAAAAAACCAAGGTTGTAGGGTCGCAGTGTGTTGGGAAAAGCCGCCATCTTGAAAAGGAGGGGGAGCTTGTTTATGCCAAAAAAACTCGTTTGAATGCAATGATAGCTGAAAATAGCTCTGTAAATTTATTTGGCTCAAAGTTATGGCCACTTAAAGTTCGACCTTGATCATGTGGTTTGGGTTGAATGCAGTTTTTTGCGATTAACTCGCAAGGTATTAATTTTTGTGCGTTAATGCTCATTAACAAACAAAGTGCTAGAAATTACCTTTAGAATGAGCCTTTAATCCTCGTTCTCTCTTGTATAGTTTGCGAGCAGTCCAACGCCAAAGTTCGCACCGCATGTGCCTGAAATAATTGATAACGCCATTTTTATCCATTTATCTCGTTAACGGTTGCTCATATGAAAATATCTTTCAAATGGCAGTGGCGGTTCGTAAGGTTCAGGATAAGGGAAGCAATACGCAAGGCGAACGATAAAAACTGAAAAATAACATATAGAGGAGTCAGATAAGCAAAACATAAGGAATTGTTTCCAGTCTAAAAAGTTTTTTTTGGGATATGTTATTTACATCGAATACTATACGCAATGGACATTTTCTACCTATAGCAACCGAGGCTACATAAGTTATCGGCCATTTTGTGTAAACTTTATCATTTTGGTCGTTCTTTCTAAATATACATATGTATGTAGATGCATATATCTCGGTACGTGTCCAAAAAAGCAATCGAATCGACAATCGTGAATATTTGCATTTTTTCGTTATTTTTTTCGAAATAGTTTCGCTGCTTTGCGCCTTTTTTCAGATTCTGTTAATAATTAAAGCCTTTGAAAAACTGCAACTGTACTACTTTGATCTCATTTAATTTTTCATACAAATGCATATGTTCGGTTCAAAATCTAAAAAAAATAGTAATAATGATACCCTGCATACCTCGCATACATCCCCTATACCACCCACCGCCTACAATCATTACATTCTCCTTGCAAAAAATTACTTCAGGCAACCCGTACTCCAAAATAGAATTAATAAAAATATTCTCTATCCCTTTAAATCATCTTTAAAGAGAATCATAAAAAATATAATGGAAGCTACAAAGTTATCAGCTTATATTCGATACACACCGCCTGCCACCCCATTAGAACACACGATAGACAAAGAGAAACTTCACCTATCCTCTATCTCTTTTTTCTTGACTCAATATCCATAAACGAAAATTCATATTTTAAGGAGAGTCAAAAACAAAATTTCGAAGCAAATTTTTAAGAGCAAATTTAATATTGCTCGAAGCCAGAACAGATTTCTCTATCTTCGACTGTTCGGTGCCGTGCCGAAGAAGCTGCGTTTAACTAAGCTTCTGAGGGTACTGTATCAACGCGAACCTTTGCTCGGGTGTGAGTACAATTAAATTGAATGTGTTGGAGTTTTCACGATAGTTTTCTGGGCAAATAAGCTGGAGATGTTACAGCTTCCCCAGGCCTCGGAAACGATAAGAGCGGCACCAGAAAAATTTAATTTCTCGATTTAGCGGAGAGCGGCACTTTAGTATTGTTACTCTGCCGCTCACCACTCGCCGCTCATACTTCATCCCTCGATTACACAATATGGGGAAGCTGCAATATCTCCAGGTTTAGTGTTTCCAGAGGAGGAAATATATTGAGATTTTTCTTGTGATTAATCTTGATTATATTTAAATTTATTTTTTTGAAGTTGCCTATTTGGTCAAGGGAAGCAATGCTTCCTTTGCTTCCAAAGAGGAACCGCCACAGTCAAATGGGCTATTGACCGAAAATCCATGTCGTTTCATATCCACGATTCAGCGGATGAAAAGTCAACCGCGACGGTTACGACACTTCTCGACGAATAACTCGCTTTCAGCCAGTTTCGCGGGTCGGGTGAATTAGAACATTATGTAATGCGCGGAATTCTAAATTTTTAGTTATGTAACAACTTTAGAAAATTATAATAATGGAAAATAGTAGCTAATTTTACAGTTTACACCGTATGTAATCATAGAGATTAATATACATAGCGTAGTTATGTCCAATTCAACAATTCAACCAAACACGATATCAGCTTCTTTGAGGTGCGGACTAAAAAAAAATAGCAGATTTATGGTAATAGCTGCTGTAGCAGTAGCTGGCTTCAGTAAATTGAAAATGATAAAAAAATTTATAAGATCACCTTTGAACCGTTTCATGACGTTATCAAAAGAACGCTAGCTGGCAAAAAATATAGATTATTGTAATACTATCGACCACGCTGCAAAAATGAAAGCAATGAAAGCCTGGATACCAACTCTTGCGCTATATTTTGAAAGTACTTTTAATTGAAAATGTGATTAAGGGATTCAGCCATCCAGCACTAAAAATTTTTGTGACGAGACACCTTTTCCGAACTTAGCTAACTTTCTGAAGATTAGATCTACTTTAGCTTTAACCAGTGCTAGCAACGAAAGAAGTTTTTCAACTTAAGGCTTTTAAAGGATTGGTAAAGTAGTGCAACTGGACAACAGCAGCTGAACAATCTTGTTCTTTTGACTATTTACAGGGAAAGTAATTAACAAATTTTGCTAAATAAACGTAGAAAAATGAAACTGTGATCACGTATGTACGTCAGTTAATAAATTGAGTTCCTCTAAAACACTTCTTGTGGTCTTATTTGTATTAAAACATCTAAATATTAAAAAAAAAAACTTCGACCCCTGAATTTACGGATGCAATGGCATAAACTAAGTGTTGCTAGACAAATGGACCCATTAGATAAGTTTTAGACATTCATCTTAAATTTAGTTGAACGTTTATCCTTTAAAATTGCCTGAAGGAATAACAATTATTGTAAGAGAAGAGAGGGCCATATACAAATTTGATTAACGTTGTAGAGAACATATAAAAATATTTCTCTAATTGAAAAATTTAATATAAAGAGTTACAATATTTATACTTCTCTAAATTAACATCTAAGAAGATTATACAAGATAAAATTATGTCTTATATCGAAACCTTATGTCTTGATAGGAAGTTTAGTAGTAGTAGCAGCAATTATTACTGGTATTGTAAATGTAAAAAATAAAAATAGTAATTGACTGGATTAATGGTTATTATATAATCTTGCTCTTTCGGCGGAGATTATACACCTTTCTTGTTTTTCTATAAATAACAACAAAGCAGTCGTTAATTTTTCGACAGCTAAACTTGATTAAGCAGTCAGAGAAGGTTATAATATTCATGATCGCTTAGATTGATTACTAAATGATCTGTCACTATCTTCAATGTTTAGGTTAGGTATTAATACCTCCAAATCCTTCATGTTAATTATTTCAAAAATGAAAATGTTCGTTATCATTCTAAAAAGATACCTTTTACCGAGGTTAGGGCTAGGGTTAAAAACTAATAAAACGTAATTACAAAACGTTTTAGACAAAATGTTCATTGTACTATAGGCTGCTACTAAGTACTTACAATTTCATCAAGTGCTACTATCGATATTGCTTGATTTATTATCGAAAAAGAGGGTCTAAGGAAAAACTATAAACATTTCTCAAAAAAAAATTATTTTAACTTCCGTATATGAATAGCAAAGATATTGTTATAGGTCCGAAAATCAGAATCATAGTTTGCAACATATTTTCATATTTTATGGTCCCAAATAGCATTGTAACATTAATAATGGACCAAAATTTTTACGGTATTCGAAGCTGTCAGCCTCTTTTACATTACCTTGTTTCTGCATACCGTGGATGGGTATAGTGATTTTTTTATATGTTTCTCTTTCCCACATAAGCCCCGGAATTTGTTGAAACAGAGGTAGATAACCTCGGCTATTATAACATAAAGATTTTGTAATTGATGGAAAAAAGCATTTCAAAGGGGGAAATCATGAAAATTGTATTTGTTATTTTTTTAAGAAAATATATATTATATTATGTTTCAATCTTCCAAATACGAATATAAAAATTTTAATTTACCAAAATCAATGAACTGTATGCAGCATTTCAGTGAAAAAAGAGTTGGCACCTATGGAACGAATTGGAACCATGAAAGTTTTCTGATGGCAATAATGCCGATGTAAAAAGAATAGAATCGAGTTAAAACGAAGTTTCCGATAGGGCTGTATGTGTGTTACGTATGGTCATTGTTTTCCTGCACGATATTGCGCGAACCATAAGTAATATCGAATATTATCATTGATGTGCCGACAATATAATCTAGAAAACAATTTCATAATATTCGGTCAAAGGATTTTTTTGTTTTGTTTAAACGAAAAGACTTCAAAAAAAGTGGATTTGAAGTGAAAATGTGTTTACAGATATACAGGGTTTTTTGACTATGATACTAATCCTTTAGAGGCTGATTCCTGAATATATTTGGAGAAGAAAAAAGATCTTTAGAGGGAGGCTATCGGCTCCAGCAGTTTGGATGGTTGGAAAAGTGTGTTAATTCAATAACTTCTATACTGATTATAAATGGGGCAAATCACACCCCCATTCACTTTGCACTCACATCTCACATCAAAACTGTTTATGTATGATTCGAGTATTACACGATTCAAATAAATTTTTGCCTTTTTCCCTGTAGCGATAATAAATACAAATGTGAATTTTCATGAACTCCAGAGAACCGAGTTATGCTTGGGTTAGTGTAACTTGCGGTGACACCGAATTTTTTACACAAAAATACACTTCCCTTGTTTAAATAAATGATTCATTGGAAGTGATTGGAAAGGGAGTCTTGGATAGCTATAGGCCGTGTAATTAGGCCCAAAGATCCTATATTTACATAAGCACATTTTTTGGTTTAAAGAAGAGATTTTAAAATTTAGGAGATATGATAGGCTCCAATTGGAAATTTTCATAATTGCATGGTTGCGCAAATCGATCTTTTGCATGGTATTCAAAAAAGCAAATGTGCAACCATCATTGGTTCAAAACTGCTACTGGAAGTCTGCGCAAATCTTGCAACTATTTTTGTACGCATGCTTATCTGATTAAAGAAGAAAAAGAAGAAGAAAAGTGTCAAAAGTGAAATGTTGTTATCGTTTTTCGATATTATTAGGTATGGCCGTGTTCGTAAATGCAAGTTGCTCAAATTTTGCATGTAGCATATCGTTCAGTATTGCAACTGAAAAAAGCCCAGCGTTCTGAAATGCAAGTACATTTGCAAATGATAGCAGCCCATGCATGTATTTCAAAGTACTTGCTAGTTTGGATTCGCGAAGAAAAAAAACGAAACGTCAAATAAATTCAAGTGGGCAGACAGTAGCTGTTTAATAATGGTAAAATGCGTTCATTTAAGCAACCATGAATAATTCGCAAATGACTAATCTGACTAGCAAGCGATTGCAAGGTTGCCTGCATGCAAGCAAACAAACCTTGCATTTACGAACACGGCCTATGTTTTATTTTAATTTAAACTATTATTGAAATTAATCTTATATATTCTATAGTTTTATTTTTTAGCGGTAAAAGAACTCAGAAAATGAAGGAAAAAACTTTATGCTTGAAACGTCAAAATTCTGACATATATTTTTGACAGCTGATTGCTTTCATTCAAAAATGCAAAGTTTCTAGATTGCGCAACTGATTTACCTGACAGTTGCTCTTTTGCAAACATGCATGCAAGCAGGCAAACAACCATGCAATTAGGAAAAAGGCCATAGTTTTTGAGCATTTTTCTTAGAAAAATGCATTATTAACAGTATATATTTCTTGCACAACCATTCCCTAAAATAGTTTCATGCATAAGAATGGTATATGTCGAATACTTTTTCAGATACCCTGTTAAAAATTACTTGTGCACTGTAATCTCAACTTTTGAAAGTGTTTTATTTCAAAACACTTAAAGTGTTTTATTAAGACGTCACTCAATTGATTACCAAAATTCACATAGTTGGAGGGTGAAAAATACTACCTTTTGCCGAACTCATTCAACATTTATCATACAGGGAAATTGGTCGTGTAGACTAGAAATATTACGAATGTTCGCATTCGTTTATGCGAATGGTTCGCATCATTTTAAACATTCATAACTGTTTTGCGAATGCGAATGTAGGATAGAGCTAGCTCTCATATCTGAGCGCTCCACCAGCCAGCGTTTCGAGTGGGCAATTGCTCAATGCAGCCTATCTTACACAATGAGCATCTTAAGGCCCCATTCATATGTAAGCCGCCGGTAGGCCGGGCCTTTAAGGCCTGATCGGAAAGTACCGCCCGATGAAGGCCTACCCAGTCTGACTGACCGGCTTGATTGGGATGACGACTTCATTCGCTACATACACACAGGCGAAGACGTCAGGCCTCAACGAAAATTGAATAGAAATTCAGATCTTCAGGCACGGACTTATGATAAATACCCACACACATAAATATTATTGTGTTTTCTTAGACTTCAGGCAGTTGACGGCTGATCAATAGCCTGCCGGCGGCCTGCATTTAAGTGGATGCCTTTAGAAATCACCTCATGGAAAAGGCGTCAAAATTTATTTTTATAAAATATACCTGATTTTTGCTTCGTTGGACACACCATCTTGTTCGAATACTAATAAACGGAGGGTCTATTGCATACAAATTTTCTATATTCACAATTTAATTAAGTTACTTGTAAAAGGTAAGTATCTTTAATATAAATAAATTCTCTTAAAATAAGTAATTTTATATCGAAAAATTATTCATCAATGGCCGAATTAACAACTATGGCATGCACTTCTTCCTTACTGAATTAAAATAAAATACTTTGGTGAAGAATTTACTTCATATGCGAGCTTCACTCTAAAACAAAATCTTCCTCTTTATTTAGCACAAATGCGCCTTTTCCAATTATATATTTAAAACCTTCCAGAGTAATTATTTATAAAAAAAACCATTATCTTTTTATTATAATTTTATTCACTGGTAATTAACTCAAAATAAAATATTATTTCTTTTTTTAAAAATGCATAAATAAAAAGCTTTACTAAAAATAGAATTCATTTGTAGAAGACACAAAAGACTAGAAAAAGTATAAAACTAAGTGTCCAAAAAGAAAAATTAAGATAAACGTAAAATTTGTCCAAATTTTATTAAATTATTTAATTTTTGTTTTCAAATTTTTTTAGTAAATTAGTATTTAAAAAAAAACTAATATTAGAATAAGAAAATGTTTTAAGATTTGTGTTTTATAACACAGAATATAAAAAAAAAATTTGCCTCTGGAAAAAATTGGATAAAAAAACATAAATTTAATTAGAATTAACAAAAAAAATAAGAATATATCATTTATTTTTTATATGAAGAGGGATAAGATATAAAAAGTAGAATAACATAATTTTTAAAAATTAAAATAAATGTGAAAAACAAATTATAACAAAAAAAAAAAATAAACACACACGCAAACACAAAAAAACATTTATAATTTTGATCACCAAAAAAACATTTTTTTTTGTTTTATAATATATTTTTTATTTAAACATAAAAATTTCATTTTAATTTAGCTTCAACGTAACTTAAGAATTAAAAAATAAAAATAAAAACAAAATGGCGTAAAAAATGATTAATAATGAATTGTGTAAAAAAAACTAAATAGGGATATAAAAATATATAAAAAAAAGAAACAAAAAACATGAAACAGGTAAAATATAACTATTTTGTATTTGTATGTATTATAGAAATAAATATTTTACTAGTAGTGTGATGTTGTTGTTATGAAAAAAAACTGTTTTGTAATAGAGTTTGTATTTTTTTTTAGTTAATTTATTGCTAATTTAGAATTTTCGTTTGAGTAATTTTAACTTTGCCAAATTTTAGAGATAATTTAAATTTAACACAGTATGTAAAAAAAATACATTCTTAATAATCCACCTCCGTTACGAATTTTTGAGTAGATTGATAGATAGATTTTGAAAAAAAACATGATATGAACAAATTCTATAAAAAGTAATTTTATTTTTTAAATTATTTTCAGTGTTATTTATCCAGTTAGTCTTTGCTTACTTGTTCGAATAGGTTGTTTTAAATTAAAGGAGACTTGATTGTTATACCCTTTTATATGTTTTATTCAAATCATAGTGGATTACAAAATTCTACCGTGTAGACAGTGGGGGCGCTTTCATAGGTGCAAATGGTGCACTTGCATCGGGCACAATTTCAAAAATTAAAAATTTAACAAACATTAATTTAACAAGCATGTTATCAATTAGGCCGACGTAGAAGAGGCATATTACGATTAACGAGCACGGTGAACATTAAAATATATGTAGTTTAAAAAACTAAAAAATATATTTCATTGTAAAATCAACTCAAAAGTAAAAAATAATTTTGAATGTAAAGTTTTTTTGCTCCAGCCAGTATATGGAAAAAATATACATTTCGTAATGTAAGAAGCATATCGTTCCAATTTATATCCGAATGCATTTTAAAGAAAAACGCAATCCGCCATTTTGTTGTGACCACCATTTTGAATTTGGAATGGCGCCACACAGCTAGTAGTATTCTACTCGTGATATACTTTCATTTGATACCCATACCAAGTTGGTTGTAAAGGAATTTTTTGTATTGGCCGTCGTTTTATATTGGGCGCCATTATAAATTTTGAATGATGCCACATATCTAATTGGCTTTTTTTTTTTTTTTTATGTGACAGACTAGAGGCTTAGGGAAAGTCCCTTTGTACTGTCGACAATCTATTTTATTCGTATAGAGTGCAATGTCGAACAGCAGCTCTAGCCGGAAGATAGACAGAAGAGCAGGAAGTAACTGTCACAACCTAGCCGCGATATTTGATTCCACCTACTCACAACCATTTCGCGACTCTGACATCGGGGCGTCGAGAACAACTCGCTGGAGTGTTATGCCTCCTGAAACGAGTTGAATCTCATCAACCAACCGATGGCATGCGCTTGGTGGAGCGGGGAAGGACTAGGGAAGGCTATGACAGGGGAATCAGGAATGTAAAGAGGGAAGAAGAAAGAAGGAAAGTTAGGTGGGAAAGGCGAAGGACCGTGGCACCACCGGGATTCGAACCCGGGACCTCTGGGGATAGCAGTCAGGCGCCTTACCTCTAGACTACCGACGCTTAAAGAAGAATAGCTCCCGTAGACGTAGCACCCCTACAATAGACTTCTTCTTTACTACTAGGTGGAGCGGAAGAATGTTCAGTAGGGCTTCCACAGCCACATTCGGATAGGTGTTTTTATTAGCTGCCGTGATACCAAAACAGATCAGTCTTTGCATCCAGGTCAGCTTAAAAACAGCTTATTTTTGTTTGGTCTTGACCCACCATGCTTCTTCTTCTTCTTTGATCCGTTAGCTGGCGGTTCGAGCGGATCGTCCCCACAACGGATACGCTGCTCTTCGTGCCGCTGGGTCTCAAACTTCATTCACGACTCGTTTCCGGCGGATTTGTGGCGATAAAAGTCTCGGGCCTTCATAACTGGTAATGGACATACTTGACCATGTGCCTTATGACCGCCGTACATATCCAACACATTAACCTGGGTTTGAGGCCCCAGGTTTTTCCTACAAATTGACTACAGATGAGATATGTAATTGCCTTGGCAGTAACTTTCTGAATCTGGGGTTTCCAGGAGAGCTTTTGATCAAAATTATGCCTTGGGATTTAACCTGCTTTGAGAGAACCAATTTTTTCCATCCAAGGATAACTTTTAAATTGAGCTTCTTTCTATTCGTATATGGTACAATGACAGTTTTTTGTAGGTTAATGCCCAAGTTCTTGCTCCGACACCAGCTATGCACATATGACAGAGCGACCCTGCATTAGAACTGAAATGGTGCCTTCATGACCGCCGCTATCGTCTGCATAGGCCTGTGCTTTAAAGTCCCCATAAAAGGGGTGATAGGACGCCCCCTGAAGGCAGCCGTTAGGAGCCATTACCGTAATCGATTCGCCATTCATCTCAGCAGTTATCAATCTGCTGCTGAGAGGCGACGTGATCCATCTCGCAGCGAGGGGTTGAGTCCCTTTTTAACTGCAGCTTCATTGATCGCGTTGAACGCGTCAAACGCACCCTCAAAGTCTGAAAACACGCAGAGAGAGATTTTCTTTGCCCTCAGGGTCTTCTCAATATCTCTCCCTGGACCATGAATGACAGTGTCTGTAGATGTACCTGACGGTTAAACAAATTGCAAGTAGTGAAGTGGGTTCGCTGTAAAACCCTCTGTAATATGCCTGTCTAAAACTTTTTCCATCGTTTTTAGCAGAAAGGAGTAGAGATTGATAGGTCGATAGAATTTTGCTTCCCTATTCTATCTTCTCACAGATTTAGCCTTTCTCCAGCATCTTGGAATATAGGCCAGGACAAAGCTGTCCGGAAATAATGGCAACAAGATTGGTAAGATATCTTTTCAGCCTCACTGAAGGAGAGCCGGGAAGACACAGCCTTGAAACGCTTGAAGGTGCCCATGGCCCATTCAATCTTCTTCGGTTTCTATTTCTTATTCCCCTTAAATCCCTCATGAGACATAAGGCCGGTTCCAGTTGTTGCGGCTTCTGCTAGTAGGAAGATATGGCCAATCCAATTCCATTTTCTTCGCCTGATTTGGCGTCTATCCTTTCTTGGCCGGCATGGCGTTTTTTAGGATACGACGCAGGCATCTGTTGATGAAAACTTGTAGGCACTTGATGAATTGGGTGAGTTTCCATGTTTCGCAACCATACAAAAGAGCTACCTTAACGTTGGAGTTGAACAGCCGCAATTTGGTGTTAGTTGAGATCTGCGTTGATCTGTTATATGAGCCTTGTGCTTTATTTAATCTGGAACTGACGTCTTCTTCAGCCCCAACATTTTCCGTAATAATACTACCTGCAGAATTTATCTACCAGTTACACGTCACGGTTAGTCGAGATTCTTAAGGCGGTTTAGCAAACCCCATGCCGCCTGTTCTAATATCTAGAGCGCCGACAAGGATTTCGTTGAATCCTATAAGAAATAGTAATGGTGAAAGTAGGCATGCTTGTGGTACTCCTCAAACTCACCTCAAAGCTGTCGGACAATTTTCCATTATGGAGAACTCTGCATTTGGGATTGTTTTATAGGGCTTTTATCAATTCTATTACACGTATTGTAGTCTCCGACAATAATAAAAACGTAGACCAAGTTGATTGAAGACGTTGTTAAATTTATACATCTCGCATCTCGTGGAGGGCAGTACGATGCCGCAAAATTTAGATCCGTAATGGTGCGCTGGACTGAAATAACAGTCACTTGAGTGTAACTCTCACGAATATCTTCTTCTTGATAATGTTTGAAATTATTTTCTCTCGCTCTTCCACTTGGATATTAAAAATGAGGTTGATTTTTGATTAAAAAAAAACATATTCACCAATTCAAGGTCCATTTCACCATTTCTCGTGGATATCAATTCTGTTGAGGATATTAAATCGAAGACAAAGGATAAAAACACCGCTGTCTAGTTCTAGTGGTTGTACAAGAAGAAGTTTATTCAATATCATATAACTGTCAGATGTCTAACAACAAAAAAGTGCTACCAGAATGGTATAAAAATCAAACGTTTACAATTTCTCAACAAATTCACCTAGATGACAACGATAAACTGTTATACTGTCAATCCACTATTCACATCTTAAAATAAAATAACTTTCAACGTTTCAATAACCTCCTCTGATTGACTTCTCTCCAAATTATATAAAAAAAAAAATATTATTGTGTATTAAAGAACACAAGGCAGAAGCGAAACATCGCGTACATACTTATGTCTGTATGTTCTTCATTATTGTATTTTTTTTCTTCATTTGCTCGTGTCTTGCATTATAATCTAAAATATGAATGAAACCATAATATTTTAACTCAATTGATAGATCATAATATAATGAATAGTACAGTACAGTGCAGTACAGTGTATAAAAAGCAAAAAGCCATCTATTTTTAAGTAGCTAAAGCTTGAATTTCTGGCTGAAGTTTTATGCGTATCGCCCAATGGAACTTCAGCTAGTTTCAAGTTGTAACACTTTCATGTACACTGCTGTTATTCGCAGCGTAACAACTTAAATTTACCCTTTTTCAGTGGTTAGTATGCTGGTTGTTATTATGGAACACGGCCATAATCTCAATTCTGGCAATATACTCGTACATTGTTTTAATACAATTCAAAATTTATCATATGATAACCGGAGATAATACATACTTAGATGTAAGGAATTTTGCGATCCATTATCACTGAGCAAATATCACTTGTCTAAATAGAAAACAATCCTGTTTGTAAGCCAAAGAAAACCACTAAATGTGACAGCGGATCACCTTCAATTACAAGTTAAATGTGATATTCAAAATTTACTTTAAAAATATTTTTCAAAAATGATCTCTAATGTCACACTTTAATTGTAACACTTTGTAGCTAACTAGCTGTCGATATGACAGCTCGAAATTATTATTCCCTAATGTAATTGTGAGCCCACGAGATGACAATACTCAAGTTATTACATATGTACTCAAATATATATTACCAAAAACACTTTTAGTATTAATTGACAAAAATTAAAAACATTTAACTGGCTTTACTAAAACTTTATCTTTAATAGTTCATACACAATCTTAATTATTTAAATAACCGACTCCTCAGATTTACTTTACCGATGCCTGCGCCATCTATGTACAAATTTAAATAAATTGTAAATATTTTCCTGCTGGTTTGGTAGAATTTGTTTATATGGCATCACTTAATGTAATGTAATGTAAATGAGTGAGAAGGCAACTTCCGTTTCGTACAACTGTCTTTGTTTTCGTTTCAGTTTTCTGAATTCACTCGTACTGGCTCGAATCAATTCAAAAATCAAAAATATTTCGCTGCTTTTACAAAAATTTTATATTTAATAATTAATACACAATCTCATTTTTTTAATAACCGACTCCCCATTTTACTTTACCGATGCCTGAGCCATCTATGACCAATTTAAATAAATTGTAGATATTATCCTGCTGGTGCGGTGTGTGTCATCACTAAATTTCCGATTATGTAAATGAGTGAGAAGGCAACTTCCGTTTCGTACACCTGTCCTTGTTTGCGTTTCAGTTTTCTGAATTCACTCGTACTTGAGCGAATTAATTCAAAATCCTCAGAACGAGAGCAAGGAAGTTTCACTTCAAAAAAACAATTCGAACTAAGCAAAGGCACTTTATATTATTTATCAGATTAACTAAACTCCAACTGAACATGTGTTCTTCAATTGAATTCCTGTTAGTTTATTATTCCATTAAAAATCTTTTGTTAGAATCTTCATCTAATTATATATTTTATGAACACAGTTACACACACAATTTACCCACAATTTATGTTATTAAAAAATATATATATTATTTTAACCAAAACCAAGCGTCAATAACAAATAAGTATAGATGTAAGTAGGAAAAAAAATTATATTATAAAAAAAGAAAATTAAACAAAGAATTTATGAAACTTAAAAAACAAAATATAAAATTAACTTTACAACAAAACAAACAACAAAAAAAAATTGTACATTAACACAAGAAAGCAACCGTCAAGAGACCAAAGAGGACTCAAAGGCCTCTACAAACACTAATGAAAATGACTATTAATATGTCTGTGTAATTTTTTGTAATTTGTAGAATTTTCGTTGTTAATAAATAATTATTGTTAAAAGCATATCTCTCATGACAGGAGAAAATGGTGAAACAGTATTTAATTTATATAAAATAAAATAATAATAAAATAATAAAAAATAAATTCGTACTTCGCAATTTATTTATAAATATGTTCATAAACACAAAAAAAGCGAAGATCTAATTTTTATGTACTATAAATTAAAATAATAATAACAAAAAAATAAATGTTTGTAAGCTGCAGCAAATTGCAAACAACAACCGGAAGATAAACAAAAATGATTCATCGTTGATGGCAGAAGCAACATATACTTAAAAGAAAACTATGTTCGTAGTTTATCTTAACTAAATGTATTTAGGTGAAAAAGAAAATATTATTTATATATTATATAAATAAATATCAATAAGAATAAAAAAAAATAAAACAATAAGAGGAAAACATACTAAAATACTAAGGAAACGTAAAAATAGATCTACTATCAAAAATATTTATGGAAGAGAAAAAAAACTATTTTAGATCAGCAGAAAAAAAAATAAGAATTTTTAAGATATAGATTAATTATAAAGAAAATTGCTATTAAGAGAAAACTATCTCAAATTTGGTCAAATTTGAATACTTCTATATATTTATCTTCTGTTATGTACATACATTGACAACATAAATACAAATAATGTATTAAAATTATTATTATTATTATTATTATATACACCTAAGCATAAAATATGGATATATGAGGACGTGAAGGAGCGAAACTATTAGAATGATTTATAAATGAAAAATAAAGAAAAAATAATAATTTCAAATTAAATGTTTTATTTCGCAAGCTGCTCCAAATTCTACCTGACAAACCTATCTCTAGAAGTAACGAATTTAATGCCCGGTTCACAATATTCCAGTCCAGCATCCAGCCAGTCAATCCAGCATGGGCGTAGCAAGGTAGAGGGCTAGGTGGGCCAGGCCCACCCCAGAATAAAAGTGAATCATTTTTTAAAAACAATTTAAAAACTAGTTGGGATGTGGGTTTGACTCCTTCGGTCCACACGATTAACTTCCCAGTATGATGGACGAAGATGGAATAAACTGACTTCTTACAAAATAGTTATACGTTAAGCACTGGTGGATTGGCTAGTATCAGAACTGATGACAAAGCAATCCCGAGAGAAGCTAGTTCAAATAACTACGAGTATAATAGTAGTAAACCCACAAGATTTTTCTAGAGAATTTGTTTTTCCTGAAAGTTAGCAAACAAACATTTCCTCCGTATTTCGTTCGCTGCACTAAAACGGGTGTTCAAATTCGTATTGAGCGGGCTGAAGCGCCATTATCAAACTGAGAAGCGAATGACTTCATTTGGAAATTCCAAAGGAGATATTAGCAAAACTATAAATGTTAAGTACTTGTCAGACTTAACCAAAAAGAACAAATTTTGCGGTAACTACTGGAAATCCCGGGATGAACCGCAATTTTCTGAAACTGTATCACGCGTAGAAAACAATTCCCCGTCAAAAACTGCTAATCCAAGGTTTGAAAAATTCGCGCTGTTTGTAAAGGGTAACGAAATTTTTGCACGATTTTGAAAGGTTGTCGGATTTTGACAAGTGATGTTTTATTCGAAGGCTATCGTTGTGCAGAACACAAAAAAAGATCACTTCGTTTAGAACGGGTCTCATTCCATTGAGTTTATTAGATAGTATTAGCAAAACTTGTCAATTTAAGGTCTTTCTGACAATTAGCCGAAGTTTTTCTATTTAAACAAAAAAGGCCCGACCGAATATTATAAAATTTTTTTCAGAGCATTTCTTCGTTAATATTCTTTTTTCGGCACCTCAATGAAGTCGATATAGTTTTTAGTTTGGGCGGTATCGTGCAGGTACAAAAATCATAAACGTCGTTTAAACAAAAAAAACGGTTCGAACGAATTTTATGAAAATCTTTTCAGATCATATTTTGATTAATACTCTTCGAACGGCACATCAACTAAGTCGATATCTTTTATAGTTCGCGCGATATCGTGCAGGTACAAAAATCACTTATGTCATTTAAACCAAAAAACCGCTCGTCCGAATATTATAAAAATCTTTTCAGATTATATTGTCGCTAATACGCTTCGAACGGCACCTCAAGTAAGTCAATATCTTTCGTGGTTCGGGCGATATCGTGCAGGTACAAAAATCACTTACGCCGCTTAAACAAAAAAACGGCTTGACCGAATGTTATGAAAATCTTTTCAGATCATATTTCGGTTAATACGCTTCGTTTTTGGTTCGCGCGATGTCGTGCAGCAAAAAATGACCACATACGTACGCGCGCGCGCACACACACACATACTTCCTCTCAATTTTTTGTTTAAAATGCTCCTGGGATCTTGAAAGATGAAAATACGTCGAAAATTTCGATTTCGATTTTCGGACCGATTACAATAACTGATCCTGCGCTGGAGGTCAATCGTTAAACTACAATAATGATTGGTTCGTGGCGCATGACACAACGGAGTGACCGCAATGGCCATGTAGATGTAGCTGGAAAAGCATAGTTGTATTGTGTTGTATTGCTTGCGTGGGTATCGAGCTCATCACATACAATGTCCCAGCAAACATCATCTCGAAGTTTAGAGTGCTTCGAAAAATTCTCGAACAGGAAGAGAGCGAGAAAGAAATACTTTGAAATAAAATTACGGTAATATTTCGTTTTTACGAAAAAAAATCGAAATTTTAAAAGAAGAGAACCGCGTACAATACTAAAAGTAAAATTCGCCTTTAAAAGGTTTCGAGAATTTTTCGTTTTGGCGAAAAAAACGAAAGAAACTCGAATCGCTTTTGCGATTCGACCTAGCGGTCCTTTTCGTTCTTTTTTACTTCGATTTCAATTCGAAAACGGCTTCGAGATCGCAATTGTAGTTCATTTTAACGATTAGCCTTCGATTCGATCTCAAATCAAATTGTTTGCTGGGGTAGTGCATGTTTATATGACAGCAGTCTTTGAAATACTACTAATTGCACTATAAACTTGCAACACAATGAAAGATTTATTTCCAGCTTTAGATAAAGAGTATAATCTCTTACGGAAGAAAAGGCAAAAAGTCGAAAACTAAGTTCGTTTGATGCGGCCATAGATACGTAACATATAACGCAGAATACAACCATAGATAAATTATAAGTATGGACCTGTCATCTTCAATATGATAAATTCAAATTCAACTCAACTCGGCTCCAATGGAAACTCAGTTATGATGCAACAATAGAAGCAAAATACAAATCGACTTTTTGGCGCTCTTCTATGTCACTGGTAACGGCAGGTGTATCTTAGAATTGCTAGCCAAAGAGCCAGCACACACGGGTCTAGGTCTAAAATTTGTCTCTAATTTGTTACGTCGAAAATAATCTGTCGCTTATCTCATCTCACTCGATTCTTTACTAATATGACTATTTGGCTTTCGATTCTACTCATATCAGTAGATACTTCTGACTCGATACTTTTTAATATTACTCATATTACTGCTTATAGACTGAAGAACTGAATGCCAAGCAAGTTCATCTCAGTCGTGACGCTTTGCATATAAATGTATTTTTCTGCCTCAATTAAGGAACGTTTAGGACAGTTTACATCTCAAACGTAAAGTGGAAACGAAAATTGAAAATCTTTTTTCGCATAGAAGTTTGTATGCGTCCCTCTCTTTTCACCAACTTGGAATCCACGCTGCCCGACTGCAGAAGTGTTTTGCATCCACTGCAGAAGTGTTTTGCATTTGCAAATTTCGATTAAATAATAAAATATTTAGATTGAACTCTACCTTTTATTTATATTTAATTCTAACTACCTAGATGTAGATTACATACTTAAAAATTAAAAAAGTGCGTTTTTTTGTTTAACCTCTGTCTGTAGTCAGTCGGTAACGATGCTTTAAAATCTGCCCCACCCCACCAAAAATTCATTGCTAGGACCATGCAATCCAGTCTTGTGCTGGAGTGCATCATATTGTCCACGATATTCCAGCTCATACCGTCCGCATTATTGCAGTCAAAATTTATTGTGCGGTAATATCACCAAAACAAACTCTTTCTTGGTTTTAAGTTAACTTTATTATTGTTAGGAGCTATGGAACTAAAAAAATGCGTGTTTACAAAAAACAACAATGCGTGTTCACGGTCAATGGTTAATCCAGCAATGGATTGGTAGTCTACACTATTCCAGTGGCGCTGAACCGGGCGAACTGGAAAGAAAAAATACAAAAGTGCGTGTCAGCTCCGACGCGTGACTAGAGGGATGCCTGAGCCTGCCATCTTGGATCCGCAATCTTGATTTTTTTACACCGTTTGCACCAAGCAAACTACGCATAATGTTGAAAATTGAAATTTGATCAGTTACACTTTCTACTTTTTAGTCAATTACTACGATTACATGCCGGACTGAGGACTTGAACTTGAACTGACAGTTAAATGCTCTTGATTTGAAGTCGATCTGGGGTTACATGATTTTCAAGTCCATTGGTGTGGTGCCTGTATTGGTGTGCATCTTTCGGCCACTTATTACCGACCAAGTCAGCCCATATGACAGATTTTGAAGCACCAGTTTCTACAGCTATTGTGCATTTTTCGGCTCCAATCTTTCCATCGATGACAAGGCTGTTGTCACTACGCTGCAGTTGTTTGACAGTGATGATGAAACCAGGGGCTTCGATTCCTTCGACCAGCTCCCCACTTGTAGTTGGTCTTTATTCGTTTCCCTGCTGCTGTCTGCCTCCGGGAATTTTTCACAAGTTGCGTCATTCCTATTCTCGGGAGATTCCGCTCTCCTACCTTTTCTACAATTCATTTGTAGATGGCCCGGCTCACTGCTGTTCCAACATCGGAGTCGACCGCGTACTTCCGTTGTAAGTATTCATTCGGTTGCAAATGTCGTGTGGATTTCCCTGAGCACTCCTTGTTGCTTGCTTCGCTGCCTCGTATGCCAGAGCATATGCCAAAACTTCTGCGGTAATTTTCTTTCGGCCAAATCTGGCTGCAGATCCCTTTCGGTAAAAGTGCCTCTCTTGCTACTTCATTGATGTAGTCTTGAGCGAAATTAGGATAAACCAGATGCACTAGCCTCTCGATATCGGCGCATAGTTGTTGTAAAGTTTCTCCAGGCTTTTGAAGTCTATTTCAAAGTTGAAGTCTATAAACCTTGCATGTGCTGATCGCCGTAGCGCATTTCCAGGGCTTTAGCCAAGAACCCGTAGCTGCTGCAATGTTCTGCTGGTTTTGACTGCAATATTTCTGCTGCTGTACCCTTAGTGACAACGTTAAGGGCATTGCTTTTTCCTCCTCAGTTCAGAAATTGCCTGCTGCTGTTGCTTCGAATTGCAGTTTGTAAGTAGGCCGTGGGCTTTGCCCGTCGAAAGTTGGAGGCTGCAGTTTGAATCTTTACTCCTTCTAGGTCAGCTCTGACCGATTCTAGTTCAGTCTTCAACTTTTCATCATTTTGTCTCATGGAATTTTCGACGCGGTGGGCGCTATATATTCTCTAACCGCCGTACTTCGAGAAGCTATGGTGAGCGAGACCTGCATGTTTGAAGGCGAGGTAGAAGGCCAGTTTACATTCCAGTCTTAAGGGGAGTTTACATCCCAGCCTCAAAGTGGAAGTGCAAATCTGAACTCTTTTATCGCATAGAAGATAGTATGGCTCTGTCTCTGTTTCACCAAAGTGGCAACAGCAAACGGCAGCCTCAAAGTAGAGTTCTATTCTACTTTACGAACGCGAATGTCGGAAAAAAGCTTTTATTTCGTTAAATTTATGTATTCTAGTGCCTACTAGATGTCACTTTCGCGGTTTCTTCTGGTTTTGTTAGAAGTTTTTGCATATTTACCTTGTTTTCGACAGCTTGAAAAATCAAAAACGAAATGTAAAAATGTTTGAAACTAATAAAAAGGCTTTGCAGCTAATTAAATTGTTTTCTCTGCGATAGTGTTAAAAAATTTCCATTTGACAGTTGTAAAAAGTTTCGAGCTTTCGACGAAACTTTGCGCTTGCATTTTGTACATGGCCACTTTGTTCTTCCAATTTGAGTCTGGGATGTAAACTCCCCTTTAAAGTGGAAGAACAAAGAGGCCCGGTACAAAATACAAGCGCAAAGTTTCGTCGAAAGCTCCAAACTTTTTACATCTGTCAAATGGGAAATTTTTAACACTGTCGCAGAGAAAACATTTAATGAGCTGCAAAGTCTTTTTATTAGTTTCAAAAATTTCCACATTAAGTTTTTGATTTTTCAAACTGTCTAAAAAAAATAAAGGGGAGTTTACATCCCAGCCTCAAAGTGGAAGTGCAAATCTGAACTCTTTTATCGCATAGAAGATAGTATGGCTCTGTCTCTGTTTCACCAAAGTGGCAACAGCAAACGGCAGCCTCAAAGTAGAGTTCTATTCTACTTTACGAACGCGAATGTCGGAAAAAAGCTTTTAGTTTCGTTAAATTTATGTATTCTAGTGCCTACTAGATGTCACTTTCGCGGTTTCTTCTGGTTTTGTTAGAAGTTTTTGCATATTTACCTTGTTTTCGACAGCTTGAAAAATCAAAAACGAAATGTAAAAATGTTTGAAACTAATAAAAAGGCTTTGCAGCTAATTAAATTGTTTTCTCTGCGATAGTGTTAAAAAATTTCCATTTGACAGTTGTAAAAAGTTTCGAGCTTTCGACGAAACTTTGCGCTTGCATTTTGTACATGGCCACTTTGTTCTTCCAATTTGAGTCTGGGATGTAAACTCCCCTTAAATATGCCAAACTTCTAACAAAGCCAGAAGAAACCGCGAAAGTGACATCTAATAGGCGTTAGAATACTAAAAATTTAACGAAACTAAAAGCTTTTTTTTAACTTCTCATTCGTAAAGTAGAATAAAGCTCTACTTAAAGGCTGCCGTTTTCTGTTTCCACTTTGGTGAAACGGAGACATAACCATAAGGCTGATTTACAATGTTGCGAGAGTGCGATGCGACAAAGAGACGAGTCTCGCACGCACTGTCAAAACGTTTTCCATATCGTGTGTTCAAATGCCGCAATGTACAATGCAGCGATTTGCGATAATACGAGACGAGAGAATTTGGAAAAATTGAAATTTTAACGCTCCGAGAGGCGATGACAAGTCTCATATGACAGATTTTTGAATTTTGAATTTTAAATAATTGAAGAGCGATATTCCAAAACGTGCTAAGTTCTTATGATGTAATTAGTGGGAAATAAAAAAAAACTGAATATCACTTTCACTCTCGCCTAAAGGGCTGTAATATTATTTCCTTTCTTAAAAAACCGATAAAAGAAACTATTATTTATAAAAATATAAATAAATTTGCTACATTTTATATGAAAAAAATGGTTTTATTTATGGTGGTACATTTTCATAATGTACTAAGTCAATTACTTAGTACATTTTGAAATAAAATTTCATAGTAAAATTATGATACTATGGTAAATGTTTTCAGTCCTCAGAAAGTTCAGCCCAGCAAAAGAAAGAATAGTATTTTTCAAATCTTTATTTTTAATATAAAAAAAACATTAAAAAATTCAATATGAATACTAGCTATTGAAATTGATGGAAAATTCATTTGTATGACCCATTATACATCGGAATGAGTATGATTTGTGATAAATGTTTATGTGAATGCATAACTACTACGTCATAGATTGGAAAGCAATACAATATTAAAATTAAACAAAAATTGACTTAGTACGTTTTGGAATATCGCTCTTCAATTATTTCTGTCATCTGTCTTTCTAAGTTTAGTTGATTTTTGATACAAATAAAAATGCAGTGTGTCAAAACTATAAAATTTGACATAGTGAACTAGATTCGTACTCGCATTATTGTAATTCTACCTGCGAGTTTCCAGCGATAGCGAGTATCGTCCGACAACTCGTCTCGCTGACGCACCGCAATCACGGAATATTGTAAATCAGCCTATAAAGTGAAAGCGCAAATCTGAACTCTTTTATCGCATAGAAGATAGTATGGCTCTGTCTCTGTTTCACCAAAGTGGCAACAGCAAACGGCAGCCTCAAAGTAGAGTTCTATTCTACTTTACGAATGCGAATGTCGGAAAAAAGTTTTTAGTTTCGTTAAATTTAAGTATTCTAGTGCCTACTAGATGTCACTTTCGCGGTTTCTTGTGGTTTTGTTAGAAGTTTTGGCATATTTACCTTGTTTTCGACAGCTTGAAAAATCAAAAACGAAATGTAAAAATGTTTGAAACTAATAAAAAGGCTTTGCAGCTAATTAAATTGTTTTCTCTGCGATAGTGTTAAAAAATTTCCATTTGACAGTTGTAAAAAGTTTCGAGCTTTCGACGAAACTTTGCGCTTGCATTTTGTACATGGCCACTTTGTTCTTCCAATTTGAGTCTGGGATGTAAACTCCCCTTTTAAATATGCCAAACTTCTAACAAAGCCAGAAGAAACCGCGAAAGTGACATCTAATAGGCGTTAGAATACTAAAAATTTAACGAAACTAAAAGCTTTTTTTTAACTTCTCATTCGTAAAGTAGAATAAAGCTCTACTTAAAGGCTGCCGTTTTCTGTTTCCACTTTGGTGAAACGGAGACATAACCATACCATCTTCTATGAGTAAAAGGAGATTTGCGCTTCTACTTTGAGGCTAGGATGTAAACTGGCCTTAATTCTTATTCCAAAAACCAAATAACAGTTCATTAATTTTCAACAGATGGCGCATAAATCATCACAATAATCAAAATGCTTTCCAACTTAAATTTCCAACTTAAGCTGTTCTCCAAACCATCATCTAACTGAAATTAACAACAAAATGTATTGAGAATGCGGTTTTGCTAGTCTCCCATAGATGACGGATACCGTACTTGACAGTTAAATGATATCCGTTATTACGAACCATCGCGTCACAATGAAATGATTCTTAGGCCGTTTGCCAAAATACCATTTCGAATTTTTCTCATTTCCCAGGACACTTCGATATCCCAAAGTGTGCCAAAATACCAATTCACACATTTCAATGACAATTAAAAACTTTTAAGTAAAAATGGACGGAGAAACAGCATTTGTAGAAAATTTATTAAAATTTTATTATGTTAGATTCGATTGTTTGATTTATTTTCTTTCTTATAAATCAATTATTGAGCGTTATCCCTGATTGCAATATTTTTTTAGTTTCTTCCTGCAAAACTAAAAACATTGTATTAAAATGATGTCTCCTTGCGAGTGTTTAAAACAAAAAAAATAATAATAATTGGTTTCGAATTAGGTTTTGTTTTTATTCTTTGGTGTAATTAAATATTAACTTTTTAAATTAATTAACTGTAAATCTATTTCCACCTGATATTAAAATAATCAGACAATCATAATTGTTTTTGTTTGCATAATATTTTCCTTGAAACATTTGTAAAGCCCATCTCCGTTTAGCTAAAGAACAAAGTTATTATTTTAAGCCGTTCTTGCATTTCCATTTTTCCTTTATTGTTATTACTTGTTTGCTTTTTTAAATTTATTTAACGGCTGACTTGATTAAAGTAAAAACTGAAATGTTTATAATAATTTACACATTTCCATAGACGCAAACCGTCGAAAATCAAATTTACCAATTGAAATGGGGTTTCCATACAAATTGACATTTGAATTGCTATTTTGGCACAAACCCTCTTATTTACGAATCTGAAAACTGCCAGAAAGGTGTTCCATTAACATGAGTTGCAAAAACAGAGTTTTTTTTATATAAAACGGACAGACGCAAGTTAAAGCGTCACATTGTGCTCCGGCTTTAAAATATGTATGTCGAAAGTTTCAGAGAGTAAACGACAGATGCTCTAATGATTAGAGTCTAATCTATTAAAATTAATTAAACTAGAGAACGAAAATAAAATAACAGAGGAAGCAAAATTTAAGGGAAAATCTAGGAACTAGACGATGGGTGAAAGAAGAATTTTAATAAATTGCCCACTAGATGGAGTTTATTGCAACAGATAGAAGGTTCTAAAGTTAGATAAAGCTAAATCGAAATGTGTACAGCGGATTATTGCCGTAATGGCAATGGCAATTGTATTAAATATTGCAAGGCCCAATAATTTTTCAATTGAAAACAAGAAAACAAAAAGCAAATAAATTTCACTAAATTTTCTAAAAACACTTTTCAAGATAAAGAAATGTTAAAAAATGTATATTTTTTCTTATTTATGTTCTAATTTTCATAAAATATTATATTAGGTATAATTAATTTTCTGGAAGTTTTACCACCCCAAAAATGTTGCCAAGAAATCAGTAAACAAATGTTGCCAGACATGACCCTCTGACAATTGATGGCGGGAAACCAAAATCATAAATTGAATCACCGCAGTTTTTCCCGCTTGTTTTATTAATCAAGAAAAGGCTTGCGATAAAATTTTCTGTATTAAAATAAACGAGTAGTTTATGAAGTAATAATGTCGGAGCCAGTTTTAAATGAGTTTAATGGTATTCTGGGAGAAGTAAAAGCAACTCAGAAGCATCTTCATGATGGCCAAGACGAGGATCATGATGAACTGCAGTATTTAAATTTAATTAGAAAAATAATCGACAAAGGTACATTATAAATGGCTAACGCTCATTGCGATAAAATTATAACAAATGTGAACTATGCAGGTGTAGAAAGACCGGACCGCACCGGTGTTGGAACCCGTTCTATATTTGGGGCTCAAATGCGATACTCCCTACGCGACGGTGTTTTCCCCCTGTTAACAACAAAGCGCGTCTTTTGGCGTGCAGTTGCTGAGGAGCTGCTATGGTTTATTAAAGGTAGCACAGATGCGAAAGTTCTGCAAGAAAAAAATGTACACATCTGGGATGGAAATAGTACACGTGAGTTCCTAGATAAATGCGGCTTTACAGATCGGGAAGTTGGTGATTTAGGACCAGTTTACGGATTTCAATGGAGGCACTTCGGTGCATCGTATAAAACATGCAAGGATGATTACACAGGCCAGGGAGTGGATCAGTTGAAAGAATTGATAGAAAGAATCAAAACAAATCCTACAGATAGGAGAATTATAATGTCGGCATGGAACCCTATTGATATACCAATAATGGCTTTACCTCCTTGCCATTGCTTTGTGCAGTTTTATGTAGCTAATGGTGAATTATCCAGTCAGATGTATCAAAGATCTGCGGATATGGGACTTGGGGTTCCATTCAACATTGCCAGTTATGCTTTACTTACCTACATGATTGCCCACGTCACTGGCCTAAAACCGGGCGATTTTGTTCATACTTTGGGTGATGCTCATGTCTATCTAACTCACATTGAACCGCTAAAGGAGCAGCTCACTCGTGTGCCTCGTCCATTCCCAAAATTATGTATTAAAAGGCAAGTGGAAAATATTGATGATTTTAAATTTGAAGACTTTGAAATCAAGGACTACAATCCTTATCCAACGATCAAAATGGAGATGGCTGTTTGAAGTCGTATTTTCATCATCACCTCAAGTATTCCAAATATTTTTTATCTTATATGATTTTTGATCTTATTTAAATTAAAACACTTAAAAATAACTTCCATATTGTTTGAATTGATATCTTGTCTGCGATAAGTTCAAAATGAGAAGCTGATAGGTTAAGAAAAGAAATTTAACAACAGTACAACGAGATTGCAAAGCACAGGGATGATCACTGAAAGACAAAGCTATCCACCAAAAAATACCTTCTCTCATAATTCTTCTTCTTGTTAACGGCTCTATAACCGGGATCCGGTCTTGGCCTCTTGCAACAGTTCTCTCCACCGGTCCCGATTCTGAGCCGATGTCATCCAGTTTGGCATCTCTAAGCTCTGAGCGTCCTTATCTACGCCATCCTTCCGGCGGAGGAGCGGCTGACGCACCCATAGCTCTTACCGCAGAGAACTTTCCGAGCAGGCTCATCTTCACTCATACGAGCTAGAGGCCTTGCCCACCGGAGCCTACCGAGCTTTATTTTCTTCACAACGTCTATGTCGCGATATTGTAGTCTCCACAATCGTCCTTCCTCACATACGAAGCCAACAATTCTCCGAAGTATTTTCCTCTCAAACACGCCCAAGAGGTTTGAGTGCTTTTTGCTAAGCACCCACGCTTCAAATGCATATGTGAGTACCGGTAAAACCATCATCTTATATAAAAAAAAGTTTAGACGTTATGGCTAGATGCTTGGATTTAAAGAACCTTTACTATGTAGGCTTTTAGCAGTCGTGCGTATTGACTCAAGGTAGGTAAATGATTTTTCCACTTCAAACTCGTGTTTCTCTACCGCGATTGTGAGACCAATGTTAGGTGTTCTTGTAGACGAAACCACCATGTACTTTGTTTTGCTTTCGTTAATGTGCAATCCCACCTGCCGCCTGCTGAATCTGAGTGAAAGCTCCTTGTACAGCTGTTGTTGTTCTTCCAATGATGTCAATGGGCGCATCCAGCGCACTCAGCGGCTGAGTAGCGGCTAAGTGCTGAGCTCGTTGGATGGCTAGCTGAACTAAGCAGCTTAGCTCAGCGGCTGGCAAATTTCTCAGCGTAAAAATTTTATGCTAAGTAGCTCAGCGATAGTGAATTGATGTTATTTAAAATAGAAAAAAAATTTAGCTGTCAAAATAAATTTTAACTTAGCTACCCATCCAGCCGACACATATCGCTGAGTTATTTTTTACGCTGTGCTGTTCAGCTAAGCGGCTTTTCCGCTGAGTGCGCTGGATGCGCCCACTGTCTTCTGCATAAGCCAGTAATTGGGTGGACTTGTCCAAAATTGTGCCCCTTGATGTCACGCCCGAATATCGGATCGCTTTCTCCAACGCCAGGTTGAGAAGGAGACAGGCCAGACCATCCTCTTGTCGGAATTCATTATAGATGTTGATTGGTCTGGGCAGTGTTCCGGATACCTTTACTTGGCTTGTCACATTGTTCATGGTCAACCTACATAGTCTTGTCAGTTTGTTGTGGATGCCGAATTCTTTCATGGTTTTGTAGAGTTCTACTCTGGCTATGCTATCATATGAAGAGGTGCCGAATTGAGTTTTGAAACTCTCGACATTTTCCCATGGCTGT
Source organism: Thereva unica (assembly GCA_949987705.1). Taxonomy (NCBI): domain Eukaryota; kingdom Metazoa; phylum Arthropoda; class Insecta; order Diptera; family Therevidae; genus Thereva; species Thereva unica. The sequence goes on along the minus strand of OX465284.1, from coordinate 78,165,618 downwards.
TGATTTGCCTGGGCTTGAAGCTACACTGGTAATGGCCTATGATGTTTCTGGCATATGGGGCCATCCTGTTTGTAGGATAGCGGAGAATATTTTATAAGCGGTACTCAACAACGTTATACCGCGATAATTAGTGCATGCTGTGATATCTCTTTTCTTTTAAATAAATAAAAAATCGTGGAATAAAATTCGCGTGGCCAGGTATGGCGCACTCTTCGTCCCGAAAGTCACCGTCAACAACTTATATTCTGGACGATCGCCAAACAATCCGTTGGTACTCCGTATCCGCAGCTCGTACTCGCACTTGACGGTACATCTTTTCCAGATCGGCACTGAACGAACGACCACATCTTTGAGCCTCGAATACCGACGTAGGTCCTCTAGCTCATTCGATAATACCGCCACATCATGCTGTACGTACTCAACATCATCTTTCAATCCACTTACTTGCCTATTTAATTGAATTGGAATTGCGATATGGGGGTCTCGAGCTGTTTCAGATATTCTTCAAAAGTTGCAAATTGGTCGTAAGTTCCTCCAAATGCTGCAAATTGGTCGCAAGTTGAACAAAAGCCTTTTCTCCAGATGTTTAAGGGTGTTGTCGGGGGTAGCAATGGAAGTCGATCGTGTTGTCCTGCTGCTGCCATTGCGTTTGTTGGATGAATGATCCGGAGTATTAATTTTGGCGGGAATTGTGGTGTCTGAGTCAACAAGTTTTCTGGTAATGGATCTCACTTATGGTATAGGCATTTTAAAAATGATTTTACGAGCTTTAAAAATGGGTTTAAGAAATAAACTGCAGTACACCAAAGGTAAGATAACACGCTGATTGAGTTTAGAAAATTTATAAAAACTTGGAACACTACGGATAATTTTAACATGTTGCTAGTTCTTACACTATTAAAATAGTTCCCACCTTAAAAATATGCATGTTTTAATAACTCCTCTGCTACATTATTAGCATTAAACTATTTATCTGGAGAAAGATGTTATTTTCGCCTAAAATGTTCTAAAATTTAGAAAATAAGATATTTATTAAATTCACCCAAAAATAAAAGAAAAAAATCTACCAATTTAAGGTTTTGCTACTTTCATTATTTACATCAGAAATCCATTCAGCTGGATTAACATAATGATCAGACGTTGTGCCAGTTAATGTGCTAAGTCCTTGATTAAGTGGCACTGGTTTCGGCTTGTAAGGTGCCTCCTTCAACCATAATTGGTAAATACGTTCAGCTTCCTCTAGGCGTCTCTCTCTTAATTCCTCCTCCTTCTGCATTTCTTCCATCATTCGGGCTTTCTCTTCCTTCATTTCTATCAGTTTTTTCCTAAGCCAAGCTTGGAAATTATCTTTTTGATATGACTTGTTCATATTATTCGTTTTATTATCGTTGTCCTGTGGTGAAGCCTCTTCCTGTTTTTTCTTTTCCAATAGAAGTTTCTTCTTCTTCTCTAACCAATGGTTATATAATTCTGCAGCCATTTTTTTCTTATTCTTTTGTTCCTCTTCCATACGTTGTTGTTCTGCCATTTTCTTCTTTTTTTCGTATATTTTTACTGTTCTATGTATAAAAGAAATGATGATTATTAGAAATTGGAAGGGAATGGCATATTAAATGTGGCAATGTGAATAGGAAAGATTATAGCAAAATGAAAGATGTAAAAATAGCGATGTGGATGGGTGCAAGGATTGAAGTAAGAACAGTTTGTGGAAAATGCACAGGTGAACACCAAACAGCGCAGAGCAACTCGGAAATTCTCAAATTGTCAAAGAAGGAAATCAAGTAAAACCTATAGGAGTCACAAGCTGAACTCTGCCATTGTCCGATCCCAAGCCCAGGGTGTGAAAGGGTGCCAAAGGGTTTGTCGTCCTACCGAGTTGACCGGAATCGGTAACCGAAGAAACTAGGCAAGAAACCATGTGGATACACATAATAATGCTCCTGCATCCGGGGTAGCCGATGCGCCATCACTGGGGACCAGGGAGGCTGGTTGGAAGTGGGTTACTGGCCGAACACCCAAATTAGTCACACCGAAAATGGAAATTCAATGCGCCGCGTGGAATGTACGAACGGGACATCACGTCGGTCAAAAGGAATTCATAGCAATGGTATTGCTGATATCCAAAATATCAGTTGGTGCGCTATCGGAACTACGACTTACCGGATCCGGGACATTGACGATCATCCCGCCAACAATCGACGATGATGCGTTACTATTCCGGTGGTAAGAGACGAGGCCGGCGTCGAGTTTATGGTCGATCGACGGGGTGCCAGCAGCGTTATCGCATTCCAACCGATAATTAACAACGACTTACGGCTGCTTTCGTTCGTAGCGTCAAACAACTTGATCACTCAACTCAAACACCAAATCACGCGAAATCCAACAAACGACAACACCAAAATATCGGATGGAACTTTCGTGAATTCTTCCACCAGCTGCACAAACACGATCAAGCAACCGAACCGCCAATTATCGACAGCCGACGAATCAATTTCTCGATATCGAACCGACAATTATCGAGGTGAAGACGGCAATAAAATCGCTGAAAAATGGAAAAGCGCCAGGATTAGATCAAGTAACCGCTGATATGATCAAAGCCGTGTCTTATCACAACGTGTTCCTTCGGCGTGGAAGAAAGCGATCGTTATCCCAATTTTGAAGAAATGCGACAGTAGGGAATGCAAGAATTATCGCGGTATTAGCCTTCTTTCGATCGTCGGCAAAATATTTGCCAAAATCATACACTCGAGGCTACAGAAACATCGAGAGCAAACGAGCCGGAAAGAACAAGCGGGATTTAGCCCACATCGCGGATGTATTGATCGAATATTCGCTCTTCGTCACCTAATGGAAGAAAGAATTCGTTGCGGCAAACGAACTGTCGTCGTTTTAATCGATTTCAAATCCGCTTTCGACTGCATCGATTGGAACAGCTTGTGGAAAGCTTTGGAAACCGAACACGCGCTATTGAAAATCATCCAACTTCTCCAAGCGCCGTACGATGGCTCATCCAGCGGCGTTCGTATTCGAAGTGACTTATCCGAGGAGTTCCCGATTCAAACGGGTGTCCGACAGGGAGACGTCGCTTATGCGTGAAGCATTCAATGGACGACTCGGAGTTGGATACGACGTCAACAACTTCGTAACCGACTTAATGTTCGCCGGCGATAGCACCATCTTCGCCGACACGGATGCCAAAGCAACGGCATTTCCCGCCCAGTCATACGGGTCAAAAATGATTGCGGACGGATCGAGGGCCAGTGTTCACCTTGATGGAACCCAATCGAACAGGTTCCGATGTTCAAATATTTGGGATCATTGGTTGAGGAAGCGAAAGTGCCATCGACGTCCGACGTTCACCGCCGCATCGTCAGGTACATTCGCCCCGCTCAAGTGGTGCATATAGAAACGAGCAAATATTTCCATATTTATCTGAAACGTGGACACTGCTTAAACCGGACGTTAAGAAGCTCGAGGACTTCCAAATGCAATACTTGAGACAGATCCTCGGTGTCTCACTCCGCGATCGCCTTCGAAACGAGACAGTTCAACAAAGATACGATCACCAGACAATGATCGAAGAAGAAATACAAAAACTTCGACTACGGCGGTTTGGACATGTTGGTGAATGGATGATGACCGTTTGCCACGTAAACTTTTCTGACGAGACCGTTCCGCAGGCTGGAGAATCCAGCGATCGGCACCGAAGAAAACTTGGCTGAAGAATATCGAGGGTGACTTAAAGAATCAACGGATTCGGGGGCTCCCCAACTCTCATACCAGCTTCGCTGACTGAGTGGGGAAGTTGAAGGGCACTTTCAGTAATGCAGGATGCGTGCGCAAATGACTTATTCAGCAATTGAAAGTGTGAAGCTTTCAATGACTGAATAAGTCAATTGCGCACGCATCCTGCATTACTGAAAGCGCCCGAAAATATCAATAACAATGATGCAAAATAATGTATTTGTAATCCTAGTTTAATAATTATAATAAGCTTACCTTTTCGCCTCTAGCCATTCCTTAAATGCGTCTGGTTTTTCAATCATTTTTGTAACTTGGCACATTTTTCGATATGAATAAGACATCATATCACTGCTGGACGGATACGACTCTTCAGAGAACAATTCTAAGGCTGGAATTGTATCAAAGTCGGCGATATGACTTTGATATTGTCCAGCATTTTTGTCCGAATCACCAGCTGATGGGTCGCGAGGATCTGTTGTGTCTTTAGCGCTATGAGGTTCTTCATAGTGTTTCTTAACATCTCGCTCTATAGAAGCTGCAGGATTCACATACCTACAAAGTTTTGATCAAAAAATGTTGAATGGTAATTCAAATATATTATGTAATAATATTTGTGTATACCTAACGGTTTTGTAATTATTTTTTACCACAGGTTCAATATTCAATTTGTTAAATGTTCTAGCACTTATGATTTCGGTGTCATTTTCATTCTCATCATCATAATGGACAGAATAGAAAGCCATGACTGTAGAAAACCAAAATGTTTTCAATTCTACTGCTCTACCTGTCAGCGTAAATAATATAATAAAATTGACGTGAAATCTATCACAACTTCACCAAAATTTCTTCCTCAACGTTTTAAGTATATATTTCCCAAAAAAAATCTTTATAACTAGATCTACACGCTTAAACCCGAAGTTGAATCAATTTTAAAGCTCCATACAGAAGAAGAATATTAATTGCTGGCTGCCCAAGCAACGCAAGTTTCAAATACAAATAAAGAAAAATTAAAAATAAAACGTTGCTTTGTTTTTGATTTGATAGTGGATTACTTGATAAAAAATTTAGAATGTAAGTTCAGTAATTTGTTGTATTTTTTAAATAATGCAAAGTGTACTATAAAAGATTTATTTTAAGCTATCACGATTTGTGTTGAGAAGTCATCGTCCGAATGGATGAATTTGATTCGCGGACTTTATATTTGTTTTGATAGCTGACGGCGCTTTGCCCAGTTGCGAGACCCCAGACGGACTGACTGATGTCATTGGAGTCGGTGGCCGTATCGATGACGGTGGTACCATCATGCCGCCGCCGGGTGCTGAACCGGGAACAGGAACGGGCATTGACACTTTCAGGCCTTTACCCATTCCTACCGAGGCAACTAAAGCTTGGGTATCAGTCATACTGCTGGTCTGTTGCACGCCTAATTCGTATTACAATGCTTATTAAGAAACTCGAGCTTTCTCATTAAAGCAACAATCAAGTATTACCTGATCTCGATGAAGATTCAATTTCCCACTCTTCCTTGGCTTTGCTCACCATGTCAAAGACGTGTGTTACTACTTTATTGTATTGTCCTACTTGCTTCATAGCAGTCTCTGGCAGTAAATTGTTAGCCTAGAATTGCATTTATAGATAAGACGTGCAAAAACTCATTCAAAATAAATTTACTTTTAACTCATGTTGAACCATTCGTTGTTCTGCTGCTGGCTCAGGTTTAGTTCGCAGATAATCTGGAACAATATCATGTGAAAACACCGGAACTCTGCCCTCTGTTAAGTTCCAAAGGGCGTCATCCCGTTCTGGAGATAAATTTAAAGGAAGAACTGTTCGATTTCTCAGTGGCGGACCCATCTCTTTCCCGAGTATTTTAGATAGCCCTGTTAGCTGCAATAATACTGAGTTATTACTCGTGGATATATAACAATTAAAATATTTCGTACATGACTAGAAATTAGAGCAAAATTGTCAAGAAAATTTGGCCAATTTATCGTCTCGTATTCGGTTTCCAGTTTGTGTATCATTGCGCCAATTGATAGCTTCAAGTCATTTAATCGGCTTAGTACAGCTTCTAGAAGCAATTCTAATTGTTTTTCTTCTCTCTGCATTTTAAATTATTAATAAATATGTTTTCACAAATAATTAAAAAATCAACAGAAAAATGCCCTCGATGCCCGAGGAAAACAAAACTTTGAGAAATGTCAAAAACCCACGTGATGTGTTTACAGCGGCACAAAGATAAAAATAAATTAGAAGTAGTAGATGTTCTAGCTAGATTAAAATGTAATAATTTAAATTTCTGTTAATTTCAAATTATAACGGTTATTTTATATTGTAGGTTTTTTGATAGCTTGTGGAACTTTGAAATCTTAGAATATAGAACCACAGGAAAGGCCCTCATGTATAAAATCCCTGAATGCGAGCTTAATGAAATCTGGGGGTCAGACAACTGTCAAACTGGGTTAATTAATTGCTTGTGTTCCCGCGCTCGGTAGAATACTTTTTTACACAAAAAGTTTTTCGCAAAACCAACTTAAAAATTAAAAAGAAAGTTTAAAGAATTGGTTTTAGTGTAAATAAAGTTCTTAGGAGTGAGTTTTCTGTGAAAAAAGAACAATGAAGTGTGCAGTGTGTGAATGTTGGAATAATTCGAAATTTCGGCGAGGGAAATCGTTCTTCAAGTAAATAGGCCCCCATCCACGGTCAAACAAATCGTCAAACCAATTTTCGACAAACAGCGCACACATTTATGCTTTGACATTTTTGGCCATCAACGAGGAAAACTTTCTTCAAACATCCCGAGCGACATTTCATATAATCTACTGTAAACAAAGCGAACTTTACATGGCACACAGGCAAAACTCACACACACATTTAAGCTGTTTGAAGGAAATATTAAACCAGACGAATATTTTCTTCAAACAGCGGCCAACTTCGAAAACTTGTATTTTATACACGCACACTTGCAATTTTTTCGATGTTGGCCAGGAATTTGACGATTTGTTTGACCGTGGATGGGGGCCTAATGTGCGCTAAATAAAATACTTCCTAAGCACATATATTACATATTTACATTAATAAATATGTGAATCACTGCGCTAATTACATCAAATAATATAAATTTTGTTTGGTTAGACTTCTTTGTTTACATTAACTGAGGAGTGGGCGAACAAAACGGCACATGTCCATGGTTGGCCGTTTTAGGTTTTTTGACGGAACCGTGTTCATTACACTAAAATACAACTAATTTCAATTTCAGACACTTCAAAAACCACTTGCATGTCATACTTTTTTGGTAGTTAAGTGTAGGTTTTCCCTGCAAACAGTTCAGAGACAAAAATAGTTTTTTGCGTTTTCTGAACAATTTTCAAAACTGGACATGTGTCGTTTTGTTCGCCCACTCCTCACTGACCAAACGCAAAATTCAAGGGGTTCAGCTGATTAGATTTCGAAGTGATGGCGTGTAACAAGTTCATTTCTGGGGGCAAGATTTTATTTTAGGTAACTCATAATTTTAACTAACTAATAACCGTGTCACTGACTATCTTACACCCGGTATCCCATCAGCTGTGGTTCATTTTTGGTAAATGTAGCATTTAATCTATCAAATAGAAAAATTTCGAACATAGTGAAATTCTTTTAACCCCAATTTCGCGGTTTCAATTGCGTTTTTCATATGAATTAAATGGGCTGTAAATACCTTCCAGCCCTAATAGTCATCAGGCCCTGACAGCACAACTGCAGCGTACCCTTAGGCTGCTTTCGGTATCGTCAAATGACCGTCAATCAACTGCGTCGGCTGCAAAATTGACTGATACAGTTTGCAGAAGTGACTAGTTTTACAAAAGCAAGCGCTGCAAATTGACGATTCCGAGCACCTGACTGCAATACCGAACGAATGAGTTGCGTCTACTGCGCTACAAATGACGTTACCGAACGCAGCCTTAGTTAGATCATGCCGTAGTTGAAGCCCATGTTTACTGGGTGCCTTCAAAATAACTGCATCCAGTTTAGTTGGAAAGAGGTTAAAGTAGTTTTTATACCTAAGGCAGGATCCGCGAAACACCCAAAGACTTCAGGCCAATCAGCCTGGCGCCTTTTCTATTAAAGACTAGAAAGGTTAATTGAAATACTGAGACAGACCATATTAACCTCAGAGCTCTCCTCCGCACAACACGCTTATACAAAGGGAAAATTTACAGGAGTATACGTTACTAGCATTTCTTCACATAGAGGGAGTGTTTAAAAACGTACTCATGAACCCCATTACCCTGGCCTTAACAGAACATTGGATCGAGGCATCGCTGGTGTCTCTTATCCACCAAATGTTTGCTAGCGGATGGTGAGCTCGGTTTTGGGGGATAGCTCGGTTCGAAGGGCCTTAAACTGGGGCACCCGCAAGGAGGAGTACTTTCCCCGGTCCTATGGGTTGTAACTATGAACCAGCTGCTGCGAAACATGATGGCAGAGGCGCATCAGGTACGCGGATGACGTTGTTATCAACAAACTACATAACTTTCCTTCTTTCTTCGTCCCTTTTTACATTCCTGATTCCTCCTGCCATAGCCTTCCCTAGCTGTATGGGCATGTAAATGGATTTTGAGTAAGACATGGGTTCATAGACCACAGATGATGTACAACATCGTTGTTACTTATGTAGTTTGCTGTAGTCTGGTGGCCAATGATTAAACTGGTCACGGCGATCCTCAACTGCAGCACTCTTTAAAGTTTACTTACCTCTCCATTACTGGAGCTAAGCGGACCTCCCCCAATAAGGCAATAAGGCCAATCATTGGATCTCCATATGGACATCTGCCCTGAGACTTCAAATCTCATCGAACTTCGGCCCAATACAGTCAAAGGACATATGGATATTCTCAAAGTATGCCAAACATTCCAATTTGCCGCTTATATGACCATAAGGCTGGTTAACTCCAGTTCCAAAGGAAATTCAGGGCACTTATCGCTCTGAGTAGAACGAAATTATACTTTGTGGGGAGGTTTGCTCCGAAATAATTCCAGCCTGATTTGACCTAATCCAGAGCCAGGCCAGGATCATCATGGCGCGTAGTCAGTCCACCGCAACCAGGCAGAGGAGGTGAGACGAATCTACCAAGAGCCGATGGACCCATAGAATCCAAATGTGCAGAAGTAGGTTATAAAAGAACATGGGAAAGTGAGCTACTAAACGCGGAGCAAGTCCTTTTTAAATGCCCGAGATTTGCGAAGTACAAGACTGTAAAGGAAGCAGTCGAGCTGAGGTGCATCTAATACCTGAAAACATCCCGATATGATAACGTCGGAAGATATGTGGGGAATGATCGAATGATAGATCCACCAAAACTTTAAGCATTTGGAAGCCCGAAGAAACAGAGAAAGGCTAGAAAAACAAGGAAAGATAGCAGCGGTAGCAGAGGTAAGCCATTTCGATGCCATATCGCGGCCATCCCTCTGGCACACCACTTGCAGCTTATGCCGCCATAACTTATCTTCACCGCCACCCCACTTTAGTGCGCGTCTTGCCTTAGACAGGCGGTCGCACATCTACAGTACACAGCCAGAAGTGTCTAAGTGCAATTTTGACGATTTTGAGTTTATTGCATTTTTGAATTCAGTATTTTATTCTTAATCATTGTTATAACTCTTGTCTTAAACTGAGCTGTGGTTGCTGAGTTATACGACCGGCAAAAGTCATTTTGTGAACAATTCTGTATCTTTGAGGTCGATTTTCTCGAAACACATATTTTGCACTTAAGCACTTCTGGCTGTGTACTGTAGACATATTCCCTCGTGCACCGATGTAAGATTACTCACCACTCCCTCGTAAAAAAAACACTGGCGTATAGAGGGCAATGAGGCTGCGGACAAGTTCGCAAGGAGGATCCGAGTCGCTTGTCCAGGGCCCGAAATTTATGATGGTATCTCATGTTTCTGATAGAGGATTGAAGCTATACTATTGGGAATCGATCCCAAGTTTCAGACGAATGTTACACGGCTCAATGTATTGACTAAGCTCTTACCTCAATTGCCATTTCAAGCTTAATCCCGCAAAAATTTAATCCTGTGGTGCTGGGAAGGGATAGGGAAGGCAATGACAGGAATAATCAGGAATGTAAGGAGTGAAGAAGAAAGAAGGGAAGTGAAGTAGGGGGGGGGAAATGAGAAAGACGAAGGACCATGGTGCTGCCAGGATTCGAACCCGGGACCTCTGGGATGGTGGCCAGGGGCCTTACTCCCTAGTCTACCGAGGCCGAAAATATTCGAATGCAGCCCCCTTTTAAGCACGACTGTATGTACTTCACTGACAATTACATTTGAATCTGACAAAAATATATAATTTATTAAAGTGAAATAACTAAAGACTGCAAATTATTGCTGGTATGGTCCTCAATAGTGGAAGATACTTATTTTATTGTCAATAAACAAAATAAAGATAATTATATTACAATCGCATTTGAAAACAAATTAAAGCACAAAAAGCGACTTTAGTAGATGCATTCGCCAAGAAAATCGCATCTACCAACATCCAAAGGCTCCATCCAGAATGGGTTGAAGTTGGAGCAAGATTGCCTATGAAAAGGTAGCTTGATTTTTACAGGTGTGCTTGGAGCACCTTCCCAATCATAGCCATCAAAACGAACACCATCTGATCTATTGCACTGCATGCTTAAAGGTTCCTGGATGTACATAGTATAGAGCTCATCAACTCTTGGTTTTGTCCAATTAATATTTTTATAGTTTGTTGATCGTGCTCCTCCTACCTCAACGTCCTGATGCTCCTTGCTAAATAGTTTTAAATGTAAATAATTATGATATTAATTAACAGTTAAGTATGTTATACGTTTTCATGTATTCAAAGTAGTTTTCTAAGGTTTTCTCCGAAACTGAACTCTTGCAAAGCTCTAGTTTTGTAGCAGGATAATAGTGGATGTAGTTTACACACATTTCATCACTTATAGAAAATCCTCCAAGAATGGGAGTTTTGCGATCTTCCGTGTTATAATAACAGGTTGTTACTAGTGCATCGCCCTAGAAGTTAAAAAATGCAAAAATTTATTAAATGATATGATGACGACTTGATCAGTAATTTTACCGGAAGCACTCGAGGTTTTCGTCTCAAAGTACGAATTTCTTGGAAATGATGAGAATAGTAGTCATCTCTGTTGATTTCTCTGAGTTCTTCATTGCCTCTGAAATGTCGTGTTAAAACTCGTATACCAGTAAGGTGGGTGTGAAGTTGGGATCCAAAAATTACAACTCCTGATTTAGGGAATGCCTGAAATATAAATACATGCCTATATTATTGTAGGGTCTAGTTGATGATTTAGTTTTTTTCTTCTATTTTTTAAATATAATACAAGGAGAGAACCTTTTTTTTCTTAATAATATTGATTATACTCTTTTGTATGAACTTATATTCTATTGCAATCGTGAATTTAACCAGGCGGATCCAGAAGCAATAATTGGGTGGGAATCAGCTTTTACTCAAAATCTGGAGTTTATGTTATGTTAAATAGTATCCGGTATACAGTAAAAATTATAGCAAAAAACTTGGCTCCCTAACAATAAGATAACTGTTAATCGCAAAACGCTAAAAAGTGAACAATATTGGAATTTTTCTCGATGTTAGAAGCTACATAATCTTCTAAATGGAGTTACTTAAGTTTCTTTTTTCCATAAAACCCTGTATCATAGTGGATAGTGGGGATAGCCTCCTTTTTTCAAATACTTAGTTTCCATGAGAGTGCAACCAAGTAACGCAGGGGCGGGTTCGTGTATGGCGAACGACGATAGTCGAACGAAAAAAAATTGAAGTCGAAAAATTTTGGCGACGAAAATTTTAGCGTTCGCGTAAGTCGAAAGAAAATTGTTCGTGTCCTAATGCAAAAACTCGATAACCCAAGACCTTTCGAGTGCCTTTCGTCGGCTTCAGGCGAAAATTTTCAATTTTTTCGACTTACGCGAACCCGAGACGAAAAAAAATTTTCGTTTTCGACATACACGAACCGGCCCCAGGTTTCAAATGCCCAAGGAACGCAAGTTTCAAATACAAATAAAGAAAAATTAAAAATAAAACGTTGCTCTGTTTTGATTCCTTTTGAGATACTTGCTCCAGAGAAAGTCTCGATGATGATCGATCTTGATCTGTACTACTCTCGACAGTCTCAACCTCTTCTGTCTATCTGAGCTGAAGCTTCAAAAACCACCTTAGCGCTTGTTTGGACAAGATGCAAAACTGCGTTATCAAACCAGCCGATGATGCACTTTTTAGTAAATCTTTATGTTATTACTGTGAGTATGAAAGCAACCCAAATGGTGAAGACCGTTACCAAGTTAGGCCTATTGAGTAAAATGTACTAATTAACAAATTACTACTAAACTAATTAACAAAAGATCGTCTACTCTACGGAAGAACGCAAGAAGGTCCTTAGTTGAAGAAAACCGGACTTGAGCGGAAATCAAAAGCTCTTCGATAAAATGTTCTTCTTTCAAGCCAGATCAGAGCATGACATTCACAAAGAACGTGTGTGAAAGTCTCGTCACCTTCCATGCAGAGTCGGCAGTCTACCTCGTGAGGCTGTACTAGCCACGGCTCGCCAGATATCCCACCGCTAGCCTAAGGTCTGCTCTATGTAAAGTGATAATGCCCCTTAAGTCAAAGGGTCTTACTAAGTCTTTATAGCCTGTCTAACACCTGCGACTGCTCCTCAATAGGCTAAGCTCATTCCCTGAAGCCAGTCCCCTATGAAGGACTTTGAGGTTGATCACGAAGTGCCACAGAAGAGCTATGGGCCCAGGACCAGCGCCTCAGACCACCCCATCACGAGCTTGCCTGTAGTCCCATTACTGTTTTCTGCAGCCTTACCCCAGTATCCAAGTACCCAGGAGATCGACATTCTATTTTTCCTGGCCACGCTCTGAAGGACGTCTAAATACCCTGCAGCTATTTTGGAAAAAAAATCCACATTGGGAGAATGACTTTTCGGAAAGATTGTAATGTTGGCGTCTTTCAAACGTTTCTCAAGGTTGAGCCTAGCGCTGGTATTAATGCCATGCATTTCAGCCTGGAAAACAAAGAGCCACCTCAAAGGTCCTGCAACGCCAACCTCAGTACCATATTCCATCTTTGATCTATCGAAAAGCCAGTGGGATACTTTTAAGGATATCTACTATTTGTTTTTTGACTGTATAAAGGCGTGAATACACAATTCGAGTTGCTGACCTAACAGTGGCAGCTACTACATCTGTGTACTCGCATGACAGTAGCTCGACCAGCCTCGCCCGGTCACACAAGTGTGAGGTTCTGGCCTGACAGTGGACAGATACTGCACTTGTATACTCGCATGCCAATAGCTTTCAAAGATTTCAGTAAACTTTACGAGCTACTGTCATTTCGCAATACCGTGCAAGTTGACGTCTGAGTCGCATGCGAGCTGCTGCTTGTGGCATGTTGGGGAAGGCCAGAGGTGTGGTTTTGACCGACACGTACATGACAGTAACTCGTAAGATGCAGTAACTCAAATGGTTCGAGTAGCTGCACTGCAATAACTGACAAGGCCAGCTCTCACCCTAACTCGTACTGTGAACCATAGCTTTACATTTAACGATGTCTCAACATACTTATGGCGATGGATTTACATATGGAGATGTGAAATTGGGTCAATTATATGATTAGCTCTATCGAAACTAGAAGGACAGCTCCAGTAATGGGGAAGTTAGCATGAGGCTGACCGTGAAATTGTCTTGGCTTGGGCCACCAGCTTTGCCACAGACACATTGAACCAACGTAGTAATTTATTAACCCTGATAAATCTCTATCGATATCTCCCGCAACGCAAGACTAGCTTGCTCAGCTCACTGCTAGACCCTCTTTTCGCGTATAGTTTAAAAGTTCGTTTATACGCAGTACAATTCGACGATCTTCCACATTCAGTATTTCCAAAATCATAGAGCATCCAATATCTCAACCGTTAGGTTCATCGCCTCCTCCTTCACACTTCCAAACTCCTACTAGGCAATCCTTTGACTAAACCCAAAGTTAATACATAATAAACATTGCACTATGTATGTGTGAAATCCTGACCAACTTTGCTACTAGACACCATTACGTGACCAACGACACGACGGACTAGTAGCCCAACGGATGATTTCTGCGTTTAGAACTGCTACAGAAAAAATAGATGGAATCAAATAATGGTTTAATGCTATCGAACATATAAAATATCTCCCGCAAGACATCTTGAAGTTAAAACATTTTCCTTTAATCATTTTCATTTTTAGAACACTCATAGTTTTAATTGATTAAAAAAATCCTGCAACAAAAGGGAATCGTAGCACTTGAAAGCCCGAAAACGCCTTTGTACACCTTTCGTAAAGTAGCAAAATTGTATTTGATGAGATTATAGCAGGAGACCAGTCACCAGTCAATTTACCACTCAACTCCCAGCTAAGAGCACGAAGATAATACGAAAGCAATTTGTAAGAAATCTTATGAAAAGCTCTGAGGAGTCAGAGTAAAGATTTAATCTAGATGGAAGTCTATTCTCTCCTCAAACGAGGCCCCCGTTCCCCCACCAACCGCTGTTGAAGTGTATAAAAATCGAGCGGTTAGATTTTTTGCTCGAAATCTGCTAGCTTGTTTCAATAAGGATGTTTGTCTGCAATGAGCACATGAAGAAACAAATTTTGCCAGGAAGCTCCAGAGGATGAGTACACACAGAAGTACGAGTATATCGGATGTTTCCCAATTCTTATGCATATGGGTAAACAGGACGAGGGTTGTTTGAGGATACGAGTCCTTGGATATAATTTTGAATTGAACATTTGGATTATTTCTCAAGAGTTGTTTAATGTTTGCTAAACCAAGGGTAGCACAAACGAAGCACACAGACGGTAGGTATGTGTTGGGGATTATCGGCATCAATGTGTTAATTAGACTACAATATTAAATTCCCCAACTGCGTGGCAAGAGTTTGGGTGATATGGTATGAAAAATTATCAACAGCAATGCAAGGATAACATTGGAAAATGTGGCGCGTGAGTTGAAAATCAACAAAAATATTCAGAATATGACACACCGATTCTTTTTGCAAATTAATGGCACATAACTCCGCGGGTCGTGTGGATTAAAGCGAAATAAATTCCTGTAATATCCTCCATGCGAATCCCCATAAAAATCCCTTAAGTAACCAGGACGGAACGTTGTAATTCGATGCGGATAACAGAAAGGCTTTGCATTATTAAGGGCCAATATAAAATTGTCCTTACTTAATTATAATGGTTTTCGGAAGTATTACCATAAAACCGACGACGGCGAGAAAATTCTTCAATTTATTTATCAAATAAAGCAGTGGTGACCTTATTAATAATTCTTAATTTTTATATTTGTTGACTGAATCAAGGATCATAGGATCGGAGTTGTATGCGTGCCCTCTGCACTGGAGCAGAACCAATAAAATTGTTCTAGACAAAGTTAAGCATGAATAAATAACGCAGAAAGAATTATACCTTTGTCAGTGAGTTGTCAGCTCAGTTAAATTAACGTTAAAAAAATTGATAAATCAATGAAAAGGCATTCATTTTTTATTAACAGCCCTGAGACGATTTAAATTCTCCTGGTTGCCTGTATTTAACAAGTAAACCCTCAAGCGAAATATTTATTTTGTAAATATTTAACTTTAGCTCAGTTAAACGCGTTGCAGCCTTGTAGCACTCCATGAAACTATAATTAAAGACACATATCAAATGAAGAGTGTTGGTTAAGTGAGTGTGATTCTATATCTATAGTTTTTGTGATTCTATATCTATAGTTTTTCGGGCGAGTATGCAATCTCTAGGTATCCTTTAGCCACCTGTATAGAGTACGTGCAGTGGAGGGGTGTCGTCGGTATCTCCTCGAGATTCGAGTACTGAACCTAAGGAGATTTCGAACTTCCATATTCTCGTTATTAAATCTTCTTTACGCTCTAATGTCTCATGGGACTTAGGGCGAAAACAGGTGCCCTCCAGCGGACTCTGTTTTGCGCGACAGCTCTCAGCTCTGACCAGGATCTCACGGTTGTTGCGGCTTCTGCTAGTAAGGATCTCCTCCACGTTGTTCTAGGTCTTCCAACTCGACGGGATCCTTGCGGATTCCAGTCAAGGGCCTGTTTAGCTAGATTTTTTTTTTCGCCCCGCAAGGTGTGGTCAATCCAATTCCATTTACTTCGCCTGATTCCTTCTGATTCTTTAGTTTTAGTCGGATTTAGCCTTAAGCCTACTGGACTACTTTCTGTTGCCATATTGCTTAACATGGTTTTCATGATGTCTATGCAGATATCATCCGCGTAGTCGAGATCCTTTAGGCGGTCTAGCAAACCCCATTGTATGCCGCCTGTTCTACTATCTATAGCGCTGACAATGATGTCATTTATTACTGTAAGAAATAGTAAAGGCGAAAGTAGGCATCCTTGTCGTACTCCTGAACTCACCTCAAAGCTGTCGGATAATTTTCCATTATGGAGAACTGTGCATTTGGAATTGTTATATAGGGCTTTTATCGATTCTATTATTTTATCTGGCAGTCCACATCGCCGTAGTGCCTGCCATATAAAGCTCCTGTTAACCGAGTCGAACGCTTTCTCATAATCTACGAAAGCAAGGTAAAGGGGGGATCGGAATTTAGTAGACTGCTCCACTATTATTCTCTTATCCTAGATAGTAATATATGGGACAAAATTTTGTCCACAGTTATTAAATATCGTTATTAAATAAGTATCGTTTATCAGTCGTGGAACGACCGTAGGTGCAAAAGAGGGGCACCACAGATGCAAACAATCTTTTTGTATCCTTTTTTTGACGGATGCAGCCGCATTCAAAAACAGCTCTGTGGAATTCAGCGTTTGAGTAGAACTCTCCCCAACTAAGAGAATTGTCGCTCGAAACAGCTTGATTAGAATTTTTTAGAATTTATTAAGAAATGCCTTATCGTTGGCGTGGGACTTCGTAAAGCTTAATTCGACTATTGTCTTTCGAAAACCCGAAGCTTTTCTATATAAAAGTGGGATATGTACATATGTTGAGCCATACAGGGCAACCATAGATCAAAATCGATCTGAGCTTCATAACAGATCACCTAGACTTATTAATTTCTTCGCTATTGCTATAAAAAATCCTTTCAGTCATGTGATGTGAATACAAGTACTGATCCAGTCAAAGCCCAATTCGAAAGGGGTTTCAGCTTTGATTAGAGAAGTCCGGAAAAGGCTCGATTCGCATTTGTCAAAATTTATTTTTAATGGACAGCAAGCTTCGGTCTAAAAGTCAATTCCGGAAAAACTGAGTTGGTGCGAACGAAAATTTCCAAATCTCTCCCAATCTCCCCAGTTTGGAGGGGCATACTATCACTTTATCTTCCAGAGTGTAATTTCTGGGTCTAATATTGGAACTTAAATTCAACTGGAAGTCGAACATTGAGGAAAGGGTAAAGAAAACCTGAATGTATAGCCTTCTACGCCCTGTAAAAAGACTTTTGGTGAAAGATGGGGTCTTAAGCCAAAGATGATCTTGGGGACTACACAGCTATGGTGTAAACATCCTAGCCTCGTGTAGTGCCCTCAAACTAAGAGAATCCGGTGCCTGGGCCTTAAAACCCTACGAACATGGCCATATTTTGATTTTGCTAGCTGAGGATATGGTCGCTACAGCCACAGACTACCTTCCCCTAGATTGACCTTCAGGAAGGACTGCCCCGAACTAAGACGAGACTCAAGACGAGAGTGGAGAAACGGAGATGCCCTAACAAAGTTCGATGTACGAATATTCACCGATGGCTCCAAGACTCACAAAGTGACTCTCGTCTGGGTTGCTGGTCATAGGAACATAGATGGTAATGAGAAGGCCGACTAAGTAACACAGCAGGGAGTCTCTATCCGGGATACGGGTTTTTTCTTTTAGCAGTTAAATAACAAAATTTCCCATTAAAATATGAATTAACACGCATCACACACTTCATGTACAAAAAAACGGGCGAGTTATTTTCCCTTGTGCATCGATAAACTTGAAATAGGATAAATCGAAAGGACCATTGTACATAACGAAAATGATCAAGTTACCAGATTGGTGGAGATTCCTATTTTGGTTCAAATTTCCCGTCGTACAGCTCAGTACTTGGCCATTTAAATCTTTCAGTCAAGTTTGGCCGTCGTGAGGACATATGTGATCTCATTAAAAATAGTTAGAAACTCTACGGCCATCATATGCACCTTAAACAGCCAAGCGGCCAGTGTTCGCCCATTGTAAGACCAATTTATATTTTTACTCGGGTAAACAGACTTCGTCGAGATATTGCCAGAATCACGGCAATCATCACGAAACATTGGCCCATAGGAGACCACACTGCTAAGTTGGATATCCCGTTCAACGTGCTGGCCTTACCAATTTATCTCTCTGCTGTATTTCTGCCTAGAGCTGCTGTTCGACATTGCACTGTATTATTAAATAATAGAACGGTCTACAGTAAGGTGTTTTACCACTAAGCTCGTCTTCCACACAAAAAATATCGCTGTGCAAACTAATTGAACATAAGGCTGTGGTCCAAATCGACTGAGGTGAAAAACGGAAGCAATTGGCGAACGAGCCTCTGGCTCTGTAGCCATATATGTTGCAAAATGTTTACTGTAGTGACACAATTAAATTAACGGCAAAATCCAGACCAATATGAAATACTAAATAAAAAACGCATATGACCACGATTTGCATACACACAAATTAATAATTTTATCTTTTTTGTGGCTACTGGGTGCAGTCCTTTATGAAGGGTGCAGCTGCACGGGGCATGATGGTTTATTGATGCAATCAAAACCACGCTCCAGGTGCACAATATATGCCTATTGCCGGTATTAAATATTAAATGCGACTACTATAATTGGCTAACGGAGCTCTTTTATTTCTAGGTGTTTCGCGACGTGTTTTAAATTAAAAACAAAAAAAAAACTTTGAACGATGTAATAAATAACGAGAAAAAGCTACTCACCACATTCGTGCACTCTGCGATACAATAACCGCTCAGTGGGAATCCAAACTGGCCGGGAGGGATTGCCATTTTGTCGGTATATTCCAGCCCCAGCTCCATTACACCAGCATCGTACTCTCGCAGCTCTGTGGCCATTTTAATTTTCATCCCCGAGCTGTCGATGCGGCCTGCATGAGAATAATAAAAAGGGCATGAATATTTTCGTTAATTAATTTCATGACGTGCAGACCTTCAATCAAATCCGGGTTGTTATAGTGCACCTCTAACCTAATGAATGGGTTGTAGTCCTCGCCACCGACTGGCAAGCCTGCTTCTGGGGGATATGTGAATGTGCTGGCTCCCATCGCCCACAAGGATATCACCTTGGAGCAAACTTTCGTTTCTTTCGGGGCATCATTGCAGTCGCCATTGTAGAGTGGAATTTCGACGTTGACGTCCGTCTCGCAGTGGAACACTTCTATGTGATGCACCATATCGATGTTTTCGATGTGCGGCTCGAATTCCACAATGTGATGCTTCCGCGTCACGAAATCGTCCAGCTTCTGAATGTGACACCAATACGTAGTGTCCTTGGCTGGAACCGTTACATTGCTGACCCTCACTTCGATTTCTTTAAGGTTCCTGGAATTTTTAATTTATTTTAATCACTTACACTTTAAACGTGCACACAGTGTTTACTTTTCTGGGATGGGAATTTTATCTGCTCGCAGCAACTGCAGCATATGCATTCCGGTATCGTGTGGCTCTAGCTTGGGGAAAGCGTACTTGTTGAAATCGATCCGGACACTGCCCCTTCCTCTTCCCCAGAGAAGATACATTGTGCCCTCCTGGAAATAAATAATCGCAAAATATTACATGATATTGGCTTAAACATTTCATGAGAATCCCTCAACGTACATGCATTCTTAAATCCAAGGGATCACAGGTGTCGAACTTCCTTTTGAAAGCCAAAGCGGTGTGGTCCATTTTAAATAGCTCACAGTCCTGCTGATAGTCCTTGCGGAGGTACTCCCCATCAGCGGACGTGTATGTATCTGTTACGACGTTGAAAAATCCATTCTGGTTCTCGAAAAAGCAAAGATCCGCGTTCGCCAGCTCCCCGTGCTTCGAGAATCCTATGTAAAACCAAGTGTGGTTCAAGGAAAATGCATCGTTAACGTGGAAAAGGACCTCCCTCTTGTTCCAGTCCACGACCCAACTTAATTTCAAGTCCTTGCTGTCGAGGAACAAATGATGTAACTTTGTATCTGACAAATCTGAAATTGGAATTTTTAATGTTTTAATTTGTGATTTATGTGGGGTAATTATAAGGAAATTGTTTGGCCGAAGTTAGACTGGGAAATGTTTACCGAGTAGACGGTGCTTTTCGAAGATCTCAGGTTTTTCATCATTTTCGGCAGTTTGTTTTCCAAGTTTAAAACAAAATTTTAATATTTCAGGCACCTATTTTATTTTGCGGTGCGCATTCCTTTCTCGTTTTAATAATTTGATAATTTAATAGATGTTTTTAAACAAATCGAAAAATTACAAAATCAATTACCAGGAAATTTGCTGAGATAGCAAACGCCTCAAATCCTCCTAGGAACGATACTCCGTACGACCAACATCAGTAGTTGCTCCCGAAAATAACATTGAGCTCTTGGGGCCGTAAACATCAACGAAGTTAACCCCAGCTTGAAATTTTACCATAGATATCCATGATTTAGGGTAAATTGTTAACCTGACACCGTCTTCGTCATGTCGAGACCCAAACTACTTCGAAGGTTCGAAGGCTTAATCTTAGAGCTTTTTTTACAGCAACAGTACCGTAGTTTGAGATATGAGGTGATGGTTTCATATGTAGCTTTGGAAGCTCTTCTTATGCCAACAAACGCTATAACCTCAGTTCAGATACAATTTTCACACATTCACTGAATATAAAACAGACCTTAGCTCGCCGGACTGGACTCGAAGTGACTGTAAACTTAGAAGTTAGCTCAAAAGAGAGTAATCAACTGGAATAATGGAGTGCCATTCCAGCGAGCTTTTGCATTTCTAACTTCTGGCAACAACATTTTCAAGCATGAACTGAGCATGAGCCAGTGAAGCCACTTTTGTGGTTGAACTGAACATTATTGAACTGAGGTCGGTGAAGCCCGGGCATTAACAATATTGGAGTGATCTTTGCGATTGAGTTTTACATTGACATAGAAGTACGAGCGAGATGTCCATATTCGAAAACATGGACAAAAGTCCCGATATATTATCCTAGTGATTTTCGAAAATATAACAAAAGGATTACCGAGCGTGGTATTCCCACGAGCGAAAATGGCAACCTGCAGCAGATTTTGATTTCTCTTGCCTCCACTATAGGGCAAGAACTATCACCCCTATTCACAATGAAAGTTTCAACCTGCAACTGGCAAGCTTTTTGCTGCTGGCTTATGAGTTAATTCACATTAACTTAGCTTCAAGACCAAAACGCTTTAAAAAACATGCATATAACTCAGAACAATATACTCATTACAAACTAGAGATAAAAGACAACGTACACTGAATAGGACTAAGGACTATGAGCCGCTTATCTCTGGGGAGTTTTAGTTTACCCAAGGGGAGCGATGGCCAGCTGTTAAACATTTGCAGGCCCCAAGAGAAGAAATTGCGCCCCAAATTACAGAGAATGACGCCGTCGGTACCACCTAGGAGAGGGACAAGACTAACAAAGTCAAGTACCGAGCAGTCGTTGAGGAGAAAACGCTCTAGAATTCAAAGACAGCAGTAACGATAGCCTTCGGTACAATAAGGGAGGACAACTAGACACCTTTAAATAATGCCCTAAAAAGGAACAAGTTTTCAAGACCAGCCATAGTCTGGAAAGCTAGTACTTCAAGAAATGAGGACTAGTCTCGTCGGGTAACTAAGCCAAGTAGTGAAGGACCACCTTCTAGTGGCACTAACTGATGCCAACTCTATGATTCCCGGACCGCCACTGTTCATTGAGTCCAAAATATCAGAGGCGGTTATGTAGTTCGTGATGTAGAGAGGAAAAGGAAGAGGCCAATGATACAACTGTTGTGGCATGCAAAGGTTTCAGAAAGAGTAGTAGTTGTGAAACTGCACTGCTGATGGTGTCTACCTTTTTGCGAATGGGCCTGGATTCTCATGGCAATGCTTTTCTTATGCTTCTTCTTAGTAAGGCATTAGACTGTTAGCCATAAGCTTCTAGAAACTAAGCTAATAGACAACATGAGATTTTCATCTTCGACTGCCTTCTTAATTCAGAAATACTTGCATATTCCATCTCAAAAAGTATGGCTACAAAATTCAGTGCCTTTTTGTTCGTGGAACTCTTTGCGGTTCAACCAGATTGGGCTGCACCCAAGTTTCCGGTTCTTCCTGTACTGATGTTCTCTGAGTGGCGAGTGATGCCTTTTATTCTGGATTGACATCACTGCCAAGCGGAAGGTTTCGACTAAGATCCGGTATGGATCCATTGAAGGTATGTGTGCTTGTTCCGACCAAAGTCTAGAAATTAACAAGTCTTTCATCTTCATATGGTTAATGAGTGAAAGACGAACAGCTATATGCATAATTTCTTCAAATGACGATGTCAGGCTATCAGAGAGAGAATGCAATATTTTTATAAGCGCTAGCATACAACTAACCAACAGAAAATTTTATGAGTTTCTATAGGGATAATGTTGATGTATTGGTACATATTTGCTCGTTTGTTTTGATTTATGAAAGAAAACAGCTGATTCAATTTTCTTTCCTTTTCTGTTCTGCATACTTTATCGTAAAGAGAGAATCTGGCTTTGTCTCGCTGAATTCACGAAGTATGCGTTGAGTATTGCTCAGCAGTGATGTTCATATATGCACGCACACAACCAACCCGGTGAAAATTTTGTATGAAGATGAAAGACTTGTTATTACTAGACTTTGGTTCCGTCGTTCGTGATCTTATTTGATTTGCATGGTATCTGTTTCCCAATTTCTAATCTTGCTCGATAAACTATCCCGTTAGTTGCCGTTATTTTTGCACATTGCCAAGTTTGGCTTTTAAGCTGCCTCATGTAAACTTTTTCTCCTATGTAGTACCACCTTTCCTAAGCCCCGTGTCTGCCGTTCAATTGTGCTTCCATTTGAAAGTTTCGTTGTCCTTTCGAGGAAAAGTTCTGCTGGTGATTTTTTTTTCTGGTACATTACAGTTTGGTGTTGTACGGTATTTTTCTAGGAAAGTGTCAAGAATTGTCTGTATATCCCCCTCCACCTTTAATTTTAGCAGTGCTAAAGTATCGACAATGCTTTCTGCCTGTCCATTTGGCTGAGCGTGGAAGGGTGGAGTGCAAATGTGGCTGATGCCGTTTTCTTTGCAAAACGATGCGAATAGAACCGACGTAAATTGAGTGCCATTTTCGTTTCCTGCATTGGTATGAATTCTCTGCCAAGGCTGAGTAGCCTGTCCCCACAAATGCAGTGTTGTTTTAATCGGCTGTTTCGCCCCTGCTCTGCAGTTTATTTTAAAAAACTGAGGCTTCAATGCAATTTACCACCGTACAAGCAAGGGACAATTTTACTGCTTCGTGTAAAGCTGGCTCTACACGATGTTATGAACACCCTCCACCGTTGGACGGTTGATGGTAGAATGCATCGTGTGGCGAAGTATTAGTGTCCAATGTCGAATGTCCAACTTTCGGGTTTGGAAACGTTAGGACTGTTTCGGTCTTGACGCAATCGTTGGAAGCCAAAATTCGAATGAAACCTTCGCCGCATCGTGTAGAACCGACTTAACTCCGGCTTAACTTTAAAGTCGACTCTACACGATGCGGTGAACGTTTCATTATGTTGGCTTTTAACGATTGTGCCAATACTTGCAGAGGGTCCCTGAATATTTGGATTAGCCCTATGACTATACCCAGCATCCAATAGAAATAAGTGTTCTGGAGGGCTGACGCTGAAAAGTGCTCACTGAAGAGGTACTGCGCTTGTGATCCTTGGGAGAATTTTTCTCGTGCAACTTCTGAGAATCTGTTGGTCAAACTTAGTAAGCGTCCAAGCTTCCGATCCGTATATAACTTCAATTTTATACTTCTGTTTATCTGTTTTGTTCCCTATCAGTATTGTTCTTTTAATTTCCGTCGTTATGTTGTTGATGAATTGTTGTTAATTTGAGTTTCAAAGTAGGTAAACTCGTTACGGATTCTGTATTATGTATACCTGTGGATTGTTACATTTTGCCCTGTTATCCCTCTACCATTTCTATAGGCAATCCACACACATATGTTTCCGCTTATTTTCATTGCTGATATGTCCTGCTTCGTTGTCGCTTTTTCTAAGGTCACAAATGCCTTCTTTGCTGCAGCCATTGTCCTGCCTACCATGCAGTGCCGTCTTTATAGATTGCGAGGCCCTAAGCCACTACAGATGGAGGCCCCCCTATATTTTATTTTAAGTATGATTGGATGAAAATATTTTTGTATATTTTATAAAACGTAAAACCCATAATAAATTAAAACTTATTATTTATGCTAAAGTAGATTTTTTAATTTTATCATTGGATAACTAATAAGAAAATTTGAATTTTGCGTTTAAATTTGTTGAAAAAAATATGAAGAGGCCCCCCTCAAGGCGGAGGCCCCAAGCCTGGGCTTCGTCGGCTTATGCGTAAAGACGGCACTGCTACCATGTCTATGACAACTGCATAGTATATGCCATTTACTGAACAAACTTCTTTGGAATTGTCCCTCTGGTTTCAATGCATGCCTATCGCACTGATATTTCTAATACAACGTTAAATAGTAAGCAGGCAGGAAAGTGATAGTCTCCTTGGCTGAGGCCTCTGCTCGTTTCAAAAGTTACTTAACGATACTTTGTTTTGAACTCTTCTCTGTTTATCGCACGATTCAATGCGGTTTCGCTATTTATTTAATTACAATATTATAATTTTGTATGTATCTACAT
Source organism: Thereva unica (assembly GCA_949987705.1). Classification (NCBI taxonomy): domain Eukaryota; kingdom Metazoa; phylum Arthropoda; class Insecta; order Diptera; family Therevidae; genus Thereva; species Thereva unica. The sequence goes on along the minus strand of OX465284.1, from coordinate 78,140,921 downwards.
TTTTAGATTTATAAGATAATGCAATCACTCAAATTAAAAAAAAAAAGGATGAAATTAAATGAATTATTCATTCATAGCCAAAGATGGCTGTCCGTCATTTTTCTCCATTGAGTTAATATTTTAGATAATGAAAGTTATCAATAATTGTGAGACGACGGATTATTGATTTTTTTAGGACGTCGGAACTGGAGACGAAAATATTGTCTTAAAGTGGTAATAAGGGGGTAATTATGTAATGCTCGTGTCAACTCTACTAATTTCCTAAACATCAAGATTATGCCGCACATAAAATCCAAATAAACCTTGTCCTTACAGGTGTGTTATGAAAATAGACTTTAATAAGAATTTGCTGTTGATAAATAGATAAGAAAACCGAAAACATTTATTAGTGGTGTAATTGCACACTAATTGTTCAACAGTACGAGTTTACACCAAAAGCGTAAATTAAAGTGAAAATTACTCCTATTTGAATGATTTTTTTTTAAAATGCCGATAATTTCAAATAGGAAAACTTTTACAATTTAAAAATTGACGTTTATTGACGATTTATTTAATTTACGAGTATTATAATGGCCTAGATGCCAACACTTTAAAGTTAAGATCGTGGTTATGTTGAAAGGTTTTGAACGACTAAAGTTTACCATAGTTAACCATAGTAAGGTTTTTTTAACCCGCCGTAGAGGAGTTGTAAAATCAATGAAGGATTTCTCTTCTAAAATAATGCGAAAGCCCTTGGAGACTTGGCCTCTTGTTCCAGTTGTCTTCTTCTGTACTACTGTAGTAGTTTTACTACTTCTCTCCAGTATGTTACTTGAATTTTTCGTATGTTTTGTAGTATGTTATCCATGATTGGTCCTTCTACACTATATTCTTTTCGTCATATTTTTCTTCAAGCTTTTGGTTCGTTCTATTGCGCCAGTTTCACACGATTATTAGGTGGATTAGAGCCAGGGTAGGCAACCTTTTTATAACCTGGGCCAGAATAAAATTGATAGCTTTTGGTGACCTGTAATTTTTATAGATTTGAGCTGGACTTACACGAGGCAGTACATTTGTCTCTTACAATATAGTAAATTGTACTTAGGCCCGAATTTTGTGAATTTTTTTTTTTTATGTGATAGACTAAAGACTTAGGGAAAGCCCCCTTTGTACTGTTCGACAATCTATTTTTTCCTATAGAATGTCGAACAGCAGCTCTAGCCGGAAGATGAGAAGTAGAGAGAGAGAAGTACATAGGAAGGAGCTGCCACAACCTAGCCGCGATAAATTTTTATTCCACCTACTTCCAACCATTTCGCGACTCTGGCATCGGGGCATTTGAGAAACAACTCGCTGGAGTGTTATGCTTCCTGAAACGAGTTGAATCTCTTCAACCAACCGATGACATGCGCTTGGTGGAGTAGGGAAGGACTAGCAAAGGCTATGACAGGAGGAATCAGGAATGTAAAGAGGGGAGAAGAAAGAAGGAAAGTTATGTGGGTGGAAAAGTGGAAAAGGCGAAGGACCGTGGGGCTGGCCGGGATTCGAACCCGGGACCTCTGGGATGGTAGTCAGGCGCCTTACCCCTAGGCTACCGAGGCCCCCTAAAATGAAATGTCCCAATTCAAAAATAATGTCCTACTAGTGTATCGAGATAAATAAGGCGAGGTGTGATTGTAATTATGAACTGGAGAGACATTTCTTACTGCTTATGCGGAAGCAAAATATCCAACTTTAAATTATGTGAGGTGATGTTGTACTCTGCGGCAGTTTAATGCATATTAGAATGAAACTCGTAAAAAAGCTCTTCATTGGTATTTATTTTGCTACTTTACCTTTGATTTTCTTTTTTTTGTGATTACAATGACACCTCGCCTCATTCGACATTATACTGCCTCAAAATAAAAAAGAGGTACCTCTTACAAACTCATTTTATAATCGTGTTCTACCTAACACTAAATTTTTAGTCTGTATGTGAAGATGCTTCAATGGGTCAAATCCATACCTTGGTACATAGCTATTATACTAAATATTTATTTTTCTGTCTCTTTTCGGGAAAGGCCTGGGATGTCTATGTAGCTATACAATAAACGCGAATGAGAAACAGAATTTCTCATAGTTTTTGCAGAACCCTCCCAGAACGATGTTGCAATTGTGGGTGAATCTGACAAATTTTCTGAAGCAATGTATAAAACCGGTTTGTGGATGGAGAAAATAAAAGCAATAATGCATAGTTTAAGTTACCCCAATGAATCCAAGTTTTAACATTAGTATTAATTTATGAACATGCATGTTGCTACTTGCGTTTAATATTCAATTCATTACATCGAAAAATACTTATTTATGATTTTTTCTAAAGATCTCGCGGACCGGATAGAAACCTTTCCCGGGCCGTTTTTGGCCCGCGGGCCGGAGTTTGCCCACCGTTGGATTAGAGCAATGATGCCATTACAGCATTAAGAGCGATTTTGAAACGCTACTAAACTAACAAATGGACAAAATGCACCTAATTGAATTGAAATTTTCAAGGACCACAATATCATAATTGTTATGAAAAATATGAGCAGCATGGCGTAAAATAATGACACCAAGCAGTGCTGCCATATACCACATTGTGCTTATGATTTAATTAGTTGTGAAACTCGTGAAGTTAAAATGAGCAATAACATTTGTACCTTAGACTTACACAGGGTCTCCGTGAGAATTTCTTGTCGGAATGACCACGTCAATATTGCATTTCAAAGTTGGCCCCTGTGCTGAAAGTTAAGTCGAAAGTGACTGAATGACTTGAATCAAATCACAATTTTTAGTGCACGGGTTTAAACTCAACCTAACACTTCCACTATAGGCCCCTGTGCTGAAAGTCAAAATTCGACTGAAACGTCACTTTCTTCAACTTAAACGACTTGTCGTGTCATGACGACTTCCTTTCTGCACCGGGGTATGCATTAATTTCTTGTGTTCCAACTTGGCGCTTAATCGAAGGACCGATGCCTAGTTAACACTAACCTCTCATATTAATTGGCCTGTGTTTCCACAAAAGAAAGTCATCTCTTCCCCTAAAGGTAGATCTGTTCCCGAACTCGAACGTTGGATGCCGCGGATCCAGAATTCATCCGAACTTGTCCAATTTGTGTTTCTTTACTTACTAATGCAAGAAAAAGCGGGGAAATTTTTACTTCCCTTCGTACAGGAATTAGCCCGAGGTTTTCGGTTCTTTCGGTTTTAATTCCACAGAATCGGTGAAACCTAGGCTGAATAATCGGGAATGCTTTAACGCAATGAAAAACATTTAAGACACTTTCAGAAAATTAATTAATTAGGTTTAGGGTACCCACTACCAGGAAAATCGAATCTTGGGTTGAGAAATGAAACTTCTGCTCAAAAGTAATTACTTCTATACTCTCCAAAGTCATGGAGACAATAATCAATAAAAAAACTGATGGAATATCTAGATTCCATCATGATTTTTTTATTATGTGAGAGTCCAATGCGATAATTTTGACATTTGGTCTAAAAAATGTCGGATTTAAAATTAAAACAAAAAGATTAAATCTTTATTAATTTGTATGGGGTGTAGACACTAAATTTAGAAAGCGGCCGGCTGATACTTAGGTTTTGGTCAGACAAACGAAAAATTGTATGGGCGCGGAGAAGGAGGCGTAACGGTTTAGCCATCGATAAAAATTAATTTTCCGACTCCGTTCCAGGACATACAGCACCAAACCATGACATCTCCAGGAATGAGTTTCTTGGAATGTAGAGCTTCCTTCTTCTTCCGCCATACTAAATTTCGACCATCCGACGCAAAAATATTAAATTTACTCTCATCCGAGAAACCAGAAGAATAAATCCTTGTCTAAATGTTCCTTCGCGTACGACATCCTTTTTATCCGGTTTGTTGCAGAAATAAACGACTTTTTCCTGAGTGTGCGAGCAAACACGATAGAGGCGGTGTCATGGTTTGGGGCTGTATGTCCTGGATCGGAGTCGAAAAATTATTTTTTATCGATGGACGCCAAAGCTTATTTGAAGATCCTGCCGGACAATCTCATCCCTAGTGCTAAGGATTGGAATAGAGGATTGTATAAATACCAACAAGATAACGATCCGTAACATAAGGCCCACCAGGACGACCGATATTACTAATAAGGACCAGCTCGAAACTAAAATTCAACAGGAACATATCATCGGAAGTCACTAGAAAATTGGTAGAACCAATGCCCCGAAGGCTTAACGCAGTTGTAGATGCTAAAAGAAGGCCCTACAAAATATTAAAATTAACTTTTTTAAGCCACTATTCCATAAATTTTACAGTGTACGATGAATCTAGGTGTATATTTTGTTTTTGTTATTTTTGGAGTTAACGGTACATTTGAAACCTCAAGTTTTTAAATTTATAGATAGTAGACATATGAAATAAAAGAACTGCATCATTAAATTTATTTTGTTTCTTTAAAAATAGAAATTATTCACACATACAATTCGAAATCGCTACTGTAAGATGACATTTGCGACTGCCTTTATGTATCTATATTTTTTGTTCGTCACTCTTCCTCATGTTCTTCATAGCCCAATCCATCCTCTGCGATAAGCTTACTACCACACATTTGATCATGATGGATGGTACAAAGGGTCCCAGTAGGACCTGTAAGCTTACAAAAGTACTGAAATTAGCACTTACTAGTAATGGGTAGGCCTTACCATACCCTCTATGGTACCATCGGGGTCTCGGTAGTCTAGGGGTAAGGCGTCTTAACTACTATCCCAGAGGTCCCGGGTTCGATTCCCGGCGGTGCCACGGTCCTAGCCTTTCCCAATTTCCCACCGGTGCCACTTCTACTTTGACTTCTACATAAAAAACATTGGTTTTTGCTCAAAACCATTTTAAAAATGAAAATTTATGCGTTTACTTTCGCAGCAACCAGAATAAACGCATGCAAATGAAATATCTTATGCGATTAAAAAACGCTCGTGTAGACGTGGGGTAATGCATGTTGGGTGCGCAATTAACTTCTTCAGCTACAGACTTCCAATTGTGCAATAGTGCAGAGTGCATTCATGCGTTAACTAAGGCCAAACCTACCAGCCAATGGCTGACGAATGTTGTCGCCAGTTTTGGGATTCCCTTCTTTTATGTCGCGTGCTATAAAGGCCCCCATGCACGGTCAAATTGGATGTACATCCAGATTTTCATCAAACCCATAAGCGCAATGAATTTTGGTCGGCCGACCGGCCCACAATCGATAGTTTTGGTTGTACATCCGGCCTTCGATGTACATCCAATTTGACCGTGTGTGGGGGCCTTAACAGAAATAGACTCAAGCTTAAATACACGAATGGACTTAGGAGCAAGGAAGAAGCAATCATTTTCGTTTCTCTGTTTCTTGAGCCTCTGGCAACGGAGGGACTGACATAGATCAGTGTGCTCAGATAATATGTAAGTGTCTTTAAGCCCCTATACATTTTCAAATTGGATGTACATTCAGATTTTCATCAAACCTATGTTCGTAGTGAGTTTTGATCGGCCGACCGGTTCACAATCGATAGTTTTGGTTGTACATCCGCACTTCGATGTACATCCAACGGTGCATGGGCGTCTTAAGCGATTTAATTTCAGTTTAGATTTTGCAGGTACAGTTTTGTTTCTCAGAGGTACAAACTCCTCATACAAATCAGAGATTAAAGGAAATGAAGGAAAAAATGGGGCTCGCTTTTGAAATTTCATTTTCACTCCAACCCCTTGCGAGGGGGTGAGTGGGTGGAGGTGAATATTGGCAACCTCTTTTTTCTTACGGATTATGGTTCTCCAACGAAAAATATGAAACTTGCTCGAACAATTTTTTTTATTCGAAGGCACCCTGTACACCCAAATAAATGATTTTTGGGGATAATTTTGATTTGTGCAGGGGCTTCAGATAAAAAAAATTGTCAAACCAAAGTTTCATATTTTTCTTTGGAGAATC